>OY482674.1:138788585-139447831 GCA_960531455.1 Urophora cardui
TATCCGTTCACTCAAAGTTCTCAATTTAGGTGGTTTGCGGAGGCAAAGCTTCGCACCACGCGCGATGACGGATGCAGGAGGCCTAGCTCCTGTACGTATCCGTTCCATTCGAAGTTCACAATGTTAGGTGGTCTGCGGGGGCCAAAGCTCCGCACCACGCGCGATGCCGCACATGTTACATACAAATGGTATCTACCAGGAAGGGGCGTTTAATTACCTTTTTACATATTGGCCTCGCAGAACCTTTACTCGTGTACTTTTACCGCTTTTCGCTATCGCTATTGACATTAGTGTTAGACAACTTTCGGTATTTGCGCTGTACTAACCATGGATGCTTATTCACATGTCAGTGCGTTCTTGAAACAACACCTGCAACACATACATATACATACATACATACATATGTACATACCAGTGTATTTACACAACAAACTCAACTACAAGTGTTTAACTTTTGCTTTGCTTGTGTTTATGCTTGAAAAAATGCTGAGGGCCTTTGATTTTTTTTTCACTTTCACAACCCCACCCAAGGGCGTAGCCAGGATTTTATCCAGGGGGAGGGCAAGCACATCAAATATTTGAAGCAGTCAAACATCAATCTGTTTGCGACTAAAATCAAGTGTTGCTGTTCCGCTCTTAAATGTCAAAAATAATACTAATTTGTGAGTGCGACTACAGCAACACTGTTAATATAAAAATGACAACAACAACTGTCAAACAAACTGGGTTGCGCAAAGTCAAAAGGTAGGAAAAAAAACTACTAAAATACTACTATGTATAAAACAGCTGATCGGGTTGTTGTGTGCAAAATTATTCAAGTCGCTCATTTGGTGAAACCCAAAAGTAAGTTAACCCCAAATCTGGGCTAACTTATGTCAAAACTTAGTTTTATACTGTTTTCAGACAGAAAATTAATGTAGTACATTACATTTATAATTTCACAATAAATTCTTGTGTTTCACACACACTCAATTAACAAGGAGATGTCACTTTTCATTAAATAATTTGTTATTATTGACAAGAATTTTTCAATAAATAATCCCAGTAAACATTCGGAGTCATAAAAAAATCAGAAAGGAATCGTAAACTGGAGCATTCACACTCATTATGGGCTCATTTTGGAGTCCGACATTTATGTATTTCTGTTCTTAAGGTGGTCCCCTGATATGAGCCTAATTTCATACATTTTATGAGCCTGAATATGTAGTAAAACCAAAAAAAAATTCTTTTGTTTTTGCATTTTCCTTCCCCTGACCCAATTCTCTTCATCCCATCTCTCCATTCACCCCAGCTTATTCTCCTCTTCTCTCATTGGTTGCGTTCAGAAGTCGGAACTGTTGAGCAAAACTGTTGTGTAGATATCACTGAGCGGAAAGGGATATAATTTGCTCCTACTGAACGAGCTGATACAGAAAATAAACAAACTTTTATTATAATTACCTATCCACAACATAATCGGCAATAATTTCGCTGCTTTGAAACATTTTTATCACATTAAAAAATTCATAAATATAGGTATTTAAATATTTGTACATATGTCAAAATCGTAAGCACAACATTTTGTCCGAAGTGAGCATAAAAAATTTATGATGAAAAAAAGTGTCCAAACTCACGTGTTAATCAGAAATACTCAACTTTGCGTTCAGAAGATAAAAACACAACTGTTGCGCAACCGTTGAGATTCTGAGCACAACCATTGTGGGACCTTCATTGCTTGTTTTATAGTGTTGTCTATTTGTATTTTCCTCCGGATGAACTTTAGTGATACTTTTATACCTACTTCCCATTGTTCGAATTACAATTGTCATTTAAAAAAACAAGAAAAAAAATTATAAGCAAATTTTTCCTAAGCTCATACATATTTCACACATGTTTGTGATTCATATCCGACTCCAAATTATGAGGGCTCTGAGAATGTTTGTTGGGATAATAAATTCATGCCAAAACGAATTGACGGTTGACACTGAAAACTTCAAAATTAATAAAAACGAACTTACCTCCCAGAGTTGTATTGGATTTTTATTCGATTAAAAATTCAATTAATTAGTAATGGATCCATTAATAATTGAACTTCTGTATGAAAAATCGAGCTTCATTATCAACTTAATGGAGAAAGTGTGGATAATTACTCCATTAACCGCCTGTGTGAAATCAGTATTAGCTTTAGTCACGCTGGTGAAACCGGGCCTTAGATTCTGCTTATCAATGCTAATGCTAAAATATTTAGTGAACTGTAGACACGAATTGAAACAAATCTCACTGTTTTATTTTGACATATAAACTTCTGTACTATTCTCTGATGCCATTATAATATTAAGCAGTACCTGGCCAGGGGGGTAGCTGCCCCCTGCCCCTACCTGCCTACGCCCTTGACCCCACCCCTTTCGTTCCTTTACAAATACGACAATGTTTTGCAATCATTTTACTGTTCTTTATTTTGAAGTAATTTACTTTCTTATCCCCACAACGTTAATAAGCTTTACAGCGATTCGCCTTTATTTCTTCTTTCCCCTTGTCTATGTTTACACAATTCACTTTAAAGTATACATACATATGTATGTACATACATACATACATACATACATATTTACACATTCCCCTGCAAAAAATGCGATTAATCCGGGATGTGTCTGGGGCCAATCGCAAGGGAGCATACGACTAATACAATTTTACATCCCTTGGAGTTAATTGATCGCATTTGTTCGAGCATGTCCTATGAAGAGACTAATTGCTCAATTTGTATACCCGAACGGGTACAAATGTAGACTAATCGCTTTCATCCCAAGTTGTAAACCAAGGCAATTTTTTATGAAAATGTCTAAAACTTATAAATTGTTATATATGTATATTAGAAGAAAGTTTATTCGATTAGCTTTCATCTTGTAGTCAAATCTTTTAAAAAAAATTTAGTATTTCCTCCAAATATTTTAAGTTTTGAGAATACATTATGCGAGTGTAAAAGACATGTGGGGAATTTTTCAAAATTGTTAGCCAAGGCTATTTTTTTAACAATCTTTAAAATCTATAAATGTACATGCCTATTTAAATAAAGATTATACAATAAGTTTTACTTTTGTAAAAAATCTATTCAATAAATTAAAATTTTTTAAATAGTCAGTAATGAGTGTATAATAGTAATTGATTTTTCATTGGATATTTTTGTTAACATTGTGTTAAAATTTTATTCATCGTTGTTATTAAAAGAAATGGTATTCAGTTTTACCTAAGTATTATTATAATTTTTTTTAATACATACATTGAATATTTTTGTAAAATTTCTACATTTAATGAATCTAGATTTGTATCCGTTCGGGATGAAAGCGATTAATCTACATTTAAACCCGTTCGGGAACAATTGGTCTACAATTAGTCTACATTTATACCCGTGCGGAAACAATCGGTTCCCGAAAGAGATCAATCCGGGACAAATCTCTTTCGGGATTAATCGCACATTTTTTTGCAGGGTCGTTACTTGTTTCTTCTATGTATTTACCCATTTATCGCATGCCAATCGGTATTTAGCTAACGCAACAGCAATTAACAGTACAATTTTTGCGATCAGTGTTAAGCGGCAGAAGTGGCCAGGAATAAGGAAATGCCGGAGGGGTGGCTAGGTATTTGAATGATTTAATCCATTGAAGTGAAACATTGTCAGTAGAGTGGCAACAAAAGAAATTTGCAAATCAACAAAAAATGCGATTAAAGTGCTAATAGCAGGAATAAAAATGTGAGCAGAAGAAGGTGTGAAGACGTATGTATGTACATACATACATATGTTTGTATACATACATACATATTTACACAAAAAAACGGGTAAAATTTAAGTACCGAGTACGTCTTCAGCATTAACTAGCACTTTAGTTAATTGTATTAATATCGCGATAATATACACACATCCATGCATGTTTGCGATTGCAACACTTGCATTTTCCTGCTTCATGCACTCAAAACGAAAAGCCAATTAACTAAGAGCAAAATGCTTGAAGAATTTAATGATCAAAAAAATCTAAAGTATGTATGTATGTGTACTATATACATAAATAAAGCAAAAGTTTCCTCTTATAAAATTCAGTGAAATGAGCGGTGGCCCTAAGAAAAAAAAAAAAAAACATTTTGATGAATGTGTACAATCTTGTAACAAATGTTTGGCTAAGAAAAGCGAAAATTTTCTGCCATTGCAATTGTAAAACGTTTTAGAGGAGTGATTAAAGCGAAGGCGAACATAAGGAAGTCAACATAAAGTCTTCTTGCTAAGTAAATTTGCCAGTAACGACAGATATTTTGAAAGTCGAGAATAGACCGGGAATTGCAGTGATTTATTTTTTTTTAGAAATTTATATTTATGTATGTACCTACATAATTTGAAACATTACCACATACATATGTATGTACATATGTATCTCAACTACAGCTTACACTTTATAGCGATTTTCGTCAAGCTTTCAATGGGACCGACTCAAACTCAATGCGAACATTAGTTTCGCAGAGTACACTCAATCCAATACTAAAATGCACTTTCCCCTTTTTAAAATTGCAGCTTAAATGGGATTCGCTATTAAAATTAGAAGAAGAATTCGACAAGGATTTCTCAGCAAGTCAACAAATCCACTGTTACTAACCAGTACTAAGAAATTCAAATGTAATGTAAAGCTCCCAACAAATCTGCCAATTAATTTTCTTACTCCTGGGTAAATTTCGTTGAACTTTTAGAGAATGCGAAATGTTTTCAACACGCATACACAAAAATATTCACATGCTCAAAATACATGCATGCCCTCCAAAGAATCTACGTTTTATTTAAGGCTTATTTCCGATGATAATAAGGCTTTGAAATTAATGCCTAAAAATTTTAAGGAACATAAGTTGTATGAGGAAAGGCTTATAAAAAGGCTTATTTTTCTTGGGACTATGCCATCAGATCATAAGGACTACTCTCACTCTCTCTCCCACTCTCTCTGAGAGAAAACCTTATTCTCAAAGTTTACTCGCCATAGAATATAAAACGCATCACCCTACTTCAAAACTTGTTTCAAAAACGCCCTATTTCAGAGTTGTCTTCAGTAACGCTCTATTTCAGAGTTTGTTTCAATAACGCCCTATTTCAATATGTATTATATTCAAAAACATCGCATTTCAGTGAAAATTGCATAGGTATTTTTCTGAAATAGGGCGTTTTTGAATTAAGTTCTGAAATAGGGCGTTTTTAAAAACAAATTCTGAAATAGGGTGATCTTTTACTCAGGCGTCGATATATTCCTTATACCATTACCATTTTTTACAAGGTGTACATTCACCACGCAACATACAAGTATGTACATATAACATACATACATACTAGAGGTCGGAAACTATCGATAGTCAGCACCATCGATAGTGTACGATAGTTTTTTGCAAACTATCGATAGTATATTGACGATAGTTTCGGGTGATTTGGGAGAGTCTACGGCCACGCTCACACTGTAACCACCTTTTGCCGTCCGGCAGCACATCCACAAACACATCTGTTTTAAATGAGCTCACCCGATTTCACCCGAATGTAAACAAACTTTGCCCACCTGTCCTGGTCTTATTCTTACCAATACATGAAAGTAATAGAAGATGATCCAATAAAACTTTTTTCAGTACATTGTTTTGTTTTATTTATTTATGTATTAGCCATTTATTCTTGTTCAAAAAAATTAATATATTAACCAGAGGCCATAACAATTATAACAAATAAATATAAAAATCACTTGATAACAAATATTGAGCAATGGAAAAATTTTTCCATCATCAATAACAATTACGCAAAGATCGATATTTTTTCGATCAGATCATAATTGTTATGAGCAATTGATATTTTTTTCGATGTTCCATAACAATTTCTGGATGATGGATATTTTTTAGATCAGCTCATAATTGTTACTAACAATTAATATTGTTTTCGATCTTCCATAACAATTACTGGATGATGGATATTTTTAGATCATCCCATAATTGTTATGAGCAATTTATATTTTTTCGATCTTCCATAACAATTACTGGATGATGGATATTTTTTAGATCAGTTCATAATTAATTATGACTCAACCAAATGATAGCCCTAGCCAAGCGCTTTCATTTGATACCCATTTTGCGGTGTTCGGTATTCTATATTCGTATTACGTATCCATATTTATCCGCTTTTCCACAATTATGAGCAGTTATCGATAAATTTATCGAAATACATCGTAGTCCAAATAAAACCTGGGGCCATCCCCTTTCGTTTGATACCCATATTGTAGTGTAATTTTAATGTTTTTGGGTAATCACATTTTAATCGACCATGCGACTAGAACGCATAGTCCTATTTATGTTGCTTTGACTACTTGCTAGTCGCAATTCAAACCCTGCATGGAATAGTTACCGTTTGTTTGGTGCCAAGTGGTCACATTTCAAATTTTCAATAAACTATCGATAGTTCAAACGATAGTCGAAAACCACTGATAGTGTAAACGATGTTCAGAAACCATCGATAGTGACGATAGTGCCATCGATAGTTTCCGACCACTAATACATACATACCCTGCAGCGAAACAGCTAACTAGTATCCCAAAATTGTAGTATATTAACTGGTATTCGTATGACAATACCATACCAGTTTATTTTGTCTAGTATTATACCAGTTAAATGCAGTTGAACCACAAGTTAGCTATCAAAATACTAGTTTATCAACTGGTAACCAAAAGACAGCATCATACCAGTTTATTTTTCCAGTATAAAGAAATTTGATGAAGTCCAGCTAGGAAAAGTACTGCAATTGAACAAAAAGGGATATTTTTCACAAAAAAAGCAAAGGAATTTAAAAAACAGAGTGCCTGAATTTTTATACAATGAGTTTTTTTAATTACTGTATCTCTATAAAAGTGTGATAACTTTAGGTTAAATAAACGTTTATAAATAAATAAATAAATGAAATAAATAAATGAAACGTTTTGTTTTTGCTTATAAAACTGAACTGCCACCTATGTACATATATCTAAGCAATATTTATTTTTATTGAATGAATGAATATGTATAATGTATTATATATGAAATAAATAGACTCCAAAATTTATTTGTTTTTGCATACCTAAACTGGTATTCGGTGATTCGGTGCTACTAGTATTTTTCTGACCCATACAAACTGGTATTTAACTGGTATGAGCTTATGCAGAGGAAGACAATTGCCATTTCGTAGGACATTAACACACGAAAAATACCAGATGTTTACATGGGAAATTTACAGTCGGGCAAGTAGTTGACTGTACCCTGCAAACTGGTATAATTCTAGTTTGCAACTGGTTACTTTCGCTGCAGGGTATGTACAGAGAAACCTCTCCTAACGGACACCTCTCATAGGCGGACACCTCCCTTGAGCGGACATTTTTTCATGCACCAAGGTTTAGGTTCAATTTTTAGAAAAAATTGCCCTCTCTTAGGCGGACACTCTCTTGGCCGGACGCGGACAGTTATTTACTATTGAATTGAACTAAAAACTTCTATTAAGCGGACACGAACCTCTCGTCAACGGACACTTTGATTTTTTTTTCATAACGAATCACATAAAAACCTCTGTTAGGCGGACAAAATATAAGTATGTATAGCAATATAAAAAAAGTTCGCGGAATGTTCGTTAGGTAAAAAGTGCTACGATGAAAGGGAAATCACCAACTAAAATAAATGTCCGCATGACTTTATTGGAATAGATATACATAACTACATTCACAGATCTCCAGTTAGATGATCTAACTGACGAAAACGTCGAAACCATTGAAGATGATAGTACCGATAGGGATGGCAAAAAAAATTTAATAATCGATTAACCGTTTTTTAGGTTAATCGAAAGGGTTCGATTATTAATCGCGAATAATCGTAGGGAATTAACCGATTATAACCGTTTTTCGATTACAATTACTGATAAATTAATACGTAGTACCCCAAGAAGACAAACAAGCTAATTTTTATACATACTATGTATGTGTGTTCGTTTTTATTATAATAATAAAAAATCGTAATTTCAGCGAAAAAATCGTCAATACTAAAAACACGTTATAAACAAAAAAGTGTCGGCTTTCCACTAAGAAAGCGCACCACGAAAAAAAAAATTACTTTTTCAGGGGCTCTCAGATATCTCAAAACTGAAATCAAAACTTGCAGAAAGTTTACAGTTTACGAGATAATTGTCGTTAAGGTTAGATGGATCCATAGATATTACCCCAGAGAATTATGTCGGCTGAGGATTTTTTTTTAAAGCGCGGCTGAAGGCCGCCAACGCAAAATATTGTTCTACACACATACATATATGCATTTTCTCGTTTTAATACGTGCTTTTATCTCGGAAATAAATCGTAGTTTTCGTGTTTTGTTTGGTAAATTTTAAAATCTTAACAACAAATATCTTGTAAACTACAAGCCTCCGGAAATTTTTGATTTCAGTTGCAAGTCCTGTGAGAGCCCCTCTACCCCGCTGAAAAAGTCATTTATTTCGGGGCGTTGTTCCTTAATGGAAAATTTTCCCAAAAACAATTTTAAGGAGGTACGAATTAATACAAATCCGTATATAAATGAAATCATATTTAAAAAAAAGCTGTGCACATTTATCTGCGCATTGCGCTTACTTAAATAACATCATCAATCATTCATTAATACTAACATTTTGCCTTGAAAAATAATTTACAAAATATAAGGATTTATTTCATGAAGATAGCCATTTAATTATTGTACTGAGATGGTTTAAATTTTTAATAATGCCACTTTCCTTAAAAAAATATACAATAAACGAAAAAATCGTCATTTATTGAGAAAAATCGTCAAATCATTGCATAAAATCGTCAATACGGCAACGCTGGCTGGAGGGAACGTATATTGCGATTTTTTGGATATACTCACAAAACCGTAGGTAACTGAATTCGGACTCGAATGAAAAGGCGGTAATTCTCGATTATTTCCTTTCGATTATTTTCGACTTTAGAGGAAAAAGGTTAATCGAAAAAATAATTAAAAGAAAAAAACCGATACATTTTAACCGTTAACCGAAAGAAATTAACCGATTATAATCGCTTTTCCGGTTATAGTTGCCATCCCTAAGTACCGATACTGAAAGTATTACCGCTGAAAGTAGGTAATGCAATCTCATCGAACGAAATGGCTTTGACTGCAGTTTCAAATTTGAAAAGATTTTGCACGGAAGACCTTATTGCATTTGAATTGTGGCAGAAATTTGAAAGCCACCTGCAAAACAATTTTATATTAAATAAGCAAAAAACCCCTCGTCAATCGACAATTTCGTAATTTTTTAAATAATTTCAAAGATATCCCAACGTTTCTAGTTATCAGCAACTTACTAATTGAAATGTAATATGTATGTTAATACTTTAGGTATATTCATACATACATATGTATATGTATTCATGTATTTAAGTGAAATTTTGAAGACATAAGAATCCTTGTTTTTTAGTGAAATATGAATAAATAAATCCTTTAAAATCTAACAAATTTCTAAAATAGCAACCCACTCCCTTAAGCGGACACCTCTCTTGGGCGGACAAAATTTGCCCGACGGTGAGTGTCCGCCCAAGGGAGGTTTCACTGTATATGCAAAAATACATACATACATACATACATACATATATTTTAAATTGGGTTTTATGGGTGAAATTTGACAAGACAGCCAATTTATTTGAAAAATCTACGCACATACTGCAATGATTCCTAACTGCGCAGAGCTAATCTTTTTGTCATCAACTTCTGCGACATATTTCTTCTTTTTCTTAAACCAAATTGTTGTTTGCTCTTCGGTAAAGTTATAACAGCAAAATTGCATGAGAAACAAAAACACGTACTAAATAAATCAGAAAAGAAATCATATATTTCGGGTAACGTCAAATTTTTGCAATTAAAAACTTTTAAATAATTTTGAACTTTTGCGTTTCTCTGCGCATTGTTCCATTTCAACTTTTTTTTCTGTTTTCATACAAATTTCCAACTTTTTGTTTTATTGGTCTCAAAGTTGGTATAACCTTATGAAATTTTTCAATAACATTGCAAACATTCAAAACAAATCTAAAAAAATGAACGCCATTTTTATGTGTACGTAAGTAATTGCAGTGCTTGCAATGATTTCGATGCCAACTGTCATCTGAACTAGAGTATGGAATACGCACTTTCACTATGTCAGCCGTCCCACACTCCATCCTCTCATCACACCACCCATACCACCATTCACGCAGTCAACACTTTATCAACACTTTTCTGTCGCTTTCTGCCACAGTTTGCTTAATTGTTTTATTTCGTTTTTGTTTTGTATTCGTTTTTTCTTGTTAGCACAACTTCTTCTAACCTCGACATTTTTTTCTTATACATATATGTATTATATACGTATTTTCTACATTCTTTGCTCTTCTACTTGCTCAATATTGCTGAGAGAATTCTTATGTAGTTAGCAAAACTTTTTAATAAAATAATTTTTCATTAGCGCATAAACGTGCAATTTTGATATTTCTTACAATTTTAGCCATTCCCCTCCCATCACCCTTGCCCTTCCTTACGTTTCTGCTCTGATGATGCCTTCTTTCATCGCACTTTCGCTCATCTAAACTTATTTCTTGACTATTTCTATTAGTTTTAATAAAACAATTTACTTTTTTATCTTACTTTTTTTTGAGATTTTTGTTTTTCTCTCTTACATTTACTCATTTTCAAACACTTTGAAAGAGCAATTTTATTGGCCCGTTGGAAGTTTTAATAGACAGTTTTAGCCATTAGATACAACGTACATACAGACATTCATTCCCTGCAGTAAAAATCCGCAGTGAATCCTTAATGAATCACTGATGCAATTCACCTATGACGAGGAGGCATCAGTGAATATTTTCATATAAAGACTGCTGAATTTTTCATATAAATGGTTTGCTTTCCTCAGACAAAAAAACAAAAACAAATAAAAATATACTGAGTTATGACGACAGTGATGAATATTCAACAAAGAATCATCACTGATCCTTCACCAGTGAAACAAATTTACTGCAGGGTTCTATCTACGTTTATATATGTATATACATACATACATATATGTTTAAATGTCTGATTTCTGATCGCACTTTCTTTTACGAAAAAAGCACTAACTAAACTTGCTAACAAATTTTACCAAACTCAAGATATGTGAACTGTTGAAAAGTATAAATGAAAACTATACTTAGTTATGTGTATATGTATTTATGTATGTACTATGTATGTAGGTACATACCCTGCAGGGAACTCAATAACTAGTGAGCAAAATTTCTAGTTCCGAACTAGCGAAAAGTTGTCAAAAGGGAACTAGATCAATGGTAGTTAGACCCTCACCAGTTAAGAAGGAGTGAAATGAGTGACCATTATAAGACAGACTTTGATTTATACGCAATTTCGAAGTGACACAAATTCTATGAAAATTTTTCGTTCGTTCAATTTCCGTCGGCCTTGTATATTTCTGCAATTCTCAGATGCTTAGTGAAGCATTTTATATAGAGTTTTCTATTTGCATCTTGTATGAAATGAAATGTTCCCCTAATTATGCTTTTCCGATATCTCAGTCTTATTTGTAATTTTTTTTATTTTATTAATTTTTAAATATTATGGTAAATTTTTATTAAATAAATAAATTAAAAAAAAATTAGTGAAAAAAAAAATTAAAAAAAATTATCATCCACCTTGACACCAACAGGATTCGAACCCGCGCCACTTGCATGAAGTGTATCAAAGGCTGCACTTAAGCGGCAGATGTAAAACTGTAGAACTTGTAGGTACTTGTAGCTAGTTCAGAACTATCGAAATTGTGCCAATAAACAAACTAGTGTAAACTGTAGAATTTAGTACTAGTTCGGAACTATCGAAAATGTAGTGCAGAGAGTGACAATTGACACCGCCTAGGACATCGCCGTGTTAAATTCGCCAGTTGATAACATGCAAAAGAGATTTAGCTCGCACTAGTAGTGTCGAAAAATGCACTAGAAGCGACCTAGTTCGGAACTAGAGATTTTCCCCACAGGGTAGATTTATGTATGTATGTTCACACTAACATGATAAAAATCGTATCTCGTCAATCTCTTTAGCTTATACATTATAAGCCGCTTTCGATTCACAATTTCTCTGCTCGCTATAAATTTCTCTCTGCCAAATTTATATGAGAATGGTAGCGAGCAGAGGGAAATTTTTATCAACCAGTTAGCGAGTATGGCTACTACTCATTATGGGTTCAAACATTTTTGTTCGATCCGACCTCGCTTGTCTGATGGCGAATCGAAAACGCCAATTATTTTTTAAATTTAAAAGAAAGTGTTTTCAAACTTATTATGTTGTACATATACAAACATACATACATACTACATATGTATGTACATATTGAGTTGAGCAATTTTTCATTAACTAATACTTGCAATATTTTTTTTTGTTTCGGTTGTTGTAGTTCTTGCTCTTTCTGTTTGCATTAATGCCACCTATTACCTTATACATGTGTATGATCATAGCCATACACGAGTATGTATACGCTTTAATGGTAGCAGCGAAACTTACTACGAAAATCATAAATAAAAGCACATTAAAAATTTACAACCTCATTTAAAACTATAAAAAATAGCGCTTATAAAACAAAATAAAATACAAGTAGAAAAAAGAATAACAAATGATTTCACGGAGAAAAGCAGTAAAATTGTGGAGTCGGTTTAAAAATGATGTTGCCCACATTTGCCCGCAACGTTTGTTTTCGAGGCGTTGAAAGTGATAAAAGGATATGTACTCGTATATGTACGTAAACGATTGCACAAAAGTAGTAAAATCGTGGAGTCAGTTTAAATTTCCCTCCGAATGCATTTATGCCATTAAAAGGCTTCTCACAAAAAATGCTACAGCCGCTCGGAGTCAGTATAAAACTTTAGGCCCACGCAATCAGTAGGAAAACCGAAATTAAGGGGCTTCTAGCGAAGACTCGTTAGAGTTGTAAGTATAATCAATTGAAAAACTTATTTACCTTCCCTCAAACACATACGTAGGTACATATGAATATTTGGTACTAAATAAGGCATCAGTAAAGACGTTCGCTGACAGGCAAGACACGTCTATAATGCTAGGGACACAAATCGTAGTATAGTACAAATATTGCGATCTATACCACATATTTCTCACTCTCATATTGTAGTTTAATTGAAAATTTTCATAGTAAAGCCAAATCATAGTATTCATATTATAATATTCTTGCCACATGTGTGTCTGAGGCATAAAATGGCTGTGGTATAGTAAAGGTACTCACACCGGGCCTGGTGATAAATATGATTTTCTTTTCATTCCAACGCATTCGATCTTTGTTGGCCACACTCTAGCAGTGTCCAACATAAAATACCAAATTAGTGCCACATCGTCCTTTTTCACGCCTGCTCTGCTGTAGCAACAAGTACTTACCTTTCTATGTACATATGTATGTATGCATGTGCCCACTGCTTGCTATGTGGTACGTGTCCTGCCTCAGAATGTCTACCTTTCGTGTCTGGCTACAAAATTGTATCAATGTTTGTAATAGGCCGCTACCACTTTGCTGCATTCGACGCTTCTCCCTTTGTCTTCGTGTCTGCAAGTGCCATTGCCACTTCCGTTTCCGTATGACTTGTAGTGCAGTGTTGCGCGTAAATTTTTACAAATTTCTCCACCGTCCTATCCGGCTTTTGACGTTGTTGACGCCTTTTATGTTATACCATGTCTCCACATAACGTGTTTCGCTCTTTTTTTCTCCATTTCTCTCTCAATCTTGTTTCGACACGGAAACCAGTGCCGAAACTCGCCAATTTCCATACAAAATTTCTGAGAGCGAGTGAAGATTGAAACACTGTTTCATTCTGAATCATTTTGCCAACCTCAATGATATCGATATCTTCTCTAATTTTGTATCGAAAATCTATCGAAATCTCACACAGACCAAAACAAAAACGCAAAAATAAGCAAACATACAAACATTTAAGAAGAGCAAGAAAGAGAAATGTTAAACTGAATCACGATCAGCCACGTGGAGACGGGTTATTTAGCGAGATGTTTTGCTACATGTTTGTTTGTTTGCCACGTTTGTATGTCACGCTATTTACAAGTTACCGCGCTGTACTATTACACTCTAATATAAATATGTATGTTTGTGTGTAAGAGAAAATATGCAGAAAAACCAAACCGGAACTTGCTTCCTTAACGAACAGTGGCCATTGTTGCACTGTTGTCCAGTCAAAAAAGTTAGCTAATAAGTAGCGATAATTGCAGTATAGTAACTTTTTAGTAATCGTGATAGACATTCGCGTTGTTATATTTTTTTCTTTCGATTTGCAATGACCTTTTTTATTAGAAAAGTCCATTAATTTAACCTTTGACGCCACCTAAGAAACTCTCAAATTTGCGACAAACTCCAAATAACAAGTTGAGGTCAGTCAATGTTTTGTACTACTGTCATATAATTCCACTGTTGGACAGAATGCAAACCCCCCATATTAATTTGTAAAAGTAATTGTGGTTAACATAACTTTTTACATTTTACAGTTCGGTGTTTTTTGTCACATAATAAAGTAATTCTACAACCAGCACAAAACTTTTTCTCAAAGTGCTGACTTCTCGGGTTGGCGTGTGGAAATTTAGCACTTAATTATATTTTGTGATACCATCGCATGTAATTTATTAGCTGCAATGCTAACCTCAGTCTGCCTAACAGGTAAAACTGATTCCATGCCAGTTTCACCGTCACTGCGGTAGGTAACTCATTCGCTTTCCATTCAACTTGCCTGGTTGCTCAACTGGTTGGCTGTTGAGGTTAACCGCGCCACTTTGTTTTTGTGGCTTGTGGTATGTTTATATGAAAATTAGTGTAAACTCTTGATAAAAACATTAGGGGGATTCGCTATCCATAGCATAACCCTAGCACGTAGAACGGATTGCACGTATTGCAAAGTTTTACAACGCACAACAACAAAATACAGGCGCGTCAGCTGACATTTGCCAATTGGTAATTTCAATTTCAATTTGAGCATCCGAATTTTGCTTAAAATGTCCTGTTTTGTGTGTATTTATTAAATTTACTAAAATAAAATTATTTATTTATTAAATAGTGAGTGATGAACACGTGTCTTTGGCAAAAAAGAAAAGCTGCTTCTTAAAATTTCCTACGACTCTCGATGCGTAACATATTTTGGTCTAGGATATTTGCAATGCGTGCTATCTTGCAATCGTGCTAGGGATAGTCAATCCCCCTATTGTTTTATGGTATTGTGAGCTTCCGTTGAAAGCTTTGATTGCGGTACATTGGCGCACTCAAGGGGGGGGGGGGGAATTTTGGGGTTAATTTTTTCACCCCAATGCCTGGCTAAAGCGAAATGAAAACAGCCTAAAGTTAGAAAACCATAAAATACATTCAAGTATATTTAGCAGTCTAAAAATTACAAGTTTATATGTGTAAATTTATTACATTTAAAAAACTATTCACAATTCACTGATATTTTTTTGTCAAATATGGGCTATGAATTTGTCTTCTTATGCTTATTAATTCTATTAGATTCTTCTGTTGATGACTTATCTAAATTATGTTGAAGGAAATAGCACGAAAAGCACAAGTATAAATGACAAATAATTGTGACAATTCGAACAAACAGGGTTATATATTGCACCAGAAATTTATCTGCTTTTATTTTCCTAAAATCGTAGTTATTGCATTCGCATGTAAAATTTTTTATCTGGCACAGGATCGGCGTTAACTGAAACACGGCTAAAATAAATTACTCAAAAGCGTGTGTGAACGCACGTAATTTCGGAAAGTAATTTCGGCTAATGAACGTAATTAAAATGTAGTCTGAATGTGCTTTTATGACACGGAAAAAGAGATAGTGAGAAGTTATCGATAATCGCACAAGACTTAAACTTACGATTGAAAGGTTTATAAGCCATAACTCAGAAACCGTAGAAGATATATCGATGAAATTTTGGACGCGCAATTTACTTACTTAGGACAATGTTTGGTCGAAAAATTGCCAAAATCGGTAGACGACCACGCACAAATTTATATATGGGAACTATTAAGGGGCCATTTTAAGCTTTGTCAAATTTAAAGATATGTCGTTGAAATTTTGTGTCATGAGTCCAACTATAGACGTAAAACAAAAAATGTAATCTAAAGGAATCTACGAGATTTCGGAACCCATAACTCTACAAATAATTGAGATGTTAGGACGAAAATCAGTTTGTACACTTTAATAAGTCGTCGACATGCTCAAAAATTTAGCGAAATTGGTTAATGACTTTTTAACAAAGATAATTCTGGAAAACCCTTTGGGAATATGTAACGTGACATCTTTGTAATTAGAAGTCATAAAGGGTTGAAAATTTGCACAAAGAATAATATTCATATGTTTAGTTGGATGATTGATAAAAATTTTGAAAATGAGCGTGGCTGCGCCCACTTTATGCGGCACTCGATTCATATAAAATACACCCTAATCGAACGAACGCAAACAAACAACTTAGGCTTGCTTACTTGTTAGTTTTAGTTTAAATACCGAGAAAATGCAATGAATTGAGATTTAAAAGGTGTCTTTGTTTAATGTGTGCATACGTAGGTCCACTCCCCAAACATAAATTTAAGTAAAAATTGTCTGGACGAGTTTTAAGTATTTTTTTTTTAATTTTCGGTTGGATATTGAAAACCCCCCCCAAAATATTTTTCTGTGTGCGCCACTGTTGCGGTACATATGCAGTGATGTGTTGCGTGTTCTAAACAGTTTTGGCAACGCTTCTTACTTTTATGTAAATGTCAAGCAGTTAGTTGTTTAACAAAAGTACCCATGTACATACATACATACATACATATGTATGTGATAAGCATTTAGATGCATTTTGCAGAAACAAATTATGTACCTACGTATGTAATTAAGTTTATGATTATGTTTTGTCGAGTAAAGGACAATCAGCTTAATTTTCTATTAGATTTCTCTCTTTGTCCAATTAAAAGTAATGAAAATAGTTGAACTACGATGGTGCGTGAAATAAAATGAACGTAGCGAAGAGGCATTAAAGGCATAAAAAAAAAACAATTTTCCAGCTTCAACTCTATTCAATATGTTGTCATCATTGTTGTCTTTTTGGCAATGACAATGACAGCTGTCAAAGTGCAAACATAAACCTATAGAGATGCTTGCATAAATACGCACACTGGCAAAAACTGACAACCCAAGCACTGATAGAATCGAATACAAAAACAACACAACTAGGTACACCTACATCTACACGAGAATATGGCCAATTTTTCCTTTATCGGAAGTATTTGCTCAAAAGCGTGCAAACAATGGACGATAGTGTGTGTATGTATGTACATTTTCTTCTTTGCAGTTGAATTGCTATTCCTGCTGACTGACGTTCATCGGTTTTTATTGCCTATGCCATGTACATCGAAATGCCTCCGTCATAGTGCCGGAAGTGCCGCCTCCATTACAGTCCACCATTTACATTGTTCACTTAGTCAATTTGTCTTTTTCTTTGTATTTTCTCTATAGGTTGCTTTTCTTATTTCTTTTACTTTCTTGTAACTGTCGTGCTGCAGTTATCGGAAATGTTTGACAATTATTTGCATTGTTCGATGGCGCGTAGGCAAAGAAGATAAAAACAGGTAAAAAAACTTTTTAAGTTAAACGGTTTTATGTTATACATACATTGCAATGTTTAAGATAAATGTACTAAAAACCAAAAAATAATAAAATAGATACAGTCGTGGGAATTATAAACATTTGCATAGACTAGACTAAAATAAAACCGTGGGGCACGTCAATTGTCTACAATCGTTGATTAAAATGTTTGTTTTGTAATGTTACACTATAATTAGGCAGTTGTTCAACCAACAACGATGGACGTGTGATAAGTAGGGCTAGAATGTGGAAAAAAGCTAGCAAGCTCGATTATAAGCGAGTTTTAGGGTTTCATAGTGGTGAGCGAGTAGTACTTTTATCATATGTTTTGTCGATTAAAGACAAACTACGAGCAGTGAAACGATTCCTCGTGTGAATGTCCAACGATAAACTAGTTGAAACATCTCTTTTATTAACATGGAGTGTATAACTATTGGAATTTCCATGAGCAAGAAAATAGTAAGTAATTTCCTCACCGTCTGCGGGCCAACTGCTTAACGACGAATTAAACGATTCTTCTATCGCACATTAAGTCGATAATTTGTAGACAATTGACGTGCCCCCCGGTTTTATTTTAGTCTAGTCTATGCAAATGTTTATAATTCCCACGACTGTATCTATTTTATTATTTTTTGGTTTTTAGTACATTTATCTTAAACATTGCAATGTATGTATAACATAAAACCGTTTAACTTAAAAAGTTTTTTTACCTGTTTTTATTTTCTAGTTTTTAGTTTTTATTTCGCATTCTGTTTAATTCATTTAGTGCTTCATTATTGCAAGGTTTCTTGCCCGTTAGTTTATTGCAGTCCAACGCCTCTATAGCGACCCACGCGCCACCTATCGGAAGTTTTTTTTAGGAAAATATTTCCTTTCAAGGTAGTAATACATGTTCCGAATTTCAGCCAAATCGGACCATAAATGCGATTTTTGTAAATATAGCGACCCACGCGCCACCTAGCGGAATTTTTTTTTAAGAAAATATTTCTTTTCAAGGTAGTAATACATGTTCCGAATTTCAGCCAAATCGGACCATAAATGCGATTTTTGTAAATATAGCGACCCACGCGCCACCTAGCGGAATTTTTTTTTTAAGAAAATATTTCTTTTCAAGGTAGTAATATATGTTCCGAATCTCAGCCAAATCGGACCATAAATGCGATTTTTGTAAATATAGCGACCCACGCGCCACCTAGCGGAATTTTTTTTTAAAGAAAATATTTCTTTTCAAGGTGGTAATACATGTTCCGAATTTCAGCCAAATCGGACCATAAATGCGATTTTTGTAAATATAGCGACCCACGCGCCACCTAGCGGAATTTTTTTTTCATAATATTGCATTGTCATCGGGGTTATACATGCGTGCAAAATTTCAGATTAATCGGTTGACAGGAAGAGGGTGAAATTTGAATTACTAAATTTGACCCAAGAATAAAGAATAAATAATAAAACAAACGGGGTGAGCTAAATAAAACCGTTTAAAAATGGAGATGAGGCAAAGGAACACAAAAATGTCCTCGTGTTTTTTTTTTCATTTCATTTCATTTATTGGCTAAAAAAGCTTTGTAGTGAGCAAGTGAGCTTTTGATTTTTTTAAATCCATGGAAGGCGACTACCTCACATTTACTTATCAGAGGAAGGATAGAATGCCAGAAGAGTACTTGCATGTGTACGTACATATGTACATTAGGCCGTCTCGCCTTATAGGGACGCAAAAATAAAGTTCGCCGTACGCCCCCGCATATGATGTCTTTTTGGAAAACATTTCAGGAAAATTTTTTAATTTTTTTTTTGACGCTGCTAGATATCGCTAAAATTTATTTTTCTCATATCTTCGGTATTTATAGTCCGACATCTAAGTTTAATACACCAATGTCTTTGGCTTGAAAGGACGCCTTATACTATTGAATATTATTAACCCTGTGTGCGTCACTGGGGTCACTACCACCCAGTAATTAGTTTATACCACCCTAATGCAATTTTTTATGCCTGCATTTTAAAGGTAGTCTACAATCATTAATCTTTTGCAAAAGAATTATATCGATCGCTTCAGTAGAACCCGAAATAATACACGTTCAACATTCCGAGGAATATATGTATGTATAGCCGTATTCGATTGGGCAAGAGTTAGAGACTTGCGAAAAAACAACCACTGGTATAAAAACAAGTTAAAATTATACGACCGTTCGTTAAAGTAAAGGAATTGGAAAAAAGTGTGTTTATTTGATGAAATTTCTTCAACTTTTTATCGATAGATGTCTCCCCTATCTTCGAACACCGTTCGTTAGTACGGAATTGGAAAGAATTTTCTAACGAACAGTATTGCGTTGAATTCGAAGATAGGGGAGACATCTATTGACAAAAATTTGAAACCATTTCACTTATTCACAATAGAAAAAATAGCTGGCATCAGGCCCGACGAGAGGGGGGGGCTGAGGGGGTCAATTGCCCCGGGCCCGGGCTTTAGAGGGCCCGGGAATCTCAAAATGATATCCAAGTTTTTGCTTACAGAAAATAAACGAACAACACCTTTAATCACCTTTCGTAGATAGCAATCATTTTAAATTTCAACAAATTTTATAAATCTCTTAAAGTGTCTGCACCCCACTTAAGGAATTGTTGGTTTTTGGCTTCGACTTTGCAGCATAAATTTGAATTCGTTTTCTGTTGCAACAGAAAAATTCGGTATGATGCAAATTCTTATACAGCGATATGGGTATATCCTGGGCGTTTCGGACGGTATGTTCGCACGATTTTTTGAACTTTTGAGGCAGAAATATCGCGAAATATTGTATCGTTTTATGATAAAAGGAAAGATTTAGGCCACAGCTAATGATTAAAGTATGTTAGCGACAGAAATTTAGTTTAATGCCTCTGTTTTAGCCACTTAAACTGCGTTCCGGACGCTACAAAAACACGTCCATTTTTTTTTTTTGAGTGGCTAAAACAGAAGCCTGGCATAGCAGGCGAGCACTCTACCCACTGCACCACAGCGGCCATGTATAGATAAATTAAAGTTCGTAACTATATATTCATTGAATTTTGATTTTGAGAATTTGTTCATTTAGTATGGGGGCCCCTAGTTATTTTGACCCCGGGCCCGGATTTTCTCTCGGCGGCCCTGGCTGGCATACTCTCTAAAGGTCTCTTAAAGTCTCTAACATTTTGTATGGAAACTGTCAGCTAAGAGAGCAGAATCCAGTATAAGCGGGCAGCGAAGTGCCCAAAAAAACACTCCTTATTATTCACAATCCCTTAGGTGGGCTGTTTTGGTCTAATTGGTGCTAGTGCAAAGGTAAAAACAAAGCTTTACGATTCACTTAGTGCCCGACGTTTCGGTAAGCTCCTTACCATCCTCAGGGGCGGTTTCTTTATTTTGTACACATAAAAGAAAAGATATACATATAACAAAATTACTCACATATGCATATATAATGTGTTACAAAATCACAAAAATAATTATCACAACGCGAACTTACATGTATGTATATTAAAAACTATCGGAAAAAAACAATATTTATATATACATATGTATATCTTTTCTTTTATGTGTACAAAATAAAGAAATCGCCCCTGAGGATGGTAAGGAGCTTACCGAAACGTCGGGCACTAAGTGAATCGTAAAGCTTTGTTTTTACCTTCGCACTAGCACCAATTAGACCAAAACAGCCCACCTAAGGGATTGTGAATAACAATTTAATATTTGGTCAGCTTATACATAAACACTCCTTATGTTTTTCGCTTCCTTTGGTCTTTTAGGTTCATTTTACAAATATTTGTTCTGAGGAGACCCCTACTGAAATTTTATCGCGAATAATTTTCTGGAACGTAGTCGCTGTGGTGCAGTGGGTAGAGTGCTCGCCTGCTATACCAGAGGTCTCGGGTTCAAACTCCAGTCCGGACAAACACCAAAAAAATTTTTCTAATTAACTAAAACCCAATTACTGGGATTTTTAGAAATAGCGGTCACCTCTCGGCAGTGGGCGGCATACCCTCCGAGTGTATTTCTGCCATGAAAAAGCTTCTCACAAAAAATGCATTCGCCGTTCGGAGCCGGTAGGTCCACCCAATTAGTAGGAAAAACAAAAGGAGCACACCTCGAATTCGGAGAGAAGCTCGGCCATAAAACTCGTCAGAGTTATAATAGCGCCATTGTATTATTATATTATATTATTATTAATTTTCTGGAACATTTTATCCCTCTAGCACCGCCAATAAAGGGTTATTTTGGCCCCTTCTTTTAAAAATCAGAAAAAATAGTATTTTTAAAATGTTCTAGAAAATTATTTGGCATAAAATTTTATTAGGGGTCTCCTCAGAAAATTTTTCTGTAAAATTAACCTACAAGACCAAAGGAACCGAAAACTCTATATTCCTCGGAATGTTAAACGTGTTTTATTTCGGGTTCTGCTCAAGCGATCGAAATATTTCTTTTTCAAGAGATTAATGATTTTTGACTACGTTTAACATGCAGACATAAAAAAGGTACATTAGGATAGTATAAACTAAGTACTGGGTGGTAGTGACCCCAATGGCGCACATAGGGTTAATAATATTCCATAGTACAAGCCGCCCTTTCAAGCCAAAGACATCGGTGTATTCAACTTAGAGATCGGACTATAAATACCGAAGATATGAGAAAAATAAAAAAACTCGCGGATAGATATGTACATTTAAGTATTCTTCCAGATTCATTTAAGCACAGATTTTATATATGTAGGTAGGGTTTTTAAATGACAGTTTAGTTTTAATTTTTAGGCATATCATTTTTTTAATTAATAAGTTCATAATCAGCAAAACATGTATATTTGCTCTATAAACAGCGGAAATTAGCAAATTTCCTCATGAAATCGTATGTATTTATTTTTTTATAATATGGTCCTAACAAAATTAATGATAAATGATTTAATTCAATTAAAAGCTAATAAATAATAAATGGCAAGTGGCAAGTGTGTTTAACATATGTATGTAAGTAAAATGTATGTACATACATGATGTATGTATATAGATATATTTCATTATGACCTCATCATTAAGCGTAAAAGATATGACCAAAATTTATAGGATTTATCAATATTGACCTTAATGTAATAAATTTCTATTTAAAACGCCAACAACTACATACATATGTACGCCAATACTTTATGTGCAGATATGTATATACATTTATACATAGTATAACTATGTATTCTGTGAGCTAAACTTAATGTTAGAACCACAATGCAGCGAACAAATGACCCCAATGCGATATGATTTTATTGTACGAATATTTATGTACTTATGTGAATGAACGTAAAATGGCGACATTTTCCGAAAATATCGACCATTTGAAAAAATTAAAAATTGTAATTGCTCTCTACCCACGTCAAGATATCAACAAGAAGAGTGTGGGTGAGTAGAAAGGCGTCAGGAATTCGCTCCATACTAATAACTATAATGAACATAAGAGTACGCTGAAGAAAAATACTAATACGGGACGTGCTCTGGATCAATCGTCGAAGAACGTGCGGCAATTAGCCCTTTAGATTTCCCCATAAAGTATGAATTGATCACATTTGTGACATCACTTGCGCTATGAAGAAACTAATTGGTCTGGCTTCATTTCCGAATGACAACCTTCTATGATTTTAAAGGGGTTGGTAACGAAATCCTGTTTTCGCAAAATCCCGAAAGCAAAATCCTGCTTTTTAAAATCCTGCTTTTTTAAAATCCTATTTTTTTAAAATCCTGCTTTTTTAAAATCCTGATTTTTTAGAATTCTGCTTCTCAGAATCCCGAATTAGAAAATTCTGTATTTAAATGTAATATAAACAATGTTAAAGTGGACATGTCATTACTTTGAAAAGTGCAGGATTTTAAAAAGCAGGATTTTGCTTTCGGGATTTTGCGAAAACAGAATTTCGTTACCAACCCGTACAGGTTGATAGATTTTGAGTCCAAATCATACTGTCACAAGTTCAACATCATAGTAGCCTTGTGAATGACGATCGATTGTAGAGCTAGTCTCGAGTGTGCGCCATAGCAACGGCAGCCCATGATTCCTTTCTTATTTTGAGCCAAACGGAGCCACAGTGGTGTTGTTGGGAGTCAAAAAGAGTAACTAGCTGGCCACGCTGTGTCTAAGACTTATGTATGTATCATACTATTTTGGCTATTAAACTGCCTACTTAGACATGTATTTCAAAGTCTTCCAAAAAATGTATTTTTTGAGGTAGGTACAACCCATAGAAATTCTTCTTCTTCTAGTAAGTATGTATAATACATAATTGTGTTTTCCCATTTCATGAAAGATATAATAAGATGACAGTTTCAATGCGATTCTTCAGGTGTGAATGTGGGTGATCATTCCAAAATCGTATACATCTAAAATTGAGCGCTTTTGCTTCCAACTAGAAAAACATTCATTTCGTTTCGTGTTATTCAGGAGCATCTAAAGCGTAGTCAGGTACTCATGTAGGTATGTTAGAGCGGGTCCACTTGTATGGGAGTGAAAAAAGGGAAAAATCGCGTACGCGGATAATGTTCTAAGGACTATTCTAAGTAATTTTGCCAAAAAAACCATGGGTCTTAAACCAATTCTTAGTCCGCGGGTTTTAAGCCGAAGTTTTTTTGTCATGTAAAAAAAAATTTTGTATTTCGTAGGCAGACAAAAATGATTCGAACTTCTTACCAAGAAGCCAGGATATACTTTTCCGAAGGATTTTTATGTGCTGAATCCGAATGAAGTCGAAATGACCAAATTCGAAATAGTTTTCGAGATATCTTGACCAAACAATGCAAGTGCAAAAAGTGCAATTTTCTTCAAATTTTGGAGTTAGGGCCAGCCGAAAGTTATGATTTCATTTAAAGAATACGACCATTATCTTAACAAATAGGCTTCGCATTTTCAAATGCCGTTGACCTTATTAACGTGTATTTTTTGGTCTCCGAGATATCGCTGTTTTAAAATCTGCATACTGTTCAGTGCGTACACAATTAGGGGATTCACAACCTGTCATATTGCGTCATATCGTCATAAGTCATAATATTTTGTTGTTGCATTCTAGGCTAAATGTGTACTAGATAAATACAACTCTGCACGATATGTTTTTGGGTCGTCGTATTTGATCAGCTGTTCTTGTTTACTTCTTCACAGGGCTTAGGTCTTTTATAACTATTTCCGTACAATATTTTAACCTTACGATTACCAGAGATTTTTATGTACGAGGTTTACCAATACCCACCCGGGTGACCCATATACATTTTCTTGCATTACGGGCGCTTTCGCGTGCTTTAACTTTTTATTGCCCAAACATATTTATTACTATTGTAAAATGTAAGCCTGTGAATGATTAAAAATATTTAATTTAACTATATTTGGTGAAATTAAGCCAACAAAAACAACAAACGCCCCGTAATGGGTGTATATTAGGCATATAACAAATGTTGACGAAAAATTTGGCATACCACCACCTGGTGGCAAATATTGTACAAGTAATGAATATCACTTTTTTAGGTGATTTCGGTTCAAAAACGTTCCGCGCACAGCTGTGTTATTATTATATTGAATCAGAATTTTCTGAAGAAAAATTAGTTTGGGGTTGGTGGGACACTTCCCTTAGGTCAATTAATAGGCGTTTGTAATAATAGGAAGATTATTAGTTAAATAAATATTTTTATTATGAAGAAAAACGTGTACACTGTACAAAACTTTTTGTTTTTTTTTTCAGCAGTTCTGATAAAAAAGTAATTTTGTTTTGCGCGGAAACTTTTTTGCAATTTCGCAAAAAAAATAATGGGGTTTCATACTTTTTTATGCTCGACTATGGTATGACGTTTTTCGTATTTGCAAAAATTGTAAAAAGTTATATGCCTAGTGTATATAAAGTAAAAAATTCAAAATTTTGAATCCTACGGCAAAGGTTGAATGAATAATACGATTACGACGCATTAATTATCTACTTGAATTTGGCGCTGAAGCAATCAAATCCAAAATAACATTATTCGAAAAAAAACCGATCGAGTTGTGAAGGACTTTGTTGGCCCGTAAAAGGATTCCTGTAAAAATATCGCCATATATACTTTTTTTTACTAAATTATCATTATCCAAAGATTAGTGGGATGTTGTTTATGGTGGGAAGAATAAACAAAAATAAAATATGTGTATTTGTGTATGTACATATTATATTCTAAATGAATTCAACCTGTCAGGAGCATGAAAAGAGATTTACTCTGACTTTGGCATTATCTTTTAATGCTCTAGATCAGGCATCGGCACTTTGATCCATATGAGTAAATAGAAAACATCACACAAATTTTAACCAATGTAGTGGAAACTGCTCTGTGCTCCCCAACACAATATCTTTCACAATTTTGCCGACCTTGCTTCTAGAAGTAGCAACACTTGCTGCATTTATAATATACGGAGGAAATCAACCAAGTAATATCAAGGTTCTTCAGTCACAGGCTTTCTTAGAAAGCTCTGTCATATCTAAATTATGCTGAAGTCCATTAGGCATAATATTACTTGAAGATTCTACATAAAATCGATCAATTGTATGTATCTTAGAAACTATTTGCTAGAGAGAATGAATTTATCAATGTCCTTCCTTATTTCTAATAAAAAGTACAACTTTCCAGCAGGTTGATGAGAGTAAAGATGAAAGGAAAATGTTATAAGTGTTTTGATATGAAAGTTAAATCCAACACTAGTCAATTATGCGTAAAATGCACTAAAACCATTTGCGATGAACAAAGTATCAGCCAACCAAAATGCATAAATTGTTGTATAGATCCTTCGGTATTTCACTTGGTTAGAATATAATTTATATTCAATAAATTTTCTAAAAACTTTATAAAAATGATAAAAATATAGTTTTTTTTTATTGTTTGTATACAAAATTATAGCAACAATAATATGTGCATATGCACGTCTTTTCATAGAAACGTGTACTGGGTCACCCGGGTGGGTATTGGTAAACTACGTACATAAAAAGTCAAAATCGCAAAAAAAGCATATTCCAGATGAAAAAAAAAAGTTCAAATTTGTTATTATCTGAAAGAACTCGAAAAATTGATCAGTGAGTAAAAAGCTTTTTAAAAACGGTCCAATAGTTGGTGAGTAATCGCAAAAAGAAAACGCAAAAGGTCACCCGGGTGGGTATTGGTAAACCTAAGGTTAATATGACATAAGACTTTATGACACTTTGTGAATCACCTAAATGTATTTTTTTCTGTCATTTTTAACATTTTACTGTTTCTTCTACTTTGTCAAACTACGGCTCCACCAATATACCAAACATCCAACAGCCGCACTATTTCTCCGCATTCAACGGTTGTGTCGTGCTCACCGGCTCCAACATTTTAGAATACATCCACCAGGTTGCGATAATTCACAGGTTTTCGATTTTGTTGCATTCACCGATGCCACCAATTTCGATAATTTAATGGTTTTCGATTTTGTTGCATTTACCGATTCCACGAATTATGAGTACTTCCACCAATTGCGATAATTCACCAGTTTCATCATTTTTGTTGCAATCACCGGTTCCACCAAATATGATCACTTCCACCAATAGAGATAATTCACGGGTTCATCGTTTTTTGTTCCATTCACCGGTTCCACCAATAATCAGCACCTCCACCAATAGCGATAATTCGCCGGTTTCATCGTTTTTGTTGCATTAACCGGTTCCACCATTTATGAACACTTGAACCAATTGCGATTTCACCGGTTTCATCATTTTTGTTGCATTCACCAGTTCCACCAAATATGATCACTTCCACCAATAGCGATAATTCACGGGTTCATCGCTTTTGTTGCGTTCGCCGGTTTCACCAATAATGAGTACTTCCACCAATAGCAACAGTCACTGGTTCCACCAATTATTTTTTTTTTTTTTTTTTTTTTTAGCATCCAATATATTTTGCCAACTGTATAAATAAAATACATCTAACAATTTTGTGGTTCGTTAAAAGTAATTAGTAATTAATAATGACTTAATGAACATGGTGGGCATGTATGGATTGCTCTCAGTAGCGCATCCATTTATTGTAGTGCATCAGCAAAGATCTGTAAATGATTTTCTTTTGAGGCGTACGAAATTGGTTGGTCTTGCCGTCAGGGCTAGAACGAGTGGGTTGGGGTGAGCTAATATTCTCATTTTGTATGATGCAGCATACTTTCTGATTTCTTGAGAGATAGTAGGTATCTTTAGATCACGATGTAGTTGGTCGTTCGTGACGTAGTAGGGCGCATTTACAATCATTCTAATGGTTTTCGATTGGAATCTTTGGAGAATCTCTATATTTGAGTTTGCTGCGGTTCCCCATAGCTGTATGCCATAGGTCCAGATGGGTTTTAAGATAGCTGAGTAGAGCAGGAGTTTGTTGTCGATTGATAGTTGGGAGTTTCGATTCATGAGCCAATAAAGATTTCTCAGTTTTATACCAAGAGCTTTTCGTTTGGTGAATATGTGGGTTCTCCATGTTAGTTTTCTGTCGAGATGCATACCAAGGTACTTTGTTACGTCACTTTGCGGTATATCAATGCCATTGAGTTTTATGGGTGGGCAAGTGTTACGTCTAGTGGTAAACGTCACTTGGACAGATTTTGATTCATTTGACTTTATCCGCCAGTCTTTCAGCCAATGGGTAATTTTATTTAAACTTCTTTGAAGCTTGAGTGAGGCGACGTTAGGGTTGAGGTCTGAAGCCAGTACAGCAGTGTCATCGGCAAAAGTGCCGATAGTGACTGCTTCTGTTATTGGGAGGTCGTATATGTAAAGTAGGTACAGTATTGGGCCCATTACACTACCTTGCGGGACGCCTGCTAAGCTCTCGTAAAACTCAGACTGCTCTGCTCCTTCTTTGACGAAAAAGTAACGATTTTTTAGATAAGATTGTATAAATAGAAAGTAGCTTGTAGGGAGAGTATTTTTTATTTTATAGAGCAGGCCGTCGTGCCATACGCGATCAAAAGCTTGGGATATATCTAGAAAGGCAGCTGTACAGTATTTTTTTTTGCTCAAAGGCAGAGTAGATTTTCTCGGTAAGTCTATGTACTTGTTCAATTGTTCCGTGTCCTCTTCTGAAGCCAAATTGGTGATTAGGTATAATGTTACGCTCTTCTATTTTGGGTAGGAGTCTTTTAAGGAAGAGAACTTCCAAGACTTTTGAGACAATGGGCAGCAGACTAATGGGTCTGTAAGACGCTGCCGTATCAGGGGGCTTTCCTGGTTTCAGAATCATTTTCATCTGAGCGACTTTCCATTGAGGGGGTATGAATGCAGTTATTAGTACTGCATTAAAAAGTTGGGTGAGAAATTGTATGCCTTCGTAAGGTAAGTGTTTTAGTACATTGCCATTAATAATATCGTACCCAGGAGCTTTCTTTGGGTTGAGCATCGCTATTACGGTTTTTACCTCCGATATTGCGAATCGTTTTATGGGGAGGTCCATTTGATAGGGATGACTCAGAGTATTTTTCACTTCTGTTGTTGTGCTTAGTGGGGGTTCAATATCATGTGGGGTGAATACTGATTTTAGGTGGCGTGCAAAAGTATTTGCTTTCTCTGCGTCACTTTTCGCCCATTCGTTATTTTCCATTCGTATTGGAGAATTGTAGAAAATCGGCCTTTTTAGCTTACTTGCAGCTTTCCAAAGGGAGTAATCAGTTGCAGCTGTTGCATCAATATTACTGAGATACTGTTGAACTTGTCTGTTGTGTTCAATTTTGAGGATATTTTTGAGTTCTTTGGTGAGAGCATTCAATCTTTTCTTGTCGTCGGGGTGACGGGTTTGTTGCCATTTTTTCCTTGCGAGTCGCTTTTCTTTGAGCTTAGCTTGTATGTTGTGGGTAACGCTTGTCCTTTTTTGTCTGATGAGGGTGGGAGTTGATTTCCATGCAGCTTGTTGGATGCAGCTGTTAAAATGTTCGACTGCTGCCTCTATATCTTCAGCAGATTTCAGGGCTAATTTGAAGTCAAGATTAGACGTGATGATGTGTCGGAAGTATTCCCAATCAGTCTTCCGATTGTAAAGGCTGCATTGTTCCGCTGCCGGTGTAAAATTTTTATCAATTGTTACCAGGATTGGAGAGTGGTCGGAAGACAATTCAAAGCACGATTTGCAATTTATATCTGAAGAATTCACGCCTTTCACCACGCAGAAATCGATTAAGTCGGGTATTTTATTTTTATCTGTTGGCCAATAAGTGGGAGTTCCAGTAGAGAATGGAGTTAAACTGAGATTGCTAATAGCATTATATAGTTGTCTTCCTTTAGGGGTAATGAGACGAGAGCCCCAGAACGTGTGTTTGGCATTGTAATCGCCCCCAGCTAGAAATCGATTTCCAAGAGTTTTGAAGAAATTTTCATATTCTGCAGTGCTGATAGAGTGCCTCGGCGGGCTATAGATAGCAGAGAGTGTAAGCTGGCCGCTCGGGTCTTCAATGACAATATTTGTGGCTTGTATAGCATTTGTACGGAATGAATTCGTGCTGTAATGTTTAATACTTTTCCGTATCAAGATACCTGAGCCTCCATGAGCGTTGTTACTGGGGTGTTTTGTGTGGTAAAACTTGTAGTTGGGTACTTCAAAGTAGCTTTTGTCAGTAAAGTGGGTCTCAGATATGAGGAGTATATCTATATCGTGGGTCTGAAGTAAAGTTTTAACTTCAAGTAAGTGTTTGGATAGGCCATTGGCATTCCAAATGATAATTTTCAACGGGTTGAAGATGCACAGTTTTTAGTCGTGAGGGTGACGAGGAGGCTCATCATTGATGTCATTTGTTGCATGACTTGTTTCAGTAAGTCTATCATTTCTCGCATTTCGTTAGTGTTTTGCGTTGGGGTGTGGGTTTCATTACTATTTGGAATGGCATTATTAGGGTTCGAGCGGGGTGTTACGCCTTTCTTTGCTGCTTGAGCATATATGGCTGGGTATTGGTCAATTTGAATTGGGGTTTCAATCTGCTTTGGGGTTTGAATTGGCTGTTGTGGTTTCTCTTGGGGCTGTGCAGGAGCTTTTTTCCTCAGAGTTGGATATTTGGCGCTTTGGATGTTTTTGTATACCATACAGCCTTTATAATTTGCTGGATGGTTACCTTCACATAGAGCGCATTTGACATCTTCAGATCTTGTCTTTCGCTTACAATCAGCGGAGAGGTGGTTTCCAGCACATTTTATACATACTGATTTTCGACGACAGTAGGACTTTGTGTGGCCATATTGCTGACAGTTGGCGCATTGCGGTATTTCACGCTTCGGGTGTGGGGGCTCGAAAGCAATTCTTGAGTGCAGGAGACTTTTAATTTGATATATCTCCTTGTTATTGGAGGCGGGTTTGAGTTCAATGATAAACATTGGGAGAGGATTTTTTGTGACTCTGTGTTTTATGTTCCAAATGTTTGTGACTGAGTGACCGAGATCTTTTAGAGAATCCACAATTTCTTTTGTGTCTATTGAGGAGTGCATGTTTCTGAGAACAACTCTGAAGGTACGTTCTTGTTTTGTTTTATAAGTGTGGAACTCTGTGCCCTTCTGTTCCAGTTGTGACACTATTGTTTTGTAAGCATCCAGGGATGATGCTTGTACTTTTACTTGATCCTTGCCTGTGAGCTTTAGATCATAGGAGTTTGGAGCAACTTCTTGTAGTAAACTCATTAGGGGGGGAATGTTTAGAACTTTGTCTATAAATATTGGCGGCGGCTTCGGTATTTTTTCAGTTGGTTGGTTAGTTTCCTCAACTTCAAGGGAGGCAAATCTGTTTTCATTTTCATTTTCATTTGGTTGGCGGCTTCCAAGCCAGTAATAATTATCAAGTTTAGCCTGTTTTTTAGAGGCAGTATTTTTACTTGGGCTTTCGCGTTGGCGTTTGGGATTGACGATCTTCCATTCGTTGGTTGGGGTAGCAGTTGTCAAGTTTCCTGCAGTTTGGGGTTTCTGGGCTTGTTGTTGTTGGGCATAGAGAATTTCCAGTTGCCTTTGGAGGGTTTCGATCTGCTGTTGTACGTTTGGTACGTTGGTACTAGGCAGGCGGGATGGGGTTAGATGTTGGGACATTTGTTGGGGTGTACCCAGGGATCTCGGGGTTTGGTGCTGTAGTTGTACTTGGGCTTGTTGGGCATCTCGCACTTGGACTTGTTGGGCATCTCGCTGTTGGGAACCTCCTACTTTAGGAGGAGTATGGTTGAGGGGCATCTCGCTGGTGCAAACGAATATTTTAGTCTATATTCATTTGCACCCGGCTGCGCATGTAATATGTACAACTTTTTATGATTGTAATACAATCTGGTTGCAGCTTTTTACAGCTCTGATACTTATGTATAAACTTTACACGAATGGTTTGTGTCCACACTAATTCACCACTTAGTGGTGAAAAAGAGGTTTGTGGTGGAGTTTTGTGTGTGGGAGCTATTGTGCGATCAATGCAACAACAATATGCACAATCACTCAGCAATAACACTTAATTTACGCTTTAGAGTTTAAATAAAGCAGTTTTATATTAATTTGATAGCACACTAAGTTGCGACACTTTTTCCGACACTTTTTCACAATATTATTGAGTTAAATTGATCAATTATATATTTTTTTTTAGCACAAAAGTACGGAGGAAAAAATTTTTGACAACTTCACAGCGCGACCAGTGTGACCAGAAAAACCAACCACCAATTATGACCAATTCCACCAATTGCGATAATTCATCGGTTTCATAATTTTTTTGCATTTACCGGTTCCGCCAAATATGAGCACCTCCAATAGCGATAATTTACCGTTTTCGACATTGTTTTTTTGATTCATCGGTTGCACCAATAATGAGCACCTCCACCAATAGCTGTATTTCACCGTTTTCGTCGTTTTTTTTTTTTTTGATTCATCGGTTGCACCAATAATGAGCACCTCCACCAATAGCTATAATTCACCGTTTTCGTGTTTTTTTTTTTTTTTTTTGATTCATCGGTTACACCAATAATGAGCACTTCCACCAATAGAAATAATTTACCGGTTTTATCGATTTTGTTGAATTCACCGCTTGAACCAATTGCGATAGTTCACCGGTTTCATCGTTTTTTGTTGCACTCACCAGATCCACCAATTATGGTCAAGAAACAGCAACATGTTAAAAATGACAGCAAAGAAATGTAAGTATTTTAAAGAAAAAAATACATTGTTTACGCACTGAAAATTATGCAGATTTTAAAACAGCGATATCTCGGAGACCAAAAAAGACACGTTAACAAGGTCAACGGCATTTGAAAGTGCAAAGCCTATTTATTAAGATAATGGTCGTAGACTTTAAATGAAATCATAACTTTCGGCTGGCCCTAACTCCAAAATTTTAAGAAAATTGCACTTTTTGAACTTGCATTTTTAGGTCAAGATATCTCGAAAACTATTTAGAATTTGGTCATTTTGACTTCAGATTCGGATTCAGCACATCAAAATCCTTCGAAAAAGTATATCCTGGCTTCTTGGTAAGAAGTTCGAATCATTTTTGTCTGCCTACGAAATACAAAATTTTTTTTTACCTGACAAAAAAACTTCGGCTTAAAACCCGCGGACTAAGAATTGGTTTAAGACCCATGGTCTCTTTGGCAAAGTTACTTAGAATAGTCTATAGAACATTATCCGCGTATGCGATTTTATCGAAAAATAATCGACCCTACCTAAGGTATGTATGTATGTATGTATGTATGTACCTACAAATGTATACATAGAATTCTTGTACAAAATGTTCAAGTGGGCCTCTGCTTTAAATGCGTGCGGGAATTTATTCAATCAAATTAGATTTCTGCACCAATAATTTTACAATTTGCGATAACATCACAATTCTCATGTCTACACGTACATATGAGTGAAGTTACGTCAGTGAAGCAAATTTATTGTATATTTCCACGATTTTCTTCAACGCACCATGGATGCATTTTTGTGCATTATTGGCACCTAGTAACACGCCCCTTCACTCCGCTTCACTTAGGTACGTATACTGTTTCTTCATTTGTCAGAAATTTTCTGGTTCCCGCTCCAACTCCATTCCTCTCTAATGTATCACAATGCGTCCAAGCTCACACGCTGCCAAGTTATTCGTCTTGCCTTCGTCCGCCACTCGACACTTCATTTTCTGCAGAAAATGAAAAATCCTCACGAAGAATTATCCGAAATCCAAGGTAGTCGAAGAAATGTCCAAATAGAAACACTTTGTCGCTTCGCGAAAGTTAAAAATAGTTGTGTTCAAAACGGTATTTAGAGTAGCGACACTGGATGTTGCACGCGTGTGATGCTTGGAAATGTTAGCAATTGAGAGAAAAGTGAGGGGAATAATAAAAAACGTTACGCAAAATAAATTGTTGCAAACTCTAACTTATAAAATTTATTGCGATTTACTTTTTTCAAATTCAGCGTCCAAAAATCTTGTCACCTTTTCGTAGGCACATACACATATACACGCATGACATTTCACAGGTGTGAAGCTGCTCCGCAAAACTTCTGGGTTTGTTTGTATTCTTCCTGAACTGCGACCTCAGCGTTCCGTATTTTGCTGTGATCTGATGAACCACGTATCTGCATGTAATTTTACATATATTTATACCCTGCATCAAATATAGATCAGACACGCAAAGCGATAGTCTCGCACTGTCTCAGAACTGCTTCTAAAAGGATATCGTATCTTGATGAGCTAGTACTATGTATGTATGTATGTATGCATGTGGCGCGATTTTCTGAAGGCTATGTACATATCGACACTTGAGTGGAAGAACACCCCAGTTCAAAACCCCTGTTCAAAACTTCTTATGTGCATATTTCTCTGATCTGCGGAGTCTTTAAACCAAATTTGCACCTGAAGCGTTTTTTTAGTTTTTCGAACTGGAGAGATCTTCCACCCGTGCATAGATGCATAGATGCCACATATGTATGTACTAGTAGTGGGACTTTTTTCGAATAATATTCGAATAAATATTATTCGAATAAACGAATAATAATTTTCGTGGGAAAAAATTCGAATAGTACTATTCGAATAGTGCTACATATTCGAATAATTCTATTCGAATAACACTATTTGAATAACACTATTCGAATAGTATATGTATGTACATGCATAATTTGGGAATTCCACTTGCCTTAGCGCAAGCCAGAGTACGTATATATATATATATGTACATACATATGTATGTACTTACAAAAGAACAAGTAAGAAAGCCTAAGTTCGAGTGGAATCGAACATTAGATACTCAGCTGCATGCTTTCATAGTTTGTTTGCGATTGATGGAGACACGGTGTACTTTATATAAAGCGAGCGTAGCCACGTCCATTTTCAAAATTTGTATCATTCATCCAAATAAGCTTAAGAATATTATTCTTTGTGCAAAATTTCATTCCTTTATGACTTCTAGTTACAAAGATGTCACGTTGAAATTCACAAAGGGTGTTCCAGAAATATCTTTGTTAAAAGGTAGGCGTGGTTATAAACCGATTTCAATAAATTTCTGCGTGTCTATTAACTTAAGTTATAAAAGTGTATAAACCAAGTTTCGTCATAATATCTCAATTATTTGTAGAGTTATAGGCTAAGAAATCTCATATATTCCTTTGTCTAAAAAGAGGCGGTGCCACGCCCATTTTCCAAAATTTTTCCATTTTTTGTTTCCGGTCTATTGTGGAACTCATGCCACACAATTTCAATGAATTATCTTTACATTTGGCAGAGATATCGCTTACAATTTTTTTATTAGGTCACTTTATAATACCCATATATAAAAGTGGGCGTGGTCGTCAACCGATTTTGGCAATTTTCCGTCCAAACATTTGTCTAAGTAAGTAAATCACGCATACCATATTTCATCGATATATCTTCAACGGTTTCTGAGTTATGACTCATAAAACTTTCAATGTGTGCTCCTTAATAAGTGGGCGTGGCACGGCCCATTTTCCAAAATGTTTGTGGTTTTGGTTTTATGTCCGTAGTTGGACTCCTACCATAAAATTTCAATAATATATCTTTATATTTGACAGAGATATGGCTTAACATGTTTTTATTAGGTCACTTTATAATACATATATACAAAAGTGGGCGTGGCCGTCAACCGATTTTAACTATTTTCCGTCCAAACGTTTGCCTAAGTAAGTAACTCACGCATACCAAATTTCATCGATATATCTTCAATGGTTTCTGAGTTATGACATATAAAACTTTCAAATGTTTGACCCTCAATAAGTGGGCGTGGCACAGCCCATTTTCCAAAATTTCATCAAATTTCTTCATAAGGGCCTGATCTCAACACGTGGGTAAAATTTCTTCGCTCCAGCTATGTATATTAGTGACTGAGATACCAAATTTCCGATTTTTACTATATAGGAAAAGTGGGCGTGGTCATGGTCCGATTTCGCCCATTTTCAATACCAACCGTCCCAGTCTCGATACCAACTTGCATTTCAAATTTCATCAAAATATCTCAATTTTTGCGCGAGTTAGAGTGTTTACAGACGGACGGACGGACGGACGGACAGACATGGCTCAGTCGATTTCTCTTTTCACCCTGATCATTTTGATATATATATAAGTCTATATCTATGTCGATTATTTCATTCTGTTACAATCCACCGTTATGTGATTAAAACTATAATATTCTGTGTACTAGTACAGCTGAATATAAAAAGCATACATACATACATTCAATATCTATTCGCGAATAGTGGTATTCGAATAGTACTATTCGAATAGTATTTATTCGAATAAACGAATAAATTATTCGAATAAATATTATTCGAATTACGAATACCTTTCGAATAAAAGAATTTTTTATTCGAATAATTTTTATTCGAATAGTCCTATCCCTAGTATGTACATAAGTATGTATGTAACGGACTGGAAGCGAATTTGTTGAAAACTTCTTTTTTATTCTTTACACATTTTTTTATTTATGTATGCATTTTTTTGGTTTACTTTTGTAATAACTTTCTTCTCAAGTCATTTGGAACCCTTGACTGTTTACTTTTCTAATGGACGCATATGTAGGTACCATTCTAAATTATTTTCTATGGAAATTTATGGCAACGTAGTTTGGTATGCGCGTGATTTTGCCGGCTTTGGGTTTATTTTTCTTTTTTATTTGTCTCAATTTCGTTGAAATACATACGTGCATATGTACATACCCAATAAATACAGACGCGAGGATGATATCGCGGCGAATTCGAGGCGAGTTCGAGAAAGCATATTTTCGCGAACGTAATTTCTCGGACTCGCCTCGAGTGCGCGACAAGTTCTAGAAAATGGATTTTCGCGATATCATTTTTTTCTATTTTTTTTTTTAAGTAGTTTTGCACTAAAAAATCATTATAGTTCTGAAATTTTACATTTATACCTTAACCCATTGCCAGTAAACCAAACTCTGAACTTTTAATTTTTCGAAACGTCATTTATAAAAAATCTCGAATTATTAGGTATATACATATACCCCAATAGGCCACAAAATCTGTTATTTATTCCAAATTTACCCATTTTCAGAAACCTAATAATATCTTCTTAAAATCCATGCACTATTAGTTTCGCCAACATGGATTTTGGTTATGAAATAGAACACACATAAAAACTTTACTTTAAACTCCTCACATTTGCAAAATCGTGAGTGCAGCTATTTGCACAGTTTCTGAACTATTTTTTTTTTTGGTAATAGCGTGCGATTACTGGAATTGTTTCCAATGTTAATGGTGCTTCCTAGTTATCATGTATTCATTAAGCATGAGCGAGATTTTGGCAAATAAATACATAAATGCACACACAAAATATGCATTTCAAACATATAATATAAATGTACAAAATACATACATACATACATATGTATGTATCTACGTAGACACATTCACCCATATAAATTTCAGTATATTTAGTAAAACATGTGCGTACACATGACTCTTAACGCCATTTGTTTGCTAAAAACTTTCGCATCACTGCAATACCATAACTTCCTTTGGGGACTTTTCACGCTTCGCTGTGCCTTTCTGCTCGTCATGCTGGTTTCTCGCCTCATCGACATTTTACTCGCTAAAATAAAGACACACCGACATACAGTCAGGGATGCCACTTAGAAAATTTTTTTCCTACCAAAAACCTACCAAAATGGCTTCGAGCCTACCAATTTTTTTTTTTTTTTTAATGTGAGATTTAACATACATATCAACAAATTCATTTAGGGTAACTGTGCCAGTAACCGACCACCCTGCAGTAACCGAACACTTTTGTTCTTTTACCGCTTAAAATAAATTTTTTTTTTTTTTTTTGAAAACTTTAGTATTAAATTTAATATTATTTGTAAAAATTTCAATTAATTTTAGAATGAGTGATAAAAATGTGAAGGAAAAGAGAAAAAATCAATAGTTTCCAGATAAATAGTTCGCGTTAAATGACATTCGGACAAGGTTGGATTGGGTATTAGTGGCTGCCACCGCTCGTCCAGTGCGGAGGAAATCAGGATTTACATTTTGTGGAATAACATTTCAGCAATAATGAGGGCAAGCAACTGATCCTGAAGGAAACGTAAGAAGATTTATCGAGGGAAATAGCGGACATTGTTTCCACTTGGTACAGCAAACACATTTACTACCTATGTAGGCCTGATGGTCTATTGTGATACCACATGGGGTTCTTTTTTACACACCATGTAGACGAACAACCTTGTTTGCTTCATATAGCATAAAATGTCAGATGACTTTCTGTTTTCAATCTCCTAAAGTTGTGTCTGTGGGGGCAAGTGTACTTGATGCTTAAAGAAAACATTTCTATTTAGCAGAGTTTTGTGACAAAACCAGAGAAGCTTAACGAACGAACGGATTTCGTTTTGTTAATTCACAATGCTAAATTATCAAAATGGTTTTGTATCGTTAATTCGCAACGCTAAATTATCAAAACCATTTCGTTTCGATAATTCACAAAACTAAATTATCAAAATGCAACCGGTAACGTTGAAACGAAGTAAATCAACAAAAAGATTGCCTGCACGAGGCGCATCCATACACAGCTGTCACTCAAATCGTAGCAGTTCGTGTGCATATGCATATATGTATGTATGCGAGTACTCGGCCGATTGTTCGCGACGGCATTGCGAGCGCACTAAGCATTTCAACGTTATAAATTTGGTTATGATAACGCTAATCAACGAAATGAAATTGCATATTTTGATTGCTTTTTTTCGGTAAACGATAATATTAACGTTACGATGCATCCTTGGACAAAACTGATGTTAGCTGAACGAAGGCAAAAGCCTACCAAAATTCAAATCGTCCTACCGACCTACCAAAAGGAATAAAACCTACCAGTTTTGGTAGGAAAAGCCCAAAAGTGGCATCCCTGCATACAGTGGGAATTTGCTCAACTTTGACTTCCACTTCCTATTCTCCGACAACACACATATACATACATACAATTTCATATAAATACACACATACATACATATGTACATACTCGTATAAAAAATCATTCAAGCAACTCTTCCTATTGAGATATTTTTTAAAGGAGACGCTTTGATTTAAGGGCATTTCTTTTTTATCGGGAACCAAACATTGCAATGCAATGCTTGCATTTTTTCTTCCGCTATTTTTTTATAATAGAAACTTTTCACGCTGCACCCATTTGTATGTTGCTATATAAATATGTACATTAGATGCGTTTTTTTTTTTTCAGATCCTCCTTTCCAAAAACTGAATGGAGCTACACCAAAACCCGCGCAAATTCGCAGAATTTCAAGGTATGTTTAGATTTATGTATGAAAACTTAGGATTTTGCACAATAAAAAAAATTGATATCTATTCATACGTAGAATTAACCGCGTAAGCGAATGGCCTATTCATCTTTTGGCACACTCCCCAGAGAAGGTAATATCGCGGCCTAAAGTGATCATTTTCTTTTTTTTCTCATGAATCTTCAACTTCTTGCCCTATACTCTTCCCGAAAGCGAACATTATTTTTTAATTAAATCACACGGTAGACTGCGTTAAGTATTTAATGCGCTTTCCAGAAATATATAGCTATTAAAAATCGAATAATATTTGGATGAGTTCATCAAGTTTAAGTGAAGTAAAGTCGGGTATAAAAGAGCAACATACCTTAAAATTTCTTAAATTTTTTAACAATTTTGCTCTTGAAGGCGGTTTTTGGGTTGTTAGTGATAGTTTTATGTTGATGTATACTCCTCAAATGCAAAAAAAAATAGAAAGGTCGAGACCGTGGATAACGGACAAAAAGTGGAGCCGGATGGCGCTTGCATATGGAACTCAATACCAACTTTACTTCACTTAAACTTGATGAACTCATCCAAATTTTATTAGACTTTTAATAGCTATACATTTCTTGAAAGCTGATTAAATAACGCAGCCTACCGTGTGATTTAATTGAAAAATGTCCGCTTTCGGGAAGAGTATAGGGCAAGAAGTTGAAGATTCATAAGAAAAAAAAGAAAATTATCAATTTAGACCGCGATATTACCTTCCCTGGAGAGTGTGCCAAAAAACTGAATAAGCCATTCGCTTTAGCGGGTAATCCTACGTATGAATAGGTATCAATTTTTTTATTGTGCACAATCCCAACTTTTTTCATACATAAATCTAAACATACCTTGAAATTCTGGGAATTTGCGCGGTTTTCGGTGTAGCTCCATCCAGTTTTTGGAAAAGTGAAACTTTTTTCAGCTTACTTACTGTACACCCTATTTTCATATTCCGGTGCCGTAGGGAGGATCTGAGAAGGTTTAAAGAATCTCATACAAAAAAACGCATCTAATGTGCATATGTATCTCTACTGGAACTTTTTTGTAATTTTGTATACGACAGCTTGTCGTTGTTGCTCTCCATTATTATTAGGGTTGCCAGACGTGCTGATTTGATCAGTACAATACTGATTTTGCGTGCTCCGTACTGATGGTTTTAAAAACCTTAATAAATACTGATTTTTTGGATTTTGTACTGATTTGTACTGATTTGTACTGATTTTTAGCCGACACTAAAAAAATCATTTTTATCACCCTGCTCTGTTTTTAATTTTCCAACTGTTTTCATTTGACGTTTGTAATGCCGTGGTTATGCTTTCGACAATACTCGACGAGCAACGTGTAATTGTTGTTGTGTACTCCGACGAGTGAGAGAATTTTCGGACTCTCACATCGATGATCGATCAAATTCGCTGGGTGAAACAAGCACCCAGCACGCCGAGATTTCGGGGTAATAATGTGGTATGTTGTGTATGTGCGCTCTAATCATCGATTTGAGCGTAACACCTCTTACCAATGACGAAAATGTGTCCGCATATCATCAGTGTTTTGCTCGTAAGCATAACCACGCCATAACCATGAAATACTTAGGAAGGACGAAGCAACGCGAACGTTAAAAGTAATGAAGACAATTTTCGCCGCATATATATTTTTTTTGGAAGGCAATGTACTGATTTTTTCGGGAAAGGTATCTGGCAACCCTAATTATTATGGACTATCACTGATGTGTGACGAGCATCAATGTTGCAGCATTTAGCAAACGCTTTCCATTAGCTTCACACATTTGTCAATGTCGCATTATATTGCTATTAAATTTTGGCGCGATTGAATTCTCTCACTTTACCCTGTCAATCATTAATGAATTGTATTGATTAAAAGTAGAGACGGTTGTCTGAAGTATTTGCAATATTAGAAATTCAGTTTTTAACAATTTTTCATTTGTTTAGAAAAACTTCGGGCATGTTGCTCCAGAAATTTTTCGGGACACGCTTAAGATAGGGGAGCATAGAAATCGAAAGATGGGCATTAACTTTAGCATCGCATTTATGAAAGGCACAAAATACAACTGGGTTTTAGAAAGTGGAAATTTGATTTTAGAAAAGTATATTAGCGATACAATTCAAATTTTTCAAAATCCAATTGACTCTTTCTAAAATCCAGTTGATGCTTCCTATAATCCACCTGGAAATTTCCATTATGGTGGAGATCTGAACCAGCTATGTGTATTGCTAACAATGTATTTTGGAAGTTGCGTGCGGTGTATCTGTAGCAAGGATGGGTATTTTTGCACTACCACTCAAACTGCATTACCATTCACCATTGCAAATATGATTTTCACTACCATTCAGTAGTGAATGGGAATGCAAATGTGGTTTGCACTACCATTCTTTGCATTCTCACTGCAAGAGTGATTTGTGAAAACCTATTATTGAAGCTTAGATATGAAGTGGTCAATCTCTTTAATAACGGAAAGGATGTTTATGGGATATTCTACACATGGAATAAGGCTTAGAAAAATGAATGGAATCCAACACGAATGGAAATATTTTCTCAGACGTTTGAGAATTTATTTGTCAGTTTTTAATGGGATGTGACGAACAAAGGACCGCTCTAGGCTTTTCTACACCAATACATACAGAGTGCTATATATGTACATACATATGTAGAAAATGAAGCATCCAAAAAGGCGCAAATAAAATTTGATAAATTCACACAAATTTGGGAGTATTTATTTTGTATAATTTTATCACATGCGACAACCGGCTGAGCGAAACGCCCCAACAGTCACAGGCCAAAAGGGTAATGTATATGTAAATATGTATAAATTTACTGTCTTGATGTCGAAATTCTCATCCATCCATACATACATACATATGTATCCACTTATATGCACATATTTTTGCAATCATACCCATCAACCCGTGTATTTGTTGGTAAAATTGTGTGAATGATGGGAACAACTTTTTTAGCCAATTTCTCTTCTGTTTATTATTTTGCGTTGATAAGAATTGTAAAGTTGCCAATTTCCCAAGCAAGCAACACATGTAAATTGCTGTTTTTTTTTTTTGCTGGAAATGTGTGTACCCTGCAAAAAAATGTGCGATGAATCCCGAAGGAAATTTGTCCCGGATTGATCTCTTTCGGGAACAATCGGTCCACAATTAGTAACTTTTAATAACAATGATGAATACTAATTTTAACAAAATGTTACCAAAAATATCCATTGAAAAATCAATTACAATTATGCACTCAAAACTATGTAAAAAAATTTAATTTATTGAATATATTTTTTTACAAAAGTAAAACTTATTGTATAATCTTTACTTAAATATGCATGAGCATTTATAATTTTTAAAGATTGTTATAAAAAATAGCCTTGGCTAACAACTTTGAAAAATTCCTCAGATGTCTTTTACACTCGCATAATGCATTCTCAAAACTTAAAATATTTGGAGAAAATACTTAATTTTTTTAAGGATTTCACTACAAGATGGAAGCTAATCGAATAAACTTTCTTCTAATATAATAATAATACAATGGCGCTATTATAACTCTGACGAGTTTTATGGCCGAGCTTCCCTCCCAATTCGAGGTGTGCTCCTTTTTGTTTTTCCTACTAATTGGGTGGACCTACAGTTTTATGCCGGCTCCGAACGGCGAATGCATTTTTTGTGAGAAGCTTTTTCATGGCAGAAATACTCTCGGAGGGTATGCCGCCCACTGCCGAGAGATGACCGCTGCTCTTAAAAAACCCAATAATTGGATTTTTACTAATTAGAAAAATTTGTTTGGCTCGGACCGTGGTTTGAACCCGAGACCTCTGGCATAGCAGGCGAGCACTCTACCCACTGCACCACAGCGGCCACTCTTCTAATATATATAACAAATATATAACAATTTAAGGTAGGGCAGCGTTGGTTTAAGGTAGGGCGGAAGTAAATAATGTATCACAATTAGTCTTACATCGCACATATGTATGTAGGTAGATTTTCAACTTTTATGCGGCCAAAATTGAATTTTGTAAAGTTGTTACAATTGCAGAAAAAAACATACCCACATATTGGAAATAGGCTGGGGAACAATAATTTATCGCTTTTTTCCCAACCCCATACTCGGCACTTGCTCCCAGATGGTCGAAACTTAGCATATCTAAAGTAAATTTTTTAGTTTTTATACTCAGCTGTACTAGTACACAGAGTATTATAATTTTGATTTCATAACGGTGGATTGTAACATAATGAAATAATCGAGATAGATATGGACTTATATATATCAAAATGATCAGGGTGAAAAGAGAAATCGATTGAGCCATGTCCGTCCGTCCGTCCGTCCGTCCGTCCGTCCGTCCGTCCGTCCGTCCGTCCGTCCGTCCGTCCGTCCGTACGCACGATAACTCGCGTAAAAATTGAGATATTTTGATGAAATTTGAAATGCAAGTTGGTATCGAGACTGGGACGGTTGGTATTGAAAATGGGCGAAATCGGACCATGACCACGCCCACTTTTCCTATATAGAAAAAATCGGAAATTTGGTATCTCAGCCACTAATATAGCTAGAGTGATAAAATTTTACCCACGTATTGAGCTCAGGCCGTTATGAAGAAATTTGATTAAGTTTTGGAAAATGGGCGGTGCCACGCCCACTTATTAAGGGTCAAACATTGAAAGTTTTATATGTCATAACTCAGAAACCGTTGAAGATATATCGATGAAATTTGGTATGCGTAATTTGCTTACCTAGACAAATGTTTTGGCGAAAAATTATCAAAATCGGTTGACGGCCACGCCCACTTTGATATATGGGAACTATAAAGGGGCCTAATAAAAACATTTTAAGCGATATCTCTGTCAAATATAAAGATCTATCACTGAATTTTTGTGGCAGGAGTCCAACTACGGACATAAAACAAAAAGTACAAAAATTTTGGAAAATGGGCGGTGCCACGCCCACTTATTAAGGGGCAAACATTGAAAGTTTTATATGTCATAACTCAGAAACCGTTGAAGATATATCGATGAAATTTGTTTTGCGTAATTTGCTTACTTAGACAAATGTTTTGGCGAAAAATTATCAAAATCGGTTGACGGCCACGCCCACTTTTATATATGGGAACTATAAAGGGGCCTAATAAAAACATTTTAAGCGATATCTCTGTCAAATATAAAGATCTATCACTGAAATTTTGTGGCAGGAGACCAACTAGGGACATAAAACAAAAAATATAAAAATTTTGGAAAATGGGCGGTGCCACGCCCACTTATTAAGGGGCAAATATTGAAAGTTTTATAAGCCATAACTCATAAACCGTTAAAGATATATCGATGAAATTTGGTACGCGTGATATATTTACTTAGCCAAATGTGTGGACGAAAGATTTCCAAAATCGGTTGACGACCACGCCCACTTTTATATATGGGTTTTATAAAGTGACCTAATAAAAACATTTTAAGCGATCTCTCTGTCAAATATAAAGATCTATCACTGAAATTTTGTGACATGAGTTCTACAATAGACCGGAAACAAAATATAAAAAAGTTTGGAAAATGGGCGTGGCACCGCCTCTTTTTATACAAAGGAATCTACGTGCCTATTACTCGACAAATAACTGAGATATTATGACGAAACTTGGTTTATACACTTTTATAACATGTGTTAATAGACACGCAAAAATGTATTGAAATCGGTTTATGACCACGCCTACTTTTTAACAAAGATATTTCTGGAACACCCTTTTGGAATTTGTAACGTGAAGTTTTTGTAACTAAAAGTCATAGAGGGATGCAATTTTGCACTAACAATAATATTTATATGCTTATTTGGATGATTGATACAAATTTTGAAAATGGGCGTGGCTGCGCCCTGTTTATGCAGCACTTGTGTCATATAAAATACACCCTATATCGAACAAACGCAAACAAACAATGAAAGCATACAGCTGAGTATCTAATGTTCGATTCCACTCGAACTTAGGCTTCCTTACTTGTTTTTACATAATTTTAAGGGTTAGTTTCAACGTGAATATTTATTATTTAAAGCATTTCATTTAAGTAATCGTGATGGATCCTAAAAGCCCGTCTCCACATAACTTGATTCACCAGAGAAACATGTAGCAAAACATCTCGCTCAATAACCCGTCTCCACGTGGCTAATCGTGATTCAGTTTGACTTTCTCTTTCTTGTTCTTCTTAAATGTTTGTATGTTTGCTTATTTTTGCGTCTTTGTTTTGCTCTGTGTGAGATTTCGATAGATTTTCGATACAAAATTAGAGAAGACATCGATATCATCGATGTTGGCAAGATGATTCAGAATGAAACAGTGTTTCAATCTTCACTCGCTCTCAGAAACTTGTATGGAAATTGGCGAGTTTCGGTACTGGTTTCCGTGTCGAAACAAGATTGAGAGAGAAAATGCAGAAAAAAAGAGCGAAACACGTTATGTGGAGACATGGTATAAAGCTTCAGGTAATTATTAACACTTTTCAATAATATCCTTGATTTCCAATAATTCTAAGTTTATAGTTTTAAGCTTTTAAAGTTGGGATATTTAAAAAAATTATCACTCTTTTTCGTGTTCAAAATTGATTTTGTTATGTTGCTCTGTCAGACTCAGTCACATTAACCCCTGGACATGATATCTATTACAATTAATATTTTGCCGACAAAAAATTACGTCGCACAAAGCCGCACTTCACTACTACACCTTTTTCAGTTGAAATTCACAAAGTTCCAATTGATATTCAGAATTTCCATTTGAAATTCAGAAAATTACAATTGAAATTCAGAATTTTCATTTGAAATTCAGAAAGTTACAATTGAAATTCAGAAATTCCATTTGAAATTCAGAAAATTCCATTTGAAATTCAGAAAATTACAATTGAAATTCAGAAAATTACATTTTGAAATTCAGAAAATTCCATTTGAAGTTCGGAAAATTACATTTGAAATTCAGAAACCTCCTCACAGTACTCAAGAGGTTTTCTGAATTTCAATTGTAATTTTCTGAAATTCAAATGTAAATTTCTGAATTTCAAATGTAATTTTCTGAATTTCAAATGTAACTTTCGGAATTTCAATTGTAATTTTCTCAATTTCAAATGCAATTTTCTGAATTTCAAATGGAAGTTCTGAATTTCAATTATAATTTTCTGAATTTCAAATGGAAATTCTGAATTTCAATTGTAATTTTCTGAATATTAATTGGAACTTTCTGAATTTAAATTTAAAAAGGTGTAGATACAGGGTTTTTCATATATACCTACAATAAAATTCTTTTTTGTGTTTTATATTTGATTTTAATGTTTATATTTCTAACGCATATCTTGGTTAATGTAGGTGATGCTCGAAAGTAACCGAGATATTTATCAGCGATTATTGTTAACTTCTTAGGCAGTATTTTTAGTTTTTCCAATTTTTCAAAGTCAAGGAAATGCTTATCATAAAAAGGGCTAAGAATTCTGAAGCTACATTTTTTTAGAAGATTTTTGAGTATGCAGTTTTGCAGCTCATTCAATTTTAATATCATAATATGCAACATTCAACTTTTTAAAAATTTTCATTGGCCTTTCGCAATTTTAATTGGAACTGTCTCACATACATATATGGCAAGCACCCTACAGAAAAAAATTTCTAAAATCGACGGAATTTTCACAGCATTGGGAATTGCACATTTTACACTAAAGTTGGTTGGCTACATAACAGCACACTTAAAAATCTCCTCAAAATCTTCTATAAATTCTGGCCTCGCTTTGAAATTTTTAATCCACTTTTAGAAATTTCTACAATTTTTCGAATTTTTTCCATAAGCTTACAAATCCTGCTTAAAACGATTTTTATTTAAAAATTGTCTACATTTTTAAACGAAATAAGAAAGTCAAATTTTCGACAGAATTCTTTGAAATGAATTTAAAAACTATGTCGTATGATTTTTTTTTTTTGAGTGACTGTATATATTTTTCAATAAAATCGACTTTTAACACAAATTATTAAAACTTTACATTAAGGGCCGGTTTCACCATCTCCGGTTAATTTAATCACTGGTTAGTTTGACGTAAATTGTATTGCGAGCTGTCAAATAAATTGCTTAACCGGGCAAAAATCTCTGGTTAACTGCTTAACCGGTGATGGTGAAACCGGCCCTAAACAAGCAATTTTGAATAGATGTAGACAATAAAATATTTATTTTATTTATATTTTAAAACTTGAAAATCTACCTATGTGCATCGAGGCATGGCTTCCAAAACAGTCAGCATAAATATCACTTTTCTCTAGGTCAGTGACGTACATTGGCTCAAATTTCCATCTGGCTACCGAAGGGGACAGCTTTACATTGAGGAACCACGGTCCGAGAAAAATGACTTTCGAAGAAAAAAGATGTTCTACGCGCATATATACATATGTGCATGTTTTTATAAGTGCCTTTCCTCGGTAATCGTACGCAGTTTTGGGGGTTTGTTTGTTTGTTTTACAACTTACCAACATCTCCGGTCGACGGGACTTTTGGATTTAGAATCAGGAGGACCTCCTCTACAACCCCCAATGACTTTTTTCAACGCGTGGTAGACTGTTGGAAAATTTTCCCCATACTTTTAATACCTATTTGTTGACACATAATTATTGTGACAGTACATAAGCAATACTCATTGAGAACAAGCCAACAAGATGGTACAGCTTCCAATTTAGATGTGGAGATCTTTAAATTTGGTGTGTGGGTCGCCTGCAGGTATGCACGCAAGTCAAGGTGAGAAAAAAACTCTCGAAAATGATTAAACGATAACCATAGAAAATTTAGACACCTGATTTTTCCATCGAGTAAAATGTTTTAGATTAGCACACAGCTTTAGAAATCGATTCCGCGCTTTTGGTGTTGTTCGCTCACAGTGAGATTAGTTTTTGTCAGAAAAGTGCCGGAATGAACCATTCCTTTAACCAAACTACAAAAATTCGATGGTCTTATTTAATTATATATGTGATGCAGGGTGGATTCTCCATATCATACATTGCAACCGCAATAATTTTTTATCTCAAACTATGTCAAAAAATTTAATTATAATAATTCATCTCACTTGTTGGCCTTTTTAAGGTAGGGCATTCTAATTTTAAGGTAGGGCATTTCCCCACAATGCCCCCCCTAGCTACGGGCCTGTATCTTTAAAATTATGGGAGATAAACGACTTTTCATTCAGTATGCATTTGTCGTATGTTACGTCTGAGCACCAATACCTGTTTATGATAGCACATACGACAAAAATTCGTCTCTTTTTTCAAACCGGAATGGTTATGAGGCTCACATTTTTTGAGATATCGACTTGAAATTTGGCAGTTGCATATATTTTGATGATACTTTGATCATTTGTCGGAATCCACCACATCGGACTAATATAAGATATAGCTCCCATACAACTGATTGTTCAGATATAGCTGTTTTCGGGTATAACTTCTTTATTTGAGGAGATAAGGATATGAAACTTTGAAGTAGTTGTACCCATATGGGCCTAATAAATGTCACTAAAATTTGTTAAGATCGGACCACTATAGCATATAGCTCCCATACAACTGATTGTTCAGATATGGACATTTTGGGATATAACTTCTCCATGTAAAGAGATAAGGGCATGCAACTTTGAAGTATTTGTACCCACGTGGACATAATAATAGTTACCGAAATTTGTCAAGATCGGACCACTATAGCATATAGCTCCCATACAACTGATTGTTCAGATATGGACATTTTGGGATATAACTTCTCCATGTAAACAGATAAGGGCATGAATCTTTGAGGTATTTGTACCCATATGGACCTAATAAATGTCACCGAAATTTGTCAAGATCGGACCAGTATAGAATATAGCTCTCACACAACCGATTGTTCAGATATAGCTGTTTTCGGGTATAACTTCCATATTTAAGGATCAAATTATACTAAACTTTGCAGTAATTGGTATTATACTACAATAAAATATGTAAGTGAAAATCATTCAGATCGGATCACTATAACCTATAGCTCCGATACAATATTTTGGTTTATTCTCAGTAGCTCAGCGGCACATACGACATAATAAACAAAAACGAATTTATATGGAAATTTGTTGTATGTATGTTACATACGACAAAAGTTTACCCAAATGGTAGCAATTTTGCAACATACGACAAATGCATACTAAATAACTCAAAAACTAAAAGAGATAGAAAACAATGGATTGGAAAAATTAAAAGATTAGGTCCGATTTTGTTAATCTGTATCAAAAACTAGAAATCGTCGATTTTCACATACTGAATGTACATTTGTATCTATATGTATATTCGTATATATAGTATTTTCTGCTGAAGGTGGTGAACAACTAATCTGCTTAATTGCGCGCTGCCACAAATTCTTTCCACCAAGTTAATGGAGAAATCTCACCAAAACAGCTCCGGGCAAAAGTTTTTGCCCAGAAGTCAATTTTGGCGTTGTAATTGGCAAAATTTGTCATTATATTTATGTTTAGCGCCTGTGACATTGTGTGAATGAATTCCAATGCACCTACCTCCTCAGACGGATCAAGATCACTTGCAAACTCCAATCAAGCTTACTTTTAATTTCATTGAACGCGAAATATACCCTGTGTATATTATATTCATTGGTATCGAGCTTACAAATCCATTCAGGAATGCAACCAAATATGTTTGAGCTTAAATTTAATTGCTCCCAAAAGATTTCACTAAGTACCTAGCTGTGATTTTATATCGGCTTGTAGATCAATTTGTTCATGAACTGCTAAAACCTAAAGGGATGCTTTAGTTTTTATTACACTCTGTATTGAATAGAAATAACTTCCCCACCTTGGTTTGGGTGGTAGTTTTGATTGTTCACCGATTTCTTTTTCTTGCACAATTCTAGCTAAAGTTGCTGCTAGAACTTGGTTGTTTTTAATTTTTTTGATTATATGTATTTACAACAGATGAGCAATTCTCCTGTAAGGTATCGAATTTTAAAAAGTCCTGACAATTTAAATAAAGGCTATGCGCTACAAAACCTACAGGCACAATATACGTATGGGATTCTTTTACTATTTTGAACGCCTTTTGGATATTTGCAGCATTGTCAGCAATTAACACGAACAACTTTTGTTCACCGTATTCCTTCATGATTTCAATAATTTCCTGCGATAAATAGTTAGCTGTATGCGGGTGGGCCTGTGTTGACAGACTTTTCACAAATACGGTTTCTGGCTTTGATATGAGAAAGTTTACAACACCTTCATTACGAGTGTTACTCCATCCATCACATTGAATATGTAAAAAATTTGCTGTTTTCAGTTGCAGAGTAATGTCCATACTTATATCGTTATAAATTGTATCCAAATATGTGAAGGAAATTTCTTTTCTAGTTGGATCCTTGAAATGTAATGAGTAAGGTCCTTAAAAAAGTCTTCCACAATGGATGCTCACCATAGCCAAAGGAGCGCCGGTTACAAAAATAGCCTTGGCTAAGTTGTATTGTGCCGAGTTTGAAGGAATATGCATATGTAAATCAGACGAAGGCGGAGAATCACTTGTTGTCTGTATCTTGTTTATTGCCGCATTGTTTACAATCATGTCTTGAACTCGTTGCTTTATTAATAATGGACACTTGATGCACGTTGTTAAATGTTTTGCTTTTCGCAATGTTGTCATGAAACTTCTTTGCTACTTCCGCTGCTATGAAAATGTTTCCAAATAGTTTAATTTTTTGTCTTCCCATCATTTAATTATTTAATATGAATATATATGATAAATTATCAACTCAAAATACGCTTATGTTATGTTCAGACACAACCTTAATTGAACATTAAGAGCCTTCATTCAATTTTCAAGCCCAATGATTCTCAATTTAACATACAAAAATTGACCAAGTTAATGCTTCATTAGAAATTAATGAGTTGTTAATGAAGAACAATTCTGCATGCAACCCTGAAAAGGCTTGTTTCATAAGTAAAATGAAATGTCATGAAAAGAGAAATGTGATTAGCGTCAGTGTCCACTAAACAGGTTGGTTCGTCAGATCAGCTGCATTCTTGTTCTTCTTCATCACCTATCAAATTTGTTTTTATTTCTGCTTATTTTATACATGCATTCGTGTTTACGATTGGTAAATTGTGAGATGAATGTCAAATTATTTCGTCCTCCTTGCAATTTTGACATTTAGGTCACGAGAGTTTGATATTCAGCTCACGGCGTGTATGTGTGTATGTATCTTGAGCCGACCTGTTAAATGGGCCAAGTAAATTAAATATGTCTGAACACCAAATCTAAAGATGTTCAATCAACCCCAATTGACTTAATTAATTTTTATGTCTGAACATGATATTACTTTATTTCATTCACTAATCGCTTGGAACAAATCTTTATGAATGAATGAACCAAATTCTTTTTATGCACCTGAGGCTCAAGCTTAAGTTCCACAACTGTAAACTTTCTAGGTGATTCAGCATTGTTGTTGCCATCGCTCCCACTCATTACATTGAATTGCCACAAGCACGCTGATAACACTGCTCTACAGCCAAAAAATACTCTGAACGCGACCATCCTATTTATATGTAAAATCGGTCGCTGATTCCGAAAATCGGGTTCATTTTTAATTCTATGGGAAGGTTTTTGAGATATCGGCAATTTACCGTTATTTGGCTAATTGCTCCACTTAATCCTTTATACCTCTTTAACGCAGTAAGCTATCTTCCTTGGAGTGACACCAAACGAAAGAAAATTAAATACAGCCAGGTCGCGCAATGCCTCTGCACGGGTATATTCTATGCATGTTATACCCGTAAATGCGCTGTTACCTACTGCGCTGCCAATGTGCTGCTACTGCAGATGTGTAGGTATTGGTATAATATGCATAGAATATACCCGTGCAGAGGCATTGCGCGACTTGGGTGTATTTACTTGATCGCCTATAACTTTTCCATTTTACCATGGATTTTCTTCGTTGATAGCTTATCTTTTTTCCAATAGAATGGAGCTTCACGTAAAGGAGTAAAACCGAAGGTGAAAACATTGGTTTTAAAGATATTGCCTGACAAAGTCAATTTTTTCTTCAAAAAATCGTAAAAAATCGAAAAAAAAAATCAAATTGAATCGTTAATATTTCAGAGACTATAAGAGTTAGGGAAAATGTTATAGCAGCCATGAAAAGGAAATTTAATTTTCTTTCGTATGGTGTCACTCCAAAGAAGATAGCTCACTGCGTTAAAGAGGTATACAGGATTAAGTGGAGCAATTGGCCAAATAACGGTAAATTGCCGATATCTCAAAAACCTTCCCATAGAATTAAAAATGAACCCGATTTTCGGAATCAGCGACCGATTTTACATATAGGTAGGATAGTCACGTTGAAAGTACAGACAAAAAATTTCATTTTGTGATCCAGTGTAAGCGGTTCTTATTAAGAATTATTGTGCTTGCAGAAGCCCAAACCGCCTTTTCTGTATAAAAAGCAGCAAGAAACGTATAAACAAAATACACTTAAACAACATATGTTCAAAATAAATTCGAAAATGTCCACATTTCTCCTACGCTACGTAGCAAGAGTATTCCTTATTCAAATGAATATTTACCCATAATTGGGTAAATACCCGGGTTTGAAAATGGGTATAAATGGGTAAAAACCCAGCATTGGGTAAATACCCAGGTGTAAACCCATCCCTAGGTCTGATATATACTATGTACAAATATAGGGGGCTTTTTGAGAGTTAGAAAACTTTGAATTGGCAAAACTGCATTATTTGACGACCGATATTTGACAGCCGATAGTTGCTTTTTGTTTAGTTTGCTTTGGTATTTCATTATGGGCAGACTTACGTAAGAGCAACGCTTGCAAATTCTTGAAATTTGTTATCAAAATAATGGTTCCGTTCGTCAAACTTGGTGCATGCAAAAGTTTATTCAGCGATGAAACTCATTTTTGGTTGAATGGGTACGTATGTAAATAAGCACAATTTCCGCATTTGGAATGAATGTCGAAACACCATTACATCCACAGAAAATTACTGTTTGATGTGCTTATGGGCCGGCGGAGTCACTGGTCCATACGTCTTCAAAAACGATAATTGGCTGAAAATTGAAATTGTGAAAATTGGACTTCGAGATTGCCATTGTACGCGCCAGCTGAGGAGCCCACATGAAAGATATTATATTTAAACATTAATGTCATACAATTATATTTTAAATATAGCCAGTTTAATAGATGTATCAAATATTTTTCTTTGTTTTATTTTAAAGTTGTATACCTCAAAAAAAAACACCTTTTATACTCGTATACATATGTATATACAAGCGCCCTTACGCACTTAAACACAAGAAATACATACATATACATACATATAGTCGAATAAATTTGAATAGAGTCATGTACTTTATATATTCATTCTCACTATGCACTTAAACTAAAAAATACCAAGAAGTGTAGGTAAAAACAAGTAAGTTTTATTTTTCATTCAGTCAAACCATTACGCTCTGCCAGTCATTTTATTTCAATGCTATTCGCTTTTTATACCCCGTTCTTATATTTTCGCCCTTTGGCAATTCCCACTCGACATACATATATACATTAGAGTTTTTCAAATATTTTCGTACCTGTGATTTTGTCACCGTTCCTCAAAAATCACTGATCACTACTGTGACTGATTCATAAAATCACGGTGACAAAATCACGTATTCTTAAAGCATGAAAATTTCAGTTTTCAAAAACATAGTTTTTGTTTTTTTTTTTAATAATTATAAATAATGTTTTAACTTGATTTCCATTGATTTTGCTAAAGATTTCCAAACGCATTGTTGGGGAACTAAGTAAAATGTATCTACTATCTTCCAATTGATATCAATTTTTGTTTTGTTTTATTAGGAAAAACTTTTATTTCACACTAAAAAAGCATGTGGATAAGCTTAATAATGGGTGAGTTTCTAAGACAGAGCTGTTGTGCAACTGTTGAGTGTTTGTCTTAGAAACGCACTGTTGAGTAGTTCCGCTCAGCTCAACAGTTGGCAACTTTTCGCCATTTTTTCCATCACAAATTTTCTCCGCTACTTGTGCTCAACATGTTGTGTAAAGCCAAACAGCTGATAAATTCATCAAGCCGTTTCTAAGACGTAGCTGTTTAACTCAACTGCTACACAACTGTTGGCAACTGTTGAGCTCAATAGTTGCGGAGCAACTTTGTCTTAGAAACTCACCCAATAATTACTGGACTTGAAAAATATAATTCGATTAAACAAATTTATTAAAAAGTGAATAAAAGGCTTGGTTCCTGTCAGGAACCCTTAGTCACTGTCTCTGAACAGTGACTAAAAAGTCACAATCACGAATCACTCCGTTCCTCAAAAACCACGGGATCGGCCATCACCTACATACATATGTAGGTATGTACACAGAAAGAAATGCCTCAGTAAAATTAACAATTTGGTACTGTTGCTATCGAATCAACAGAATTCTATTCAAATTAATTAGATTTTTGTCAAAACCATTAATTTTTTCGTTTATTTTACAGAAGATAAATTGTTCCAATTCAAAAATTTCTGTCAAATTGACCAAACTGATTACCCTATTAAAATAACCAATTTGTTTGGTGATTTTAACAATGAAGAACTGTTAATAAACTTTTGTATTGCTTCAGCTACTGTTAAAGGGATTTTGACGACTCTCACCACTTTTTGCAATTAACGGTGGCACTATTTTTATGTTCATAGAAAGAAATGTGTACATGGGTCATACAAAAGTCCTCTTTTTGAATGCAATTCATATTTTGATGAGTTTTCCTTTAAATATTCACACATCGTTTAATTAATATTACCTCCTATATAACATGGAAACAGGTATTAAAGTTAAAAAACAAATGCATTTTGTTATATCAATAGGTATTACTGTGGATTTGAAATCAACAGCCTTTTCAAATCAACCGTTTTGAGCAGTGGATAAAAACTGACTACAAGTAAAAATTTTAGTTTAATTTTAATTCCATTTTGGTATTTATGTATAACAATGCCAAAAAGCATAAAATTAAAACCATTCTGGTTTAAACAAAAAGAAGAGAATATTGAGAGACAGAAATTATTCTTGGTGTCAAATTAATACTTTCTTGGAATTAAATCAAAACCAAATTTTCATTATTTTTAGAATATTTCTGGTATTAAAAATAGTTGAAATGGTATAAGATCAATCCAAAATTGGAATAAACTCTATACTTTTTTGGAATTAAATCAAAACCAAATATTGATTATTTTTATAATATTTTTGGTAATAAAAATATTTTAAATGGTATTAAATCTATCCGAAAATTGGAATAAATTTTATACTTTTTTGGATTTAAAAATAAACCCCCATAAAATTTCCAGTGGATATACTGCAAATAAGCCATTATCCCAAAGATTAATGAGAAATTGAATAACGTTAACATAGTTTATTTACATAAAAATCCAAAACAGTAGTAGCAAACACTAAAGTACCTTATATATCGAGCCCTAATCCTCATAAAAGTGTATCCAACAAAAAGTAAATTTTACAGGACACAGTTTTTATACCTTTCATGAGAATGAAATGGTATTATAACTTTGTGCCGAAAATCAAATCTTGAAAGTACCAGAAGGAGGCGTGACAGACCCATCAATATATATACCGATATGATCAGAATCATGAGCTGAGGCGTTTAAGCCATGTCCGTCTGTCCGTCCGTCCGTCCGTCCGTCCGTCTGTGTGAACGCAAACTAGTCCCTCAGTTTTTGAGATATTTGATTCAAATTTGGAACACGGGTGAGTTTTGATGCTCAATTGATCATTTGTCGGAATTGGCCGAATCGGACCACTATAACATATAGCTCCCATACAACCGATTGTTCAGATATCCACATTTTGGGGTATAATTTCTCCCTTTTTGCAGATAAGGACATGAAACTTTGGGGTATTTGTACCCATATGGACCCAAATAAGGTTACTGAAAATTGTCAAGATCGGACCACTATAACATATAGCTCCCATACAACCGATTGTTCAGATATACACATTTTGGGGTATAACTTCTCCCTTTTTACAGCTAGGGACATGAAACTTTGGAGTATTTGTACCTATATGGACCCAAATAAGGTTACCGAAAGTTGTCTTGATCGGACCACTATAACACCGACAGAATTGGAATTATAAATTAAACTAAATCAGGCTATGTGCATAGGTAGCTTTTCATTTCCTCATTCATGAAAGGTATGAAGTCTTCGGTACGGCCGAAGACAGCCGCGCTCTTACTTGTTTTAATTTGTTTTGCATACAGTTTATATACAGCCTTGAAACTTATTTAGTCTCTAACTTCGAAACTGCACATTTCACAGCTATGAAATATTGGGAGTTGATGCATGTGATAGTAAATTGTTGATTTGCATAAAAAAGCTGAAATCGGTAATTTTGTTGGATACACTTTTATAGCGGTTAGGTCTCGATATATATATGTACATATTGTCACTTTTATACTAATATTTTTGAGATGTCCAGGGAAGTTTCGGCACCGTCGCGGTTCTTGCAGTGATACTGAAAGAGGGACCCTCAACTGCCTTATGACTGAAAAAATAAATCAAAATTTACCCTCATGATATTTAATTAACCTCCTGCACAGTGGCGCACACAGAAGCAAATTTTGGGGGGGGTTTCAATATCCAACGAAAAATAAAAAAAAAAAATACTTAAAACTCGTCCAGACAATTTTTACTTAAATTTATGTTTGGGGAGTGGACCTACATATGCACACATTAAACAAAGGCACCTTTTAAATCTCAATTAATTGCATTTTCTCTGTATTTAAACTAAAACTAACAAGTGAGGAAGCCTAAGTTCGAGTGGAATCGAACATTAGATACTCAGCTGTATGCTTTCATTGTTTGTTTGCGTTTGTTCGATTAGGGTGTATTTTATATGAATCGAGTGCCGCATAAAGTGGCAGCCACGCCCATTTTCAAAATTTGTATAAATCATCCAACTAAGCATATAAATATTATTGTTAGTGCAAATTTTCAACCCTTTATGACTTCTAATTAAAAAGATGTCACGTTACAAATTCCCAAAGGGTTTTCCAGAAATATCTTTGTTAAAAAGTAGGCGTGGTCATAAACCGACTTCGCTAAATTTTTGAGCATGTATTACCACAAGTTATTAAAGTGTACAAACTGATTTTCGTCATAACATCTTAATTATTTTTAGAGTTGTGGGTTCCGACTTCTCGTACGCGTACCAAATTTCGTCGATATATCTGCTACGGTTTCTGAGTTATGACCTATAAAACTTTCAATGTTTGCCCCTTAATAAGTGGGCGTGGCACCGCCCATTTTCCAAAATGTCACCATATTTCTTCTTTTGTCACTCCAGCTCTATTTGTGACTGAGATACAATACCAACCGTCCCAGTCTCGAACCAACTTGTATTTTAAATTTCATCAAAATATCTCAATTCTTGCGCGAGTTAGAGTGTTTACAGACGGACGGACGGACATGGCTCAATCGATTTCTCTTTTCACCCTGATCATTTTGATATATATAAGTCAATATCTATCTCGATTATTTCACTCTGTTACAATCCACCGTTATGTGATTAAAACTATAATACTCTGTGTACTAGTACAGCTGAGTATAAAAACAAGTACGGGAAAAGGAAAATAAGTGTGTCTATTTTCTTCCTCTTCTCCATTCGATACTATCCATGACACTTGGAAAGCATTTTTCTTAATCATAATAGAACACGTAAGGTAGCCTAAGTTCGAGTGGAATCGAACATTAGATACTCAGCTGTATGTTTTCTTTGTTTGTTTGCGTTTTTTCGATTAAGGTGTGTTTTATATAAATCGAGTGCCGCATAAAGTGGGCGTAGCCACTCCCATTTTCAACATTTTTATCAGTCATCCAACTAGGCATATGAATATTATTCTTTGTGCAAAATTTCATTCCTTTTTGACTTCTAGTTACAAAGATGTCACGTTACAAATTCCTAAAGGGTATTCCAGAAATATCTTTGTTAAAAGTAGGCGTGGTCATAAACCGATGTCAATAAATTTTTGCGTGTCTATTAACACAAGTTATAAAAGTGTATCAACCAAGTTTCGTCATAGTATCTGAATTATTTGTCGAGTTATAGGCTAAGAAATCTCGTATATTCCTGTTTCTAAAAAGAGGCGGTGCCACGCCCATTTTCCAAAATTTTTGTGTTTTTCGTTTTATGTACGCAGTTGGACTTCTGCCATAAAATTTCAATGATATATGTATCTTTATATTTGACAGAGATATCGCTTAAAATGTTTTTATTAGGCCACTTTATAATACACATATATAAAAGTGGACGTGGCCGTCAACCGATTTTGGAAAATTTTCGTCCAAACATTTGCCTAAGTAAGTATATCACGCGTACCAAATTTCATCGATATATCTTCAACGGTTTCTGAGTTATGACTCATAAAACTTTCAATGTTTGCCCCTTAATAAGTGGGCGTGGCACCGCCCATTTTCAAAAATTTTTGTGTTTTTTGTTTTATGTCCATAGTTGGACTCATGCGACAAAATTTCAATGATAGATCTTTATATTTGACAGAGATATGGCTTAAAATGTTTTTATTAGGTCACTTTATAATACACATATATAAAAATGGGCGTGGCCGTCAACCAATTTTAACTATTTTCCGTCCAAACGTTTGCCTAAGTAAGTAAATCACGCGTACCAAATTTCATCGATATATCTTCAATGGTTTCTGAGTTATGACATATAAAACTTTCAATGTTTGACCCTTAATAAGTGGGCGTGGCACCGCCTATTTTCCAAAATTTCATCAAATTTCTTCCTAGGGGCCTGAGCTAAACATGTGGGTAAAATTTCATCGCTCCAGCTATATTAGTGACTGAGATACCAAATTTCCGATTTTTTCTATATATGAAAAGTGGGCGTGGTCATGGTCCGATTTCGCTCGTCCCAGTCTCGATACCAACTTGCATTTCAAATTTCATCAAAAAATTTCAATTTTTGCGCGAGCTAGAGTGTTTAGAGACGGACGGACAGACGGACGGACGGACATGGCTCAATCGATTTCTCTTTTCACCCTGATCATTTTGATATATATAAGTCTATATCTATCTCGATTATTTCGTTCTGTTACAATCCACCGTTATGTGATTCAAACTATAATACTCTGTGTACTAGTACAGCTGAGTATAAAACATTGGTATAATCAGTTACGGCCAGTTTAATGGGCAGCTGGTATATTCTCTAAAGGTCTCTAGCATTTTGTATGAAAACTGTCAGCTAAGAGAGCAGAATCCAGTATAAACGAGCAGAGGAATGGCCAAAGAAACATGCCTATATTTTCCTATAGTCAGTCGCTAATTAAATTTCAATACCTAAAACCTTCCACCGAATTTATTTTGTAAATAAACTGTTTAATGCAAATATTCTCTCGCTCTTGTTTTAATGTTGGCAACACATCGCCCAAACATCGTTTTTTTTTATCTCTTTCTTAAAGATAATTGGCACCTGTTCGGCACAGGGTAAATCTTTAACCCGCATACAAAGGCAATAGTTTTTATATAAGAACGTACCTACTACCGTAAAACATTTAATTAATTTTTTCTTGTTGCTATGCTTCATTTTCATGCCACTTTACGTTGCTTTCGGCGAAATTGGATTTTTTTGAAAAAAGTTCTAATTAAGTCCAAACTTGAAATGAAAAACTTGGTACAAAAAAATTTGTCAATGAAATCAATTACAAAAGCTTTGCCAATTAAAGCATACGGTTCATAGCTTTAGGCATATAAGAATATATCATTAGTTCTAATTCGTCTCCAAAAAATTCTTTTAGGGACCAAGCACAGATAACTTGACATTAAACTGGAAAAACATTAAGTCTCCTTTTTCGATGATAAAAAATAAAGTTTTTTGAGGTAATTTTCGACCACGTTATATAAATGTATATTATTTGTTTCTTACTACTCGAAAACTCTACGTCGATACGTACGATATGTACATATGTAAATATGTGTTAAATATATTTCAAATACGACTATTCTCCTAATTACCATCACTTTTTTGTTGGCCATTGTAATTAGCGAAGGTAAGAACAGCACAATCGGTTTTGTGAACAAATTGTCAAAATAATTTAATGCATTATTTGATCATTCCGCATATTCTCCGTCACCTGATTAATTTCCAAACGTGGCTTCGTATTCCGTTTTTTTAAAGGAAAAATTGGCTGTTGGAATGGGGAGGAGTTTAACTTTTATATGAAAGGCCGTGCTAGATATTAAATCAAAACCACAAAATTTCCGATTGCTTTTCTGCCAGAAAAAACTAAAATAAAAATTTTGATTGCTTTTGGTGTGACAAAATGAAATTTAATATCAAAGCCGTGGGCTAGAAAATAGAACTATTGAAATATTTATGTACATAGGTACATATGTACATAATTTTGAGATAGAGTGTTTGGTGTAAAATCGTTTGTAGGTGTTATATCCATAGATGATAGATAGATAGATCTATTAGATGTTTGTATCGGTTGCTGCAAGCGACGGAAACCATTTGACTGCCGGATACTAGTTATGTTGCAATCGATTTCCACGATTTGCATACCCATAATAAACCATAAAAATTGTAAAAGCATACTACATACATTTATTTTACATTAAACCAACCCTGCAAAAAAAGCCGAATACACCATGCATGCGTGTATAGAGTACTCGCTGTGGATCATACGAGTACTCCCGAATTTACTACTTTTATATAAAAACAAGTAAGGAAGCCTAAGTTCGAGTGGAATCGAACATTAGATACTCAGCTGTATGTTTTCATTGTTTGTTTGCGTTTGATGGAAACACTGTGTACTTTAAATAAATTGAGTGCTGCATAAAGTGGGCGTAGCCACGCCCATTGTTAACATTTTTATCAGTCATCCAACTAAGCATTTGAATATTATTCTTTATGCAAAATTTCATTCCTTTATGACTTCTAGTTACAAAGATGTCACATTACAAATTTCCAAAGCGTGTTCCAGAAATATCTTTGCTAAAAAGTAGGCGTGGTCTTAAACCGATTTCAATAAATTTTTGCGTGTCTATTAATACAAGTTATAAAAGTGTATAAACCAAGTTTCATCATAATACCTCAATTATTTGTCGACTTATGGGCTCCGAAATCTCGTATATTCCTTTGTCTAAAAGGAGGCGGTGCCACGCCCATTTTCCAAAATTTTTCTATTTTTTGTTTCCGGTCTATTGTAGAAATCATACCACAAAACTTCAATGAATTATCTTTACATTTGACAAAGATATCGCTTAAAATGTTTTTATTATGTCACTTTATAATACCCATATATAAAAGTGGGCGTGGTCGCCAAACCGATTTCGCTAAAATTTTGAACATGTATTACCACAAGCAATAAAAGTGTACACACCCAGTTTCGTCAATATATATAAATTATTTGTCGAGTTATGGGCTCAGAAATCTCGTATATTCCTGTTTCTAAAAAGAGGCGGTGCCACGCCCATTTTCCAAAATTTTTGTGTTTTTCGTTTTATGTCCGCAGTTGGACTTCTGCTATAAAATTTCAATGATATATCTTTATACTTGACAGAGATATGGCTTAAAATGTTTTTATTAGGTCACTTTGTAATATTCATATATAAAAGTGGGTGTGGCCGTCAACCGATTTTAACTATTTTCCGTCCAAACGTTTGCCTAGGTAAGTAAATCACGCGTACCAAATTTCATCGATATATCTTCAATGGTTTCTGAGTTATGACATATAAAACTTTCCATGTTTGACCCTTAATAAGTGGGCGTGGCACCGCCCATTTTCCAAAATTTCATCAAATTTCTTCCTAGGTGCCTGAGCTGAACACGTGAGTAAAATTTCATCGCTCCAGCTATATTAGTGACTGAGGTACCAAATTTACGATTTTTTCTATATAGGAAAAGTGGGCGTGGTCATGGTCCGATTTCGCCCATTTTCAATACCAACCGTCCCAGTCCCGATACCAACTTGCATTTCAAATTTCATCAAAATATCTCAATTTTTGCGCCAGTTAGAGTGTTTACAGACGGACGGACGGACAGACGGACGGACGGACGGACGGACGGACGGACGGACGGACATGGCTCAATCGATTTCTCTTTTCACCCTGATCATTTTGATATATATAAGTCTATATCTATCTCGATTATTTCATTCTGTTACAATCCACCGTTATGTGATTAAAACTATAATACTCTGTGTACTAGTACAGCTGAGTATAAAAATATGGTCCATTGAACATGGCTATGTCCTAGGCAGGGATCAGCTCCCTTGGGCCTATGTTTCTGATCACTTTGAAAGTACTCCAACCTGCCACAAAATGGATCATATAATCCAATGATTACAGCAGAGAATGTATACAATATATGTACATATGTAAATATGTATGCAAACATTACATAAACTAGTAAAATATGTGCACGGTAGATATATGATCTATAAAAGCGATAAAAGACACATTGTAATCGTACAAAAAAAACCCAACACACATGCATATATGTATGTATGTATGTACATCCATATACCCTGCAAAAATCATAGGATTATATGGGCCATTTGTGGTAGGTAGGGAGTACTTTCAAAGTGACCACTAACAAAGCCCAAACGACCGATTCATGTATCTGCGTCGGTTCGTAGTAGGGATGGGACTACTCGAATAAAAATTATTCGAATAAAAAATCCTTTTATTCGAAAGGTATTCGTAATTCGAATAATATTTATTCGAATAATTTATTCGTATATTCGAATAAATACTATTCGAATTGTACTATTCGAATATCACTATTCGAATACCACTATTCGCGAAAAGCTATTGAATGTATGTATGTATCAAGGATGGGCATTTTTTAACTACCACTCATTTTCAACTACCACTCAATTTGAGTGGTAATTAAATCCTGATTTTAACTACTACTCAATTTGAGTGGTAGTTAAATCTCGATTTTAACTACCACTCAGGTTTGAGTGGTAGTTGCAGGCTGAGTGCACTCAAAATTAGTTGAATCATGCCCAACCCTGGTATGTATGCTTTTGCTTTTGTAAATTCAAGTGGAATTCCCAAATTCTGCATGTACATACATACTACTATTCGAATAGTATTATTCGAATAGTACTATCCGAATAGCACTATTCGAATTTTTTCCCACGAATATTATTATTCGTTTATTCGAATAATATTTATTCGAATATTATTCGAAAAAAGTCCCACTACTAGTTCGTAGTTAGCCGAACATAACAAAAACCAAATGTTTATCGCGACGAGGACATATATGTGTATGCATACATACATAACTACATACATACATACATACATATATACCCTGTAGGGAAAATCTCTAGTTCCGAACTAGGTCGCTTCTAGGTCATTTGTCGACACTACTAGTGCGAGCTAAATCTCTTTTGCATGTTATCAACTGACGAATTTAACACGGCGATGTCCTAGGCGGTGCCAATTGTCACTCTCTGCACTACATTTTCGATAGTTCCGAACTAGTACTAAATTCTATAGTTTCCACTAGTTCGTTAATTGGCACAATTTCGATAGTTCTGAACTAGCTACAAGTACCTACAAATTCTACAGTTTTACATCTGCCGGTGAAGTGTAGCCTTTGACACACTTCATGCAAGTAGCGCGATGGCTGTCTGGCTAACACGTGTGACAATCAATCTGGCGAGCGCGGGTTCGAATCCTGTCGGTGTCAAGTTGGATGATAATTTTTTTTATTTTTTTTTAAACATATTTTTTTATTTATTTATTTTTTAAAAATTTACAATAATATTTAAAAAGTAATAAAATAAAAAAAATAAAAAAAGCCTGAGGGATCGAAAAAGCATAATTAGAGGAACATTTCATTTCATACAAGATGCAAATAGAAAACTCTTTATATAAAATGCTTCACTAAACATCTGAGAATTGCAGAAATATACAAAGCAGACGGCAATTTAATGAACGAAAAATTCTCATAGAATTGCATACAAATCAAAGTGTGTCTTATAATGGTCACTCAATTCACTCCTTCTGAACTGGTGAGGGTCTATTTATAATTTATCTAGTTCCTTTTTGACACCTTCTCGCTAGTTCGGAGCTAGAAATTTTGCTAACTAGTTATTGAGTTCCCTGCAGGGTACATACACATGTTTGAATGTATACACGTCATTCGTCGTCGCGATAAACATTTGGTTTTTGTTGTTATGTTCGGCTAACTGTTAGGTACTCCATCAATTAATCCAATGTATGTAGGTACTCCATGGATTAATTTGATTGTTATGCGGGGCTGGAGTATATACTTCATTGCAATGACATGCAATGTTAAATGGACCATATTTTTTGTATGAAATGTGGCAAGTTATGGAGTAATCGCTTGGTCCATAGCGAGCACTCCGTGGATTAGCGAATGGAGTACTCGGAATTTTTGCAGGGTACGTTGTGGCGAAAGCAATTAAGAAGTAAAGGCTTGCAATAAAACCGAGAGTAACAGCAAAAATTACTTGCATATACCTAGTAGTAGAGGTCGGAAACTATCGATAGTTAGCACCATCGATAGTGTACGATAGTTTTTTGCAAACTATCGATAGTATATCGATAGTTGACGATAGTTTCGGGTGATTTGGGAGAGTCTACGGCTACGCTCACACTGTAACCGCCTTTTGCCGTCCGGCAGCAAACACATCCACAAACACATCTGTTTTAAATGAGCTCACCCGATTTCACCCGAATGTAAACAAACTTTGCCCACCTGTCCTGGTATTATCCTTACCAATCCATGAAAGTAATAGAAGATGATCCAATAAAACTTTTTTCAGTACATTGTTTTGTTTTATTTATTTATTAGCCATTTATTCTTGTTCAAAAAAATTAATATATTAACCAGAGACCATAACAATTATAACAAATAAATATAAAAATCACTTGATAACAATTATTGAGCAATGAAAAAATTTTTCCATCATCAATAAAAATTACTCAAAGATCGATATTTTTTCGATCAGATCATAATTGTTATGAGCAATTGATATTTTTTTCGATCTTCCATAACAATTTCTGGATGATGGATATTTTTTAGATCAGCTCATAATTAATTAAGACTCGACCAAATGATAGCCCTAGCCAAGCGCTTTCATTTGATACCCATTTTACGGTGTTCGGTATTCTATATTCGTATTCCGTATCCATATTTATCCGCTTTTCTACAATTATGAGCTGACCTAATCGAAATATATCGAAGTCCAAATGAAACCTGGGGCCATCCCCTTTTGTTTGATACCCATATTGTAGTGTAATTTTAATATTTTTGGGTAATCATATTTTGACCGATAATTCAGTTATCGATAAATTTATCGAAATATATCGAAGTCCAAATGAAACCTGGGGTCATCCCCTTTCGTTTGATACCCATATTGTAGTGTAATTTTAATGTTTTTGGGTAATCACATTTTAAACGACCATGCGACTAGAACGCATAGTCGTATTTATGTTGCTTTGACTACTTGTTAGTCAGCAATTCAAACCCTGCATGGAATAGTTACCGTTTGTTTGGTGCATAGTGGTCACATTTCAAATTTTCAATAAACTATCGATAGTTCAAACGATAGTCGAAAACCATCGATAGTGCCATCGATAGTTTCCGACCACTAACATATATGCCACAAAAAAATTAAACATAAACAAATATCTCTGGCAACTGACAGTTCAATTTACAGCCACGATAATAACAATGTCAGTAGATATATACCTACAAAGACAAAAGTAGCGCCAGCAATTATTGTTGTAATTTATTTTGCTGCTGCACAAAAATGCTGATTCGAATTGACAACAATAAAAAAAATAAATACCTATGAACATTTATGTATGTACCCTGTAATAATCATTGGATTATATGCTCCATTTGTGTTAGGTTGGAGTACTTTCAAAGTGACCACTAACATAGCCAAACTACCGATTCATATATCTGCTTCGGTTCGTAGTTAGCCGAAGATAACAAAAACCAAATGTTTATCGCGACGACGACGATGTATGTATACATACATAACTACCCTGCAAAAAATGCGATTAATCCGAGACGTGTCCGGGATAAATCGCAAGGGAGCGACTAATACAATTTTACATCCCTTTATATGGAGTGAATTGATCGCATTTGTTCGAGCATGTCCTATGAAGAGACTAATTGTTCAACTTGTATACCCGAATGGGTACCAATGTAGATTAATCGCTTACATTCCGTAAGGGGACAAATGTAGATTTTTCCAAGTTGTTAGCCAAGGCAATTTTTAATAACAATCTTTAGAAAATTGTAAATGTTCATGCATATATAAATAAAGATTATATAATGTTTTACTTTTGTAAAAAAAATTTCAATAAATAAATAAAAAAATTGTAAGTTTTGAGTATGCATTATATGAGCGTAATGTAAAGGATTTTTTCATAGGATATTTTAGGCAACATTTTGTTAAAATTATTATTGATCATTGTAATTAAAAGAAAGGGTGTTCAATTCGTTTTACCGGTTATTCTAAAATTTTTTAAATACATTGCATATTTTTGTAAAATTTCTACATTTAAGGAATCTAGATTTGTACCCGTTCGGAATGAAAGCGATTAATCTACATTTATACCCGTTCGGGAACAGTTGGTCTACAATTAGTCTACATTTATACCCGTTCGGGAACAATTGGTCTACAATTAGTCTACATTTATACCCGTACGGCAACAATCGGGGACTAATTGTGGACCGATTGTTCTCGAAAGAGATCAATCCGGGACAAATCTCTTTCAGGATTAATCGCACATTTTTTGCAGGGTACATACATATGTTTGAATTTATACACGCCATTCGTCGTCATCGCGATAAACATTTGGTTTTTGTTGTTATGTTCGGCTAACTCTTAGGTACTCCATCAATTAATCCAATGTAGGTACTCCATGGATTAATTTGATTTTTATGCGGGACTGGAGTTTATACTCCATTGCAATGACATGCAATGTTAAATGGACCATATTTTTTGTATGAAATGTGGCAAGTTATGGAGAAATCGGTTGGTCCATAGCGAGCACTCCATGGATTAGCGAATGGAGTACTCGGAATTTTGCAGGGTACATAAATAGCTATACATACATATGTATGTATGAATTTTTGTTGATAGTGCTGTCTCGTCGTAAATGATAAATTAAAATACAAAACATTAACTGAAATTCTATATATCGCCCGTTTTATGCAATAGGGATTTAACTCGAAATTTTCGATTTCTGGGATTTTTCCATATATTTCAACAACTGGGTTGTGCCTTTGAGTCTAGTCTTATAAAATACTCAAAAAGATAAAAATGGCGGAAATAAAACTGATTTTGTAGTTAGCCGTAGAAGGAAACTATTTGAAATTATAAAAGTTTATTTGCGTTTTCCCAAAAAAAAATTTTTTTTGAGTTAAATCCCTATTGCATAAAACGTGCGATATGTATTTTATTCTAAATATAAAAAACAACAAAAACAAACCAAAAATAATAGAAATTGGAAACTCCCTGCAGTAAAAATCCGCAATGAATCCGTAATGAATCACTGATGCAATTCACTTATGACGAGGAGGCATCAGTGAATACTTTCATATAAAGAGTGATGAATTTTTCATATAAATGGTTTGCTTTCCTCAGAAAAAAAACAAAAACAAATAAAAATATACTGAGTTATGACGACAGTGATGAATATTCAGCAAAGAATCATCACTGATCCTTCAGCTGTGAAACAAATTTACTGCAGGGCTGTGGTGATTAACATACATATGTAAATACATACATATGTATGTTCGTATCAGGGACCGTAATCATTATGAGTTTTATAATAAAAAATCGCTATTTAATCATTATATCTGTGGCAATTTGCAATAATCGCTTAAGTCTTAAAAAATGATTTCGAGATAAATTGATTTTTATATTCGAAAGCGTTTCTTAACAAATCATAAAAGTCGGTTAAAAACTATGGACGCAAAATCAGTGAGCCGTCCACAATGTTACGATCAAATTTTGTAAATAAAGCAAAATGTCATGCAGAAATTTGATTAAATTTATAAATATACTTTGACTGTTATAGCAAGTTTAAAATACCTCTATTCTAAGTTAAGCCTAAATGTTTTTATTTATATCTTTTGACTGAATTAATTTATAAGCATGGGGCTTTTACAGAAATATAGAGGTTTAAAAGGAGAATAACGTGGTATATATAACTCGAAATCTTCCTAAGTCGACTTAAGCGGTTATTGCTTGTGACCACAGATATGTTGAGTTTTTTGATATTTCATCAGAAATAATCATTATTTTTTGAGTTTTATTTTTTCGATCAGAAATATCACTCATTCACGAAGTTATATCGATGGGAATTTTTTAGTAATTATTAGGGCAACCAAAAAATTGCGCTAAAAAATGCTTTTTTGGAGCCAAAAAATTGCCGTTAAACTTAAAGAATTGGCACTTTTTAGCTTTAAAAATTTTTTATTTCAATTCATTTTCTTTAAACGTAAAAACTATAATATTAAAATGTATGTAAACCTTAGGTACATGTTTTAAAACAAATTAATTCAAATTGTCGTTAAACTTAAAGAATTAGCCTTAAAAATTATTTTATTTCAGTTCATTTTCTTAAAACATAAAACAAAGTAAAGTAAACTAAACTAAAATAAAATAAAATAACAAAATGTAAACTCTTAGGTACATGTTTCAAAAGAGAAAGACAATATGCCGGAATCGTAATTTGGCGTTAGGTCGGTCGCGCGTTGATCGTACCTCAAAACCGCTTCACACTGACATTCGATATTAGATGTTGGATTGTATACGTGTTCACTGCCACTAATATATTTTCTTGAATTTTTTCATAAATTTCATAATTTTTCATCGAAAAAAAAAACTATTTTAATTTACTTAATGTCAAACGCCCGACTTAGTAGAGAAATGTTCAACGCAGGCGTTATACAGGGCTGCAATGAGCATACGATATTACAAAAAATTTACGATCAAACGCTTGAGGTCACAATCAGGGATGCCACTAAGAAAATTTTTTTCCTACCAAAAAACTACCAAAATGGCTTCGAGCCTGCCAATTTTTTTTTTTTCAATGTGAGATTTATGCCCGACTCATAATTTTGCGTTCGGTCGGTCGCACTTCTGACAAGTGAGTAGAAATGTATGGAAATATATGGAGCAAACCGCATTGTGACCTCAAACGTTTGATCGTAAAATTTTTGTAATATCGTATGTTCATTGCAACCCTGTATAACGCCTGAGTTGAACATTTCTCTACTAAGTCGGGCGTTTGACATTAAGTAAATTAAAATAGTTTTTGTTGGGGTAAGTGGAAAAAAATTCAACAACTATTTACAGCGAAGGTTGAGTGTATAGCTATTTCACGAAAAACCATTTTCGATCATCAGCACTCTTTTCGGAAGTGGATGCACCGGGGATTGAACTCGAGTCCATTCCAACTTCAGCCGCAATGACCCAACGGATAAACACACTCGGCCATTGAGACTCTGTGCAAGCTGTTGGATTTTCCCCACTTTTGCCTTTTTCATTTTCAACATTAACGTTAGTGTGTATATGCTTTTGCATATATTCTCCACAAACGTGCTGAATTTTTGTTGTAGGCAGTTCGCAATGAACATTGTTGTTGGTATTTATTTTATGTATATACCAAACAACGTTAACAATTTTACTTGAAAGAGTTTTTAGTGCTTAGCACGAAATTTTTATTTTTAATTCAATTTTTAATTGTTGGGGTAAGTGGAAAAAAATTCAACAACTATTTACAGCGAAGGTTGAGTGTATAGCTATTTCACGAAAAACCATTTTCGATCATCAGCACTCTTTTCGGAAGTGGATGCACCGGGGATTGAACCCGAGTCCATTCCAACTTCAGCCGCAATGACCCAACGGATAAACACACTCGGCCATTGAGACTCTGTGCAAGCTGTTGGATTTTCCCCACTTTTGCCTTTTTCATTTTCAACATTAACGTTAGTGTGTATATGCTTTTGCATATATTCTCCACAAACGTGCTGAATTTTTGTTGTAGGCAGTTCGCAATGAACATTGTTGTTGGTATTTATTTTATGTATATACCAAACAACGTTAACAATTTTACTTGAAAGAGTTTTTAGTGCTTAGCACGAAACAGAGTCTCAATGGCCGAGTGTGTTTATCCGTTGGGTCATTGCGGCTGAAGTTGGAATGGACTCGGGTTCAATCCCCGGTGCATCCACTTCCGAAAAGAGTGCTGATGATCGAAAATGGTTTTTCGTGAAATAGCTATACACTCAACCTTCGCTGTAAATAGTTGTTGAATTTTTTTCCACTTACCCCAACAATTAAAAATTGAATTAAAAATAAAAATTTCGTGCTAAGCACTAAAAACTCTTTCAAGTAAAATTGTTAACGTTGTTTGGTATATACATAAAATAAATACCAACAACAATGTTCATTGCGAACTGCCTACAACAAAAATTCAGCACGTTTGTGGAGAATATATGCAAAAGCATATACACACTAACGTTAATGTTGAAAATGAAAAAGGCAAAAGTGGGGAAAATCCAACAGCTTGCACAGAGTCTCAATGGCCGAGTGTGTTTATCCGTTGGGTCATTGCGGCTGAAGTTGGAATGGACTCGGGTTCAATCCCCGGTGCATCCACTTCCGAAAAGAGTGCTGATGATCGAAAATGGTTTTTCGTGAAATAGCTATACACTCAACCTTCGCTGTAAATAGTTGTTGAATTTTTTTCCACTTACCCCAACAATTAAAAATTGAATTAAAAATAAAAATTTCGTGCTAAGCACTAAAAACTCTTTCAAGTAAAATTGTTAACGTTGTTTGGTATATACATAAAATAAATACCAACAACAATGTTCATTGCGAACTGCCTACAACAAAAATTCAGCACGTTTGTGGAGAATATATGCAAAAGCATATACACACTAACGTTAATGTTGAAAATGAAAAAGGCAAAAGTGGGGAAAATCCAACAGCTTGCACAGAGTCTCAATGGCCGAGTGTGTTTATCCGTTGGGTCATTGCGGCTGAAGTTGGAATGGACTCGGGTTCAATCCCCGGTGCATCCACTTCCGAAAAGAGTGCTGATGATCGAAAATGGTTTTTCGTGAAATAGCTATACACTCAACCTTCGCTGTAAATAGTTGTTGAATTTTTTTCCACTTACCCCAACAATTAAAAATTGAATTAAAAATAAAAATTTCGTGCTAAGCACTAAAAACTCTTTCAAGTAAAATTGTTAACGTTGTTTGGTATATACATAAAATAAATACCAACAACAATGTTCATTGCGAACTGCCTACAACAAAAATTCAGCACGTTTGTGGAGAATATATGCAAAAGCATATACACACTAACGTTAATGTTGAAAATGAAAAAGGCAAAAGTGGGGAAAATCCAACAGCTTGCACAGAGTCTCAATGGCCGAGTGTGTTTATCCGTTGGGTCATTGCGGCTGAAGTTGGAATGGACTCGGGTTCAATCCCCGGTGCATCCACTTCCGAAAAGAGTGCTGATGATCGAAAATGGTTTTTCGTGAAATAGCTATACACTCAACCTTCGCTGTAAATAGTTGTTGAATTTTTTTCCACTTACCCCAACAATTAAAAATTGAATTAAAAATAAAAATTTCGTGCTAAGCACTAAAAACTCTTTCAAGTAAAATAGTTTTTTTTTTAATGAAAAATTATGAAATTTATGAAAAAATTCAACAAAATATATTAGTGGCAGTAAACACGTTTACAATCCAAAATCTAATATCGAATGTCAGTGTGAAGCGGCTTTGAGGTACGATCAACGCGAGACCGACCTAACGCAAAATTGCGATTCCGGCATTAACCAAATTCAACAAATTCATTTAGGGTAACTGTGTCAGTAACCAACCACCCTGCAGTAACCGGACACTTTTGTTTTTTTACCGTTTAAAATAAAAAAAACTGTTTTTTTTTTTTTTTTGAAAACTTTAGTATTAAATTTTATATTATTTGAACAAATTTAAATTAATTTTAGAATGAGTGGTAAAAATATGAAGGAAAAGAAGAGGAAGCAGCAATTTCCAGATAAACAAAAACTTAATTTGGCGTTAAATGATATTCGGACAAGGTTGGATTGGGTATTAGTGGCTGTCACCGCTCGTCCAGTGCGGAGGAAATCAGGATTTACATTTTGTGGAATAACATTTGAGGAATAATGAGGGCAAGCAACTGATCCTGAAGGAAACGTAAGAAGATTTATCGAGGGAAATAGCGGACACTGTTTCCACTTGGTACAGCAAACACATTTACTACCTAGGTAGGCCTGATGGTCTGCTGTGATACCACATGGAACTCTTTATTACACACCATGTAGCCGAACAAACTTGTTTGCTTCATATAGCGTAAAATGTCAGATGCCTTTCTGTTTTCAGTCTCCCCCAGTTGTGTCTGTAGAGGCAAGTGTACTTGAAGCTCAAAGAAACGAGAGGACACGTTTTCTCAACAGAGTTGTGGAAAAGTGACCAAATGTACCAAATCCGTGATGTTAGTTAAACGAAGGCAAAAACCTACCAAAATTCAAATGGTCCTACCAACCTACCAAAACGAATAAAATCTACCAGTTTTGGTAGGAAAAGCCCAAAAGTGGCATCCCTGGTCACAATGCGATTTGCTTCATATATTTCCATACATTTCTACTCACCTGTTAAAAGCGCGGCCGACCGAACGCCAAATTTGGATTCCGGTATAAAAAATCTAATTCATATTGCCACATACGGCATCCCCGATCAACAGAACAAAAAAATGAGAGCGAGAGCGGGGCTCGCAGCAAAAAAAATTGGGAGTTAGGAGCAGAGCCAGGGAAAAAAATGTTTGAGAATGGAGCAGGAACGTAGCTAAAGAAAAACCAAACTTTTGCTCCGATGCCGAAACGAAATATATGTATATGGGGGGTTAGATGTGCAATACATTTTTGTGTAAATTACCCGATGTCTATACATGCCATATCTGGAGCAATTCAATTGACAAATTGAAGCGATTAGCCAATCGGAGAGCAGAAAATCCGTAACATATTTTTTCCGATTTTTTTTTGTAATTTTCATTTAATAGTGAAATTAGCATTTATTATGAATTTGGCAATTTTTAGCTCTATCAAAAGTAGGTCAGAATGTATAATTTTTCTTAAAAACAATCCTAAATTAAGCATTATGTGATAGCTACCATAGAAAAAAAAGCCGCGTGTAGCACAGTACACGTGATAGAAGTTAACTTCTTACATTAAGCATAATTATAAAGAAAACATCTGAAATGATGCATAAGCTTGTTACTTTGTGTTATTTTTATGAAATTGTTTAAGCCATGTTTAATTAATTCAAGTTGAAGTGGCGTATGCTATACAAATATAAAGCTTATGGTTTCAAAAAAATTGCATAAAAGGATATACCTTAGTAATAAGTGGATATATTAGAAATATAAAAACACAATTAAACTTAATTCCCACTCCTGTAAATATCAATATTAGCTAATATGTTGCATAATTTTAGGCTATGATGAAATTAAATATGTAAATACATACAGGATCCGGATTCTGAAAATCGCTATCGCCAAATGAGATCGCCAAAAATCTTTAAATTTATATCAGACGCGCCTAAAAGTGTGTACATACTTCCTTTATTTATTTATATCATTACATGACATGACATCACATCATCACATCATATCATGGCATAACGTCATGACATCATATCATGGCATCACATCATGACATCGCATCATGACATCACTTCATGATATCACATCATGACATCACATCATGACATCACATCATGACATCACATCATGACATCATATCATGGCATCACGTCATGACATCATATCATGGCATCACATCATGACATCGCATCATGACATCACATCATCACATCACATCATGACATCATATCATAGCAGCACGTCATGACATCATATCATGGCATAACATCATGACATCACATTACGGGGTTATCCGGGTCCATATTATGACCCATATCTGGGGACCCGACCTAGTACTCATAATCAGTACATCTCTATATGAAAGCTGTGCTCAGCACCTTTCATTTGATACCAATATTTCTCAGAAATATTCCGGGGTCATCCGGGTCCACGTTTTGACGAATATCTGGGGACCCGACCTGGGAATCATAACTAGTAAATCTCCATGTAAAAGCCATGTTCAATACCTTTTATTTGATACCAATATCGTCCAAAACATTCAGGGGAAAACCCGGTAAACGTTTTTATCTTTTGAACTGTACCTGCTATTTCCTTTTTAAAATTTCACTCTTCATAAAAACTCTATATCGCCGCCTAAGAAGTTAACTTCAAAAACTTGCTTGTGCCAATTTTTGGTTGCCCTAGTAATTATGTTCTAGAGCACTTTAGAGACGATTTGAGTTTTTCGACCTAAGCAAAAAAATAAAACTCAAAGAATAATGATTATTTCTGAGCGATAAATATATAATATAGGAATAAGTATTATTTTCGATCAAAAAAATAAAGCTCAAAAAATAATTATTATTACTCAAGGCATAAGTTTTATTTTTGATCAAAAAAAATTATGACTATTTTTGATTTTTATGGATATCGCTTAAAATTTTTCGATCATAGTGGATATGCACATACACAAACTCAATACTCTTCTACGATGTTTGGAAGTATTTGATTTTTTTCACTGAAAATAGATTTGATTATTATTATTATTATAGATAATGATTATTATGGGTCCCTGGTTCGTATGCAAAATGATGAAATATTTAATTGTAATTAACAATAATGCAAATTTTTTTTTTTTTTTTAAGATATAAATGTCGTAGTTTATGTACAAATATTTAATATTTCTTTTTGTAATAGGTATACTAATAGCAATAATAATATATATGTACATACATATGTGCAAACGGATATAACTCTAACGAGTTTTAAGGCCGAGCTTCTTTACCAATTCGAGGAATTCTTCTTAATTTTGATTGGCCAGAAATTTTTCATTCGGATGAGTTAGTAGTAACAACTATGAAGTAGTAAGCAGTGGAAGATGCAGCTGAAAGCAGGGAAAATCAAATTTTTATGAATTTTCTTTTATCACTTTCAACTTCTTCATTTGATGGATGTTAGCTTGGGTACGTTTGCCCTAAAACAACATATGTACATATGTTTATACAACTTAGAATAATGAATAAACTCACTCGCTCGCTCACATCACAATCATATCGTTAATATTATTCAAAAAGTTTCTTCTCACACCATGAATAACTCTTACTTATCATCTCTAATGATTTAAATATTTTCTACTTTTTTTTTTTGCATACATATTTGCATACATATGTACATACAATTCGAGGTGCGCTCCTTAACTTTTGTAGGAAACTACTAATTGGGTGGACCTACATGAATGCATTTTTTGTGAGAAGCCTTTTCATAGCAGAAGTACATGTGGAGGGTATACCGCCCACTGCCGAGAGGTTATATGGAGTTAATTAAGTCAAGTAATGTTTACGTTTGGGAAAATTTTCCTTTAATTTGGTTCTTCTCGAGCTCGAATGTAATTTACCTACATTATATTGGCTCTTACATAGGTATGGCCTTAATGCTCTTTGAATAATATAAATACATATGTATTGCCGAAATATTTAAGCTTTACATTCTACAAAAAAACAACATCCCCAATGGAAAACTATCAGCCGCGGAGAGTATCATCAGCAGCAACAAAAGCCAAAACCCATAAACACGTTAGAGAAGTTAGTGGACGTTAGTCAAAGAAATTGCACCGCAACAATATTGCAACGGTGGCAGCTGCGACAAATTACCGAACTGCAGACACTCTATGCGAGGACCTACACACCTATGTACATATATATGTACATACATACATATGTACATACATACCAGAGGCGGTCGCTTCATACAAGTCGAGAAGCCCGGCTTGCGTACACATTTTCGTTCATTTCATACGAAATTCTTTAAAATCTGGTTATTTTACGTTTTAAATGTGTTTACTATTTAAGTTCTCACTGTAACACAGTGATGCCAAGTGTAGGGAAAAGAGGCTACATGTAGGGAAATTCGACCCCAAATTTGCAGTGTAGGGAAAAAAGGACAGATTTTCAAAAATTAGCGAAATGTAGGGAATTTTTGATGTCAGAAATTTTCGTTTCCTTTGAACGAATTAAATTTTTCTAATTGTTTCTGCATGCTTGAGTGCAATATTTCAAAATTGTACTTTGTTCTGATCTGGCAATATATTCTTCGACCTGCCTACAGGGCCTCGAAGCAAATTTTTTTTTTCAAAAAAGTTAGACTAGGTGGTTATCAGTGATAACTTATCACATCAAAAATGCGTTGAAAGTATTCTCGATAACTAATTTGTATATGAAAATGCAATTTCTTGCACTAATGTAGTCTATAATACTGCATCCCAATAACTTATTTTTCCATAAGGATACATGGTCAAACTGTGTAATTATAACCTCAGAAGTTGAAAGAAATACTTTTACATACAGGTATAACATACCACATATCGCTTGCTTAGAGTGCAAATTGTGTAAGTCCTTTTTTCAAACTTTGTAGGAGAGACAAAGAACAAAAAATAAAAAAATTCCGAAATGAGAAAAAAAATTTCTGTTCATATAAATATTTTGGACTTACACAATTTTCTTCGATTTTTGGACTTACATAATTTGCGTATCACTGAATAACAACGAGTAGAAATATGATAGGTATCACAGACTTGTTTAGCGTGGTGCGTATTTGATTTTTCTAGCGTTCTACATAAAAATACAGTTTTTCATAAAAGTGGACTTACACAGTTTGCACTCTAAGCTAGCGATATGTACATATTACCATGCCGTGTTGGTTTCCCTTTACTTTGCTAAGCCTAATTCCATATTTATAATATCCCTTAAACTTCGTTTCCGTTAATAAATAGATTAGCCACTTAATACCTTAACTATGGTCACAGGTTTTAACTGCTATTAAATGATGAATGGTTGTCCAAATCACTCGCCCTCATTTTTAATTGGTAGTCCAAATCACATTTGCAGTGGGAATGCAATGAATGGGAATGCATTCACCTTTGCATTCGCATTCACTATTGAATGGTAGTGCAAATCACATTTGCATTCGGCGTAGGGAAATTTGTAGGGAAAAATTTTGTTAGCGTAGGGAAAAGTAGGGAATTTTTTAGCATGCCGTAGGGATTTTTGGTCCAAGAATATTGGCATCACTGCTGTAACATGCCCCTAAAAGCCTGCTAAGAAAATAGCGCAATAGCGCAAAAACACCACCAATCCACCTCACAATGTGTATTTTGTTTGTACAGCCAATCACAGCGCAGTGAGCATGCTTCAACGTTTCCACACATTAGCTTTTACGTGGCTTTCAAAACAGAATAACATAGCTTGTTTTCTTGCTTTCGCTAAGGAGAAACCAATTGCTCATTTTCAGACTTAAATTGAAAAAAAGACTAGCAAAGCACTTTTTTATTTTTCACATCAAATTTGTATGCAAATATGAAGCTGGCTTCGGCATTAAATAGTTCAGTATTCACAGCCATATGCATATTTGATTTGATTTTCGTTTGCATGTAGGTACATACTTATGCACATAATTTCTTACATCTGCATGTGCATGCAAACATAAATATCAAATACCAGATTATAAAAAGGTTGATTGTGATTTTTGGCGACTATTGGCACAATATCAAGATAATTTTAAAAAGCGGTGGAAATCAAATTGGGCCTCAGTTTTTCAAACACTAAAGCACCCATTTTTTAGGCAATAAGCAAATACACTTGCTACTGCTGAAATTTCCGTCGGTATAAGGAAACTAAAAATACCTATGCGCTTTCGTGTAAGATTTCCCTAGCGAACGTTTTTATATTTAAGAATTATGTAAATACGAAATTTTTTATTTAAAAATGTTCAGAGTAAAATTGCAAAATCAAGAAAAAACAATTTTAATTTAAAAATGTTTATTTTTATTTTAAGCACTATGAGATTTCGAAGGAAAAACTTTCGTTTTTATTCCATTAGTTTTAATTTTTAATTTAAACAAGTTTCTTTTTAAATCCTAAATACATTTTAATTTAAAAAATTTAATTTTTAATTTAAAAATTTTCATTTATAAAATAAAAATGACTTGGTTTAAAACGTGCATTATAAAAATAAAAATTTTATTTTTGATTCCTTTTCTCTGAGTATACAAACAAAAAAAATGTGTATCAGGAAAACAAAAATAAAAAATACATATGAAAAAAACAAAAAAAAATAAACGAGAAAAAACGATCTTCAAATAACCAAATTGTTCAAATGCCCATACAAACATACGCGTAATAAACATACAAACGAGCGTTCGAGCATTGCAAAGCATTTATTCGGGCCACTCGAAAATGTTAAAAAGAAATCGAGAACTCTAAATCAAAGTCAATGACGGAACGCAATCACACTTTTAAATAATACAGCAAAGGAAATTACATAAATGGCTAATGGTTATGCTTCACACATAGGCTTGCCGAGGCAATTTATGCTAGGTCCGCCACTGATACATACATATGTATGTACATTAGGCATATAACAAATTTTGACGAAAATTTTGGCATACCACCACGTGGTGGCAAATATTGTACAAGTAATGAATATCACTTTTTTAGGTGATTTCGGTTGAAAAATGTTCCGCGCAAAAATGGATTTCTAAAAAAAGTCAGATTTTTTTTTAATTTTTTTTAATATTTTTATTTTTACATTTTTGTCAATTGTTATATGAAATAAGTTTTAAGTTTAAAGTATGTGATGATTTACACAATGGTAAAATGTCTTGCACAATTTTAATTGCACGCTCTGCGCAGATGTACAAAACTTTTTTTGTTTTTTCAGCAGTTCTGATAAAGAAGTAATTTCGTATTGCGCGGAAACTTTTTTGCAATTTCGCAAAAAAAAAAAAATAATGGGGTTCATACTTTTTTATGCTCTATTCGACTATGGTATGCCGTTTTTCATATTTGCAAAAATTGTAAAAAGTTATACGCCTAATGTACATATGTATGTACATACATACCTATGTACATATATATTTTTTTGCGTATGCCTATTAACGAACCCATATGGCAAATAGCTTTCATGGCCCTTAGAGGAATAACGCCCACATGCATATGTACATATGTTTAAAAGAACCAACCAGAGAAGGAATATGTTCATGTTCTCCGCTTCTAAAGTTCTCTTCCGCACATTTTTGACCATAAAGCGCATTTGTTACACTTAGCCATTTTCAGACGCGTGGATATGCGAAAAACTGTTCTAAGCTTTTACCCAAAAAAACAAGTAAGGAAGCCTAATGCCGTTTTCTTTTCTCGAAAAAATGTTGCCCTGTTTGATTTTCTTAGCCATTTTGTAAGCTTGTGTGGTGATTTCAACGAATATTGTCCTCTGACTAAGTAAGAGGGCACCATTAACTACAAATTCAGCCATTTTATAGAAAGTCATGTTACGTAATTTGATAATTGAGATATTAAAGGGCAACATTTTTTGTCAGAAAAGAAAACGCCATAAGTTCGAGTGGAATCGAACATTAGATACTCAGCTGTATACTTTCATTGTTTGTTTGCGTTTGATGTAAACACGGTGTACTTTATATAAAGCGAGTGCTGCATAAGTGGGCGTAGCCACGCCCATTTTCAAAATGTGTACCAATCATCCAACTAAGCATATAAATATTACTGTTAGTGCAAAATTTCGTTCCTTTATGACTTCTAGTTACAAAGATGTCACGTTACAAATTCTCAAAGGGTGTTCCAGAAATATCTTTGTTAAAAAGAAGGCGTGGTCATAAACCGATTTGAATAAATTTTTGCGTGTCTATTAACACAAGCTATAAAAGTGTACAAACCAAGTTTCGTCATAATATCTCAATTATTTGTCGAGTCATAGGCTAAGAAATCTCGTATATTCCTTTGTCTAAAAAGAGGCGGTGCCACGCCCATTTTCCAAAATTTTTCAATTTTTTGTTTCCGGTCTATTGTGGAACTCATACCACAAAATTTCAATGATTATCTTTATATTTGACAGAGATATCGCTTAAAATGTTTTTATTAGGCCACTTTATAATACCCATATATAAAAGTGGGCGTGGTCGTCAACCGATTTTGCTAAAATTTTGAACATGTATTACCACAAGTAATAAAAGTGTACACACCAAGTTTCGTCATAATATCTCATTTACTTGTCGAGTTATGGGCTCAGAAATCTCGTATATTCCTGCTTCTAAAAAGAGGCGGTGCCACGCCCAGTTTCCAAAAATTTTTGTGTTTTCTGTTTTATGTCCATAGTTGAACTCATTCGACAAAATTTCAGTGATATATCTTTATATTTGACAGAGATATAGCTTAAAATGTTTTTATTAGGCTACTTTATAATACCCATATATAAAAGTGGGCCTGGTCGTCAACCGATTTTGGCAATTTTTAGTCCAAACATTTGCCTAAGTAAGTATATCACGCATACCAAATTTTATCGCTATATCTTCAACGGTTTCTGAGTTATGACTCATAAAACTCAAATGTTTACCCCTTAATAAGTGGGAGTGGCACCGCCCATATTTCAAAATCTCACCAAATTTCTTCATAAGGGCCTGAGCACCACACGTGGGTGAAATTTTATCACTCTAGCTCTATTAGTGACTGAGATACAAAATTTCCGATTTTTACTATATAGGGGAATATGCATATACATATAATATATGCATATGTATGTATGTACCTACTTGCAAAAGTACACATGTGCTCATACATCCCATTCGACAACTCCTCAAAGCATGCGTACGTACATCCATATATACATACATACAAACATACATACATATGTGCTTTCCAAACGCAAACCCTACTGTCCTCCAAATTATCAAAAACAGCAATAACAATTTCATTCATAAACTCAATCACAAAAAATCAAGAGAAAACTGGCAACATTGTCTTCGCGCAAATCGACGACAATTTCAATAATTTTCTAGTCCAACTCGACTTGAAATAAATTCATAGGGAAGGAGACAAGGTGACAAGGGGCAAACGTTATGAGATTTTGTTATTGTACAATGTTCATACACTTTAACAAGTGCTGCGTTTCCTTGCCCCTCTACATTTCGCTGTTGTCCATAATTTTTCACAAAACGAAGCAATTTTGTAAAATTTTAACTCCAAATAGCTTTCAGATCAAGTCAGTGGACATGCGGGTAATTCAAAAGTGATGAACCCCGCGCCCAATGACAATGGTTCAACACCTGCTTATCTGCGCATTCATATGAACAAGCGCGGCCACTTGCAATAATCGGGCCTGCGCACTGTCAGCAAGCCATTGCATAGCGGCGGTTAGATTTGTATGTCATATTTCTCAAACCAGAAGGAACAAGGAGCAAGGTGAATGGAACACCGCGCAACGAAATCGCTGTTGACAGTGAACAGGCCGCAATTTTAGCGTGCGCCCTGTCAATTGCTATTAATTTACATGTACTGCTGTAGCAGTTGAACTTGCTGCAAAGGGCGATGACAATTAGGGGCGTCAGAATGAATACTTTTCCGTCAATCCAGCAATCCTTTTAACTGACAGCAGAGTAGAATTACATGTATTTGAATGACGATCGACACATTCAGTACTTCAACTTTGCCGTAACAAATATATGAAATTGAAGTATGTGTCAGTTAAACGGAGCTGGATTGCCGGAAAAGTATTCATTCTGACGGGCCCAAATGGCTGAGTGCCTTACCCGTCATGATTTGAAATCGAGCTGAACTTGAAATTTCTGTGATTTATGAAAAGAATCTGCTTTGCCAAATTTTGTGCTGTTAACATTTGGACAACAGCGCAATGTAGTGGGGCGAGCAGAGTATGAGCTCGTCGGTATGTAAGGGAATATGTATGAATGTTTGTATGTAGACACGGTCATGAATTTCTGCAAATCGACGCGACCGTCGAATGTGACATAGCGTGTGCTTGACTTTGTCAGCTTTTGTTGAGCTGTACAAATAAAAAAAAAAGCAGTATATCGTTCGCCCCTTCACACTTTTATACGTTGCCATGAATTTTGTTGATGCCTACTTGGACTAGAAAAGTATTGAAATTGATGTCGTTTTGCACGACGCCAACGTTGTCACATTCCGCTTGATTTTATGAATGAAAAATTTTATTGTTGTACATATTTTGTAAGGTTTGGTGGACAGTCGTGGTTGTACATATGTATGCATAGATATTTGTTCCAAAATAAAATATACCAATGCATTGATTACGTGCAATATATGTATGTATGTAAGTTATGCATACATACATATGTATGTATGTATGTATGTATGTACATTAAGGTGGAGTGAAACAATTTTTTTGGAAATTCAATTTGTTCCAAAGCCAGAACGGCACCTTTCTAGCCCAGTAATAAGCCTGTAAAATTTTATTGACCTACTCGCATGTTTAGAGGTGCCCCCAGCCCCACAAAGTTGAAAAAATAGCACGATCTGGTACAAATGTGAAATTTCTAAAATTATAAAATCAAAAAAACGAAGTATGAGGGTTGATAAAGATGGCTAAGCTGAGTATTAAAGTGAATTTTTTTTTTTTTAAACAACAACAACAAAAGTTATTAAAGGTCAAAGTTTATACTATGCATTTTTTAAATTGCAATTACTTAAACACTATTGAACCGATTTCGAATATTTTTATACCTTTCGATAGGTATTTTGATTACCTTTAATCTGATATATATTTTATGTGGGTTCCATAATACCCCCCTGCGGGGGTCAACCCCCCTTCTAGCCCCCTTATTTTTCATATATAAAATGTATATTTATATGTATAATTAAAGGGAATCAAAATACCTATCGAATGGTATAAAAATATTCGAAATCGGTGGAGTAGTTTTCAAGTAATTGCAATTTAAAAAATGCATAGTATAAACTTTGACCTTTAATAACTTTTGTTGTTGTTGTTTCCAAAAAAAAAAAAAAATCACTGTAATACACAGCTTAGCCATCTTTATCAATCCCCATACTTCGTTTTTTGATTTTATAATTTTCAAAATTTCATATTTGAACCAGATCGTGCTTATTGCTTTCAACTTTGCGGGGCTGGGGGCAGTTCAAAACGTCATCCTATCGCCATAAAATTTTGTGGGGTTCATTAACTTGTATAAAGGTAACTTTTCATTGCTGGTACGTTCAAAAAAAAATAAAAAAAAAATCTCCATATGATTTCACTCCACCTTAATGTACATGCATAGTTATTTTTTATTTACATATTTAATTTTTTACGTATTTTTTATTTAATTATGCATGTACATACATTCCTACCTATACACCGGGCATATTATTTACCAAAATAGGTACATATGCAAGTATGTATGTGCATATAATTTTTCCCAAATGAATCAACTGATTGACTGATCCAAGAGTCGGCCGATCGAGCCTTACCTTGACCAGGTCATATTTTTGAAAATTGTATTTTCGATTTTTTTTTAATTTTTTTATGATATATGTACATATTTTGCAAAAATTTATTTGAAAATAATGAAAAATATGAAAATTCAATTGAATCAAGTCATTGACAAATTCAGAAGTCGGGCGTTCGAGCCTCACCTTGACCAAGTCATATTTTTGAAATTTATTTTTTCGGTTTTTTTAATTTTTTTATTATGTATTTAAAAATTTTTTTTGAAAATAGCAAAAATTGTGGAAGTTATAAAAATTTGGAAAATTGCTTTATTTATATCAGCAAATATGCAAATAATTAATAACATTCGTTTCTACAGAGCTTTGCTCATCAATGTTAATTTTCTGTTACTCATTTTAGCACTGTTAACCCTTTCGGAACTTCTTTTTTGTTTTTGACCTTAAAAATCTATATTTGCATTTTTTTTTACTGTTAAAGGGTTTGTTATGAATAATCAAAAGGAATTTAAAAAAAAAATTTGTTAAAAAGTGGTTTTTTGGCACTATGCCATATGGCATAGATTTCACTCAACGGAAATAAAAATGTGTATATGATGAAATCAAGCCGCAGTGAATTCATGTTTTTTGATAACAAAAGCAAGCAAAATTGTGGCCCATAACCTAGAGTATATTTTCCCGAAAGTGCAAATATTTCAATTTGCTTTAGTTTTCGAGATATCCTTATCCAAAACTTTAAAAATTACTTTTTTTGTCAGTTTTCGAGATCATTTGGCATCAAAGTTTTTCTTTCAGTCAAGAAACTGTGAAATCTATCTAAAAGTATGAGATTTTTCCTTCCAAATTCCGTTGGGCGTTGTAAAATATCATTTTTCTTCACTGAGATATTCCATTTTTAAATATGCATGTTTGCAAAGGATGCAAAGGATATTCGAGATACAATTTCGATTTAAAGATATAATGTATTTATTTTAAAAGGTAGAAGTCATGGATAGTAAGATAAATTGGCATTAACCATTCATAAAACAAACAAAAATTAAAGATAAAAGCTTAACTTCGCCTTAAAACTGCGGTATTATAGTCTAAACGATTTCAGCCCTTGTTCTAGTAAATTACTAGATCCACCTCTGTATCTGTCCTGAAACAAAGAAGAAGAAAGATAAAAATGAGATAAAAAATATATATACATGTCTCTTAGAAGCAAATATAACTTACTTTATCTTTTATGGTATCCTCTGAAACAGTTCCTCGAGCTATTTAGAATGCGCAAGACGAATATCCTTGGCATTCTTTGCAAACATGTACATTTAAAAATGCAATATCTCAGTGAAGAAAAACGATATTTTAGCAAGCTCAACGGAATCTGGAAGGTGATAACTCGTACTTTTAGATAAATTTAATTTTCTTGACTGAAAGAGACATTGTATGCTACATTACGTCAAATACGGGGAAAACCTCCAATTTTTACACTTTTAGGTCAGGATATCTCGAAAACTGGAGTGAATTGATATAGTTGGACCTTCGGAAAAGTATACACTGGTTTCCGGGTGACAATTTTGTTGGCCTCTGTTCTCAAAAAAACACGCAATCGTTGCGACTAATTTCATCCCATACATTTCTTTATTTCCATTGAGTGAAATATATGCCGTATGGCATGGTAGGAAATAAAAAAAATCCTACAGCCTTATTAAAAAGTCCAAGGTCCTAATTTTTTTCGAGATGTTAAAATCAACAATTTTCTACTAATATATGTACAAAAATTTGCCAAATAATTTTTTTTCCGTGAAATAGCTGAATTTATGAAGTTACTTTTTCTTGCAAAAAACAAGACTCAAAAGAGATGATTGCTTTTGTAATTATCGCGAGTTACTGGTTGCAGTAATCAAAAATTTTTCAATGCTTTCTTATTCAGAATTCTCCAAAGAAAAATAAAAAATTAAAAAAAAAAAATTGGATGTTGAAGTTTCATATCATAAATCTGCCACTGAAGTGCGACTATGCCGTACGGCATAGAATAACCGAAAGGGTTAAGCTCATGTGGTGAATTACCTACCCCAGAATTGTGCGTTATTAGCAATTTACACGCCTGTCCGTTCGTGGACCCTCTCTGGTTTTATAAGTTCTCTGCTAAAAGTGATTAAATAAGGTGTTGGTGTGTACAAAACAAACCACCAATTTGATTAAACCGGTAAGTATTTTTATGTTTTCTAATCGAATTTTCAATTTTAATTAAATGTACGAAATTTTAAAAATATAAAAATACATATTATGTTGTCCATAAAAATAATTTCTTGTCCATTTGTTGATGACCAACAATCAACCATCATAAGTCATCGAACTTATACATACATATGTATGTATGTATGTATGTACATTTGTAGCTAAGTATGTAGTACCTACATACCTATGTAGGTACATATGTACATAGTTTCTTATTTTACATAAATTAATTTAATTTAATTTACATATGTATGTATGTATGTAATTACATAGATACATATGTAGATATGTAAATATGTATGTACATAGGCATGTACAAATGTATGTAATCAATTACATATGTACATACATACCAAATCAAAACCGCCGTCGGCATTTCACATTACTCTATGTTTGTGTAAATACATATGTACATACATACTTGCAAATGCACACATTTGCTCATACATACCCTGCAAAAAATGCGATTAATCCGGGACGTGTCCGGGATCAATCGCAAGGGAGCATGCGACTAATACAATTTTACATCTTTTTATATGGAGTGAATTGATCGCATTTGTTCGAGCATGTCCTATGAAGAGACTAATTGTTCAACTTGTATACCCGAACGGGTACCAATGTAGATTAATCACTAACATACCGAACGGGTACAAATGTAGATCAATCGCTTTCATCCCGAACGGGTACAAATGTAGATCAATCGTCTTCATCCCGAACGGGTACAAATGTAGATCAATCGCTTACATCCCCAACGGGTACAAATGTAGATTAATCGCTTTCATCGCCAACGGGCACAAATGTAGATCAATCGCTTTCATCCCCAACGGGTACAAATGTAGATTAATCGCTTTCATCGCCAACGGGTACAAATGTTGATTTTTCCAAGTTGTTCGCCAAGGCAATTTTTAATAACAATCTTTAAAAAATTGTAAATGTTCATGCATATATAAATAAAGATTATACAATGTTTTACTTTTGAAAAAAAATCTCAATAAATAAATTAAAAAAATTGTATATATGTTCGGTCAATTAGTGTGAATATTATTTATATAGTAATGCTAGGCTTTTTGACCATCGTTTTTTTGATGCAAATAAAAATATAAAAAATTATTTCATCATTCCACCCGACGTTTCGCTAGACTTCCTAGCTTCTTCAGGGGCAGTATATCTATTTTATTTAACAAAAAAACCAGAAAAATAAAATACATATATTATGTTACACCAAAATAATAATTATACATACATACATATGTACAAACAAAACAAGGCACACTTACATGATTTAAACTAAAAAACAAACAATTAAAAAAAATAAATAAATTAAACATTTATCGTCGTACCATCAATATTTGGTATTGTCGTCAAACTGAAAAGACTATAAACAAAGTAAATAAGTCGAGGCAATATCCTCCGTGTCTTCTTTTTTGTTCATCGTCCTCTCTCTATTTTGCATTATTCTTAGGCTTTCTATTGTGTATCGCGTTTTTTCTTGTTTGTTTTTGTCAATAATTCTCGTATTTTTGAAGTCAGCTGTATGCCCTGTTGTTGTTATATGTTGTGATAGTGCTGTGCTTGGTTTATTTTTTCGTATATCAGCTTCGTGCTCTGTTATTCTCACTCCTAATGTTCGTTTGGTTGTCCCTATGTATATTTTGTTGCAGTTCTCATTGTCTTTTCCATTGCACTTGATTTTAAAGGATTTTTTCATAGGATTTTTTAGGAAACATTTTGTTAAAATTATTATTCATCATTGTTATTAAAAGAAAGGGTGTTCAATTCGTTTTACCGGTTGTTCTACAATTTTTTAAATACATTGCACATTTTTCTAAAATTTCTACATTTAAGGAATCTAGATTTGTACCCGTTCGGAATGAAAGCGATTAATCTACATTTATACCCGTTCGGGATGAAAGCGGTTAATCTACATTTATACCCGTTCGGGATGAAGGCGATTAATCTACATTTATACCCGTTAGGGAACAATTGGTCTACAATTAGTCTACATTTATACCCGTTCGGGAACAATTGGTCTACAATTAGTCTACATTTATACCCGTACGGGAACAATCGGGGACTAATTGTGGACCGATTGTTCTCGAAAGAGATCAATCCGGGACAAATATCTTTCGGTATTAATCGCACATTTTTTTGCAGGGTACCCATTCGCAAACTCCTCAAAGCATGCGTACATTCATACATATGTACAAACATACAAATGTACATATGTATGTGCTATCCAAACGCAAACCCTACTGTCCTCCAAACCTATCAAAAAACAACAATAACAATTTCATTCATAAACGTTTTCACAAAAAATCAAAGGAAAATTGACAACATTGGGTGAGTTTCTAAGACTGAGCTGTTGTGCAACTGTTGAGTGTTTGTCTTAGAAACGCACTGTTGAGTAATTCCGCTCAGCTCAACAGTTGGCAACTTTTCGCCATTTTTTGCATCACAAATTTTCTTCGCTACTTGAGCTCAACATGTTGTGTAAAGCCAAACAGCTGATAAATTCATCAAACCGTTTCTAAGACGTAGCTGTTTAACTCAACTGCTACACAACTGTTGGCAACTGTTCAGCTCAACAGTTGCGGAGCAGCTTTTTCTTAGAAACTCACCCATTGTCTTCACGCAAATCGACGGCAATTTCAATAATTTTTCTTGTCCAACTCAACTTGAAATAAGTTCATGGGCAAGGAGACAAGGTGAAAAGGGGCAAACGTTATGAGATTTTGTTATTGTACAATGTAGGTACACATACCTCAAAAAGTGGTGCGCCTGCTTGCCCCTCTACATTTCTTTGCTGTCCCCAACTTTCAACAAATTAAAGCAATTTTGTGGCTCCGTGAAGCTGGACCCCCCATTCAATGGATTTGAAAATTAATAGGCTAGGAATTATGTGCTATTTATGTGCTAATTTGTTCCAAAAAAAAAAAAATTTGTGCTCCAATTTTAAGGGGTTTTTTTTATACGTCAAAATGGGGGGTGCAGCTTCACGTGAAGCTGGACCCCCCCCTCAACGGATCGAAAATTCAATATGTAAAAATGAATGCTAGATATATGTGCTAATTTCGTCCAACCAACAAATTTTTTTTTTTTAATTTTTAAAAAAATTTTTTTTTTAATTTCAAATTTGGGGTAAATTTTTATAAAATTTAATAAGCCTAAATGAACGCTATGATAACGAACTGTCATCTACCAAAAAGAATTTTTTTGTTTTTTGAATTTTTAAGACTTTTTTTCAATTTCAAAGTGGGGGGTGCAGCTTCACGTTTTTTGAAAAACTCCCCCCTTCAATGGATCTAAAATTCAATATGTAAAAATGAATGCCAGATTTATGTGCTAATTTCGTCCAACCACCAAATTTTTTTTTTTTCATTTTTTATGAGCACTTGAACCAATTGCGATTTCGCCGGTTTCATCATTTTTGTTGCATTCACCGGTTCCACCAAATATGATCACTTCCACCAATAGCGATAATTCACGGGTTCATCGCTTTTGTTGCGTTCGTCGGTTTCACCAATAATTAGTACTTCCACCAATAGCAACAATCACCGGTTCCACCTATTATGACCAATTCCACCAATTGCGATAATACACCGGTTTCATAATTTTTTTTGCATTTACCGTTTCCACCAAATATGAGCACCTCCAATAGCGATAATTTACCGTTTTCGATATTGTTTTTTTTGATTCATCGGTTGCACCAATAATGAGCACCTCCACCAATAGCTATAATTCACCATTTTCGTCGTTTTTTTTTTTATTCAATCGGTTGCACCAGTAATGAGCACTTCCATCAATAGCGATAATTTACCGGTTTTATCGATTTTGTTGAATTCACCGCTTCAACCAATTGCGATAGTTCACCGGTTTCATCGTTTTTTGTTGCAGTCACCAGATCCACCAATTATGGTCAAGAAACAGCAACATGTTAAAAATTACAGCAAAGAAATACAAGTATTTTAAAGAAAAAAATACATTGTGTACGCACTGAAAAGTATGCAGATTTTAAAACAGCGATATCTCGGAGACCAAAAAAGAACGTTAACAAGGTCAACGGCATTTGAAAGTGCAAAGCCTATTTGTTAAGAAAATGGTCGTAGACTTTAAATGAAATCATAACTTTCGGCTGGCCCTAACTCCAAAATTTGAAGAAAATTGCACTTTTTGCACTTGCATTTTTAGGTCAAGATATCTCGAAAACTATTTCGAATTTGGTCATTTTGACTTCAGATTCGGATTCAGCACATCAAAATCCTTCGGGAAAGTATATCCTGGCTTCTTGGTATGAAGTTCGAATCACTTTTGTCTGCCTACGAAATACAAATTTTTTTTTTACCTGACAAAAAAACTTCGGCTTAAAACCCGCGGACTAAGAATTGGTTTAAGACCCATTGTCTCTTTGGCAAAGTTGCTTAGAATAGTCTATAGAACATTATCCGCGTATGCGATTTTATCGAAAAATAATCGACCCTACCTAATGTACATACATATGTATGTATGTAATTAATTACATACAGTCATGTGAAAAATAATAGGGACACTTGCCTTAAAATATTTCAAAGATCGATCCTGCTCCAATTTCTAAACAATGGTCAAGACTTATACATTAATTTCTTGCTCAGATGTCTCCGAAGTAAGGAACAGTTATTTAATCGGCCATTTTTTTGGGTCGTTTCATAATGGCTGATGATTTTGTGGAGTGAGTTCGTTTCAGCTTGTGAAAAATAATAGGGACACCAAACTTCAATTAAAATTTTTTTCGAAAGGGTGAAGATTTTTATAGATAATCAAAAACTAATTCACTGTATATCAAATAAAGTTTTATAACATGCTAGGTTTTTAACCCTATAATACCATCAGTGACTCAGAATGGGACGAGGAGACCCCTGCACTATTCAACTTATAGTAAAAAGAAAAAATCTCCAAAATAAGTGTTTTTCGTGCCGGAAAATTGGCGAAATGTGAAATTGCTTTGAAACAATGTTGAAAAATGCTGTAAAATATAATCCAAAAGTATAAACACGCGGACGGAAGCCAAAAATATTCCCACTGGTTCAAAGGAATATACAGATATTTGCAAGAAAGGACCCTTTGTATCCTTCCATGGCATACAAAATCAGTTTTATTTGAACATGAAATCTTCCACAGTTCGAAAAATGTTAGTTTTAAAAGATTAAAACCCAAAAAGGCCAAGAATAGCGCCCTTTCTTTCAAAATAAAATGTTGCAAAAGGCAACTAGGTCACTTACTACTACGTGACGTGGCCAGTGGAGAAATGGTGTCATATCTTGTGCTCAGAATCGAGTATTTTTATAGTGATTGTGGAACAGAACATGTTCTCAGACCAGTGAATACCGTTTTCAACCCACAAAATACCGCCAAGACTGTCAAACATGGAGGACGTGCTCCTTCGAAAAATTTGATTCGAATCAAAGATATTTTTTGAATCAAGAATCAAAAAAGATTTTTGATTCTTTTGAGAAATGAATCACAAATCAAATTTATCTTTGATTTGAAGATGGTTTGAATCACGAATCAAAGGGTATTTTTGATTCTTTTGAGAAAAGAATCACAAATCAAATTTATCTTTGATTTGAAAACAGTTTGAATCACCAATCAGAGGGTATTTTTGATTCTTTTGAGAAATGAATCACAAGTAAAAATTATCTTTGATTTGAAAATAGTTTGAATCACGAATCAAGTTGATTCTTTATTTGAAAGTTGATTTTAAATCAAAATTTATTCGAATCACGCAACGCTGCTAGAAACTACCACATTGATGGATTGCTGAAAATGAGTCGGACTTCAAATTTAAGAATTTTATAAAAATCTTGGATCTGATCAAAAGCTCTGTTGCCAATTTTATGCTTTGTTGCGACTTTTAGATTTTAGGAATGAACTGCTTTTAGTATTTTTTACCTATTATTTATTATTTGGTTTGTATGTTTTCATTCATGCCTTTGGTGGTTGATTTCACTTTTCTGCACACACGGACATGCGTGTATGTATGTGTACTTATGTTTTTGTGTTGGCATGTGCGAACGCAAATCGTATGGGATTTGTGGCAAATTAAAAAATTCACTTAGGTACCTTTGCATTGGAAATTAAATAAGATTATTTTAAAGGTACTTTTGAATTATGTATTATAATTTTTTGTTTGCTTTGAATATTTTTTTTATTAGTTTTTTAATATGATTTTTTATGAACATAAAAAAATGTGTGCCTTTTAATATCCATGGATTATTTTTATACATAATTCTGTGCCCGCAATTAAAGTAGCCTAACTCGAGATAACGCGAAATTGAGTTATTGTTATAGTGTTAATCTTTGGAGGATACCTAGAGATGGGTTTACACCTGGGTATTTACCCAATGCTGGGTTTTTACCCATTTATACCCATTTTCATACCCGGGTATTTACCCAATTGTGGGTAAATACTCATTTGAATAACGAATACTCTTGTTACGTAGCGTAAGAGAAATGTGGACATTTCCGAATTTATTTTGAACATATGTTGTTTAAGTGTATTTTGTTTATACGTTTCTTGCTGCTTTTTGCACAGAAAAGGCGGTTAGGGCTGCTGCAAGCATAATAATTCTTAGTAAGAACCGCTTAGCAGAGTGCTTGTGGCAATTTAATGTAATGAGTGGGAGCGATGGCAAAAGTTGTTCGTGTTAATTGGTGACAATTCTGCAAATATGCAAAAGGCGTTCAAAATAGTAAAAGAAGCCCACCCGAATGTTGTGCCTGTGGGTTGTGTAGAGCATAGCCTTTATTTATGTTTTTTATTACCACATCCGCAATAGCCACGAATTAACCCCGAGAATCCCAAGATTCCCCATAACCACAATAAAACACAATCCTCTTTCGTCACTGTCATTTTACAACTAACTCTTTATATATTTTACTCTCCTCTTCTTCGTTTTATTACAAAAACAGGGTTGCCATGATTTCAATATTAAACATTCCCCACCAAAACCTATGGTTTTCCACTCATAGGGAGCATACGCATGTTATTTAAAAAATTAAAGAAGTTAGTAGGTAAATTCTTATATTCTAAACTGGACTGCGTATAACATTATTCGATCTCCACCCCATCGTGTTGGAGGAAGATCTCCACTTCTTAACACCAGTTATCGCAGTTTCGCCCGGCCAGAGTTTTTCCGACATCCTCTTCAGCATATAACAGTTCGAATGTTCCTTCGAGCGCCTTCCTTTGCTTTCTGATTGTAGCCGGAGTTCCATGATAATTAAATCTGTATGAAAGGTGAAAAATGTAATGAGTGCAGAGTTGTCGATTGATTCTGTTTCCGGTATAATGCAATAAGAAGAAAAATTATTAAAAATATTACAGTTTAATGAAAGATTTTGTCAATATTAAAAATCAAACATGATACACTAGGTTTGTTTACTGAGCTGCTTTAGGTTACTCTAGATTGAATTAGATCACAAACTTGTTTCATGAAAATTTTTCGTACTCTAACTTACTCCGATTTACTCTACATTTTGTTTCATGAGATGTTTGCTCTGAGCCGCTCTACTCTATTTTTGGTCTCATTAAACAAACCTATTATTGACCTGAATTGTATGCAATAATAATAAGTGAATATTTTAAAAATATAAATACACGCGCGCCATCTGTTGGAAAATAGCGGTGGTTGTAACCTAATCTCATTAGTAAATATGTTGCATATATTTAGGCAGCAGCTAGAAGTTACATACCCACATACATACAGGTGAAACTAATAAAAGCGTGTTAAAAAGCTTTCTGTTGGCTGTGTTTGCTGCTGAAAATACTCTGTATTCTTCTGCAGCTTCCCCCACTGTGTTTGGCACAAACACATAATCTGGCAATACCACATTTGTCGCAATCAATGCAGCTTTTGGAAATACTAGATTGCCACCTGCTGTCGAAACTCGACAGTTTTCTAGTGTTTTCTTATGCTAGCCACACACCTTGCAATTTTTTATACAACCTGAGCGAGTTGCGCTCGCAATCGGAAAGTTTTGGGGCTATTGTATGAAGTTGTGTATCAGTTGTACGAAAAACCATAGAGTTTTGATTTTCTGGCAAGTTGTACAACCTACTTGCATTGTATAGGGGCATGTTGTTCAACATCTAATTTTATGAGAATTCTTGAAGTGAACACATCAAATTAAAATAAATAAAAAATAAAGGAATTCAACATATAAAAGCAAATAATTGTAGATTAATGCTAGAGACACACGTGGTAGTATAGTAGAAATATTGCAATCTATACCACATAGTATGTGTCACTCTCATATTGTAGTTTAATTGAAAATTTTCATAGTAAAGCCAAATCATAGTGTTGATATTATAATATTCATACCACATGTGTGTCTGAGGCATAACTAACGCAAAACGGAAAACTCGCAGGAACAAGTTTTTGCCATTTTTTTTTTTTTTTAATTATTCGTGCTTCTTCTTTTTACAAGCGCAACAATATCCTATTCCATCTTCCCTCAAAATAATTTTTACAAAATGAGATTGTACAACAAGGTTGTAATAAATTCTACCGTATGTAGGCAAACAGTCCAACTCGATTGCAACAGAATCGGTTCTACGGTCGCACCGTGTTTGGCTACGGTTAGAACTAATACGCGACCATAGTATTTTTTTTTTTTCAAATTTTGCTGCCATTGATGTTACTATTTTGTTGTCGCTAATACTACTACCACCACCAGTGTTGCCACTGCCAAAATAAAGAAATTTACCAAAAATTAAAAATAAATTACCAAACAATTACCTTTTTTTTTTTTTATAAATAATGAAAATCACGTCTCTGACTAAAGTTTTTATTTTAGTACACAAATATCGCATACTATATATTAAACTCTTTAACTAACTTACTTCAGAATTAAAAAAATATACAATCCCACCAACATACAGGTGACAAATGTCGAAAACGTCGGCAAATTCACTGATGCTGGATAGCCGGTTGTAAAAAGGAAAAACAAAAGAAAAATGAAAACAACAAAATCCAAGGCGGCAGTGGCCTAATTGTTATGCCATTAGCTTACCAACTGAAAAATCCGAGGTTCGAATCTCGGCGAACGCCCAGAAAAAAAATCAGTCTGAGGAAGAGATGTGAATTAGATCTAGATATAACTTCTACCAAAAAATATAAATTTTTCACCACAATTTTTCTTATATCTTTGTAATCAAAACTCAAAAATTTAGTACTTAATTAATAAAATTATCTATTTTTTATCTGTAGGATGTCATACTACTCTATTTTGTTATACATATACATATGTTCCAAGTAGTTTGGTTTGTCATCTACATATATATTAATAGGCAAACATATTTTTTTTGTCATACCAAAATGAAGGTCTTAATGTCATCGTGTCGAAATAAAATACATATATATCATATGATAGGAATCCTTCAATATATGTGCAGAACCCTTTTTCATGCCGATGCGATGATGGATGTGCCAGTGGAGAGGGGGTGATTCTTCCCTTGAAAACTGAAATTTCACGTAGTATATCTCTTGAAATATTTGTGTTGAGCATTGAAATATAGGAAATAAGTACATATGTACATATATACTAAATGTGTAAAAATTTTCGATATCGGACAATGGTGTATTAGCCCAAGGCATGGAAAAATTACCAAACCGAAAAACAAAAATTTACCAAATTACCAAACTCGCTTTTAGATAAAAAAAAAAAAATTACCAATTTTGGTTAAAAAACCAAAGTGGCAACGCTGACTACCACTATTTGTTTTTGTTCTTGTTGTTACTCGTCTTTCTAATTCCTCTACCTACTTCTTTCTTCTTTGTCCTACTTATTCCTTGTCATTTTGTTTTTGTTATAGTGCTTCTTTTTTATTTCTACTTCTTGAAACTACACATCAGTTGCAGGCAAGGCTTATCCAAATAGAGGTTATATTACTTCCGTTTTTATGTGTGTGTTTTCTTTAAAAATGTCAATGTGAAAGAGAAGAGAAATGAATTTCAAGGTAAAATTTTTGCCAATTCGTTTTGTCTGACATTCACACTTTTTAGTATACATACACAACTCCAATCAGCTTATCTACTGCGATATCCTTCTTTAGATAATTCTTGGTTGCAGGTAAATATGTTCAAAATTGGATGAAATACCTTTCCAGTGGTGTTCCTGTGGTTTTTTTTTTTTTTAATTTTTTCAGTAGAATCGACAAAGATGGAACAAAATTTATGTTAGCGTATTAATAACATAGATACATTATCAATATCAATAATTTTGGTTGATAATTTTCTCTATTTATCGTTTTCATAATTTGCCACTGCCGCGCTCTTTGAAGGAACTTGCATGTAAAGTTGTTGAACAGAGCTATTATGTTTCCACCACTGCGCGATTTCCGCGTATCTACTTGCATTTTTGGGTGCGCGCTCTACCTCCGTTCTTCGATAAAACTTTCACCAAGAAAATGAAATTTAAATAAATTTTAATATGGAGAATCGCCGTTGTCTATTTATTTGTACCTTTCCTTTGAGCTGAAACGATTAAAAAATTACTTGTGAAGAGTTTGTGCAAATATTTAACACAAAACCATTCTATTCATTTCGCTGTAGAATTGCTTCATCAAGCACGAAATTGCAAAAAAAAAAAACAATAGAAATTCTAGGAATTAAAAAAATCTGTGTATTTTCTTTCATTACTTCCATTTTCTCATTATGTTCCATTCGTTTTTATCATGTAAACGAACAGTCGCAATATATAATTTTCGTTTAACATTCGTTCCACTCAAGAATTATCTATCTATCTTTGGATAAACCTTGGTTCCACTCGTTCATTGCAACATTCGTTTGAAATAAAAATTCTTGCAATCAAGGCGAATTGATCAGTCAGTCATGTTTGCATTTACGTGAGTATGCACTGCGCATATGAACACACGCACATATTACATCCCGACCCACACTGTTCAAGAGAAAAACCAAATATCATATATATATAAGCAGTGAAACCAAAGAACGTATATTGTATAAGAAGAGAAAATTCGTGAATAAAAATGTAACGAGTAACATACGGGATCAAGAGTCAGAAAATTATGAAGAGTTTTGCGGCGAATTCCCCTTGTTGCTTTCATTGCTTTTTTCTTGCAAAATTCTTATTACATTTCGCGAATGTGACGTTTGTTGACGTGTTATTTGGTGTTATGAGAGTTTTTTAATTAAATAAATAAAATATGTACATAAAAGTGAAAAAAGTGAAAATAGAGTTAATTAAAAGTTATTAGAAGTGGTTGTGTATTAAAAGAATGTTTTTTAAAGCATTTTAAAGTGTAGTGAAAATTGTAGACAAGTGGCCATTTGTGAAATGAGAATGACAAAACCAAAGAAAAGCAAAGAACAAAAGTGCCACAAAAGAATGTGTGAAAGTGTAAAAAGCCTATGAAAGAGGCTAAAGTGATTAAAATTAATATAAAATAGTTAAATTTATTGTTAAAAAGTGAAATAATTGAATAAATAATAGCAAAAAAGTTTTTAAATTGCAAATTGCTAAAGCATGAAGAATAAGTAGGAAGAATAAGCAGGAAAAGAAGCAATGGAAAGAAAAGTGTGGAATGAAAAGTGAATAAAAATAGGTAAAAAAAACTTTTTAAGTTAAACGGTTTTATGTTATACATACATTGCAATGTTTAAGATAAATGTACTAAAAACCAAAAAATAATAAAATAGATACAGTCGTGGGAATTATAAACATTTGCATAGACTAGACTAAAATAAAACCGTGGGGCACGTCAATTGTCTACAATCGTTGATTAAAATGTTTGTTTTGTAATGTTACACTATAATTAGGCAGTTGTTCAACCGACAACGATGGACGTGTGATAAGTAGGGCTAGAATGTGGAAAAAAAGCTAGCAAGCTCGATTATAAGCGAGTTTTAGGGTTTCATAGTGGTGAGCGAGTAGTACTTTTATCATATGTTTTGTCGATTAAAGACAAACTACGAGCAGTGAAACGATTCCTCGTGTGAATGTCCAACGATAAACTAGTTGAAACATCTCTTTTATTAACATGGAGTGTATAACTATTGGAATTTCCATGAGCAAGAAAATAGTAAGTATTTTCCTCACCGTCTGCGGGCCAACTGCCTAACGACGAATTAAACGATTCTTCTATCGCACATTAAGTCGATAATTTGTAGACAATTGACGTGCCCCCCGGTTTTATTTTAGTCTAGTCTATGCAAATGTTTATAATTCCCACGACTGTATCTATTTTATTATTTTTTGGTTTTTAGTACATTTATCTTAAACATTGCAATGTATGTATAACATAAAACCGTTTAACTTAAAAAGTTTTTTTTACCTATTTTTATTTTCTAGTTTTTAGTTTTTATTTCGCATTCTGTTTAATTCATTTAGTGCTTCATTATTGCAAGGTTTCTTGCCCGTTAGTTTATTGCAGTCCAACGCCTCTATAGCGACCCACGCGCCACCTATCGGAAGTTTTTTTTAGGAAAATATTTCCTTTCAAGGTAGTAATACATGTTCCGAATTTCAGCCAAATCGGACCATAAATGCGATTTTTGTAAATATAGCGACCCACGCGCCACCTAGCGGAATTTTTTTTTTAAGAAAATATTTCTTTTCAAGGTAGTAATACATGTTCCGAATTTCAGCCAAATCGGACCATAAATGCGATTTTTGTAAATATAGCGACCCACGCGCCACCTAGCGGAATTTTTTTTTTTAAGAAAATATTTCTTTTCAAGGTAGTAATACATGTTCCGAATTTCAGCCAAATCGGACCATAAATGCGATTTTTGTAAATATAGCGACCCACGCGCCACCTAGCGGAATTTTTTTTTTAAGAAAATATTTCTTTTCAAGGTAGTAATACATGTTCCGAATTTCAGCCAAATCGGACCATAAATGCGATTTTTGTAAATATAGCGACCCACGCGCCACCTAGCGGAATTTTTTTTTTAAGAAAATATTTCTTTTCAAGGTAGTAATACATGTTCCGAATTTCAGCCAAATCGGACCATAAATGCGATTTTTGTAAATATAGCGACCCACGCGCCACCTAGCGGAATTTTTTTTTCATAATATTGCATTGTCATCGGGGTTATACATGCGTGCAAAATTTCAGATTAATCGGTTGACAGGAAGAGGGTGAAATTTGAATTACTAAATTTGACCCAAGAATAAAGAATAAAACAAACGGGGTGAGCTAAATAAAACCGTTTAAAAAGTAGGTCAACCATTGCTAGAATCATAGTAGCAAAACAAAAAAACAGAAATACTTGTAGGGAATTTGAACAAGTTCAAAGAGGTGTCAAGTGTTGTGAAAATTTGAACAATTAAAGAAAAGTGTTTTAAGTGGAAATATTTAACAAAATAAGTGTTTGTATTATTTATATATTGTATGAGTTGCAGATGAAATCTGTACATATATAAATAAATGAGCAACAATTTTGTTTCCAGCAAAGGAAAGTGAATAATTGTTTAATTTAACAAAACTAATGTTTACACTATATATATGTTGCATTAGTTGCAAATGAAATCAGTGCAACTATATATAATTAAACAGAAGTTTTGTTTTCAACTTTTCGTTTTCGATGTAAAAATTCCTACCCCACCTGTCATATTGTGGAGTAGACAAATAGAAAAACGCCTTCACAGCTTTTTAGAACTTTGTTACAGTGGGTTTTAGAACTTCTCCAACCTGATGGTGGGTGGAAATGCGCCAAAACCGCGAAATTTTTAACTGAAACTTCAGTTCGAAGAAAAATCGAATGTGAATTGGTGCAAAAGTTCTAAGTTAAAAGTTCTAATTGAATTAAAACCTATTAAATTAAAAATTAAATTATTAAAATTAAATAAAAATCAGTGATTTTCATCGCTATTGATAATATAATAATCAAATTGATAAAAAGACAATATAAAAATCCTTAACAGCCCACAAGTGTCTACCAAAAATGGTATTGTTAGGAATGCGGTAGTACACAAGCTGTTTCAAGTTGATCAAGAAAATCAAAATTTTAAAATGTGCCCCAAACTCACCGAATCTCATATAAAGCCAACAACATATGAAAAAATGAACGTTAAAAAAGCCGTTCAATTGTTGAGCCATTCGGTATATGCCGCTATAAACTTTATGGAAGAAAGGCACGAGTTTGGTAATGATCCAATATTGTTGAGCAGCATAGAGCCAACAAAAATATTCATTAAAAGAATGAATGATTTGTTTGACGAACTCGACTGTAAATTTATTGGCCATAAGAACCCGTTAAAGGGTCCGATGAGACGAGGCTGTGATGATAAGAAACGCCGACTCCTGGACCATGTAAAATACTTGGAGGGAATCGGGTTCAAAAATCGGGTTCAGTGCATAAATGGTTTTATTGTCACCATTAATGCGATGATTGCCTTATCGGAGGAACTGTTCGAAACTACTGATGTTAACTTTGTTTTGTCGGGCAAATGTAACTCAGATTGCTTAGAAAACGTTTTCTATAGAATAAGAGCGAGCCAAGGCATCAATTTACATCCATCAGCACACGATATGCAATATATTGTAGCAAGACTGATGTCGATGAAGATACTTCGCCAGCGTTTCGCCGAAAAAGGTGCGAACTGTGAGGATGATGATGATATATTTCTGGATTGGGACGAAACTGAAAATGACAATACAAAAACAAAAGACGCCAATCCAGTACAATTGGCAGCCATGGAAGAAGTCGTGATTGCGGATGAAGTCTTGAGTATGGAAGAAGAAAATGAGACCGCAGAGATTCCAGATGAGCTGTTAATTGTATATGATCCTTACACAGTAGAAACCGCCGTCCAAAGGTACTTTACTGGATATACAATATATCAGAAAGTATTGCGCAAAATAAAATGCTCGAAATGTGTAGAACTGATGACGAAAAATCTAGTAGATATAACAAGCTCGGATGCGCTAATAAGAGCAAAAAGCTATGTGGAAGACAACAGACTGGTGAATCCGAACGACTTTGTTTTTGAAATGTGTGTGCGGCACATGAAATGGTACGTCGACATTTTTAAAAAATACGCCCACAAAGTCGGCATTAAGCGTATAATAGTCGAGTACATTCAAAAGAGAACAAGCAAAGTCATGCCGGAATGGTTTTCCGAAGAATATGAATGTAGTGATCACAGATTGCAGTTGCTAGATTTTATGGTCACCGTATTATTATTCAAAAATGCGAAGTGGCAATCACAAAAACTCACAACCGATTTAAGACAACTGCAGTGGCAGAAAAAACTGCAAAGGATGTAATCCCCCTGCCAAACCAACCCACCCCACCTCCCCCAAGGGATTCACCATCTCCAATCCGACATCCCTCCAAGGCACCGGGACTAGTGAAGCCAGGTAAATATATATACATATGTATATCGCCAGCTTTTAATGATTTACACATATCTTACTTTTCGGGATTTTTTTCTTTTTCTTTATTTCTCTATAGGTACTTAATCAAGAAGGCCACTATGTATCCTGGCAAAACACCTCCGACACAAAATCTTCGGGACTAGTGAGGAAAGGTAAAATCCCATATGCATATACATATATACATACTTATATATATATATTTTTTTTCTTTTATAGTAATCAATTCCACTGTCTTGCATAAAGTCAAATGTTCCTCTATAGCTTCGGGACTAGTGTTGCCAGGTGCTTATTAACTTAATTTATTAAACATATTTAAATTTAATATTTCGGGATTTTAATTTTTCTCTTTTATTTGACTTAGTCAATAAAGCCACACTATCCTGCATATGTTGAAAAGCATATTATCATGCATACCTATTGTTGAAAAGCATATGTATGCATTCTTCCACACTACCTGTCAAGACTCATCCGCCTAGGTAAAAACTTTGATTTATACCTCATACAAATATTATTAAAATTTATATAAATATGTTTCTCATTAGACACGACACCACGTCATATAATAATAATGAAAGTCCATCTGGCAAAACGTTCCGCCTGACTTTGAAGCCTACAAAGGTAAAACTTTTATTTCAATACAACACTCAATACAATACGTACATACATACATATGTATATGTACATACATACATATATTTAACTTTGAATTTTTTTCCTTTTGTTCAGTCGGATATTCAGACATGACCTTAACTATTTACCATCGCCCTAATGCTTCGGGACTCGTCCACCCAGGTACAGATTTAAATCAACCTACATACGTATATTTTCATATATATAATTCATTTGTTTAAATTTATTTATTTTTCATACATATGTATGTATCTTCATTTCAAGAGTCAATAAGCTACATAGATTGACGACCACATTCCGCCAAATCTACCGCATTCAACCACTATAAAGTATCGGGACTCGTCCGACCTGGTAATATATATATATATATATATATATATGCACAACCCTATATCATACATAATCATTTTAAATTTCTTATATGTATGTATGTATTTCAGAAAGTCAATACGCAACCCAAATTGACTGTAAAATCCCGCCGCCACACGGCCGAACGTACATTTACGTTACGTTCTCAGTTGTTAGGCCACGCTCCGGGACCGCCACTTCCCAGGTAAATACATAAATCAACACTAACTCTATATATGTACATACATACATACATATGGAACTCACAATTTGGAATTTTTTTATATTTCAGAAAGTCAATACGCTACAAAAATTGACTGTATGGATTTAAAAATCCGCACATGCATCAGAACTCTATGCATCCAAGTAAGAATCATAATCCGTATACATATGTACACACATAAATATAACACAAATAACTACTTATTTCTTTTTTTCTTATTTACATAGTTCTTGCAGTCGTCACAAGTCACTGATTGACGACAACAAAGCATCGGGACTAATAGTACCCTGGTAAAATATACATTCAACATAAACATATTTCTCATAAATGGATATACATATAAAATTCGATATTTTTTCTTATATTATCATTTCAGGAAGTCAATACGTTACAAAGATTGGCAAACACTTTTTTATAAATGCACTGGTCACGTAATACCAAGGTAAAATGGCAATCCACATTCATACATACGTATATACGTATATTTTGAACATTTTGGATTTATCTTTTTTTCAAATGTTTCAGGAAAGCGTCTTATACATACATATGTATGTATTTTGACGATGATATTCCTACACGTATTCAGTGGTATACGTAGACCAACATAGGTAAAAGTCGCAATTGTGTATATGTACATCATAAATACGTATGGACGCGCACTAATTTTTTAACATTCCATATTTTTTTTCTTTTGCCCCATATTGCAGTCATTGGAGTTCATAAGAAGGAATGGATATGGAAAAATTTATAAGCAGAAAACTCCAATGATTACCGATCGGGATGATGACGGACGATGATGGCACACGGACGATGACGACTGGAGTGGAAGCAGCTTTTTTTCTATTTTTTTTTTTTTGCTTTTTTTCTTATCATTTCAGAGATGACGACTGGAGTGGACGATGATGGCACACGGACGATGACGACTGGAGTGGAAGCAGCTTTTTTTTATATTTTTTTTTTTGTTTTTTTCTTATCATTTCAGAGATGACGACGATTTGGATGCAGCCTCTTTTTCCTTTTTTTTTCTATTTTCATTTCTTTTTATTTCAGCTTCGTGCCGTTGTTTTGCACGTAATAAATTTTTAATTTTGGTTTGAGCCTAGCCTTTTGAGAATGATTTTTCATCAAAATGTATGAAGAAATGTTTTCAGGAGGCAGGTGAAAGATTCTGTACATCCCAACAAACACTGAGGCAGATGTTGATTGTGATTACTGGGATTGTACAGAATTGATTTGGTTAGAAATGACTGAATCCTGTGAGAAATTGCCATTTTCAGAGGCATTTCGCAATTCTTGTTTAAATTTAGCTTTTAAAAATTTCAGTGTTTAAAAAAAAATTCAATAAAGTAAAAATTCTATTAAAAATATAAATATAACCAAAAAGTACTATGTTCTAATTTATTTTGGCTTTAAATACAATGGTAAGTGAAATTGATGAATTTGCCACCAATACCATACAATACAAAAATATACATACATATGTATGTATGTATCAATCAACCACCAAAGACATGAATTTCATGAATGCGAAGTGTAAAATACTACAAGCGGTTCATTCATAAAATTGAAATGTCGCAACAAAGCATAAAAGTGGCAACAGAGCTTTTCTTCAGATGAAGATTTTATAAAAATCTAAAATTTTGAGTCCGGCCATGAAGTAACTAGTAAAGAAGTACGCATTCGATCGGCTGCCTTATTCTTCGATCTTCAAAACACATGAACACTAACATTTTGTTTTTGTTAACACACGCACACTTGGTGTGGACCTGTCAAATTGATTTACATTCATGTTTCTTTGACATTTCTTTCCCCATTTGCGATTGCTAGCTGCTTCATGAGCCCGGCTCTTTTCAACCATCTATCAATGTGTTAGTTTCTTGTTCACATATCGCACATTTTATGCAATAGGGACTTAACTCGAAATTTCGTTTTCTGGGATTTTGCCATATAAATCAATAACTGGGTTATGCCTGTGAGTCTAGTCTTATAAAATATGGCGGAAATAAAAGTGATTTTGTAGTTCGCTGCAGAAGGAAACTATTTGAAATTATAAAAGTTTGCTTGCGTTTTCCGAAAAAAATTTTTTTTTGAGTTAATTCCCTATTGAATAAAACGTGCGATATGAAGAAATCTTTGAATATATATATATGTATTTGTGTAGCCGAGGACATCACAAAAGCCGACTTATATTTGTCGAGTTTTTGTACTTGTTGTAATTCAATGAACTCATACCCAGTCGACATTTATGTTTGAAATTATTGTCAGATCAAAAGCAATTGGTTAATTGTTTTGCAATTAAATTATGAATTACCCCACTAAAAATGATAAATATTGTATTTAATATACTTTCACATTTATCCAAGACTTGGAAGAATTGCATGATTTCAAATTGAAATAATTTTAGGGATTATCAAATTACAGCAGGTTGGAAATATTTCCTTCATGCGTGTTGGGTACGCCACATGACAAGAGCTTACGGGTACATATGTCCACACTTATTTATGCATGTACATATGTATGTATATAACATTTTTCCATGGGTATGAAATTAATTTTACCAAATGCCAATTTTTTATAAAATAATTTATTCAGTTTTCAATAATTCCACATTACATACAAATGTGTATAAATTGTATTCTAACATGAACCACCACAAGATTTGCTCCACCGCCGGCGTTGCCTCCAAAGAACCTGCCACCATGAAGCAAACATCCACAATTTATATATATGTCTCTGGATAAATTATTGGTAATGGCAATTGTAAATATTTCAAATTGACCATTTTTGTAATTTTTTTGTTTTATTATTATTTTTTTGTATAATTATTGCGACCGATCCAAATTTGTCTTTCTTTGCAGTAATGGCGGTAGAATGCAGTGGAATGACAATAGAAATAATAATCAAATGTCAAACAACAAAGAATGTCAAGGCTCAATGCAATTGGAAATAATTTGAATAGTAAAAAGAAATGTCAAGAAATGTCAAAATGAATTTATTTTTCGCCGCGAAAAAACAAACGAGTTCTTTGTCCGAGAGCTCCTCATGTTTTTCTGACTCAACGATTTTCACCTCACTCGTTGAAAAAACTGAATTTTCCCTTCTTATACAATATACGTTCTTTGATGAGGAGCTCTCGGACAAAGAACTCGTTTGTTTTTTCGCGGCGAAAAATAAATTCATTTTGACATTTCTTGACATTTCTTTTTACTATTCAAATTATTTCCAATTGCATTGAGCCTTGACATTCTTTGTTGTTTGACATTTGATTATTATTTCTATTGTCATTCCACTGCATTCTACCGCCATTACTGCAAAGAAAGACAAATTTGGATCGGTCGCAATAATTATACAAAAAAATAATAATAAAACAAAAAAATTACAAAAATGGTCAATTTGAAATATTTACAATTGCCATTACCAATAATTTATCCAGAGACATATATATAAATTGTGGATGTTTGCTTCATGGTGGCAGGTTCTTTGGAGGCAACGCCGGCGGTGGAGCAAATCTTGTGGTGGTTCATGTTAGAATACAATTTATACACATTTGTATGTAATGTGGAATTATTGAAAACTGAATAAATTATTTTATAAAAAATTGGCATTTGGTAAAATTAATTTCATACCCATGGAAAAATGTTATATACATACATATGTACATGCATAAATAAGTGTGGACATATGTACCCGTAAGCTCTTGTCATGTGGCGTACCCAACACGCATGAAGGAAATATTTCCAACCTGCTGTAATTTGATAATCCCTAAAATTATTTCAATTTGAAATCATGCAATTCTTCCAAGTCTTGGATAAATGTGAAAGTATATTAAATACAATATTTATCATTTTTAGTGGGGTAATTCATAATTTAATTGCAAAACAATTAACCAATTGCTTTTGATCTGACAATAATTTCAAACATAAATGTCGACTGGGTATGAGTTCATTGAATTACAACAAGTACAAAAACTCGACAAATATAAGTCGGCTTTTGTGATGTCCTCGGCTACACAAATACATATATATATATTCAAAGATTTCTTCATATCGCACGTTTTATTCAATAGGGAATTAACTCAAAAAAAAATTTTTTTCGGAAAACGCAAGCAAACTTTTATAATTTCAAATAGTTTCCTTCTGCAGCGAACTACAAAATCACTTTTATTTCCGCCATATTTTATAAGACTAGACTCACAGGCATAACCCAGTTATTGATTTATATGGCAAAATCCCAGAAAACGAAATTTCGAGTTAAGTCCCTATTGCATAAAATGTGCGATATGTGAACAAGAAACTAACACATTGATAGATGGTTGAAAAGAGCCGGGCTCATGAAGCAGCTAGCAATCGCAAATGGGGAAAGAAATGTCAAAGAAACATGAATGTAAATCAATTTGACAGGTCCACACCAAGTGTGCGTGTGTTAACAAAAACAAAATGTTAGTGTTCATGTGTTTTGAAGATCGAAGAATAAGGCAGCCGATCGAATGCGTACTTCTTTACTAGTTACTTCATGGCCGGACTCAAAATTTTAGATTTTTATAAAATCTTCATCTGAAGAAAAGCTCTGTTGCCACTTTTATGCTTTGTTGCGACATTTCAATTTTATGAATGAACCGCTTGTAGTATTTTACACTTCGCATTCATGAAATTCATGTCTTTGGTGGTTGATTGATACATACATACATATGTATGTATATTTTTGTATTGTATGGTATTGGTGGCAAATTCATCAATTTCACTTACCATTGTATTTAAAGCCAAAATAAATTAGAACATAGTACTTTTTGGTTATATTTATATTTTTAATAGAATTTTTACTTTATTGAATTTTTTTTTAAACACTGAAATTTTTAAAAGCTAAATTTAAACAAGAATTGCGAAATGCCTCTGAAAATGGCAATTTCTCACAGGATTCAGTCATTTCTAACCAAATCAATTCTGTACAATCCCAGTAATCACAATCAACATCTGCCTCAGTGTTTGTTGGGATGTACAGAATCTTTCACCTGCCTCCTGAAAACATTTCTTCATACATTTTGATGAAAAATCATTCTCAAAAGGCTAGGCTCAAACCAAAATTAAAAATTTATTACGTGCAAAACAACGGCACGAAGCTGAAATAAAAAGAAATGAAAATAGAAAAAAAAAGGAAAAAGAGGCTGCATCCAAATCGTCGTCATCTCTGAAATGATAAGAAAAAAACAAAAAAAAAAATATAAAAAAAAGCTGCTTCCACTCCAGTCGTCATCGTCCGTGTGCCATCATCGTCCACTCCAGTCGTCATCTCTGAAATGATAAGAAAAAAAGCAAAAAAAAAAAAATAGAAAAAAAGCTGCTTCCACTCCAGTCGTCATCGTCCGTGTGCCATCATCGTCCGTCATCATCCCGATCGGTAATCATTGGAGTTTTCTGCTTATAAATTTTTCCATATCCATTCCTTCTTATGAACTCCAATGACTGCAATATGGGGCAAAAGAAAAAAAATATGGAATGTTAAAAAATTAGTGCGCGTCCATACGTATTTATGATGTACATATACACAATTGCGACTTTTACCTATGTTGGTCTACGTATACCACTGAATACGTGTAGGAATATCATCGTCAAAATACATACATATGTATGTATAAGACGCTTTCCTGAAACATTTGAAAAAAAGATAAATCCAAAATGTTCAAAATATACGTATATACGTATGTATGAATGTGGATTGCCATTTTACCTTGGTATTACGTGACCAGTGCATTTATAAAAAAGTGTTTGCCAATCTTTGTAACGTATTGACTTCCTGAAATGATAATATAAGAAAAAATATCGAATTTTATATGTATATCCATTTATGAGAAATATGTTTATGTTGAATGTATATTTTACCAGGGTACTATTAGTCCCGATGCTTTGTTGTCGTCAATCAGTGACTTGTGACGACTGCAAGAACTATGTAAATAAGAAAAAAAGAAATAAGTAGTTATTTGTGTTATATTTATGTGTGTACATATGTATACGGATTATGATTCTTACTTGGATGCATAGAGTTCTGATGCATGTGCGGATTTTTAAATCCATACAGTCAATTTTTGTAGCGTATTGACTTTCTGAAATATAAAAAAATTCCAAATTGTGAGTTCCATATGTATGTATGTATGTACATATATAGAGTTAGTGTTGATTTATGTATTTACCTGGGAAGTGGCGGTCCCGGAGCGTGGCCTAACAACTGAGAACGTAACGTAAATGTACGTTCGGCCGTGTGGCGGCGGGATTTTACAGTCAATTTGGGTTGCGTATTGACTTTCTGAAATACATACATACATATAAGAAATTTAAAATGATTATGTATGATATAGGGTTGTGCATATATATATATATATATATATATATTACCAGGTCGGACGAGTCCCGATACTTTATAGTGGTTGAATGCGGTAGATTTGGCGGAATGTGGTCGTCAATCTATGTAGCTTATTGACTCTTGAAATGAAGATACATACATATGTATGAAAAATAAATAAATTTAAACAAATGAATTATATATATGAAAATATACGTATGTAGGTTGATTTAAATCTGTACCTGGGTGGACGAGTCCCGAAGCATTAGGGCGATGGTAAATAGTTAAGGTCATGTCTGAATATCCGACTGAACAAAAGGAAAAAAATTCAAAGTTAAATATATGTATGTATGTACATATACATATGTATGTATGTACGTATTGTATTGAGTGTTGTATTGAAATAAAAGTTTTACCTTTGTAGGCTTCAAAGTCAGGCGGAACGTTTTGCCAGATGGACTTTCATTATTATTATATGACGTGGTGTCGTGTCTAATGAGAAACATATTTATATAAATTTTAATAATATTTGTATGAGGTATAAATCAAAGTTTTTACCTAGGCGGATGAGTCTTGACAGGTAGTGTGGAAGAATGCATACATATGCTTTTCAACAATAGGTATGCATGATAATATGCTTTTCAACATATGCAGGATAGTGTGGCTTTATTGACTAAGTCAAATAAAAGAGAAAAATTAAAATCCCGAAATATTAAATTTAAATATGTTTAATAAATTAAGTTAATAAGCACCTGGCAACACTAGTCCCGAAGCTATAGAGGAACATTTGACTTTATGCAAGACAGTGGAATTGATTACTATAAAAGAAAAAAAATATATATATATAAGTATGTATATATGTATATGCATATGGGATTTTACCTTTCCTCACTAGTCCCGAAGATTTTGTGTCGGAGGTGTTTTGCCAGGATACATAGTGGCCTTCTTGATTAAGTACCTATAGAGAAATAAAGAAAAAGAAAAAAATCCCGAAAAGTAAGATATGTGTAAATCATTAAAAGCTGGCGATATACATATGTATATATATTTACCTGGCTTCACTAGTCCCGGTGCCTTGGAGGGATGTCGGATTGGAGATGGTGAATCCCTTGGGGGAGGTGGGGTGGGTTGGTTTGGCAGGGGGATTACATCCTTTGCAGTTTTTTCTGCCACTGCAGTTGTCTTAAATCGGTTGTGAGTTTTTGTGATTGCCACTTCGCATTTTTGAATAATAATACGGTGACCATAAAATCTAGCAACTGCAATCTGTGATCACTACATTCATATTCTTCGGAAAACCATTCCGGCATGACTTTGCTTGTTCTCTTTTGAATGTACTCGACTATTATACGCTTAATGCCGACTTTGTGGGCGTATTTTTTAAAAATGTCGACGTACCATTTCATGTGCCGCACACACATTTCAAAAACAAAGTCGTTCGGATTCACCAGTCTGTTGTCTTCCACATAGCTTTTTGCTCTTATTAGCGCATCCGAGCTTGTTATATCTACTAGATTTTTCGTCATCAGTTCTACACATTTCGAGCATTTTATTTTGCGCAATACTTTCTGATATATTGTATATCCAGTAAAGTACCTTTGGACGGCGGTTTCTACTGTGTAAGGATCATATACAATTAACAGCTCATCTGGAATCTCTGCGGTCTCATTTTCTTCTTCCATACTCAAGACTTCATCCGCAATCACGACTTCTTCCATGGCTGCCAATTGTACTGGATTGGCGTCTTTTGTTTTTGTATTGTCATTTTCAGTTTCGTCCCAATCCAGAAATATATCATCATCATCCTCACAGTTCGCACCTTTTTCGGCGAAACGCTGGCGAAGTATCTTCATCGACATCAGTCTTGCTACAATATATTGCATATCGTGTGCTGATGGATGTAAATTGATGCCTTGGCTCGCTCTTATTCTATAGAAAACGTTTTCTAAGCAATCTGAGTTACATTTGCCCGACAAAACAAAGTTAACATCAGTAGTTTCGAACAGTTCCTCCGATAAGGCAATCATCGCATTAATGGTGACAATAAAACCATTTATGCACTGAACCCGATTTTTGAACCCGATTCCCTCCAAGTATTTTACATGGTCCAGGAGTCGGCGTTTCTTATCATCACAGCCTCGTCTCATCGGACCCTTTAACGGGTTCTTATGGCCAATAAATTTACAGTCGAGTTCGTCAAACAAATCATTCATTCTTTTAATGAATATTTTTGTTGGCTCTATGCTGCTCAACAATATTGGATCATTACCAAACTCGTGCCTTTCTTCCATAAAGTTTATAGCGGCATATACCGAATGGCTCAACAATTGAACGGCTTTTTTAACGTTCATTTTTTCATATGTTGTTGGCTTTATATGAGATTCGGTGAGTTTGGGGCACATTTTAAAATTTTGATTTTCTTGATCAACTTGAAACAGCTTGTGTACTACCGCATTCCTAACAATACCATTTTTGGTAGACACTTGTGGGCTGTTAAGGATTTTTATATTGTCTTTTTATCAATTTGATTATTATATTATCAATAGCGATGAAAATCACTGATTTTTATTTAATTTTAATAATTTAATTTTTAATTTAATAGGTTTTAATTCAATTAGAACTTTTAACTTAGAACTTTTGCACCAATTCACATTCGATTTTTCTTCGAACTGAAGTTTCAGTTAAAAATTTCGCGGTTTTGGCGCATTTCCACCCACCATCAGGTTGGAGAAGTTCTAAAACCCACTGTAACAAAGTTCTAAAAAGCTGTGAAGGCGTTTTTCTATTTGTCTACTCCACAATATGACAGGTGGGGTAGGAATTTTTACATCGAAAACGAAAAGTTGAAAACAAAACTTCTGTTTAATTATATATAGTTGCACTGATTTCATTTGCAACTAATGCAACATATATATAGTGTAAACATTAGTTTTGTTAAATTAAACAATTATTCACTTTCCTTTGCTGGAAACAAAATTGTTGCTCATTTATTTATATATGTACAGATTTCATCTGCAACTCATACAATATATAAATAATACAAACACTTATTTTGTTAAATATTTCCACTTAAAACACTTTTCTTTAATTGTTCAAATTTTCACAACACTTGACACCTCTTTGAACTTGTTCAAATTCCCTACAAGTATTTCTGTTTTTTTGTTTTGCTACTATGATTCTAGCAATGGTTGACCTACTTTTTAAACGGTTTTATTTAGCTCACCCCGTTTGTTTTATTCTTTATTCTTGGGTCAAATTTAGTAATTCAAATTTCACCCTCTTCCTGTCAACCGATTAATCTGAAATTTTGCACGCATGTATAACCCCGATGACAATGCAATATTATGAAAAAAAAATTCCGCTAGGTGGCGCGTGGGTCGCTATATTTACAAAAATCGCATTTATGGTCCGATTTGGCTGAAATTCGGAACATGTATTACTACCTTGAAAAGAAATATTTTCTTAAAAAAAAAATTCCGCTAGGTGGCGCGTGGGTCGCTATATTTACAAAAATCGCATTTATGGTCCGATTTGGCTGAAATTCGGAACATGTATTACTACCTTGAAAAGAAATATTTTCTTAAAAAAAAAATTCCGCTAGGTGGCGCGTGGGTCGCTATATTTACAAAAATCGCATTTATGGTCCGATTTGGCTGAAATTCGGAACATGTATTACTACCTTGAAAAGAAATATTTTCTTAAAAAAAAAAATTCCGCTAGGTGGCGCGTGGGTCGCTATATTTACAAAAATCGCATTTATGGTCCGATTTGGCTGAAATTCGGAACATGTATTACTACCTTGAAAAGAAATATTTTCTTAAAAAAAAAATTCCGCTAGGTGGCGCGTGGGTCGCTATATTTACAAAAATCGCATTTATGGTCCGATTTGGCTGAAATTCGGAACATGTATTACTACCTTGAAAGGAAATATTTTCCTAAAAAAAACTTCCGATAGGTGGCGCGTGGGTCGCTATAGAGGCGTTGGACTGCAATAAACTAACGGGCAAGAAACCTTGCAATAATGAAGCACTAAATGAATTAAACAGAATGCGAAATAAAAACTAAAAACTAGAAAATAAAAATAGGTAAAAAAAACTTTTTAAGTTAAACGGTTTTATGTTATACATACATTGCAATGTTTAAGATAAATGTACTAAAAACCAAAAAATAATAAAATAGATACAGTCGTGGGAATTATAAACATTTGCATAGACTAGACTAAAATAAAACCGGGGGGCACGTCAATTGTCTACAAATTATCGACTTAATGTGCGATAGAAGAATCGTTTAATTCGTCGTTAGGCAGTTGGCCCGCAGACGGTGAGGAAAATACTTACTATTTTCTTGCTCATGGAAATTCCAATAGTTATACACTCCATGTTAATAAAAGAGATGTTTCAACTAGTTTATCGTTGGACATTCACACGAGGAATCGTTTCACTGCTCGTAGTTTGTCTTTAATCGACAAAACATATGATAAAAGTACTACTCGCTCACCACTATGAAACCCTAAAACTCGCTTATAATCGAGCTTGCTAGCTTTTTTTCCACATTCTAGCCCTACTTATCACACGTCCATCGTTGTCGGTTGAACAACTGCCTAATTATAGTGTAACATTACAAAACAAACATTTTAATCAACGATTGTAGACAATTGACGTGCCCCACGGTTTTATTTTAGTCTAGTCTATGCAAATGTTTATAATTCCCACGACTGTATCTATTTTATTATTTTTTGGTTTTTAGTACATTTATCTTAAACATTGCAATGTATGTATAACATAAAACCGTTTAACTTAAAAAGTTTTTTTTACCTATTTTTATTCACTTTTCATTCCACACTTTTCTTTCCATTGCTTCTTTTCCTGCTTATTCTTCCTACTTATTCTTCATGCTTTAGCAATTTGCAATTTAAAAACTTTTTTGCTATTATTTATTCAATTATTTCACTTTTTAACAATAAATTTAACTATTTTATATTAATTTTAATCACTTTAGCCTCTTTCATAGGCTTTTTACACTTTCACACATTCTTTTGTGGCACTTTTGTTCTTTGCTTTTCTTTGGTTTTGTCATTCTCATTTCACAAATGGCCACTTGTCTACAATTTTCACTACACTTTAAAATGCTTTAAAAAACATTCTTTTAATACACAACCACTTCTAATAACTTTTAATTAACTCTATTTTCACTTTTTTCACTTTTATGTACATATTTTATTTATTTAATTAAAAAACTCTCATAACACCAAATAACACGTCAACAAACGTCACATTCGCGAAATGTAATAAGAATTTTGCAAGAAAAAAGCAATGAAAGCAACAAGGGGAATTCGCCGCAAAACTCTTCATAATTTTCTGACTCTTGATCCCGTATGTTACTCGTTACATTTTTATTCACGAATTTTCTCTTCTTATACAATATACGTTCTTTGCTCATATGACCTGCATACATACATACATATGTATTCCACCACACATCAATCTGAATTCGCCGGAATATTCGATGTGTAATCGATGACACAAACCATATTCTCTTCGTCTTTATACACTTTTGTAACAGTTTTAAAGCCACTTGTTGAGTTATGTCGACCATTTATTTTAACTCTATCGATAACATTTCACGATTTTCGTTATTATTCAACAATTTGTGGAATTCTATCGATATTCGGTATTTTCGTTGTTATTCAACTATTTGTCGAATTCTATCGATATTATTCGAAATTTTAGTTACTATTCAACCATTTGTTGAATTCTATCGATATTCGAAATTTTCGTTATCATCTATCGATATCATTTAACGATTTTCGTTATTATTCAACCATTTGTTGAATTCTATCGACATTTGAAATTTTCGTTACTACAATTTTCGTTATTATTCAACCAGTTGTTGAATTCTATCGTAAATTATCGAACATTTATTGAACTCTATCGTGATTTTCAACCATTTTTCTTTTTTAATTTATCGATATCATTTTGCGATTTTCGTTATTATTCAACCATTTGTTGAATTCTATCGATATTCGGAATTTTCGTTATTAAATTTTTTGTTATTATTCAACCACTTGTTGAATTCTATCGTAATTTATCGAACATTTATTCAAGTCTATCGTAAATGTTCAACCATGTGTTGAACTCTATCGTAAATGTTCAACCATTTGTTGAACTCTATCGTAAATGTTCAACCATTTGTTGAACTCTATCGTGAATGTTCAACCATGTGTTGAACTCTATCGTAAATGTTCAACCATTTGTTGAACTCTATCGTAAATGTTCAACCATTTGTTGAACTCTATCGTTATTATTTAAAATTGCGATATAAAATATCTATGCATTTTAATTTGGTGGACTGTATAAAATAAGCATGAATTGTTTTACTTATAGTTGAAATTTTGCTTCAGGGCGAAATCGTATGCATAGGCGAATTCGCTTGGAGTGACTGGGATATTGAGCACAATATTTAAATACATTTCTATTTCGTATTTCACCACACTACGAAACTCTTTTCGCTTTTTCTTATTTTTCTCCAGCGTTGCCGTTTTAGCCATTTCGTGGCTAGATTTAGCCACAGCCGTAATGAACCATAATTTGCACATGGGAAGGATGTGGTAAGGCTAATTCAATTCAGCGATTATAACAAATCGATTTAAGTGTTAAAAAATAAAAAGAAATAACGCAACTATCGATAAATGCCTGTTGATACTCGCTAGTGGAATAGTAGGCTTTCGATGAAAGCCTACCACTTAGCAACGCCGAAGTGGAAATAACCTTTTCCCTAATGAATATTGTCAAAACCAAAAATCGAAACAAAATGAATCATACAATGTTGAATGCAATTTTAACTATAATATATGGCTTAAGGGATGTAAACCAATGTTGCAATGAATTTGAAATAACGGAAGATCTCATTAAATTAATGACGGAAGAAAGTCCATTAGTGATGACGACATAATGATAGATATTGAATGCGATATCTAATTTTTTTTTTTGTTTGCTATTTTTTATTTTAGTTAAGTACATACTATGTATGTATGAATATTTTATTTTACACAAATTTATGATTTTTGCTTATAGTATTGTGTGCAATACTTTTGTGCCTGAATTTGAAAAAAGAATTTAAAACATGTTTATTTGAAACAAAAATTTTTTAGCCACGAATTAAATCAAATTTAGCCACCACGAAAAATTTTTTAACGCAACGCTGTTTCTCACTCTTAAAAAAAATCAAACAATACACCATGTATGTATGTATATTTATACATACATATATGACTGCACTTCAAACTAAATACGCACTTTCCTCAAATCTTCTATGCACAAGCCATATCCGGCTCTACTAGGACCAATGTTTTTTATTACCACATCCGCAATAGCCACGAATTAACCCCGAGAATCCCAAGATTCCCCATAACCACAATAAAACACAATCCTCTTTCGTCACTGTCATTTTACAACTAACTCTTTATATATTTTACTCTCCTCTTCTTCGTTTTATTACAAAAACAGGGTTGCCATGATTTCAATATTAAACAATTTAATTTGTCAGGACTTTTTAAAATGCGATACCTTACAGGAGAATTGCTCATCTGTTGTAAATACATATAATCAAAAAAATTAAAAACAACCAAGTTCTAACAGCGACTTTAGGTAGAATTGTGCAAGAAAAAGAAATCGGTGAACAATTAAAACTACCACCCAAAACAAGGTGGGAAAGTTATTTCTATTCAATACAGAGTGTAATAAAAAATAAAGCATCCCTTCAGGTTTTAGCAGTTCATGAACAAATTAATCTACAAGCCGATATAAAATCACAGCTACTTAGTGAAATCTTTTGGAAGCAATGAAATTTAAGCTCAAACATATTTGGTTGCATTCCAGAATGGATTTGTAAGCTCAAATCCAATGAATATAATATACACAGGGTATATTTCGCGTTAAATGAAATTAAAAGTAAGCTCGATTGGAGTTTGGAATTGATCTTGATCCGTCCGAGGAGGTAGGTGCATTGGAATTCATTCACACAATGTTACAGGCGCTAAACATAAATATAATGAAAAATTTTTCCAATTACAACGCCAAAATTGACTTCTGGGCAAAAACTTTTGCCTGGAACTGTTTGGATGAGATTTCTCCATTAACTTGTTGGAAAGGAATTTGTGGCAGCACGAAATTAAGCAGGTTAGCTGTTCACCACCTTCAGCAGAAAATACCCACTCCACTCAATTCGAAAATGCCATTAATTATTCACTAGAAGGTATTCAAGACGACATCCCTTCAACTTCAACGGGAATCACGCACTCTACTCGATATGAGTTTTTATCGGATACTGATAGCGAAAGCGATTATGACTAAATTCATGTATAATTTCATTTGTCACTAAAAATCTATTTCATACTAAAAAATTAAATTCTTTCTTAATTCTGTTTTATACCCACATTTTGGGTAAATACCCAGGTACTTGGGTAAATACTTGGGTATTTACCGGTAAATACCCAATTTACCATTTGGGTATTTACCCCTGTCCCATCACTAAGGATACCCCACCGATCTGTCTTATCCCCATTTAAATTGGAGTAACAATTAAAAAGTTATTAAGACATAAAAATTATCCTAACTCAGATAGAAACATTTTGCACCAGTTAAAACAACTTATCTTCTAGCAAATTTCTTAAGTCTAGTATTGTATGAAAAATCGTTTTATTAAAACATCCTAACTAGAGTTATGTGGGTACTTCATGGACGTATTTATTTGCGTTTTCAGTTTATTAAAAAAACCTAACTTCAGTTAGGAATTATAATTTTTTTTTGTCAATTTTCTTTTCATAGCCTAAGTGGAAATAGGTTATTTTAAGTGATTTTTTTTTATTTTTACACAATTTATCTCGAGTTAGGTTTTTTTGTTAGAATACTTTTCTCATTTCATGCGTTATTATCTTCAGTTAGGTTTTTTTGTTGGAAGCAAGTGGATATGATAAACTGAGATAAGAGATTTTTCAAGGATATATATTATAGAAATTCAATTAATTATTATATACTGTATACATAAAACACCTTTTTTCATCAATTAAACTTTAATGTGGCCGCTGAGGTGCAGTGCGTAGAGTGCTCGCCGGATATACCAGAGGTCTCGGGTTCTAACCCAGTCCGGACAAACACCACAAACAATTTTTCTATTTGATTAAAACCCAATTATTGGGTTTTTATAAATAGCGGTCACCTCTCGGTAGTGGGTGGCATACCCTCCGAGGGTATTTCTGCCATGAAAAGGCTTCTCACAAAAAAGCATTCGCCGTTCGGAGCTCGCATAAAACTGTAGGTCCACACAAATTGTAGGAAAAACAATAGTTAAGAAGAACACCTCGAATTGGGAGAGAAGCTCGGCAAAGTTTTAATATCGCCAGTGTATTATTATTGTTATTTTTTATTTATTTATTAATATTGATAGTTAAGTTTAAAAGCTAGAAACTGACAGATATTTTTTTATATAGCACTGGCAACTCAGGCCTTCGGCTAGTTATTATTGTTATTAAACTTTAATCGTGTATCCTTTTACAAGGTATGGATCCTGGTAACATGGATGAAGAAGACTTTCTAAATATGGATTACAGTAGCGACAACTCAATTAAGGACTCGTTTTTTAACGATAGTCTGACACGGGGTCAGATAGTGCTGATTAGCCTATGCCTTCCTACACCTTTTTGCGATCTTCTGAATATTTTTATAAACGCTTTATACACTTTTTATTTAACTGTACATGACTGTGTTTCCGGACAACCTACGTGTTATATATGACATGAGACCCTTGCAAATCGTGGTGGCAATTGAATAGCATCGTGCTTATTCAAACACTTAAATAGTTTACCATTCAATATTAAACATGTCGTTTTTTATAGCGATTGCTGTCCTGGCCAAAACCAAAACTCTTTTATTAGTACTATGTTTTAAATCTTCATGCAAGGTGATACTAACATTGAGAAAATTTATCACAAGTTTTTGGTTCCTGGTCATACGCATATGGAGTTTGCTGTAGACATGCCTTAATTGAACGAAAAAAAAAAAAAACAAACGAATATAAAGATTCATCACTGGGTTTATAAACATATGTATTTTGCACATGACTCTATATGTAGATTCCATCACAATTACCAGCTGTTTTCTATCAAACAGTAGTGCTACCGCGTCCCTTTTTTCGGCGGTTCCAGCTGTTATAGCTATGAACCTCTCGCTTGGGAGTCTTCATTAATCATTTCCGGATAAACCAAGCTTCTTGTGGTGATTTCCCTAGTACCATGCCTTTTTCAGTATTCGGTAAAATAAAATGCCAATTCAGTTCGGGTTGAAAACGATCCGCGGCGTAGATTATGGATTATTTTCTTCAGGCCCAAACAACAATGATTAGCGAAACGATTTTTATTTTATTTCATTCATTTCAAACAAAAATTAATAGTCAAAAACTCGAAGACTTTCAATTCCACTACTTAGTTAGTTATATCCACTTAAATGGTCGTTTCGGGTCGTTTTCGACCCGAACGTAGGTCTACGCTTAAAAACACTTAACTCGAGTTAAATGGAAATAAAAACCTTATTGGGAAGAATTCAACACAATAAAAGAACTTAACTCGAGTTAATTCTGCTTTTCGTAAAAATTGCATCCAATAAAAGCACTTAAGTTATAAAAGACAATTTTTTGCAATTAACCTTGATTTAAGATTTTTGGTTCACAACTATTCCTTCTCTAACACTACAAATCCATTATTTCCCCTTTTAAAAATCCGAATTGGTCCAATGGTTTGAATTTTGACAAAAAATTGAGTTTTCTCCGTTCACCATATTTTGAGTTGGGCTACTTTAATTTGCGGGCACAGAATTGTTAAACAAATAAATTTAAAATTTGCAGGAGCCGTAACGATTATTTTATGGTAAAAAAAAATTATTTTTAAGAAAAAATAAAAACCAGAAAATAATTATGTACATATTAAAAATAAATTTGAAATAAAAAATATGTAAATTTCCGAATAATTTATTCGTGAGAAATTTACCTGAATAAAAATTTGAAAAATAAATTTTTATTGCAATACATACATATCGAGCCGTATGCGCCAGAAAGATGTAAAAGCCAAATTCAAAAATGTTCAGGTTTTTTTAAATTTTTTTTACTTTCATTTCTTTATTTCGATTTCTTTTTTTCGCTTTTCGACAATTTTTAACCAACTTTAACCACCAAAAATATAAAACTATACTTTTCTAAAACGAAATTTAACGCTGATCCCGAATAGCATATCCATTTTTTTGTGACAGACCCTGTTTCTGAGATATCGGTAAAAATGTAGAAAAAACCGTATATACAAGACAATGCATGACATACATAAGTGCATAAAAAAATTGTATTAGCCACCGTAGCGATTTGGCATCTAATAAAGAGAATTCCAACAAACATTTTATGCCTTTACACTTGAAAATTGGTCAAGTAGTTTGGTTACAATGGCAAAAAGAATGAAAAAATCTAAGTTTATATAAGGAATTTCAGATTCGACTCCTATCTATCCTATAAAGAATTTAAATGTGAACATTTTGAGACTACTTTTGCAATAATGGGATGTATCAGTATTTATATTTACCTATTTTTATTGAGAGTTCTTAACCTAGAATTTTCCGTTTCTTTATAAAGCTTTATTAAGGAGTAACATTTAACATTATTTCTTTCCTTGAAAGAGATTTTTAGTGCTTAGCACGAAATTTTTATTTTAATTCAATTTTTAATTGTTGGGGTAAGTGGAAAAAAATTCAACAACTATTTACAGCGAAGGTTGAGTGTATAGCTATTTCACAAAAACCATTTTCGATCATCAGCACTCTTTTCGGAAGTGGATGCACCATTTATTATGAGTTTTGAAGTGCACAATGTCTCTCAAAACAGCGATGAATAGGATAAATAATTAATTGAATAAAAAAATTAATGTATTTCGCGATTTTAAGAAGAGGATAAATAATGAGGGATGTAAGTACTTTTGACTATTCTTTTGTAATTTTCTGGATTTGTCTCCCATCATATCCTTGTTCCAAGATCCTTGATATCGCCTTTCAAAAATTATTAAGTTCTGATGAAATCTCTCACCATGTTCATCACTTTTAGCATCTACGTTTGGAGGGAAATTATCGAGATTCAAGAAATTAATTTTGGAGAAATTTTAGAAATACACAACCAGTTTGTTTAAAACTGCTCTAAGCAGTAACAAAAGGGACCCTAACTATCGTGAAATCGTTAGAACTTTATTCCAAAATTATGGAGAAATAAAATGCAATATGCCGCACAAGAAAGCCATATTGGTCATCGATATGTAATAAAATACAAAGTAGAAGTCTTCAAAGTGATAAAACCCTTGGTTAAATTCCAACAAAACCCCGTTAAATTTGTTTATTAGTCACTAGTCTTCAATAATTTGAAAACTACTACACTTAAATTGTGTTTGTAGTACAAACTTTGTACCAACTGGATTTTGCGCATAATCAAAACAAAATTAGCGTTAACCGCGAAATGTCATAAGAATTTTGTAAGAAAAAAGCGACAAGGGGAATTCACCGCAACTCTTCATAATTTTCTGACTCTAATCTCGTATGCTACTCGCTACATTTTTCGTGAGCGATTTCTCCCTTCTTATACAATATACGTTCCTTGATTGGTCAAGAAGTTTGGTTACAATAGCAAAAATATTGAAAAATTTTTGAAAAAAAAATCGATTTTTTTTTTAATTTCAGATTCGACTGTCCTGAAATCAGAAAAATTGTATGGGGGAGAAAAAGGGAGCCCCCTTTTACTAGAGAGAATTTAATTGTGAACATTTTAGGACTAATTGTGCAATAATCGGATGTACCATTCTTTATATTTAACTATTTTTATTGAAAGTCCTTAACCAAAAATTTTCCGAAAGAGTAAAATTTCAGCAACAAAACTGGGTTTATTCATAAAACTTTATTAAGGAGTAATACTTAAGATTATTTCATTCCATTTATTACGTGTCCAAGTCCCAATATCTTACAAAACAGCGATTAATAGGAAAAAAAAATTAATTGAATAAAAAAATATCTGTATTTCGCGATTTTAAGGAGAGGATAAATAATGAGCGATGTGAGTAAGTACTTTTGACTACTCTTTTATAATTTTCAGCATTTGTTACACATTTGATTGTCAAAAAATAGTCTCTCATCATATCCTCGTACCAAGAGCCTTGATATCGCCATTCAAAAACTATTAAGTCCTGATGAAATCTCTCACCATGTTCATCACTTTCACCACCTAAGCTTGTAGGGAAATTATCAAGATGTGAATGCTAGAAATGAATTTTAGGCGGCATATTACTTTTTTTGCTTTATAGTTTTTCAGAGAAAGCAAATACTTTTGCACGCCACCTAAAATCAGTATTCACCCCACATGATATTGAACCCTCACTAAGCACAACAACAGAAGTGGAAAATACTCTGAGTCATCCCTCTCAAATGGACATCCCCTCAATGGAAAGTCGCTCAGATGAAAATGATTTTGAAACCAGGAAAGTCCCCCGATTCGGCAGCGTCATACAGATCCATTAGCCTGGTGCCCATTGTCTCAAAAGTATTGGAAGTTCTTTTCCTTAAGACTCCTACCCAAAATAGAAGAGCGTAAAATTATACCTAATCACCAGTTTGGCTTCAGAAGAGGGCACGGAACAATTTAACAAGTACATAGACTTACCGAGAAAATCCACTCTGCCTTTGAGCAAAAAAAATACTGTACGGCTGCCTTTCTAGATATATCCCAAGCTTTTGATCGCGTATGGCACGACGCACAGTGCTTCGTCTCCATATAGTGAATCGGCAAAATTAGGGGAGTAATCGCCAGGGTAGGAAGAAACTCCGAGTATGAGTGAGTGAGTGAGGAAACTCCTCCTCACGGCGTGCTGTGGAGTGGCCGTTTGCGTTTCACACTCCTCTAGAACGCGGAGTGAGTGTTTTTTTTGTTTCTCCACTCCTTTTGTTGGAGTGAGGTTCGAAGGAGCCGCTCACGCTGCGTGTGGAGTGAGCCGCCGTAGATTTCCTCTTCTCACGGTGTAATGTGTGGGAGCGTGTGAGTGAGGAATGCGCGATGACGCTGCATTAGAATGCATACATATATATGTATATGTATGTTGCAGTGTGCAATTTAGTGCCATGGTTTTTCTGCTAAATAGCATGTAGGGTTGTTTTTTGTCTTTTTTCATATTTATGCCCGTTTCAGGCGATTAAGTAGGTATGTAAAATCCATCTTTCTACCTAAACTTTTTTTTTGTTGTTTTTCATCTATGTAGGTACATGTGTAGATATGAAATCATCATATATCATATATATTATTTCTAATTGGTGTTTTATAAATATCCCTTTTTCTGCTCACATAATTTACCAAAATTAATAAGTAAGGCATCGTTTTAAAGGTATTAATCAGCTATGCATGCGAAACGGTGTTTTATTGGGCGTGGTACTTTTTTTTAATAGTTTTTTTGCAAAAATAAAATGTTTAAATTTAAAGTAAAGGATTTGCGCCTAAAACTATGCCTTCAGAATTATTTTATTCTAACAAGAGTGCAGAGTTAGATACAAATGTAGATGTCGCTCCAGTTGAGAAGTCGTGTATATTTTAAAACACTTTTATAAGCTTCAGCTGTATGTTTGTATGTAAACATTACACGTGTGTATTCATACCTACGCTGAATGGGGGTTTTTCAGTATAGGATGTGCTGATTTATACACAGCTGTACGTAGTACAATATATGTATATGTATGTATACTTTTGATCACATAACGGTTGTACGTAAGACCATAAAATAATTGAGATAGATATGGACTTACATACATGTATGTATGTATATATGAAAACGATCAGGATTAAAAACAATTGATTGAACCATGTCCGTTTGTTCGGCCGGACCACTCTAACTTTCGCAAAAAGCGCGAGTGATGAAATTTCATATATGCAGTGGCGTTATGCTGTTATGAAGAAATATGAGGAAATTTTGAAAAATGAGCCAAGAGGGGCAAATATTCAAAGATTTGTAAGTAAAAACTCAGGAACTGTAGCAGATAAATCGATTAAGCTTGGGCCACTGATTTGCTTCCCAATCGACTGGCGCCACGTATGTTTTATTACTTTTTGCGCAAGATGCGCACGGGTCCAGCTAGTATATATATATTATTTCTAATCTATGTTTTTTTGAAATCCCTTTTTTTGCTCACATAATTTACCAAAATTAATAAGTAAGGCATCGTTTTAAAGGTATAAATTAGCTATGCATGCAAACCGGTGTTTTATTGGGCGTTGTACTTTATATGAAAAGTAAGGGGGGTAAAAGGGGGGTTGACCCCCGCAGGGGTGGGGTGTTATGGAATATATATATATATATATGTATATCAAATTAAAGGGAATCAAAATACCTATCGAATGGTATAAAAATATTCGAAATCGGTTCAGTAGTTTTTAAGTAATTGCAATTTAAAAAATGCATAATATAAACTTTGACCTTTAATAACTTTTGTTGTTGTTGTTTCCAAAAAAAAAAAATCACTTTAATATTCTACTTAGCCTGTTTATCAATCCTCATACTTCGTTTTTTTGATTTCATAATTTTAGAAATTTCACATTTGTAACAGATCGTGCTATTTTTTTCAACTTTGTGGGGCTGGGGGCACCTCCAAACATGCGAGTAGGTCAATAAAATTTTACAGGCTTCTTTCTGGGCTAGAAAGGTGCCGTTCTGGCTGTGGAACAAATTGAATTTCCAAAAAAAAATGTTCACTCCACCTTAATATATACAAGTATATCAAAACGATCAGGATGAAAAAAATGATTGAAACATGTCCGTCCGTCCGGCCGTATACACTCTAACTTGCGCAAAAACAGAAATATTTTAATGAAATTTGGTACACAGATTCTAATGGGAACAGAGAAAGTTGGGGTTGAAAATAAGGCATATGTGTGTATTTCGAAAAACACGTAAAACGTGATAATTCAGTCACTAATAAAGCCCGAGTGATGAAATGATGTTATGCCGTTATGAGGAAACGTGCTGAAATTTTGAAAAATGGGCCAAGAGGAGCAAATTTTCAAAGATTTATAAGTAAAAACTCAAGAACTGTAGCAGATAAATCGAGTAAGCTTGGACCACTGATTTGCTTGCCAAGCCAAACGTGTGGAAAAAAAAATTACCGAATTCGGCAGGGACCACGTATGTACATATGTATATATAAAAATATATGTAAAATATATAAAAATATAATACACATACATATAAATATGTAGGTATAATAAAACATTTTATGCGATATGTATGTCAAACATATACATAAGTAATTCATTGAAAGTTCCATAAGTTCCACTGTAGACATAATAATAATACATAATATAATACAATGGCGCTATTATAACTCTGACGAGTTTTATGGCCGAGCTTCTCTCCCAATTCGAGGTGTGCTCCTTTTTGTTTTTCCTACTAATTGGGTGGACCTACAGTTTTATGCCGGCTCCGAACGGCGAATGCATTTTTTGTGAGAAGCTTTTTCATGGCAGAAATACACTCGGAGGGTAATGCCGCCCACTGCCGAGAGGTGACCGCTGCTCTTAAAAAACCCAATAATTGGATTTTTACTAATTAGAAAATTTTTTTTTGGTTCGGACTGGGGTTTGAACCCGAGACCTCTGGCATAGCAGGCGAGCACTCTACCCACTGCACCACAGCGGCCACTGTAGACATAAAACCAAATAAATATAAGTTTTTTAAAATGCGCGTGACAGCAGAAACTATATCGACTGGCGCCGTATGTTTTATTATTTTTTGCGCAAGATGCGCACGGGTCCAGCTAGTATGTATTTAATTCACCAGATGCAATTACGAATACATATACATACATATGTACGTATATAGGTAGGTAGGTAAAAGGAAAATTATTTTCAAGAATGTGCATTCGTACTATTCGTTGTACCTACCTACTTGTTTAGTTTTTATTTATTATGCGATTGACGCAAAAAACTATTTAATCGTCATTAGAATCATATTTTTTTGTTTGCATAAACGAAATATTTATTACTTCATAATAAAAAACATAACTCACAGTATATGTATGTATATCTGTTTTCATATGGAACAGTAGCTTAAGTGTAGTTAAGGAAAAAATGAGTCAGTGTATCCTTTATATCCTGTTTACGTGAAATGTTCCCATTACAGATATCCTTTTTTATTTGATGCTTGGTTTAGCTACTTAACTCGTTTGAAAAATTTCAAAAGAATCTACACTAATTATTTCATTCTTCATATTAAATTATTGCTTTCTTTTTAAACTCAAACATTTCTTTTGTTCTCAAAAAGAAATTACATTGAATTTCGTGACGGATACTTAGCTATTAGCCTAAAACTGAGGTTTTCCGCGCGTTAACGCTCGTTAATGTAAATGGTCGTATTATTTTGCAACTTAGGCAATCGTTTTTGTAAACGTAGTAGTTGCTAGGTTTTTATTTTTAAAGGGAAATTAAATAGAATTTCATGACAGATATTTAGTATTTAAGCAAAGTCTACCTAAGCAAGTGTTATCTGATTTATTTTATTACAGATTGACGATTTTTCTATCGATTTATTTTTGGTTGCACACTTTTCGTGCTCAAGTCTATCCCGGAAGTGTCTATTTATTTGACAGCCCAACACCAAATGGCCGCCAACACAGGGCACTTCATATAACTTATAACTAATTTGACATAACAGGGTGATACCTTAAACTAAATATCTATAAATCTTAACCCTAATAGATGCTAACATCTCGGCCAATCTGACTAATTTGATTGACCTCAATCAATACTATACAATGACTCACATGGTAGTGTGACCAGCTGGCGTAGATGACTGGGGAGGGTTGCGGCTCTCGTCGACTGGGGAAAGCCACTTTCGTATTCTTACAGCTTCCACTATGCCATCGTAAGGCAAATGCGTAAGTTGGCAATTATCTATGTCTCTAATAACGTAACGATCATTTGGAAGAACTTTGTGTATAACATAAGGGCCGCGGTACTTCTGTATAAATTTCTTATTCGTTCCAGACGAGGTATCAATATGTCTAATCACTACAAAATCACCGGTTGAATATTTCTTTGCCGGCACACTATTCCTAAGGAAATGTTTTAGGCTATACTCCTGAGACTTTTCTATTTTTTTCTAAAGCGCTTTCCCGCATGACAGTCAGTTCCCTGGCAGTATAATTCAATAGCTTGTCCTCCAAGAATTCAGTGAACCCATCTACTATACAACCCCTCTGATTAATTCCAAACAGTAGCTCACTAGGAGTATGTTTAGTAGTGCTATGTGCCGTGTTATTCATTGCGTATTCTGCCTGACCGAGTTTCGTAACCCAATCTGAATGTTCCAAAGATTCAGTTAACTTACTGAGCATTGCTTTTATAACACGATTAACCCTTTCAACCTGCCCATTCGCTTGGGGTGATGCCACCGCCACCTTCACATGGTCAATGTTCCTTTTCGAGAGAAAGCTTTTAAAATCTAACGATGTAAAGCATGTCCCTCTATCTGTAACAATGCGTCGCGGTCGGCTATAGTAACCGAAGTATTTATCTAATGCACAACAAACCTCTTTTGTGCTCGTAGAATTAACTGGGTATAATTTAACAAATTTAGTAAAGCCATCTATCACTACCAATATGTGCTTGCGTTTTGACTTAATAGCTGGTAAAGGGCCGAAGTGATCTACGTGAAGGGTGTCGGATGGTATAGGAGTCTTTGGGATACTATAAAGATGGTGTTGATTCGATCGAGCTGGGGCAGAATATAAAATACACTTAATGCAGTTTTGAATAAAGCGATGAACTTTGTCTTTCATGTGTTCGAACCAATAGTGTTTACGTATTTGATCATAACACTTGTCAACCCCCAGGTGCCCAATCTTTTCATGTATCATGCGGATAACATTGTCCTCCATTTCTAGTGGTACACATAACAAAGAGTCACTACCAAGTCTGCGAAAAACCAGTCCGTCTATAAGTTCATACCCTACTACTTCCCCCTCTTCCAGTTCGGCCATGCGTTGTTTAAGTTTCGGGTCCCTATTCTGTGCAACTTGTATTAGGAAGTCAACATCATTGTTATCAATGGCAGCCACAGTTTCGCATGTATTTGAGTCTGTCTGATGTCCGTCCCAATCGCAATAATCTTCTAAAATTCCTATTGTCGCGGAATCTCCATCGTGCTCAGAAGTGTCTACGGTACCGGTTTCACCATTTTGCCGTGGGAGACGGCTCAAAGCATCCACATGACCGAGATTTACACCCTTTCGGTGCTGAACAAAATAATTAAAGTTTTCCAATTCTAAGGCCCATCGTGCTATCCGAGGGTTAACCTGTTTTTTTTTTAGGGTCATTGCAAGCGAGTTGCAATCTGTAACGATGATAAATGGTATTCCCTCTAAATAAATTCGGAATCTTCGAAGGGCATATATTATGGAGAGCGTTTCCAGCTCAAAGCTGTGGTATTTGGATTCAGCCGCAGAAGTAGTTTTCGAAAAATAGGCGATTGGATGTAGTTTCTTATCGTCCTGCCTTTGTAGTAAAACGGACCCAAACCCACGAGAACTGGCGTCGCAATGGAGTTCTGTTTCACGTCGGTGATCATATATTGCTAACACTGGAGACTTAACTAATGCGTCTCTCAGGGTCTTGAAAGCTTTTAGGCAGATTTCTGAAAAATTATATGGTGTTTCCTTGCGTAAAAGATCTAACAGTGGCTTGGCAGTTTCTGAAAATGATGGCACAAATTTCCTAAAATAGGAGAACAGCCCCAAGCATGAACGAAGTTCTTTGTGATCCTTGGGCACCGGGTACTCAGCTATTGCGCGAACATGAGCATTGGATGGTTGTATTCCAGCCGAACTAACAACGTAACCTAAGTATTCTATCCTATTGTAACCAAATTTACACTTTTCCATTTTAAGTTCTAAACCTCTTTCGTAAATCCTTCGCAGGACTTTTTCTACAGTGAGGAGATGTTCTTCCAAGGATTTGGACGCAATAAGAATGTCATCGATATAAACTACAATTTCTTTCGAGTCTATCAAATCCCTAAAAATATTGTAAACAAATCGTTGGAAATTTGCTGGGGCATTCTTTAGTCCGAAAGGCATTCGGAGATATTCGAATTGTCCATGGGGAGTAACAAAAGCTGTCAACGGAATGGATTCTTTGTCCATCATCAGCTGGTTAAATCCATCCTTCAGATCTAAAAGAGTAAACCATTTCTTTCCAGACATGTACTCGATACAATATTCTATCAAAGGCAATGGAAAGTTATCTCTGACCGTCTTTTTATTAAGCGCCCTATAATCGACACACATTCGTACATCCCCATTCTTCTTCTTTAATAACACTATAGCTGAAGCGTAAGGAGAATTGCTAGGTTGTATTATCCGCCTATCCAATAAGTCGTCAGTAATTCTCTGAACCAAGCTCTTGTCATGGAATGACAAGCGCCTCGGCAAACAGTGGAAAGGTGTATCGTCAGTCAGCCGAATTACCATCTTATAATCAAAGGGGTTCCTTTCCGGGACTAACGGATTAATGTATGAATCCATCAAAATTTTCGATATTGCTCCTCGCTTTTCGCTATCTAATCCAGGTCCTAGGTCAATATCTAATTCATGTTCAAAGTTGATTGCACTTAAACTTCTTATAGCCTCGGTATATTCATCGGTTCGCTCACTAACTTCGCTATTTGGACTTTCTGACCTATTCTTGCATGTTTTTGACGTACTGATACCTCTTTCACTGACCTCATCTTGAGTTATCTTACCAGTATAGATCCCCCCTCTCCAGTCGTCATCAGCCAATTTAACTACCGGATCAGAAACACTGTGCTTTATACTAAACGAAACTTTATTTAATTCATTATTCAATTCAAATTTTGGGCAATTTTGCTTTTCAAGTTCATTGTCAATATTTTTATTTACTTCTACCAAATATATGTTAAATATTTTCAGAAAATCCCGACCAAGTATCATAGGTGTTGAAATTGTATCATCAGGAACTACCATTAATTGTACATATCGAGTTTTATTTCGAAATTTCACTGCACATAAAATTGTGCCAAACGAGTTTATTCTAAATTTTCCGATGCCACTAAATTTTGTCGGATGTGCATGTGATGGTACAATAGTACCTAGTGGGACGCTTGATTTCCGAACCAGACTAATAGGGCTACCGGAGTCAAGAAGAGAATAAATATTTGTAAAACCTGTGTTTCTGATTCGGTTCGACATACAAAAGGCCACACTTACCCATTGCTTAACATTAATTTGGTCGGCTTCTTCGGACACTGCGGCTACATCAGTACTGCGGCTTCGCTTTTTCGGGCAATTGTTGTGGATATGGCCCATCTCATGGCATATGAAGCAAGATCCTTGTGGTCGGATTGGCTTTGGGCAACTGCTCTGGTAATGCCCAAACTGGGAGCAATTAAAACAACGTACCTGCGCCAGGTCATTGGGGGCAGCGGGCTTGACAGTCGGCTTGGTTTGAGTGTTGCGTATAGCCGGAGGAGCAGAGGACCTGGTTGCTATGGGCATAGAACGGCGCTGCTCATACCTCTCCATGCGCCGGATTAGCTCTTGGATGGAGCTGGCCCCGTATAAGAGACTGATGTTGTTACTGCTATCCGGTATACCGTCAATTATAATATCAACCAGCTCCTCTTCCTCTATGTCCGCCTTGGACGCAATGGACTGCATCGCAACTACATAGGCGACACACGACTCCGAAGCCTTCAGCTTCCGCGCTCGTAGCTGGCGGTAAATTTCTTGCCTAGTATTATTGCGCCGAAACATGCTTTGAAGTAAAGATTTTAAACCGTTATAATCGGTTAACCCATGGTTAAGGACGCACTCCTTTGCCGTTCCGGTCATACAGCGGCGTAAGGCTAGGCATTTATACCTTTCGTTGAAATTGTTTGCTTCCACATAATCTTCGAATTGTATGAACCACTTATTAACATCTCGGTGGTCATCTCCACTGAATTTAGGTACGGCGGCTTCGAGTTCCTCAAAATTTAAGTATTTTCTTGGTGCTCCTATGTTAATATAACCTTCCAGCTCAGCTATTTCCCGACGAAGCTTCAGGATTCTCAGCTGTTCCTCTAGCCGGCTCGCTTCGTCACTTAAAGCCGATGGACTGGCATTTCCATACAATGGAGCAGAGTCAAGGTTTATAGTGGAATAGGCAACGGGCATAGGAGCAGCGAATATATTGTTTGCTGCGGTAGTATAAGCAGCGGTAGTCATAAGTGATCCTTCGGTGGCCTGAGCCATGATCGTATTTTCAGCGATGGAAACAGTGTGAGTTGTAACAGCGCGAGCGGCGGTGGAAACAATAGGTTGTGCGGCAGTAGATATGGGAGCAGCGGTCGTAGGAGTACCCTGAGCCATGATCGTATTTTCAGCGGTGGAAACAGTATGAGTTGTGACAGCGCGAGCGGCGGTGGAAACAATAGGTTGTGCGGCAGTAGATATGGGAGCGGCGGTCGTAGGAGTACCAGTGGAAACAGCGGTATGAGCCGATGGGCCAATATGAGCAGCGGTGGAAGCAGCGGTTGAAGTTGTATGGCCCAAGCTGGAAGTGGTCATATGCATGGCACCAGTGGTGAAAACTGTATCAGCAGTGGCTTTCCTAGGTACCTCAGCAGCACTTGTAGTTGATATTGCGGTGCTCGTTTTCGCTGTGGCCATATTTGCTTTCATGTTCCTTGTTTCACGCATCAATATTATATTAAGGGGATGCTAGAATACGCACCCCACACCTGAAAGTTGTTATCTGATTTATTTTATTACAGATTGACGATTTTTCTATCGATTTATTTTTGGTTGCACACTTTTCGTGCTCAAGTCTATCCCGGAAGTGTCTATTTATTTGACAGCCCAACACCAAATGGCCGCCAACACAGGGCACTTCATATAACTTATAACTAATTTGACATAACAGGGTGATACCTTAAACTAAATATCTATAAATCTTAACCCTAATAGATGCTAACACAAGCTTAACCAAAAGGATTGTTTGAGTTTAAAAAGTAAGCAATTTACGGTCATTTCAAATTTTAGGCCTGCCAATGACGGGCTTTCGTTATTCTTTTTCGAACATAAAAGAGTTACCAAAGAGTTTTCTACCACCATATTTTCACATGTTGCCATAAAGTACATTCTTTTGAACAAAAGTCACAAGGCAAGATTAAACAAATACGTAATCGTAAAATGCGGTAGATTTTAAAACCCTTGCAGTAGATCCTCATATATTAAAAAATATTCGGTAGATTTACCGCATATGCGTGCAGTGTGCACACTGTAGAGAATAAACAAATTTGTAGCATTCATGCAGCTGCTTACTACACACTACAGACGTTTGGCTGCGTCATCGCCAAGCTGTGAGGCCTCGCTCATTCCTCACTCACTCCGGAGCAGCGTTGCCACTTTGGTTACTTTTTACCAAAATTGGTTACCATTTTTTCGTTTGGTTACGTGGTTACTTTCGGCCGATTTTGGTTACCATCAAGGTCCATGAATTGAGTGAGTACACCATGGTTACATTCAACTTTTAGGAATACGCTTTTAATTTTTCTAAACTATAAAATATGTTTTTTCCAAATTGTTTTGTTGGAATTTTTTTTTTTATCAAATTCCAAATATTTTATTGTTGGGGGTAAATGGAAAACATTAGCTGTTTCACGAAAATCAATAAGGCAAAAGTGGGAAAAATTCAACAGCTTTGACAAAGTATGAGTGGTCGAGCTAGTAAAAGCTTTCGCATATTGCGGCTGAAGATGGAATGTATCACAGGTTCAATCCCCGTGAGGAGCATCCACTTCCGAAAAGGGTCCTAATGATTGAACATGGTTTCTCTTGAAATAGCTATACTCAATCTTCGTTGGAAATAGTTGTTGAAATTTTTCCATTTACCCCCATAAATAAAAAATTTAATTAAATAATTTTTGTGCTAAGCATTAAAAAGCTTTTAAGTCCAAATAATTTAGTTGACAAGAGCCAGCGACCACATTAGAAATAAATCTATTCTGGCGAATTTTCGTCGGGCGATTTTCGTCAGCTGTTCATTCTCATGTCTGGCCGTGTTTTTAAATGTTGATAGAACGCTACGATCGGGCGATATTTCGCTCGACGTTGGATCTGCTTAAGGCATAAAGATGTAAAACAATTGATATATTTTAGTTTTTTTAACCGTATATATTGTTTTGCTTCCAAATAAATAGCCCTAACGTTAATGGGACATATCGCTAGCTTAGAGCGCAAATTGTGTAAGTCCTTTAGCCAAACTTTGTAGGAGAAATAAACAAAAAATAAAAAAAAATTCGAAATGAAAAAAATTTCTGTTCATGTAAATATTTTGGACTTACAGTATTTTCTTCGCTTTTTGGACTTACACAATTTGCGTATCACTGAATAACAACGAGTATAAATATACCAAGTGTCACAGACTTGTTTAGCGTGGTGCGTATTTGATTTTTCTAGCATTCTACATAAAAATACACTTTTTTTATAAAAGTGGACTTACACAGTTTGCACTCTAAGCTAGCGATATGACTATATTATTAATTTTGGTTACCAGTTTCTAGTTTTGGTTACTTTTATTTTGTATTTTGGTAAATTTAAAATTTTTTAAGTGGAAACGCTGCTCCGGAGTAATATATGGAGGCGCAGCGGAGGAGAGCCAACGCTTCTTGTTTGCCTCCTATTGGCTGCGCACTCTGTTGCCATTCGCGCGGAGCGCTCGCGCTATTGTGTGGCCTCCGTTGTTTGCACACTCACAGGATCCTCATGAGTGTGGCATGTGTGAGTGTAAGCTTATAAATACAATTGTATGTATAAATAGTAGAAAAAAGAAAAAAATAAATTTTTATTTGCATTTTTCTTTTCATTTTCTTTCCTTCTTCACCTTTACTGCAATGTTCTTTATTTTATATTCTCCTCCTGTTTCGAACCATGACATCAACCTGAACGGTATCATATAGTAGGACATCCAACATTATATTGAATTTTATTGAGGCTTTTATACTTCCCTTTTCCGAAAAAGGAATTATGAATTATATGAATCATTGTAAAACCAAAATTTAAAAAAATTTCACAACAAGCTTAAAACAATCTTATTATTAATAGTTTTTCAAGCTTTCATTGCAAGTGAAAAGTAAGCTTATTGTAATGTTGTTTTCAAGCTTGTGTTCCTCAATTATTACAATCACGCTTCTGAATAAGCTTACAATTAAGCTTATAAAAACTGTATTGCAATAAGCTTACAATGGACAATTGTTATAAGCTTGTTCTCAAGTCCTTTTACATTTCGCTTACTTCCTGGTCTGTTGGGTTATTTGTGATCTGATATTATGAAGAATTTAACACGTAAATGTACGTACAGTAAAACCCGCTTTAGTACCTCCCGCTTTAGCACCTAACCCGTTTTAGTACCCAACATCTGCAGACACTATGTAAAAAATATCGAACAAATTTACCCTTTTAAGTACCTCCCCGTTCAAATACTCAACCCGCCTAAGTACCATAATTTGTTGTGCATTAAATAAAATATGACGTACGTTTTCCCCCGGTTAAGTACCTTTCTGAATACAATTGCTTTTTTCAAGCGGCAACTCATTATAATCGATTGTTTATTTATACCATTACTAATTTATCGAAAATCAAGATATGTATATACATACATATAAAATAAAGATTCGTAAAAACAAAGAGCGTATATGCAATATGAAATACGTTTTTAATTAATATGTAATCAAAATATTTTTTGTTGAATAAATTTTTTGTTTGTGTTTAACAGCCAGTTTCACGAAAAAATTTAAGTGAAAATTTAATTTTTTCCCTGTCAGATTTCATATAAAATTCAAGTAAAAAAAATTAAATTAAACTTAACTTCTTTCGTGAAACTGGCTGTTAATAAGTTATTTTTAATATTCTTAAAATTATTAAATGTTTAACTACCCAACAGAAGGTACTAAAACGGGGTTGTTTAAGTACCCAACCTGAGGTACTAAAGCGGGTTCTTATAAGTACACAACCCGCTTAAGTACCTCAAATTCCTGTAAATTTTAGGCAAGGCACTTATGCGGGTTTTACTGTATTTTTATTTAAATATATCAATATTCAAATTGAAAAAATTCGTTCTGTTACAATCGATACCATGGTAGGTAACCATGAAAATAAAAAATAACATAAATGGAGGATTTTTAGCATTGAGTATGGCAGCACGAAATGTCATAATCCATATAATTGTCAGGTGGTTAATATGGCGACAAAAATTTGACGTTTACACTACCTTCGTTTTTGTATCATGATTTAGGGTGATAAGTTTTCTTATTTTCGCTTTGAGGATTTTGTCTGCTGTTTACATTACGAAAGAAGGAAAATTTTAATTTTAAATTATTAATGTATTGTCGTTAATTCAGCAATTACTGTTAAATGAATTACATGTTTTATATTAAAGATTTTCCAAAGGTTTTGCTTACTGAAGTAAACTTATAACAAATGTATTTTGCATATTGGGCTGTTCCATATTTGTACCAAATGACACAGCTTCAACGTATTCCACATGCAAACAATTTCTTCAAGAATTAAAAACAAATTTTAGATGCCTGTTCAACGACACTAACCAAAAAACAAGGGCAAAATAAAATATATAGTATATTTGTAAAATTTATTCTGATATCAACTTTCCTTATCATTACTTTCAATTTCCATTATAAACTTAAGTAAATAAAAAAAAAAAAAACAAAATGCTTAAATGGTAGAAAAAGGTCTATAAAACTGTTCGTTAGATATTTAATATTTAACATTACTATTAACTATGCAATGTGAAAATTGAAAAGTTGCAATGCACAACATAGGAAGAAATAAAAGTACATATATACACGCATATACAAAAATATCAGAATCCAAATAATTGGTAATTATTTAATTTTTTTTGGCTTATATGAAACATAATTTAAAACTGCATTATTATATTTTAAATATATACGTACATATTTTTTTTTTATTCATAATGTAATATAATTAACAAACCAATAGCTTCGTTATCGTTTTTGTTAAGGAGTGCTGAAAAAACAATAACACTTTAACCTCTTACGAAATTAATTAAAAAATTACATATATCTTGATGGTATTATTTCATATATATCTAATATTTTCTTTATATATTTATAAATGTTTATGATTACCAAAGTTTACTTATTTTTTAATTAACAACTACTTTATTAGTTATAAACAATTCAAGTATCGGTATTTATAAAAATTTAATGAAATAAATGAACATACTATATATATCTATATATGTATGTATAACATAAATATTTTTATAGCATTAAGCTTAGCCATTAAATTCATGAAATATATTTAGTTGAACTAACTTTTTTAAACCTAAAATATCATTCCTTAAACTGCCACGAATTGATATGATAATCAAAATTATTCACATTCTTTATATTAGTAACTAATGATTTAACATAATTAACAGTAATCATTTAAATAAAACGTACACTTCTGTATTTAAGAATATATGTATACATATATGTATATATATATATATATATATATATATATATGTACATTAGATGCGTTTTTTTTCGGCAAAGTTTCTCAGATCTTCCCTCCGGCCACAGAATATGAAAATAGGATGTTGTAGGATAACTAAGCTGATTTTTATTTTTTTTTAGAAAGAAAACTGAGTGGGCTACTCCAAAAACAGCGATTTTTTTTTTAAATTTCATGATAGGTTTAGATTCATATATGAAAAAAACCACAGAATTAAAAATAAAACAACAAAAGATATATATTCTCATGTAAAATTAACGGCTTAATGGTGTACTCAGTTTTTTAGTGCGAGCCATAGGGAAGGTACCAAGATCGCCTAAAGTGGAATTTTATTTTTTTTAGTCACGCATTCTCAACTTTGGACCCTGGTATTTTCAAGATACCTTAAATTTCTTTTTGATCAAAATATACAGGAATCTGCGCAAATTAATACAGTTTTCAGAAAAGTTTATTTCATCGAAATCGAGCTTTTTTTATCCAAGCTACTTTGGTTTAAATGAAACATTCCAAAATCACTTTCATATTAAACAACATTTTTTCTTTACATATTTAAATAATAAATTTTCGAATTTTGTACTTGCGACAATAAAAAATGAGTACACCATTCGCTTAAGCCGTTAATTTTACATGAGAATATATATCTTTTGTTGTTTTATTTTTAATTCTGTGGTTTTTTTCATATATGAATCTAAACCTATCATGAAATTTAAAAAAAATCGCTGTTTTTGGAGTAGCCCACTCAGTTTTCTTTCTAAAAAAAAATAAAAATCAGCTTAGTTATCCTACAACATCCTATTTTCATATTCTGTGGCCGGAGGGGTATGTTAGTTCAAAAAAACTCATCTAATGTACATACGTGTAAATATACATATGTATATAAACACATACATACTTGCGCAAAAGTAAAAAAAAAAACGAAAAAAATGCATAAAAAACGAGTTGGATGTGTGGATATCGAAATAACAGTAATAATGAAAATTATAACCAACTAAGTTCTTCTAACCACTTAGTTACAAACATATAAAGATATAGTTATTTAAACGACTTAACACAATCAGTGATTTCCATTGTCTAAGAGCAAAAAATAAATGCCAAACGGGTTTTATATATTACATAAACTAAAACCTTTAAACAAGTAATTATTAGTAGACCCATGTATGTGATCTAGGAAACAGGAAATTAAGAATTTATTGTTTTCATTTTATGAAGAAATTCACTAATGCGCACATATGTATAACTAAAATTTTATTGTTATACAATTTTTGGCTATATCTTCCCCGTATTCACATTGACTTTATTTACACTATATATTTACATGGATAATTACAGAGGTAATTATTATTTCTGATTACTTAATTCTGTTTCGCTTATCACTGAGTTTTCTGTTTGAAACATTTCACTACACATTCATGTCTATACATAATATCAGAGTCGCCTAAGCCCACGAACCGAATTTTTTCAAATTTTTCATGTACTGCTCTTAGACTGAACGCTTTAATAGTTTAGGCAAGTCCGTACGCCTAAGAAACGCCAATCACCTTAGTAAAACGCATTTAAATGCATTTATTTTCCATACAAGTCTATGGAAAAAATTAAAAAAAAAGCTCAATTTTCTCGAAATAGTTTTTGATGAACTTAGGCGACTGTGATATGTGTCGACTCATATATGTGTGTATGTACATTTCACTTAAATTTTAATCCAATTTGAATTTCGAAACCTTTCGAAATTTAAATTATTACATATCGTCGCTGCGAATATAAAAAAAAGCTATGTATATTTTTTCGTATTTCTTTTATTGCATTTTTTACTAGCCCTATTCAATTCATCTCTTTTGAGTTAGAAGTTACCAAAAACAGCTATGTGCGTGCAGTACTATAAATACTCTAAAAACAGGTATGTCTGTGTTTAAGGGCATAACGGCAAAACTTGTAAGTGTGCTAGCCCTTTTGTATGCGCAGCGAAGATATGTAGGTATGTATTTATTAAAAATTTTACTTGAGATAATTGAAAAAAAAACTTGGTAAAACTTGGATTCAATTTCATTTATCGTAATTAAAACTTTTTTATGTGGATTTATTCAGAAAAGGAAAACAAGTTTTTTTCTTTTCCTTATATATGTACATATACATATGTACATACATATATGTTTCGTATACGAAACTTTTGTCCCATGTCTTTACTATTAATGTTTTTTTTAACTTTGTCAGCTACCAAGTTTTTAATATTAAGGGCGTTTTTCCTTATTCATTCCGAACGTTCAGAATATACTTTTCTCTTTACTTACATACATACATATACCAGAGAGAATGTAGGGATAATTTCCATGATTTTAATTTTTTCAAATAAATTCTTGCAAAGTACATATATTATGAAAAAAAATAAAAAGATCTGAAAATAAAAATATAAAAAATATGCTGACGTTGGGCTCGATCACCGACCCTTGACTTCAATTTTATAAGATGGCTGATGGTATGCAAAGTCGAGGGTTATAGGTCAAGCCCCATCGTGAGCTGATCATACCTATATACATACATATTTAAAAAATTTTAATTTTTTTCGAATTTTAAAAATTTTTCAATTAAGTTTGGAATTTTGTTCAAGATAAACAATAAAGAAGACTTGCATTTCAAACAGTAGATCAATTATTGATATCAGCCATCTAATAAAATTCAAAAGTCAAGGGTCGGTGATCGTGCCTAACGTGAGCATTTTTTACATTTTTATTTTCAGATTTTTTTAATTTTTTCATAATATACTTCGCAAAAATCTCTTTGAAAAAATTAAAATGATGCAAATTAGCCCTACATGAAGAAATGGAAAATTTGCATATAAACAGAGAACTTATAAAACCAGAGAAGGACCACGAACGGACAAACGTGTGAACAGCGAACGTAGATTATAGACTATGTACGTTCTCTGGTGTGAATTCTAATAACGCAAAATTTTACGCGGAGGAACTCACCACTGCCACTAACAGTACTAATTTGTGTAGCAGAGTATTAACATAGATGAGAACCGAGCTGTAGAAACGAATGTTATTTAATTTTTGCACATCTGCTATTATAAATAAAGCGATTTGCATAATTTCAATAACTTTCATAGTAATTTTCGCTATTTTCAAAAAAGAAATTTCAAGGAATATCATAAAAAAATTAAGAAAACCGAAAAAATTAATTTCAGAAATATGACCATGGGGCTCGATCTCCGTACCTTGATTTTTCAACTGCTCAATCATTTGATCGACAGAGCTGTAAAAAGCTGCAATCATTCGTCCCAGCAATCATTGATTGTTCTTCCAATTTTATTGCAATGAAAATTTATTGCAGTTTTTTGATTGTAAAAATTGCAATTTGAAATAATTTGTGTTCAATAGATTGCAATAAATATTTATATAAAATTTTTGATTGTAAAATAACTACAATCAGCAATAATTTACCTTCCATTTATTGCAATAAATGTTTATTGAAATTTTTGGGGATCAAGTTCATTGCAATAAAATTTATTGAAATTTTTTGATTGTACAAATTTTCAATACAATAATTTACAAAAATTTCATTGCAATAAACATTTCTCATAAATCATTTTCATTGTAAAAATTACAATAGCAATAATTGTATTGTAATAAATTTTCATCGTAAATCAAATTTGATTGAAAAATGTTTTGATTGCAAGGCTTGCAATATCAATCATTTTCCTCATAACTTTATACGAATGTATTGGGACTGATGAAAGGCAAGCGCTTGGGTAATTCGAGCAATACCCGGCATTCATATAACACGGTTTGCGCGTAATAACCCATTTATCGGGTACATATGTATGTACATTAGGGTGTCCTTAAAATCAGATTAGCGATTTTCTTCGATCTCACCCCCTACATCGTTAACAGCATGATCAAAGATACCATAAATAAATTTTGATCCCGATCGGAGAGGGTTAAGGGGTGTCGCAAAGGGGTAAAAGTTTAGATAACCATATGGGACCCCGGGTAACACCCTTTAACCCTCTCCGATCAGGACCAAAATTTATATTTGGTATCCTTGAGTACAAGACTATCGACTTTGGCCATTAGATAAAAAAAATTAATTAAATTTTTTGGTCTTTATATGGTAGTCTGAACTTTGACCACTCTGCGACAACCCTTAACCACCTCCGATCGGGACCAAAATTTGAATTTAGTATTTTTGAGTACAGGACAATCGATTTCCGCATTAGATATGCAAAAAACTAAACTTAAATTTTTGAGCCTCGATAGAGTTTTCTGGAGTTTGGCACCTGTGCGACACCCCTTAACGGTTTTCGATCGGGACAAAAATTTATATGTGGTATCTTAGACTATATTAGCATCGACCTAGGGGGTGAGGTTGAGAAAATATACTATGTACCCTAATGTGCATATTGGCACACGGTACTGGTAATATTTGCAGTCGTCAATTTGTATAAAGTCTAGATGATAAGATGATGAGAAAGAGGTTGAGGGTGCGGATGGGTATAAGGATAAAGATATGGATAAAATTGAACATGAGGATGGGGATAAGTATATATATATTTATGTCAAACAACCATACATACATATGTATGACAGTAATGAGATATCCGGGAGTAAATGAAAAAGCAAATGGTACAAAAATAAATATATATTCTTATCCCCATCCACACCCTCATCCTCTTTCTCATCATCTTATCATCCAGACTTTATATGTACATATTCAAGACTGCAAATATTGCCAGTACCGTGTGCCCGGCAGCATCCAATATATACATAACTACGTACATATGTATGTACCCAGGACATGGGTTATTACGCGGCTACGCGTGTGATATAAGTGCCGGGTATTACTCGCATTACCCAGGCGCTTGCCTTTCATCAGTCCCAATGCATGCGAATAAAGTTATGAGGAAAATGATTGCTATTGCAAGCCTTGCAATCAAACATTTTTCAATCAAATTTGATTTACGATGAAAATTTATTACAATACAATTATTGCTATTGTAATTTTTACAATGAAAATGATTTATGTTTGAAGTTCATTGCAATGAAAAATTTTGTAAATTATTGTAATGAAATGATTTACGAGAAAAGTGTATTGCAATGAAATTTTTATAAATTATTGTAATTGTAATTTTTACAATTAAAATGATTTACGGTCAAAGTTGATTGCAATGAAACTTTTATAAATAATTGCAATTCTAATTTCTGAAATCAAAATGATTGATGGTGAAGGTCGATTGCAATAACATACTTCTAAATTTTTGAAATTTTTATTTTTACAATGAAAAAATTTACTAGCAATATGATTTACAATCAAAGCTGCTTACAATAATATACACTTTTTATGATTGCAATACAATCTGATTGCAGCTTTTTACAGCTCTGTTGATCGATTATGTATTTTGGTAAATTTGGTTGGTGTATAATTCAATAAAGAAATACATATCGCCCGTTTTATGCAATAGGGATTTATCTCGAAATTTTCGATTTCTGGGATTTTGCCATATATTTCAATAACTGGGTCGTGCCTTTAAGTCTAGTCTTATAAAATACTCAAAAAGATAAAAATGGCGGAAATAAAAGTGATTTTGTAGTTAGCCGTAGAAGGAAACTATATGAAATTATAAAAGTTTATTTGCGTTTTCCCAAAAAAAAATTTTTTCGAGTTAAATCCCTATTCCATAAAACGTGCGATATGTATGTACATTAGATGCGTTTTTTTTCGGCAAAGTTTCTCAGATCTTCCCTCCGGCCACAGAATATGAAAATAGGATGTTGTAGGATAACTATGCTGATTTTTATTTTTTTTTAGAAAGAAAACTGAGTGGGCTACTCCAAAAACAGCGATTTTTTTTTTTTTAAATTCCATGATGGGTTTAGATTCATATATGAAAAAAACCACATAATTAAAAATCAAAAAAACAAAAGATATATATTCTCATGTAAAATTAACGGCTTAATCGAATGGTGTACTCAGTTTTTTAGTGCGAGCCATAGGGAAGGTACCAAGATCGCCTAAAGTGGAATTTTATTTTTTTCAGTCACGCATTTTCAAGTTTGGACCCTGGTATTTTCAAGATAGCTTAAATTTATTTTTAATCAAAATATACAGGAATCTGCGCAAATTAATGCAGTTTTCAGAAAAGTTTATTTCATCGAAATCGAGCTTTTTTTATCCAAGCTACTTTGGTTTAAATGAAACATTCCGAAATCACTTTCATATTGAAAAACATTTTTTATTGTTGCAAGTACAAAATTCGAAAATTTATTATTTACATATGTACAAAAAAAAAATGTTGTTCAATATGAAAGTGATTTTGGAATGTTTCATTTAAACCAAAGTAGCTTGGATAAAAAAAGCTCGATTTCGATTAAATAAACTTTTCTGAAAACTGCATTAATTTGCGCAGATTCCTGTATATTTTGATTAAAAAGAAATTTAAGCTATCTTGAAAATACCAGGGTCCAAACTTGAAAATCCGTGACTAAAAAAATAAAATTCCACTTTAGGCGATCTTGGTACCTTCCCTATGGCTCGCACTAAAAAACTGAGTACACCATTCGATTAAGCCGTTAATTTTACATGAGAATATATATCTTTTGTTTTTCTATTTTTAATTATGTGGTTTTGTTTTCATATATGAATCTAAACCCATCATGTAATTTAAAAAAAAATCGGTTTTTGGAGTAGCCCCCTCAGTTTTCTTTCTAAAAAAAATAAAAATCAGCTTAGTTATCCTACAACATCCTATTTTTATATTCTGTGGCCGGAGGGGTATGTTAGATCAAAAAACACGCATCTAATGTACATACATATTAAAAAAAAAAAAATACATATCGCCCGGATAAATTAGTGCCATATGTGAAATTTGGGCCGCATTGAGTTAATCTTTCGAATGACGTTATCCGTTTTTTGCTATCTCTTTTAGTTTAGTAGATATTGAGCAGTATTTTGTCGTTTCTGCAAGGTCACAAGCGATTTCGTCTAATTTCTAATGTGCTTTTAATTGCTGTGAATTATTTAATTTCTTTACTTTTATGAGAAATAAAATACAATATTTAACTAATTTAAAAAATCTTTGATTTAGTTCAAATTGGGAGCACATTTTGTCGTACGTTATACAAATTTCCTGCAAAACTGTTGCTAAAGATAACATACGACACAATTTTACTGAAGAAAATCCTTTATAAATTGCAAAGTAATAAACAATATATAACAAAATTAAAATAATTTAAGAACTTTGTGACCTAGTAGTGTTCTGCCAGATTTTGGTGAAAATCTAATGAGACGTTTTGGAGAAATACAATTCCAAACTTCAAACATGTTTTCCCAAAAGTGTTTAAATGCAAGATTAAACATTAATTTATCCGGGCGACGATATATGTATGTAAGCTTACCCAACAAACACTGAGGTTAGATATCGATTTGAGAATGACTCGAGAACTAGCCTCATTCTCAAACCTCTAACGTTAAAGGACGACTCGAAAATCTACCGAGAATCATAGCGTTCTCAAACAAAAGGGGACATAATTCTCAAATCGAAAAAATTATAATTCTCGAATAGAATTCTAATATAGTTCTCTAATGAGATTCTAATCAGAATTTGCAAATACTTCCAATTGAAATGAAAAACAAAGCTTTGTCTCCTTTTACATGATTCCCAGCAAACACAGTCTCTAACGTTAGAAATTTTGTCGAGATTACCTTAGATAACTAGTGTAATTCTCTATATATTCTCAAATCGATAACTAGGGTTGAAAACTACACTAGAATTCGATTAGCGAGTGATTAGAGAAGGAGCCAAATCTCACGCTTTGTATCAATTCTCAATATATTTCTGTGGTATATTGAATATACACTCACATATTGAAATTAGATACTAAAAAATGGTAAAGTTAATATTACCGTAGTACAATGTTTTCCATTAAAAAGTACAAGAAGTACCTTTAATTTAAATAATAAGACTGCATTTAGTTTAAATTTCAGTTCTTATAAATGTGATAAACATATACATACATGTGAATATATATAATCATATGCAATTTGGGTACATATTGCGCTAATAAAATCTAAACAATGAAAAAATCATGTAAAAGGAGACAAAGCTTTGTTTTTCATTTCAATTGGAAGTATTTGCAAATTCTGATTAGAATCTCATTAGTGAACTATATTAGAATTCGATTCGAGAATTATAATTTTTCGATTTGAGAATTATGTCCCCTTTTGTTTGAGAACGCTATGATTGAGAATGAGGCTAGTTCTCGAGTCATTATCAAATCGATATCTAACCTCAGTGTTTTTCGATATATGTATACTAAATAGGGCGTGCTTATAATTCAATTTCGCCCATTTTTAATACCAACCGTTCCTGTCTAATTAGGAACCTCTGTACCAAATTTCATCAAAATATTTCAATTTTACTACGTACAGGTGAGTATAATAATTTGTGAGAAAATGTGCTAAGTCCACTTAAAAAGTTGGGAGGTTTTTTGCTTCTCCTGAAAATTTACAATAAATGGACTTAGCACATTTGCTCACGAAGCCAACGATATGCACATAAGTACATACATATGTAGCTGTTTTGCATTAATTATATTGGTAGGTACTTTTTTAAAATTTTTATGCTACATATGTATATAAATTTCCAACTAATAAATTTCAAAAATGAGTTTTGGCGTTTGAGCTCTACCGTGAGCATATTTTTTTAATTTTATTTTCGGTTTTTTTTTTGCAAAAATTTCTTTGAAAATGTGGAAAATCATGGAAATTAGCCCTACTTGAGGAAATAGAAATAAAGGCTGCTTACATGAATGTATAAACGTTTCCTACTTAATTGTCTCAACCAATGGTAAATAATATAAAAATGCTCTTTCCTCTGCTAAAAACAGAATTCTGTTGTTTATCCCGAGGAACTCACCATTAATTTTTAGCATGATTAATTCTTTAGCATTTCGTCCTCCTCACACTATTCGTAGTGGTTGGACCTTCTCTGGTTTTATAAGTTCTCTGATCTCACCATCTCGGGTCCACAAATTTTGCTGTAAAAGATTTGATTTAGCATTTGCACCTTCTCTATAATTTATATTCTCTGGTAATAGCGATAATTCTCGCTTAAGTTTTTATACCGATAATTATCAGAAACAATTTGAAAATCTTTACAACTTCAGCAGTCTTCGGCGATAAAAGAAATGTATGGAAATATTAATTTTAAGGATATTTCCGTCGTAAAGTCTTACAATTATCTATTTTTTTAACGGACGCTCAATTAAATAATTACCGCAAAGTCTACCGACCCTCGATACCTCTGCGATGATTATCGGAAAGCTACTGTCAAAATTTACCATAGAATTCGATCAAAAAATCGTACAGAATAGCATAATCACAAAACTGCTCGCAAATTTATGATATCGATGCGAAAATTGTCGCAAATTTGTTACAGAATCCCTGCACAGCTCCGCTCCGGGAAAAAGCCTTAGCTCGTTTGGTCCGCTCCGCTCCGGGGCCCTGACTGGCACCAAATTTCATTCTTTTGCATTTATTTATTCTGATTGTTCTAGATAATCTGCTACTATTATATCCAGAATACAGGATGAATAAAGAAAAACGCCCTAAGCCTTGTTAGCAGAAAATTTTATTTTTATCACTCAATTTATATAGATAATAACTGGCAATTGTTTTTTTTTTATAAAATTCAAGTTGCATTTCTTTTTAAATTCCATGTTATGTATGAATATAACGAATTATCTAAGCCATGATACACAAGCGATTAACGGTAATTCGGTCACCCCCGCATCGTATTTTTTCCCTTTACTATTCCTATTTACTAAACAGTGACACAGTCAGTTGCGATTTTCTTACCATAACACTAGTATTGGCTTTTATTCCTCAAATCTTCCAAAGCTTATTTTTACGTGGTTCCAAAATTTCGTTCTGAGATTATATTTGGTGTATATTTTGCTACTTTATATAAACCCGCATTAGAGCTTTCATTGCCAATCTATTATATACATATATACACTTATTGTTGTCCTCAATAATTTAGTCTTTATAAATACATTGGTTTCCATCAAGTTGTTTCAATAATAACTTAGATTAAATCTCTAAATTCTTTAATATTAGTACAAAAATTAATCTATTGCACCTCTTACGAGTTATCCGACTTATCTTTTCTGTTAAATCCTTTTGTATAATTGAACGAATTTGTTTTACAGTTAATTCAGCATGAATAATTACTTTGTTATTATTACCGCGTATAACTTCGAACGTTTCCATGGAGTAATTTTCATTCGCCTTATTGTTGTCTCTTTTTTTCCGTTATAGGGACTATCCGGTTATTAACATTTTACTGTCACCTCGTAGTGCTGCCGCCAAAGAAATTTTCTATGAAGGAAAAATTTCTTTAAAGTTTAAACGTATGATATTAGGCCTGTTTTTTTATTACGCGCATATACATCTGCGCTTAAATTTTGTATGGATTACTAAGCGCACCACTTTATCTGCACTTATGAAATAGTTGCTTAAAAGCAAACGAGACCGCTGTGTGTACACAAGTGGCGATATATCCGCGTATAAAAAAACACGCCTATTATTAGCACTTGAGTTTAATTAGTAACGAAGCTTAAAATATCCAAATGCATATTTTGGCCTAAAATGCATATTTGCGGTCAAAATGCATCTTCGTGCATATATATTTTGGCATTTAATCGAGTAGGTAATATTAAATTTAAATTGTTTATTTATATCGAAAAATATTAAGCTGGCAAAATCTTATCTGTGGTTAATGCATATAGTTGCGTTTGCTTATATAATATTGAGTAAATGTGGTAAGCATAGGACTAGAAATACAGTGTTACGCGTTTCTCTATAGAAGTTCACAACGACAAACACTAAGTTCTTGTATGTACATACAAACAAGGCGACTTGACTATTGATAGAAAGCAGTTGTAGGTTGAAATGTCTTGTAAAAAACTTCAATTCCACAGACAAGTTTATAACACGGGTTTCGCCCAAGGAATTGCCCTTATTTAAATTTTTCCCAACAATTTCCTGCGATGTAGAGCGTTCTTTTTCCGCATACAACAGCTTTTTATCGGAAAAACGACCAAAAATCACACTGAAAAATATAGTAAAACATATCATAGTTCAATACCACACTTCCCCATATTAATACAAAGCTAATTTAAAGTATTGTGTAGTACTTAAAACAAGTTTTTGAAATGGGGAAAATGCGAATTGTACGTTTCAGTTTTATACGAGGGTTGTTTGATTAGTCCATGATATTTTGAATTTGGCGGCCAGTAATTTTGAATTCAACACTGTCCACATCAATTACCATCTCTTAAAAAACTACTGCAAAAGTTTGAGCAACTGCGCAACGTAGTTTGTGTTGGATAGCTATTTAAATCCGAAAGCCTCGCGTGTTTTAACAAAATGGAAAAGTGAACTTCGTGTGCTGATTAAGCATTATTTTTTTCGCAAAAAATCCAAGAGGAAACTAAGGAAAGGCTTGATAAATATTATAGCGACTCTGCTCCATCATTTTGAATGGTTAAAAAGAGGTTTACTGAATTCCGTTGTGGTCGTAATAGTACAAGTCATGCCGAACGTCCAGGTCGCCCAAAACAAGTATTCGTCGATAAAATCCATGAAATGATATTGGACAATTTGGCAAGGAAAAACTCTGATTTATCATGACAACGCACGACCGCACACGTGTGCAGTCACCATGGCAAAAGTTTATAAATTGGGTTACGAATTGCTACCTCACCCACCATATTATCCAGAGTTATTACATGTACATGTTCAAAACATTATCGCTACAAGCAAATCTTAACGACCACCTGAGATATATTATTTGTTATCGTTTCTTTGGTTACTCACGTGTATCAAAATTAAAGCTCATTGCTGTCTCGGGCGGAGTGTTAAGCAAAGAAGTTTGGTTAGAACTAGAAGCTGCTCCCGCTGCCAGTGAATTTGTAGTATTTAAACCGTGATTGCTTAACGGACTTTGTGGCGTATTGCTAATACGTAGACTACCAGAGCCAACGGGGACACCATTTCCATTTCCTCCCCCACCGCCTGGTACTCCATTTCCACCAGCAGATGTACTAGCTCCACCCGCTGCAGCAGCCTGCTGCTGTGCACGTACACTAACCACAGCACGAAGCTCTTGTTTAACAAAATCAGAAGAATTTGTCGCGGTTCCACCTAAAATAATAGTAACACCAAAACGTTTATTATTAATTAAAATATCTTCATGGACATTTGAACGAATGAGCTTGTTTTTGTTAATGACTAGTTAAGGTTTAGTCTCAATTAGTTGCACCTGTGCTGCAAAGTGTGACATAATAAATATTTTTTATTAAACTAATGCCGTTTTCGTTTCTCGAAAAAATGTTGCCCTGTTTGATTTTCTTAGCTATATTGTAAACTTTTGTGGTAATTTCAGCGAATATTTACCCCTAACTAACTCAGAGAGTGTCATTATCTGCAAATCCAGCCATTTAAAATGAAGTTAGATTACGTAATTTGATAATTGAGGTATTAAAGGGTAACATTATATGCCAGAATCGAAAACGCCATAAATTTTCTTAAAATACACATGGAAATCAAGGGAGACCGATAGGGAAGGAAAGGAAAAGTAAACGGAGATGAAAGAGAAAGGAAAAAAGAAAGTAAGACGAATGAAAAAGGGAGAAGGACATGAAGGGGTAGAGGTATCGCGACGAAGCGAGACGGATTTACTTTTGTACTTAATCTCACAAACGGCTTAAAAGATTTTCATGAAATTTAGTATACAAGGGGTATCTGGGGCAAACTTCTGAAAGGTTTCATTCTTCTGCTCATTTTTTTTATTTTTCTTTCGCTTGGGAAGACCTGCGAAAAAATTACAGCCCGAGATAAGCTCGGTCATCCGGGTACTAGGGGTCTTAATTGTGATGCCTAGGTCGGTTCCCCAGATATGGGTCAAAACGTGGACCCGAATGACCCCGGAATATTCCCTGCCAGAATTATGTGACCGAAAGTACTACCACTATTACAAAAATATAATATTACCAACATATTTGCACTCGTATGTGTTTTTAGCCAAGTTCAAAACCAACGAGATAGATAAGGATAGAATGGAATTTGAAAATACACATACGGGAACGTGATGAATGAAACGGTCACAAAAGTTGCCGATGCCCTTAAGAATGTGATAGGAAATATCCCTAAACTTTTGGTCATGTCTGCCGGTAATATGACCGGCACAGTTCTTGCAGGGTTTCTAAGCGATACTGGTGTCAAATCATTTGACTCAAATGCAGGATGTTGAGCAGGGATTTTACACAGAGATGAACTCATTGTGATTCCTAGGTCGGGGACCCGGATGACACGGGGATATTTCTCACTAATATTGGTATCAAATGAAAGGTGTTGATCAGGTCGATATAAAAGATCCGTACCCATTATGATTCCTGGTCAAGTCCCCAGCTGTGGTTCAAAACGTAGACTCGGATGACTACGAAATATTTCCCAGCGATATTGGTATTAAACGAAGGGTGTTGAGCTGAGATTTTACATAGGTATGAACTCATTATTCCTAGGTCGGTCCCCAAATGTGGGCAATACGTGGGCCCGGATAACCCCGGGATACTGCTAAGTAATACTGATATAAAATGAAAGGTGTTGAGCAGGGCTGCTAAGTAGAGCTTTTTCATAGTGATTCTTAGGCCCGGTACTCAATTGTGGGTAAAAGAGTGGACCCGGATACCAAGGAATATTTTTAAGCAGCGATGATATCAAATGAGAAGTGGAATACAGGGCTATGGGAAAGGGAAAGTGGAAGGGTAATGGGAAAGGCAAAGGGAAAGGCAAAGGGACGGAAAAGGAGAGAAAGATTATAATGTAAATGGAACGAAGAGGATGGGGAGAGAGACAGGGAATTAGAGAAGGAATAAGAGGGGACGAAAGGGAGAAAGACAGAAAAGTATAGGTAAGAGAGAGCTTTACAGAAAGGGAAAGGGAAGCGGAAATTAGACGGGAAAGGAAAAAGAGAACGGAAGCGGAAATGAAAGGAAAAGGAAAGAGAAGGGGAGTAGTAGAGGGAAAGGAAGTTGGAGATTAATACGAAGCAAAAAAGGGATAAGGACATGAAGGTTAAAGTTATCTGACTTTTTCTGAGGGGTGCAGCCTGAGGAAAGCTCAGTTTCTAGATACTTCCAACTTATTTTAAAGTGTGTAATTTTTCGTTTCTAATGCCTATAATAGGAAGAGGGCCAAAGCAAAGCTTGGCCGGGTACAGCTAGTAATATAATATTAAAAGGCTCCTTTAACGTCAAATGATTGTCATAAATTTAAAAATATTGAAATTTGACTTTTTTTTTCTGAAAATAAATAAAAAGAACAAAGAAGCATAATTTTGAAACCCAGTGCAGAAAAAATAGGAAGAGGTCATCCAACTTCACAAAAGAGGAATAAGATGAATATTGCATTATAGGACTCAACAAACAAAACAACAAACAAAATCGGTTCAAAAATTTTAATAAATTTTTTGATATTTGATTTTGACAGACTGCAGAAATGAAATTTTTTCTGGCAAAAGGAACCTTTAAATAACTTAAATGCCCGTTTTTGGGTATTTAACTTTAAAGAAACTTTTATCTTCAAAAAGACTTTATGAAATCGACCAGCAAATTAAAGGCTCCTTTAGAATTTAAAGGAACTTTTAATTTGATTATGAAATCGGCCCTTACTTTGTTAAATATTTTTCATTATTCTTAAATATTTTTGAAGTTAACTTCTTAGGCGGCGATACAGACTTTTTATGGAGAGTGAAATTTGAAATTTGATGCAACGGAAGTTGACCCCGGAAATAGCAGCCATTTTAGCTGATTTTTAATTTTTAAAAAAATCAACCTTGATATCGAGTGGTTCGAGAACCTACAACCCCTCGCTTCCAGACCTGACACTCTACCGCTGCACCAGGGCTGAAATTTATTGATATTTTTAACGATAAACAAAAAATAATTTTGTTTATGTTGAAACTTTTCATTTTAAAAGCATAAAAAATTTAACAAAATTCAAATTGCTTCAACAAAAATCAAAAAAATTATCAAAATTTTTTTCGTTTCGATTATTGCCGAAACAAAATTTTTTTATAAATATTGTTTCAGCTGCAAACAAAAAATTGATTACCAAAATAATTTTGTTTCCTGTGCCTATAAAAAAAAACTGAAAACCTATCATATAAATATGTATTCATACATACATATGTACATACATACGCATGTATATCTTAGCAACAAAGAAACAAACATAAACAAAACGAAATCCTTTTTGTTATTTTGTTTTGATATGAAATTAGCAAAATTAATTGTGATACAATTTTATTGATAATTTTGGAATCGGAAATATTTTGGTTTTGATAAGCAGCGAAGCAATATAAATTTTTGATATTTTTTTTATATGTTTATTGAAACAAATTTTTTTTGTTTATTTTGTTGAGCAGCCTTGCGCTGCACCATCACACCACCTGCGTTGGGTATGTCAAATGCTGCACTTAAACTGAACTAACAATTACAACTCACTCACGTATGTACATATATGTACATGTAAGTACATAACAGCGCTGTGGTGAAATAAGCGTGGTGAGAATGTTAATAACACAAGCAGAAATTAAAGTACACCGTTTGACACAACTAGCGTAACTAGCGCAGTAGCTCAGCTGTAAGATGCTAGGCTTCCAATTTAAGTGAAGGTGGTTCAAGTCCAGGTCCAGCCAATTTTTTTGTTCCTTTTTTTATTGAATAATTTTCTTTATAAATTTTTATTAAATAAAAGTGCCACCCGAATATCGGGGGTTACATAGATACTAGTTAATTATTAAAATAAAAACGACCAAACAACCAATATAAAAACCAATCGGATGAGCTTGCCGATAAAGAAAATCTAATAACAAGAACAAGCATTGCCTTTTCTATAAATAGAATTTGTACAAACAAAAACACACAAACACATGTATGTACATGCGATAGTTTTCATGGCAATATCCCTGCAAAAAAATGTGCGATTAATCCCGATATACATAGATTTGTCCCGGATTGATTTCTTTCGGGAACAATCGGTCCACAATTAGTCCCCGATTGTTCGCGAACGGGTATAAATGTAGACTAATTGTGGACCAATTGTTCCTGAACGGGTATAAATATAGATTGATTATATGTAGAAATTTTACAAAAATATTCAATGTATGTATTAAAAAAACAATAGGTAAAACTAACTGAACACGCTTTCTTTTAATAACAATGATGAATAATAATTTTGATAAAATTTTACCAAAAATATCCATTGAAAAATCAATTACGATTATACACTGAAAACTGACTATTTTAAAAATTTTAATTTATTGAACAGATTTTTTTACAAAAGTAAAAATTATTGTATAATCTTTATTTAAATAGGCATGAACATTTATAATTTTTAAAGATTGTTATAAAAAATAGCCTTGGCTAGCAACTTTGAAAAATTCCTCACATATCTTTTACACTTGCATAATGCATTCTCAAAACTTTAAATATTTGGAGAAAATACTTAATTTTTTTAAAAGATTTCACTACAAGATGAAATCTAATCGAATAAACACTTCTAATATATATATCAATTTATAATTTTTAGACATTTTCATAAAAAATAGCCTTGGCTTACAACTTTGGATGAAAGCGATTAATCTACATTTGTACCCGTTCGAGATAAAAGAGATTGATCTACATTTGTACCCGTTCGGTATGTTAGTGATCAATCTACATTTGTATCCGTTCGGGTATACAAGTTGAACAATTAGTCTCTTCATAGGACATGCTCGAACAAATGCGATCAATTCGCACCATATAAAGGGATGTAAAATTGTATTAGTCGTATTCTCCCTTCCGATTGATCCCGGACACGTCTCGGTTTAATCGCATTTTTTCAGGGATGTATTTTCAAATTCGCTTCTCATATGATATGTATATGAAACTTGTTACTTGTTGCTTTCGAGCCAATATAAATTGAAAACACAATTATTTGAAATATTGAACAAGATGTAAGAAGTTAACTTCTATCACGTGTACTATGCTACACGCGGGTTTTTTTTTTATCATTGACCTTTTGTGAATATCAAAAAATAAAATATGTATTTTCTCATTCTATTTGTTACGTGCTGGCTACAACTGAACTCTCTATTTCCCTCTTCTAACTCCCCTAGGTGTGTCGGGACGTGCCATGGTACGCTTCCGTTTAAGCACGAGCTAGCTCGCCGGACTGTGGGTGGTTCTTGGGCACCCCGACTCTTACCCTCAGCACCATACAAAAAAAAAATCGTACCATACTTAACATTTTGCCTCTGGAATACCACGTCCCTTCCTTCGCCCCGCCCCTTGTCATCCCCCAACCCCCATCGTCCGCCCCAGATGCCCGCCCTCGGCCAGGATGACATTTGGCCGGCCACTCTTGACCCTCCCTTCCATGGTCGAGGGCGGGCATCTGGGGCGGACGATGGGGGTTGGGGGATGACAAGGGGCGGGGCGAAGGAAGGGGCGTAGTATTCCAGAAGCAAAATGTTTAGTATGGTACGATTTTTTTTTTGTATGGTGCTGAGGGTAGGAGTCGGGGTGCCCAAGAACCACCCACAGTCCGGCGAGCTAGCTCGTGCTTAAACACAAGCGTACCATGGCACGTCCCGACACACCTAGGGGAGTTAGAAGAGGGAAATAGAGAGTTCAGTTGTAGCCAGCACGTAACAGAAATGGCGCCCAACGTGGGGCCCACAACCGAGTGGAGCCTTAGCAACAAAAGCGGACTAGCTTCAGGGGCACTTACGCATTGGTTTCCTTCGCAAGTATTGCAATTTTTCTTTTTATAAATATATTTTTTTTGTCAAATCCATTTTAACATCGTGTAGCTTGACTTGGCTTTGTTATGGCCGATCAATAGTGCCGATGTGGGGGGCACAGTATTTGAGGGGGGTTTTCTATCAGCTTGTTTGGGCGGTTCTTAAGGTAGACAATAGTGATAGAGGGTCAGCCTTGGCTACCGGGAGTCCATATCACGAGTGTATATATTTTCAATATAATATAATTTTTATGTATATGTATATTTAGTTTCTTTAGTTTGAATATGTTAAACACTTTATGATTTTTTGTACACCCTTTTTTGTGCACCCCCTTTTCTTTCTTCACTTTCGGTTTTCTTTTAAATAAAGCACCTCTCCTTTTTTCCACAATATAATGTATAATTTTATTTTTAGTTTTCTTTTCCACAATATGATTTATATTTTATTTCACAATATAATTTATGTTTTAGCTTAATTTTCTTTAAGTTTGAGGTATTGAGAAGCGCGCATACAATAAGCCGGCACGAAGGTAAGTTTTCAACTCACTCGATGCTTAAAAGTAAATAGAAAAAAGGTAGCTGGATCTTTCCAGTGGGAGCGGTACGGTAAGTAGATATGTAGATATGGGGAGAGGAAGAACGAGGTAAGTAACAGGTAAGTATAGGGTGCTTAAAGATGTGTAATTGGGCAGGGAAAAGGTAAGTATGGATCATAAAGAGAAATTAGGGGTGGATGTTTATGCAAAAAAAATAAAATTTTCTAGATAAGTTATGTATGTGTTTATTTATAGTTCTAGTCGTCGAATTGTATGAGGTCCTCTTCCTCGCTCATGTCCTCAACATGGCGGCCGGCCTGCGCGGATGTGGGGATCAAGAGGTCTTTCAACTCTTCTAGCGACGCCACCGCTTTGGCGAAGAGGCTCCGCATCCGTAGTTGATTGCCTGAGTTGTTACGCGATTTGGGTTTGGCCTTGAGAATAACGCGTCGATTCCTGGCCTTTGGAGTCGGGACAATGCGCCGGGATTGTGGCTTCTGCTTTAGCTCTTCTCGTCGAGGCTGCCGATGTAACATAGTGTGATGTGCCAGGCCACACCGACGGCATCTGTCCGGCGAGTCGCATGCGCTTGTGACGTGCGATGTTGCGAGGCAATTTATACAGTACTTATGGGCACGTACTGACTCATATCGCTGCTCGGGAGTCATTGCTTTAAAAGCATTGCAAATACGCAGAGAGTGCTGCTCGCAGCACAGCCGACATGTGCCGTAACTTCCATAGCGTGGTCTGGAAAGAGTGGGAAACGTTTGTTAGTTGGGTGGAGGAGAGAGAAAGAGACAGAGATTTCATCACGAAATATATAAAAAATGAGTGGGGAACTATTCCTGGCTAGGTGGGAGGTGAGCAACATAGAGTTTTACTGCACTGGAGGCAGTGAACAAAGTTTTGTGATGGGACGTGTGTACACTCCAGTTTGAGTACGAAGGTCGACTATTCGGACTCTTTCGTCTGGACCAGGATGAAGTTTTATGACTCGCCCGAGTCGCCATTCGTTTGGGGGGAGTAGGTCATCTTTTATGACCACTAAGTCGCCTTCGCTAAGGTTTGGCTGCTGGGTTTTCCACTTATTTCGTTTGTGGAGCTCTCTGAGGTATTCATTTTTCCATCGAGTGCTGAATTGATGGTGTAATACCTGTAATTTTTGCCATTTGTTGACAAGAGAGAGATTTTCCGAGTTTGGCTCTGGGAGCGAGAGTAGTGGGGCGCCACGCAGGAAATGTCCTGGTGTTAAAACGAGCAGATCATTAGGATCTTGTGACATTGGGGAGAGTGGTCTAGAGTTGAGTACCGCTTCAATTCGAGTAAGAAGTGTGGAGAATTCTTCGAATGTGAACTTGTGATTCCCGGCAACTTTGAGGAAATGGGTTTTAAAGCTTTTAACTGCTGCTTCCCATAATCCTCCCATATGAGGGGCGTATGGTGGGATGAATTGCCAGGACATGCCATGAGTTGAATATTTGTCGGCTATGTCAGCTGCAGCTTCCTGGAGAAATTTGGAAAATTCCTTTTGAAAGAGTCGGCTGGCACCAACGAACGTTTTTCCGTTGTCCGACATAACTTTGTGGGGGAGTCCACGACGACTGACAAAGCGGGAGAACGCTGCTTTGAATGCTGCTGTAGTGAGATCTGAGCAGACTTCGAGGTGGACTGCTTTAGTGGAGAAGCATACAAATACGCAAACGTATGCTTTGGCATAAGATGCTTTTCTTTGGGTCGAGATTTTTACTTGAAATGGACCAGCAAAATCCACTCCTGTAGTGTGAAATGGCAAGGAGTACGTAGACCTTTCGGGGGGCAGCGCAGCCATTATTTGGGATCTGGACTGCTGCTTATAGAGTGTGCAGGTCTTGCAGTGAAAGATGCACTTCTTCACTTTTTGCTTGAGGCGGGGTATATAGTACTCTTGCTGTATCATGCGTATCATTAGTTGTTTTTCTGCATGTAGGAGGGTAGAGTGCGTAAACTCTAAGAGTAATGTGCAAAATCTCGAATTTTCTGGGATTATAATTGGGTGACGCTCATTGTAGCTAAGAGCGGAGTGTGCGAGCCTACCATTTACTCGCATTATGCCTGTTTTATCGAGCATGGGATTAAGAGTTACTAGAGGACTCTTTTTGTGTATGGGTATACGGGATTGTATATCAGCGATCGTATCTGCGTAATATTTCATTTGAGTTTGGAGTACGATACGATTTTTTGCGTGATTTATTTCACTTTGAGTAAGTGTGAGCGTTTGGGGGATTATGAGTTTTCTCGTTTTATTAATGAAACGATACATGTATGCAACAACTCGTAGAGCTCGAGCAAATGAGGAGAAGCGTTCGAGCATATCTGGGGTTTCCACCATGTGAAACGTTTGGATACGTTTTTGTTCGGGGGGAGTTGCGTTTTGTGGCTCTGTTTTTGGCCAAAATGTGGGTGGTTTGGAAAGCCATTCTGGGCCTTTCCACCAAAGAGGACACTCAGCTAATTCTTGTGGTTTGCATCCGCGTGTGCCAAGATCAGCTGGGTTATCTCCACTGGGTACATGGCGCCATGTGGCATTACTGACATTGTCGAGGATTTGAGCTGTGCGATTTGCGACATATGTCTTCCATGTATGGGGTGGCTTTTCTAGCCATGCGAGCACGATTGAGGAATCTGACCATAGTATTAAGTCGTGTGAGGTCAGATTTAAGTGGGAGCGCATTTGTTTCACCAGTTTGGTGAGAAGCACTGCTCCGCACAGTTCGAGGCGAGGGAGGCTCACTGTTTTTAGTGGAGCCACTTTACTTTTTGCAGCGAGTAAGTGAGAAGAGAATTCGGTTTCGCTGTTCTGCACTCTGATATATATGCAGGCGCAGAATGCTTTTTCAGAGGCATCCGAAAATCCGTGCATTTGGAAAGATTTATTGGGAGAAAAATCAATCCATCGGGGTATTTTAATTTCACTAATCGCTGGGAGATTTTCGCGAAAAGTTGTCCATTTGTGGAAGGAGCTGGGCTTAACGTGTTCATCCCAGTCCGTTCCTTCTAGCCATAGTTGCTGGAGGAGAGTTTTGGCTAGTATCATTATAGGCGATAGCCATCCTGCCGGGTCAAACAATTTCGCAATCGCCGAGAGTATTTGTCGCTTTGTAGTTGAGTTAGCGACGGGAAGTGGGTCATATGAATATGAGAATGTGTCGTTTATTGCATTCCATTTGATGCCGAGGGTTTTCGTTGAGCTGACATCATGGAATTTGAGAAAATCTTCATCGAGCAGATGAGATTTTGGGATGTCTTTGAGTATATCGGGGTGGTTTGCCGTTATCTTTTTGAGAGGAAAACCGGCTGATTTTAATGTTTCGATAACTTGATGAAGCGAGTTGAGAGTGGACTGTATTGTATGTTCGCCCGAGAGAATATCGTCTACATATGTTTCGTGTAGCAATATATCATGAGCGAGAGGGTGGGAGTTTTGAGTATCTTCTGCGAGTTGGTGGAGTGTGCGTATTGCGAGATATGGGGCACAGTTGACGCCAAATGTCACTGTAATCTTCCATGGGGAGTTCTGGAGATTTTCGGAAGAGGATTCTTTGATAATCCTGGTCTTCCTCGTGTACGAGTATTTGGCGATACATTTTTTCGATATCGCCATTAAAAACATATTTAAAGAGTCTCCAATTGAGTAGAACGAGCATAAGATCATTTTGGAGAATGGGTCCAGTATGGAGAATGTCATTCAGGGAATTTCCTGAGTACGAGATTTTTGAGGCGTTGAATACGACGCGAACCTTTGTAGTTTTGCTGTCGGGTTTTAAGACAGCATGGTGAGGGAGATAAAACGATAAATATTTTCCGTTTTCGACTATCTCGCGGGGTGGGATTTTTTCCATATGTACCAGAGTGATGTATTCGGCCAGAACCTCCGAATATTTATCCTTTAGTTCTGGTCGTTTTTCCAGCGATCGTTCGACGCTTAAGTACTGCAGCTGGGCTCCAATGCGCGAATGTCCTAGGGCGAGAGTGTTGGGAAATTCACTCTTAAAGGGGAGTTTTACAACGTATCGGCCATCGTCTCGGCGGCGAGTGGTTTTGCGGTAAAGATCTTCGCAAAATTTATCTTCCTCAGAGAGAGTTGGGGTAGTGGGTACTTCTTCTTGTTGCCAGAACGTTTGAAGTAGAGTGTTGAGAGAGTCGTTGGGATTTTCTCTCACTTGAGTAGAAAAAGTGTTTATCTTTTCTTTGATGGGTCCGCTGATTATCCACCCAAATATCGTATTTTGGGCTAATAAACAGCCGCTAACATTGGCTTGTAAACCTTGTAGCATAATTTGTGGGGTGAGATCGCTGCCTATAACCATATCGATTTTTGAGGGTGTGAAACAGTTAGGGTCAGCGAGAGTGAGTCTTGAGATCTCCTGGAGGTTAATATCTGACACCTTAAATGATGGGAGAAAGTGTGTCAGTTTGGGTAATATTATTGCTTGAGTTCTGATCTGGGTACTTAAGTCTGACGAGCAAAGAGTTATCTCGCAGATCTTAGTAGAGTTTTGCACTACCATACCGCCCATACCTGAGATTTCGTAGTGGGTTTCTTTGGTTGGTAGATGCAATATTTTTTGAATCCGAGAGGATACAAAGGTTTTTTCCGATCCTTGGTCAATTAATGCCCGAATTTTGTGGTATTCGCCTTTTGAGTGGATGGTGACCAAAGCCGTGGGTAGTAGAGTCGTTTCGCTGCTACTAGAGAAGTGGGTTGTTGTTCTGTTTATTGGGGTTGAGATTTGGGGTTGACAGGCCTCTGCAGAGGTTGAGGGCTGGTCTGTGTAGTTGTTTGGGGTTGGCGCCATTTGGGTTGTGGCATATGCCTGGCTTTGTTGCCTTTGTGAATTTTGGGATGTGTTTTGAGTTCTTGCGCTATTTTGTGGTTTTGCATTTGAATGGAGTAGGGAATGATGTCGTCTCTGGCAATAAGCGCAAGTGAAACTGCTACGACAATCATTTTCCTTATGTGAGTATGCAAGGCAATTTGAGCAGTAACTATTGTTTTTAACAAATTCGTTACGCTCTTGGGGTGAGAGATCTCTGAATTTCACACAATTCATTAGAGAGTGATTCAAATTGCATAGTTTGCAAGTACCCTTTTTCTTTGAGTCAGCATGAAATGTTTGAGATTTGCTTCTGAAATTCGAGCTTTGGGGTGTCGAAGATCTTTGGGAGAAGCTTGAGTTGGGGTTTCGGGGTTTGCTCGGCCTATAGGTACCGAGTCTTTCTACCACTTCGTATCTTGTCGTGAGGAATTTGTCCATCTCCGACCAAAGCGGTAATTCTTTTCGGGAGTCGAGTGATTGCTCCCAGAGTGCTAATGTTTCATTGGGAAGCTTTGAGGAGCATAAATAAATTAGAATGGGGTCCCAATTGTCCGTTGGGACATTATTAGCGTTGAGGGTTGATATGCAATTATTTATGGTGGTTTGTAAATCTTGTATTTTATCACCATTCTCAGAAAATACGGGTTGCATATCAAATAGAGTTTTTAATTGATTATCTACGAGAATTCTTCGATTCTCGTATCGAGATTTCAGTGCGCCCCATGCGAGCTCAAAGTTTTGGTCATTGAGGGCATATTTTTTAATTATGAGGGCAGCTTTACCTCGAGTTTTTTGTCTCAGATGAAACAATTTCTGTGCTTGCGATAATTTGGGGTGGTTTATATAGACCGCTGTGAACATGTCACGAAAAGACGGCCAGTTGTCATATCCACCATAAAATGTTTCGGTGTCGCAAGCGGGTACCTTTAGGTAGGGTTGGTGTTCGGGAGGGGCTTGAGTAAATATTGGGGCATTAGTTGCACTGATTTGAGGGGGTTGGATTTGGTTTAACAGCTCGTTGATCCTCAGCTTCGTGTCCATCGCTGTTCCGCTTGAGGTCTCATATGTTTCCTCGTACTGTTTTTGAGTTTTCACATCTTTTGTGCTGAGATGTGCCGCCTCGTATGCTGCTTCAATTGCGTCCATTCGCTTGTTTAGGGTCTCCAAATAGGTTTTAAGGCTGGCTTCCGTATGCTCAGCCTCACCTATACTCCACCACTTCTCGCAGAATTTTTCTAATTTTTGGGTTTCAAACGAAAATTTTCTCTCGCAAGTATCATCTTCTGATTGAGATTTTCTGCGAGTATTTGCAGCGGGGGGATCTAATTGAGTTTTGGGTTTATCCTTGAGGTCAGTCATTTTTTAATTGGGGTTGACTATAAGTTTTTATTAAATTTGATATATTAAAATTTTTGGTACTTTTTGGCTAATTTTGACCCACTGTATATTTGACCAAATTTGCGGGTGGAGATGCCCACTGTACACTTGTTTCGACAAATGCACTTGAGATATATTGGGAGAGAATATTTTCTTGGCTTAGTGCGTCTAAGTACAAGTTTGTGAATATATGTATGTATGTATATGAGTATTTGCAATTGGGGGTGGAGTTAAGAATTGCTCCCGATTTGCAATTTTTTGAGTTATTGGAGATTGAGTGGGTATTGGGGTGTGCAGATTTTCGAGGTGAGTTTTCTTTCTTACTTGTGTGGATTTATTAGAATTTTTGGAGTAAGGAGGATTTAATGCGTCTCCTTTCGATTGGGGTTTTGGGGTAATAACCGTAAATATATGTGTTTATATATATGCAGTATATTGTGGGTACACGTATCTCGACTTTTAATATATTTATATGTATTTTGTCGATATGTGTATGTTTTAATTGAGAGAGGGGGGTAGTGAGTGCAAATTCGGAAGATTTTACTTGTTACGCAGCTGAGTATATTTTTTTTTTTTTTTGGCAATATATGTACGTATTATATGTGTATATGTATGCGAAAATGGGTGCGCATATAAGTACAGCTAGTGGGTTGCCCGTTATGGAGATCAATGCTCTGAGGGTATATATGTATGTATATATATAGATATATGCAATTTGCTGTATTTTGGCTGGGGTCGCTGTACTTATATGTACATATATGTGTTAATATATATGAGGGTATATATTTAATAAGATGTATGTATGTAAATATGTATATATATTCGGGAGTACTCCAAATACTGGTACAAATGCTGGGATGTATGTGTGTAAATATCTTGGGAGTACTTACATTGGCATCTCGTACTTAACCAAATTTATGCCTTTAAGTGTTGTTGATGCTGTTGTATGTACGTTTTCGTTTAATTATAATTTTGTTTTCTATTTGTGAATTTATACCTCTTTTTTTGTTTTGTTTTTTAATTTTTTCAATACTATTCAATTGTAATTTAAATGTATTTTTATTAATTTTTTTTTTTATTTTTTTTTTTTATTTTATAATATTTTTTGGTTTTAGCCCACTGTGCTACCTAAACCACATGTATGTATGTACGTACATATGTATGTGCGCCCTCACTTAATATATATATTTTTCGCTTGTGCACTCTGCTTTTTTCACTCACGCGCTTTTTTGCATGTATGTATATAATTTGCAATATATGTAGGTATGTACATATGTTTTAAATTTTTTGCACTGAGTTTTATACTCTGTTGGGTTTTTTTGTCACTTTGGTATTTTTATATTTTTGTTTAAATATTTTTTGTAGCTTTTGTCTCTATCGTTTATTCAATATGTATGATTTTCACTTTTGTATTTTGCGTGCATTCAATTTTTTATTTCATTTTATTTTTTATTTTTTTTTTTTTTTTTTTTTTTTTTTTCAAATCACTACACTAATTTGCTTTTGGTTTGTATGTTTAAATGTATTATATACACTATATATATAAATGTATGTATATGGGTTTGGGGTTTTTTTTTTTTTTTTTTTTTTTTTTAATCACCACCTTATTTTCAATTTTTGCTTTTAGTCACTTTTCAAATTTTTCTTTTATTTAAATGTAATCACTATTTTCGCTTTATATTTATTTTCTTTAATTTTGGCCACTGGCTCTTTGACGGGTCGTAAGGACCATGTATATATTTTCAATATAATATAATTTTTATGTATATGTATATTTAGTTTCTTTAGTTTGAATATGTTAAACACTTTATGATTTTTTGTACACCCTTTTTTGTGCACCCCCTTTTCTTTCTTCACTTTCGGTTTTCTTTTAAATAAAGCACCTCTCCTTTTTTCCACAATATAATGTATAATTTTATTTTTAGTTTTCTTTTCCACAATATGATTTATATTTTATTTCACAATATAATTTATGTTTTAGCTTAATTTTCTTTGTTTGAGGTATTGAGAAGCGCGCATACAATAAGCCGGCACGAAGGTAAGTTTTCAACTCACTCGATGCTTAAAAGTAAATAGAAAAAAGGTAGCTGGATCTTTCCAGTGGGAGCGGTACGGTAAGTAGATATGTAGATATGGGGAGAGGAAGAACGAGGTAAGTAACAGGTAAGTATAGGGTGCTTAAAGATGTGTAATTGGGCAGGGAAAAGGTAAGTATGGATCATAAAGAGAAATTAGGGGTGGATGTTTATGCAAAAAAAATAAAATTTTCTAGATAAGTTATGTATGTGTTTATTTATAGTTCTAGTCGTCGAATTGTATGAGGTCCTCTTCCTCGCTCATGTCCTCAACAACGAGGAGCTCGTTTTGCGGATGGTAGAGCGGACGATAGTGCTTGTGGTGGGATATCGTTAGGGAGTTGAGTTGTCGAGTAGCTTGGTGGGTGGGTGAAATGCCAGCCAGTAGTATTCACAGCTCTGGGTGGACCTTTACGGGGGGGACTGAAATGACAGACGACGATAGGTGGACATGCATTGTTTCTGAACGAAGAATCGGCAAGTTATTTGTTATTTAAATCTTTTTATTTTTTTTATTTCTTTTGATTACATCTTCGTTTTGGTGTTTTCTTTGAAACCACGTTTATTTACCACGTATATTTAAGAGATTTTTTTTGTGGAATCTTCGGACACTCCAAAGCGGAGTAAGCACCACTGTGGGACAAGCGAGTCCCGATATCTTTTTTTTTACTTTTGGAGATATCTCTCCTTTGGTTTTTATTTTTCCTTTCCGTTTTGTTTTTTTTTCTTGATTTTTTCTGGGATCTTTCCACTTGTTTTCCCTTCTATCACTTTTGGCTTTGTACGATTGCAGTGCGGCGAGTGACGGCGAGGGAAGAACAGGCGACGCCACCAGAGCGGATACCCCTTCCGAGAGAAGATAGTCCTCCCGGAAGGATGAATTGACAATTGAATTTTTTTTACACAATTTTTTCGATATTTGCAGGGACTTATAAAAAAATTTTTTTTTGTTACCTAGCGTGCGCGCTAGTGCGGAATTCGGACCGCAATCAATACGCGCCTTGACGCCGCGGCAAGGACAAGAACATCGATCACTCGGGTCAACGCGCTGAACATTTGTTTCAAAGATCAAGCAAGCGCTGTCATCGCGCTGGGATTTGGAGGCGCGCGCCATGCCAGACCCGAAAGGAGAAGATATCGACGCTGCGAGGCGCCACGGGTGCGGGGTTTAGCAGAGGCGCGGCGTCGGCAGCAGTCTGGAGACGGTGAGGAACAAAAAAAAGCAAAGATCGCGGAGCAGAGCGCGGAGGAAAAACGAGAGCGCGGCGACGCGTCCGCCAATGAAGAGGAGCGCAAGGAAGCAGGAGCGCGCGATAGCGCGCGCGAATCACAAGCGCAGGTGTCAGCGCCAGCCACCATCCCTGGGGTCGCGCTTGCCACAGCCTTCAGTGACGAGGTTATGGGGAGGTTTGAGCTGCTGTTTGTTCAGCATCAGCTGGAGGTCAGCCGCTCGACCACGGAGGCAATCCAAGGAGTCGTGCAAACGCTCAAGAAGGACGTCAGCGGGTTGGCGGGCAGGATGGACAACCTTGAGAGCGCGGGCGCAAGCGCTCATAGTCGCGGGCGGTTGGAGCGCGGGCACTGGCTCTTGGACGCGGATGCCGCGCCGCCAAGCGCAAACTCCGGCGCGGGCGAGCCAGAGCAGGGAGAAAGTGCGCGCCAACAAGGCGCGAGTCGGAAGCTTGGACCACCAACGCCAGAGCGCAGGCAGGAGACAGGCGCACGATGGGAAAGAGGCGCTACCAAGACGATACGCGACTGGCAGCTCAAGTTGGATGGCGGCCCAAAGGCAATTCCAATCGAACGCTTTATGTTTCGGGTTGAGACGCTTCGGACGAAGAACAACATCTCGTCACAAGACCTGTATGCCAATTTTCACTTGCTACTCGAGGGCCAAGCCCAAGAATGGTATTGGCTATATACAGAGGAACAGCCGGAGGACAGCGCGGTGGACTTTAGCGCGTTCCGGACCGCGATGATAAAACACTTTCGCAAGGCGGATTGCGATGAGGAGATCCGCCAAGCGATGAACGAACGCAAGCAGGAATATAATGAGAAGTTCGAGGTGTTCTATGCTGACGTGTGCGGAATGGAACTGACGATGAGGACCAGGCTGCCCGAGCGAAGCCTTGTTAACCTGATGAGACGAAACTTAAAGCCGGGAATGCCGCCGCGCGGAAAAACACTTGGCGGAATACGAGGCCAAGCCGTACCGGAAGAAGACGTTGGATGAGTTGGATGGCGATCAGGGTGATGAAGAAGTGGACGCGGTGGAGGCGTTCCATAAGCCGGCGCGCGGGGTGAGTACCAATGACGCGAACGGAAGGCGAGGCGCCGCAACGTCTCGAAAGCTCGATGGAACCATCTGCGACGGAAGAATCCATAGCATGGTCTGCTACAAGTGCAACCAGACCAGTAGGCAGCTGTGTGAAGGATGTCGGCAGAAAAACCAGGAGAGTGGCGGGAAGTCCGGGGAGCCTGGCCAGTCTCGTACAACCCCGGAGAACTGACAACCCCAACCAACAACATCAAAATCTTGAAGCAACCTGATATGACCACAGAACCGGATCGGACAACACCCACGGAGCAGTCTAGCAGTGAGAGAGTGCCAGAGTCGGCGCGCCGAACTTCTCCATGGCTGTCGTTGCAGGAGGCAGGCCAGATACGACGCTGCGCGCAAGAGAATATTTGGCAATTCGCCGAACCAAGAAAGCGGAGCAAGCGCAGTGGACGTATCCGAGCACGTGCTGAAGAGGAAGTGGTGGAAGATTCTGGAACTGCGAAGACGCTCCAAGGAAAGAAGACGCGAAGTGAGGACGCTAGAGGAAGCCGTGATACGTGATGCTGTAGATAATAGGCCATATGTGCAAGTTGAGGTGGAAGGAGTGAAAGTACAAGGCTTGCTAGATAGTGGCGCTTCAATTAGTTGCTTCGGATCGGGATGACAAGGGGCGGGGCGAAGGAAGGGGCGTGGTATTCCAGAGGCAAAATGTTAAGTATGGTACGATTTTTTTTTGTATGGTGCTGAGGGTAAGAGTCGGGGTGCCCAAGAACCACCCACAGTCCGGCGAGCTAGCTCGTGCTTAAACGCAAGCGTACCATGGCACGTCCCGACACACCTAGGGGAGGTAGAAGAGTGAAATAGAGAGTTCAGTTGTAGCCAGCACGTAACATATTTTTCCATTGTATACAAAATATCACGAGATTTGATCCCTACTTCTTATTGATTTGTATTCATTTACTTTATTTCTTCACAACTGCTTAAAAGGTCTCTATGGTAATTTTTGACTGTGCTTTTAGATGGCAGTAGTCTAAAATTTATGTAACATACATACCAGATAATTGCTGTGTAGTTTGTGGTACACTATTTTGACGTTGCATTCGCTGTTGCATCTGCTGCTGTGGAAACATGCTAGTTCCTGGGCCGCCATACGGTGATTGTGGAGATGGCGAACTTGCCGTACCACTAAACCCTGCAGTCTCCCCACCCTGGAACGAGCTTTGCCGCTGTAAGCCAACATTAGTTCCAATGCCACTTCCTGCAGTACTCCCAGGAACGCCCCCGCTGTTGGGAGAGTGGAGGCTACGTCGCTGGTTTTGATAAGAACGTGCGGTATAGGGGCTAATTCCCTGCTGTATTGTCCAAAAAGGTAAAGAAAATATACAATCAAACTGTCGTCATAAGAGTTGATATAGTCTACTTACTTGCAGTTGTGCACTTAGCATAGGATTATGCTGCTGTAACGAATGACCACGTTGTGACGGTGTATTACTGCTCAGCTGGCTGCCAGATGCACCGATAGCATTACCACTCGTACTCCATTGCTGTGAAGAAGTACTGGGCATATTACCTGGTGACTGAACACCGCCTGCACCGCCTGGGCCTCCAAAAAGCGGCTGACGTGGTGAAAGCTGTGTTGCCAAATTTCCGCTTGCCGTTTGAGAAGTCTGAAATGCGATCTGCTGCTGTTGCTGTACATTCATTTGCTGTTGCTGTTGCGATAGGTGCTGTGGTTGGTGAGGTGATAAGCGCTGCCCACTTTGGAATTGGGATCCAAAGCCTATGTAAAATCTATGTTAGTAACAACGTTGGAATTAATACATAGCATTGTAACATACCAGCATTCGGTTGCGGACTAAAAGGAGTGTTGCGTTGCCCAGGGCTTATCTGCTGCTGCTGTTGCAGTAAGCTCTGACCAAAGCTCGGACTTAGCTGTGAGTCAGGAGGCAAGTTGGTACGTGATAGAGCGACGTTCGGAGCAACAGTGTTATTAAGCAAAGAACCAATGCTATTGATGTTTGGATTAAGGCCTATAAATATATATTTTTTAGCAAGAAAGGTAACACGGAACTACAATTTGAGATTTTTATAGAATTTTTTCATACCATTTTACATAAAGCGTATCCTAACTTAGGTGGTATAAGGTTTTGGTATTGATCGTTCAATCCAACTAGAAATAAGCGACACTAAAAATGTAAGTCTTCTGATTGTTCAGATATATGGGTTTGCACCTTTATTTTTTTATAACTCCGAAAATAGTCATTCTGCGTGAAAAAGTAACAGAAACACTTTCATTCAAAATGAATAGGAGAACAATTTCCTAATTTAAGATTTCCACGTATCTGTATCAGTTATTGCACTTTTGTGCAACCAAGTTTGAAATTTCACCATCGGAATTTTTTTGAAGCCCGATAACACATTTATCGTATTAAATGAATTAAATGACAAAAAAAAAAAGAAATTAGATGATCTTTATATCGTCTTACAGACAATTAAAAGAACTAGTACGCAGTTTTTAAATGAAGAAAATATATGCATGTTTGAGGATTTTATACGCATTTGAATAATTTTTTTTTTGTTAATTTTTCATACGATTTTTCTCCAAATAGACTATCGCCTAAAAATATGCTTCAATAGTTTTCAAACAATAGTTTTGTAGGAAAATTTTACTATAAATGCATATAAAATCCGTAAACATGCAAATATTTTCTTCATTTAAACATGCTTAATAGTTCTTTTAATTGTTTGTAAGGCGATATAAGGATCATCTAATTCATTTAATACGATATATGTGTTATCGGGCTTCAAAAAAATTCCGATGGTGAAATTTAAACTTTGGTTGCACAAAATTGCAATAACTGATGCAGATACGTGGAAATCGTAAATCAGAAAATTGTTCACCTATTCATTTTGAATGAAAGTGTTTACGTTGCTTTTTCACGCAAAATGACTACTTTCGGAGTTATAAAAAAATAAAGGCGCAAAACCATTTATCTGAACATCAGTTGTATGGGAGCTACATACATATATCGCACCCTAAATCAAAAAGTGATACAACTCAAAATTCAAAAATTTTTAGGAGCCAAAAAACTGTTTCTTTTTTATAGGCAATGATATGGGGAAAGGCCACATAAAATAGTTATTTTTCAGTTGAAAAAGTCTGATAAAAATGATTTTTTGGCAGTCGCTAGATATATATTCTGTGTACCGATCTATGCAAGAAACACGATTTCGAAAAATTTTGAGTTGTATCACTTTTTGATTTAGGGTGCGATATGTTATAGTGACCCGATCTTGACGATTTTTAGGGAATAGATTAAGGTCGCTGTGGTGTAGTGGATAGAGTGGTCGCCTGCTATGCCAGAGTTCTCGGGTTCAAACCCCAGTCCGGACAAACACCAAAAAAAATTGTCTAATTAATTAAAACCCAATTATTGGGGTTTTAGAAACAGCGGTCACCTCCCGGCAGTGGGCGGCATACCCTCCGAGTGAATTTCTGCCATAAAAAAGCTTCTTACAAAAAATGCATTCGCCGTTCGGAGCCGGCATAAAACTGTAGGTCCACCCAATTAGTAGGAAAAACAAAAGGATCACAATTCGAATTGGGAGAGAAGCTCTGCCATAAAACTCGTCAGAGTTATAATAGCGCTATTGTATGATATTATATTATTATATTAGATTAAGGTCAATATGAGTGCAAATGCTCCAAAGTTTCATGTCCTTAGCTGTTTAAATAGCGAAGTACTACCCCAAAATGTCCATATTTGAACAATCGGTTGTATGGCAGCTATATGTTATAGTCACCCGATTTCAACTATTTTCAGAAAAAGTCAAGGTAATGCTAAAACATGACCATGTCCAAAGTTTTGGCAATTTATCTCATAAACTGACTGACTTATTAACAAAAAAGTCCACATTTATGGTAATTTTTAAATACCGTTATCTCATAAACCGGAGCCAGTTTGGGAAAACTAATGGTGGCATTGAACTTCGGTTGCCCCAATTAAGTAAAAACAACCGTCAAAATCCTTACGCGGGAAAGGGGTTCCAAACCTAAGATAAGTTTATAGACGAAAAAAAAAAATACCTTCAGAGCTCTAAAACTTCTTTCCTAAATTTCTCGCAAACAAAAGCTAACTTTGACTTTCTGAAAACTCGATCGTATTCTACAGCCAAAAATTAAGTAGGGGTGTCTCGGCGTTTCACTGTGATATTTTGACTTCCCTACAGTGTAATTAAAAAAAAAAACCGCGTGTAGCACAGTACACGTGATAGAAGTTAACTTCTTACATCAATTTATATTCGCTCGAAAGCAACAAGTAACAAGTTTCATATATCATACATATGAGAAACGAATTTGCAAATACATCCCTGGAAAAAATGCGATTAATCCGGGACGTGTCCGGGATCAATCGCAAGGGAGAATGCGACTAATACAATTTTACATCTCTTTATATGTAGCGAATTGATCGCATTTGTTCGAGAATGTCCTATGAAGAGGCTAATTGTTCAATTTGTATACCCGAATGGGTACAAATGTAGATCAACCGCTTTCACCCAATTCTGAAATCTAAAAATTATAAATCGTTTTATATATTAGAAGAGTTTATTCGATTAGATTTCATTTTGTAAATTAAAAAAAAAATAAGTGTTTCCTCCAAATATTTAAAGTTTTGAGAATGCATTATGCGAGTGTAAAAGATATGTGAGGAATTTTTCAAAGTTGTTAGCCAAGGCTATTTTTTATAACAATATTTAAAAATTATAAATGTTCATGCCTATTTAAATAAAGATTATAAAATAAGTTTTACTTTTGTAAAGAAATCTATTCAATAAATTAAAATATTTTAAATAGTCAGTTTTGAGTTTATAATCGTAATTGATTTTTCAATGGATATTTTTGGTAAAATTTTGTCAAAATTATTTTTCATCATTGTTATTAAAAGAGAGCGTGTTCAATTAGTTTTACCTATTGTTTTTTTTAATACATACATACATTGAATATTTTTGTAAAATTTCTACATATAATCAATCTAGATTTATACCCGTTCGGGAACAATTGGTCTACAATTAGTCTACATTTATACTCGTTCGGGAAGAATCGGGCACTAATTGTGGAAAGAAATCAATCCGGGACAAATCTATGTATATCAGTATGGGTACGTTCATGAAAATTTATAATTGCAGCAGTACAGCAACCCCGTTGCTTATTTTGCACTTGCCTACTGATACTCAGCTGATATATTGCTATAACAGCATTATTAAAAGTATTTGGAATTAATTTGTGTTATTAAAATTACAAAATTGCATATTCCATTAAATATATAGCAATCATGCTTACTCTTCTCTTTCCATTTTTTTAAAGCAAAAATTGCAGACACAAATTTTCTGTTGCCAATTATTCAAACAAACTGCACGGTTGATGTGTCAAACGAACGTTTGACTTTTGCAGGTGTTGCGACAAACACGCGAAGAACGTGATACTTGCAACACTGCGGTTCTGATTGCCGTCGCGAACGTACCCTATTAATCGCACATTTTTTTGCAGGGATATTACAATGAAAACTATCGCATGTACATATGTACATGTGGTTGTGTGTTTTTGTTTGTACAAATTCTATTTATAGAAAAGGCGAAGCTTGTTCTTGTCATTAGATTTTGTTTATCCGCAAGCTCATCCGATTGGTTTTTATATTGGTTGTTTGATCGTTTTTATTTTAATAATTAACTAGTATGTAATCCCCGATATTCGTGGCACTTTTATTTAATAAAAAATGACAAAGAAAATTGTTTAATAAAAAAAAAAGCAACAAAAAACTGACTCGACCTGGACTTGAACCAACTTCATTTGAATCGGAAGCCTAGCATCTTACAGCTGAGCTACCGCGCTAGTTACGGGAATTGTGTCAAACGGTGTACTCTAATTTCTTCTTTTGTTATTAACATTCTCACCTCGCTTATTTCACCACAGCGCTGTTCTGGTTAGAATTTCTTATGTACTCCCAGCAGTATTTGAGGTAGGGAGGTGCATATTCAGTAGAATATTCAGTATGAAAAATACACTGAAACTGAGTTCAAAAATCATGCCTGAAAAAATAACTGAACACGCAGTGAAGACATCAGGTGTATTGAAATATATGCTATAGAAGTTCTCCCTGCGTAGTCAGCCCTTTTTTCATATGGAAACTCTCCCTTCTCGTTCGGCAGTTTTTAGGTAGTTGATTTTCGACGCCACCTCTATATAAAAACGAAAGCGAAAGTTCAGATTTTGGAACTACATCTCTACTGAATATTCAGTAGGAAATATGTACTGTTTTCCAGCTGATAAATACTGCTGGGCTTACACGTATACATATGTACATACATACATGTACATACAAATCTCCAAAAGAATTTAAAATAAAAATATGTACATATTAGTAAAAAATACCGATTTAAAATTTTTTTTGACATACTGAGCACCTAATGCTTTTCCTTAAATAGGTACTTATATTTTCGTTCATCGTTTTGTTTTTATATTAAATTATTTCTCAGTTTTTAGTGCGATTTTAAGATTAAAGCGTGCTTTTTAGTTTTTTAAGCTATTATTTATTATTAAAATAAAAAAAATAAAAAAAAAAAAAATCAGTCGCCGCACAGTGCCGCGACTCCATACAAATGATGGACAAAAATAGAAGGAGTGGTCAGAATTGGATGGAACTTCACACCTAGAAGTATTATGCCATGCTAATTTCAAAAATGAAATCGGTTTTTCGGTACGGGTTACTCATTTCATTTTTATTGCATTTTTATATGAAAATAGTCATTGTGAACATCTATTGATATAAGTGGAAGCAGTCATCTGAATGGGCTGAAACCTTACACCTCAAAGGACCATATCACAGCAATTTCATAAGAGAAATCCCTTTTTCAGCATCTGTTACCAGTTAATTAAAAACAATTTTTTTTTACAATTTTTTAAAAAGGTAAAATAACTCATAATCATCGTAGACATATGTTTATAAAAACCGAAATAATATTCAGAACTTGTTGAAACTTTACACCTAAAATAACTAAGCCATGCTAATTTCAAAAATGAAATTGATTTTTCGGTACCGGGTACTCATCAAAAAAAACACGATTTTTTTTTACATTACTATATGAAAGACAAATAAGGCATAATCATTGCTGATTGTGGTGTTTACGAAAACATGAAGTTGTCAGAATTTATTGAAACTTTACATCTGCAGTGTCTATATTACTCTAACTTTAAATAAGTAATCGGTTTTTTTGTAACGGGTACCCATTAAAAAAACACCGAGTTTTTTCACATCATTATTTAAAAATGAAATATGGCATATCATTACTGCTAAGTGTTCAGAAAAATAGAGTTCATAATCAAAATTTGTCGAAACTTTATTCCCTAAGTGAGTACATTATGGTAATTTGAAAAATTAAGTAGTTTTTTCCTTACATGTTAACCTTTAGAAAAAACAATTCTTTAAAATAAAGCATAATCGCTGTTATATGTTAATAAAAACATAACTCATCGATGTTTCATATTTTAAATATTTGTTTGTGTAAATGGGTAAAAAAATATGTCAAATACAATTTATTCATGAAATTTTAAACTCGCGTTGAGCAACATTTTCCACTAATAGTAAAACGTTGAAATTTTGCACAGGTAATGTGATTAGTTAGGTGAACAAAATTATAAAAAGACTCAATCAAAAAAAAATATATATAAAAAAATTGGACATCCCTGATGTGCATACATTTGTACTATTATTTTCGCAAGCTGTTCTTGTTTGGTGCTTAAGCAAAATATTATTCATTATGCAGATAAAGAGTAATAGGTATGTTATTTTTATTTTCTTTTTGTTCGCCTTTCGTCAAATCAGTGGGCGCTGTAAGGTGTCTCGATTCCACTTATTTGCTTACCCGAATTGGTTAACATATTATTTGTTAACTGGTGTCATTGCTCTCCATTTGTATATATAATAATATAATACAATGGCGCTATTATAACTCTGACGAGTTTTATGGCCGAGCTTCTCTCCCAATTCGAGGTGTGCTCCTTTTGTTTTTCCTACTAATTGGGTGGACCTACAGTTTTATGCCTGTTCAAATGACTTTGGCCGTCACCCGCCCTCGCATCACATTGCCACAGCATCAGCGCCACATTACCATCCACACACCAATATTACATCACATCACTCACCAACATTCAACAAAAAACTCTTGCACATCAACCGGTCACATCGCAGCATCACATTCAACATCAAAACATTATTACACCACACACCTAACATATACACCTATTGTAACACACCACACACAAAACAAAACGTCAACATTGTAAACTAAAAGCAAAAAACACAATTGTTAAAACTCCGCAGAGTAAAGACGTGCACATATACAGTAAAAACAAAACCATCTATCGTTTCCGCAAATAAAGCAACACTTGCTATCTTCAACCCAAAGTTTATCCCGACTTTTATTTCAATCGGAATACTTAAAGTAAGTGACCTAATCCCGGTTCGCGAGTAGAGTGAAGTGCCACAGGAAGAGTGTCCCCCATTGTTCAATGCCGGCTCCGAACAGCGAATGCATTTTTTATGATAAGCTTTTTCATGGCAGAAATCACTCGGAGGGTATGCCCCCCACTGCCCCTCTGGCATTGCAGGCGAGCACTCTACCCACTGCACCACAGCGGCCATATATATATATGTAACTCTTCGTATACCTTTGTTTTTGGCTCCCATACCGTGATGCATATTTAAGTATTTTAATTAGCTGATAATTTTTTCATTTCAAATCACCCTGTACCTCTAAAATTTTTGTTGGCACTTTTAGCTTTAATTCAACACCTTATTTTTGAAAAGCGAACCAAAAATTTAGATCCTAGGGCATTCACAAAAAGTATTATAAATATAGATCAGCTAAGGGGCATTTAGTCACTTTTTCAAAATTGAAAATTTCCAAATATTGGAAAAAGGTGGAAGAGATTTCGATTGTTTCTCTTAGTAGAAGGTCCAAACTACCATAAACAGAAAAAAAATTTCACGGAATTTTATGATGTTTTTTTTTTGTGCCTCCAAAGTTTACCAATTTTCGGATTTTGGTAGGTTTAATCATATATTTATTTATTATAAAAAAAAAATATTTTTATACTTGTTTTTTTCATGAACCATATATTTTTTGGTTTGTCGCATATATCTTTGTCAAATTCCAAAAGTTGATTTTGCTGGGAATAAAAATGTATCTTTAACAAATTTTTATCTGCGACCACTTTTATGTGCGAAGCGCCGAAATGAAATGGTATGTAGAAAATAGGTGTACTTTGAGGGGGTGTGTGAGGTTGAAAGTTGTTTTTATCACAAAATAACTTATGAACTTCTCTTAGTTGGAGTTTTAGCTGTAACTTGACATCAAAACATCTAAGTTTCAAGACAGTCGATTTTTGTATTTTTGTCCACCTTCGCGGCATTGTGCACCGGCTTGATTCGAACCTACCTCCCCTAGCTTCCAGACCAGACACACTACCTCTGCTCCACCACACCACTTCCGTGGGGTATGTCAAACGCTGCACTTAAACTGAACTAACAAAACGGGTGGTTGCTTTCATTGTAATATGTACATATGTATTTGCAAATATCATACATGTTACTTGTTGCTTTCAATAGGTGAGTGAGTTGTACTTGTTAGTTCAATTTAAGTGCAGCATTTGACATACTCAACGCAAGTGGTGTGGTGGCGCAGAGGTTTTGCGTCTGGTCTGGAAGCGAGGGGTTGTGAGTTCGAACCGCGCGGATATCAAGGTTGATTTTTTTTAAATTAAAAATCAACTAAAATGGCTGCTATTTCCGGGGGCAACTTCCGTTGCATAAAATTTCAAATTTCACTCTCCATAAAAACTCTGTATCGCCGCCTAAGAAGTTAACTTCAAAAATATTTTGATTTTTTGACCCTTCATAGTTTTCTGAACTTTGACGTAAATGTGCCACGCCTTAACCGCCACTAATCGGGACCAAAATTTATGTGTGATATCTTTGACCATGTTACTACCGATTGAAGCTCAAATTAGTTATGCAGTAACAGTATCGTTATAAAACAGCTGATCAACCAAACTTATGGGAAACAATGTATTTGATTAGTGATTCGCTAGTCAGTAACGCTATCGGTAACAACCAAATGAATTTTGGTTTTCAGCCGTAACGCTAACCAGCTGATCGATTGTTTGTTTCAGTTGTTCACTGCCATGACCCAATAATAATATGGTCGTAGCAATCAAAAGAGAACACGCAATTAGCGTTAATACAAAATATGATAATTTCGCAACCAAAAAAACCAAAAGAAGAAGAGCGACTCTATTGCTATGGCCACCTTTATTGGGCTATGATCACTGTTCAGCTGTTTACTGTTACTGCACCAATAATCGACCAAATTAATACCGATACTGTTACTGTTGTGGAAATAAAGTTAACGCATAACTAATTGAACCCTGAGACGGCGATACGGTAAAATACCGTTAATTTGAATTTTAAACGCCCTCTAATGTACATATATGTACATATGTATATGTAAATGTCGTATGTTGTTGTTGTAGCTACCAAGCTACTTCCCAGAGGTTTTGGGTAGTGTAAGGCTAGCCACACATGACGGCAGAAAATGCGCTACACTTGTGCAGAAAAAAACGTGCGATTTCCTTGTATTTGGGGCAACGTGCACACATGACGCGACGCGTGACTAAGAGAAGTGATAGTCCCTTACCGGATGAATCGGGTATGCTCGGCTACTACATAGTTCCTTCTGACACTAGACCGACTGTCGTACGAAAGATTTTTTTACATTATCAATCTTCTAGGCCAGTGGATTTTAGTCGCCTCCGACGACAAGCATTCTTTACCTATATTTATATACCTTGCCCCCTAACCTACTGGGGTCAGTGTTTTTATCAATTTATATGGTTTATGCACTGAAACTATTATTGACAGAAATATGTTCAAATGGATAAGTACATAAACTATTACTTATTGGAATAATTTTTCGCTTAAGAATGACTTTTGTATTAATACAAGATCTTTTATAGATGCAGTGCCGTATACCGTCGAACTTTCCTCTTAAAAGCTGTTAGATAATACATATACATACATATATTGAGCTTATATTTGAATTCGGAATATTTATACGTACATAATTGATCAGTGCGTGCTGTTGCGCTCTCGGGCACCAAAAGTTGTTGCTTTTGTTGCTGCTGCAGTAGTCGCTCTTTTTGCTGTTGCTGCTGCTGGCGGAGGCGGTATTGTTGTTGCGATGGTAAAACTGCGCCTCCAGGCGTCGTAATCACATTCATCGGACCACGATTTCGCGCCGCCGTATACATAGGCGGTGGACGTTGAAATCCCTGATTGGCGTTAACGCGAAGTACCTCCAACATCTGCTGCACCTGCGATGGCTGAGGACCTCCGCTGATACTTGATTGCTGCCTTTGTAACATTTGCAGGTGTTGATGTAGCTGTAGTTGGTGCTGTTGCTGTTGATGCGTCAATCCAGTACCTCCTACACTTCCATTGTTGCCACTACTACTAATCATGTTGCCTGGATATGCAGGTGGCTGTGACTGTTGTTGGTGATGTTGTTGCTGTTGCAGTTGAGAAGTTTCAACCATTAGTGAATTTTGTATGGCACTAATAGCCATTCGTTCATTAATTTCTTGTTGTGTTAGGCCAGACATGGCAGTGGGAGCGGATACAAAAGGTCCATCGTCTGGAACGTAGTCCATGACACTGTCGAGGATTTTGGAAAGCTCTGAATCGCCATCGGTGCCGCTCAATGGCGCTAAATGTACATTCGATTGCGACGTTGCACTCGAAGATGTAAGAACAGATGTACCCGAGGTAGCTGTGGTGAGTGGAGGTGTGACGAAAGCGTCAGGTGAGAAGTTCATTTGCGGTTGCGACTGTTGTGGTGGATGTTGCTGTTGAAGGCGTTGTAAGTTACTTAAGCACTGTTGTTGCTGCTGCTGTTGCAAAGTGAGGTAGGCATCAGAAAATTGTTTACGTAGGCTGTTGCCCCTACCACTGCTGCTAGTATTAGATGGAGATGCCGTTGTCACTGCACCACTTTTTGAGGTCAACGTCCCTAGACTGTTTGGTGTTGAAACGCCTATGCCACCTAGTGTAGAGCTAACACGACTTGTTGTTGGTGCAATATCGGGAATGGTTTTTATCTGAGGTGGAACAGTGACAATAGGATTCTTTGGTGGATTTTCCAGCAAGGAAGCGAGCATTTTGTTGTTCTCACGTAACTTGGACGGTCTGTCATTTTCGCGTTTCGCGGATATACCATCGTCCGGCTCATTGAGCGAACGTTTGCGAGTTGTTGGATCGCCCTGGTACTTTAAACTTTTAAGCAAATCTTCTTGGGACATGTCTTTGGAATGGTGCGGCCCATGACCATGTCCATGGGAGTGACCATAATGACCATCGTCTTTCTGCAATTGTCGCATTAATTCACTTTGTCGACCTAGCGGGGGTCCTTTTCCATCGTCATCCTCTGATTTTTCATTCAGCAGCTATTGTAAAGCAGAAATAAATTTCGTGTTATTTGGAATGTATCTAAATCATAAAAACATTTAGGTATGTATATGGAAAACTTGAAATGTAACTTTAAGGGATGGTGGGGCCTTACTTACCGACAGTAACATGGGATTGCTGGTATTCGCAGATTTTGGCAGAGTGCTTCCGCCAAAAAGGCGCGCGCCAGTTAAACCAACAACACCCATTTTAAACATGCCGGATGTACCCCTGTTGCTACCGCCGGCGCCGCCACCATCCTTATCATCATCGGTACTGAGTAGACCCTGATTGTAGAACTTTTAGAAAATCAAAAATACCGCATAAAACATTTATGAAACGATTTTTCCTAACGAACTACTACCTTAGAATCAAGGACTTTTATAATATGTATTAGATTCTTACCTTATGACGCATATTATGATGATCCTTATCGCTTTCTATCGGATGCATGGATGGGGGCATAGGATTTGATTTATTTGTGAGCAAGTGACGCAAGCGTTCAGATTCTGGCTGCGGTGTAGTGAGTTGTGTGTGGGGCTGCCCCACGCCTCCCACTGCAGCCAATAATGACTTGCCCCCATTCAGAATATTTCCACCACTGCTTAATGTACTACTGCCGGCACTTGTTTGAACACCCTGTTGGCCGGTGTTTTTGTTACCTACGCTTGCGTTACTTTTACAACTCGTATTCATGTGGTCCTTGTCATTCTTCCTCTCACTTGTGTCAAATGTCGGAAAACCAAAACCAAACTGGCCGCCACCCGGACCAGCGGTTGATGGCTGGCTAGCATTTGACTGTGGAGATGGCAGACTCGCGGCTGAATGTGATGAAAGCTGATAGGGTGTCGATGGTGACGCACACACTGCAGGACTAAAGCCATGTCCTGTAGAAGGGGGTCGTGGCGTACTTACGGGCGTAGTGACTGATGCCCGAGAATTGGGACGCGAGTCTGTCCAACCAGTCGCATCCATTTCGAAACTGGAATGTGCCAAGTCAAAATCGAAGGGATCAGCCCCACTGTAAAAAATGTTTGCTTCAGGCCCTGCAGGGGATGCAGCAAAAGAATTGACAATATTGGAATTATTCGAAGGGGCGTTCGATGTGGCAGCTACTGTACTACTGCGCTGGACACTATTACCAGTACCATTAATTACTGCCGATGTCATGAGAGGTCCACCTACGTTGGTTGTTTGCGTGTTATGTGGTGGCATGCCGCCGCCACCAACTAAGCCGCCTAACAAATGGGTGTTGCCGCTTACTCCAACCAAAACTGAAGCGGTCGATGACGAGCAGGAGTTGTTGTTTACAATTGAGTCGATTGGTAGCGAAAGGGGTGAGACCAAAGTGGAGTTAGGTGATATAGCCGAAATGCCACTTGGTGGAATAATACAACCGCTGCCACTATTATTAATATTTATAACAGCACTTCCTTCACTAATATCGAGATCTGGATTAAGAATTGTTTGCAAGGACATTATATAGTCACCCTCAGTTTGCGACTGATTAAGAAAAAGTCGGGAGTTAGCCTTGACATGTACGTAAACATCGGGTCCACCCAGACGTAGCCGAAATGGAAGTGACATCACATTTGCAATCGGAGGGTTGATCAACGTTGCGGGAGTGCCACCAGGCGATTGTGCAGCTGGTGAATTCATCAAATTCACAGTTGCAGCTGACTCTTTAACCTCGTGCAAGTGCGTCTTGAGGGCATTTAAATCTTGTGGATGACAAAGATCTTGCAGTAAGCGACCTAGCCAACTACTCAGATATTGACGATATGGTTCCCGCAGCGCTGTAGCATCCAAATTGAGTATTTTTCCGTGAACATCAAGTTTAAATGTTAGGTGTTCAATAGACTGTGGTTGCATCTGTTGCACAGGAGTCTCGTCCTCAGGACGCGTGATCAAACACAATATAGATGACGATGAGTCACCATCATCTAGTAAATATACAATTTGTTAGTACAATGTATGTACATATGTGTTGAAAACTAAAATCTTACCTTTCATAGGTGTTGCCAGCAACATAACTTCTTCATATTTTTCAGAATGTGCCTGTTGCCGAACATTTTTTTTGTCTACAGTGTCATTGGCGTTTGCCATAAAAGTATTCGCCGATGTTTGAGTAGCCGAGCGTAAATCTTTAACTAGCATTCGTACTTTGGCAGCTACGTTACGTTTCGCCTTTAAACCAGTTGGACCAACTGATGTAGTTGAATGTTGAGAACTGGCAGCACTACTACCATCATCCAGATCTATCCAACCGCTTTGACTACCGCTAGCAGCGACACTTCCGACTGTGTTGGTACTACCACTATATGACATATTTATTATTGGTTCCAATTTGGCATGATCTCCAGGATACAGGTACTGGTAAAGTGGTTTTCGATGCAGTTCCTGCTTTTCATACCCAATAAGCTCTCGAATATTTTGAGTACACGACTCGATAATACCGTCAGCAGTGACTTGCAAGAGCACCCAATCGACTGAGGAGAGATAATGCTCTAACGCCTCAAAGTAGGCAGATATTTCAGGCACCTGGCCGTTTAGTAGTGTTGGCTCCGGCAGTGGCGGCTCAGTTGATGAAATTTCACCCTGTTGTACAGGATGTATGGAACAATTATCCGTCGCACAACGAGAGCAACGTGTAGAGGCTGTGTGGCTCTTGTTTTTATTGTTGTTAAATGTTGAAATGGAATTTTGATTGTTATTATTATTATTATTCGATTGACCCGCATTGGTGGCCGTAGCAGGGTTTCTTGATGTTGACGAAGGTATATCACGACATTGGCCTTTATCACAAAATTCGCGATACTGTTAATAGACGAAGCTTTGTTTTTTAATCCATCATGAAATATTATACGAATGGCAGACAGACACATGTATAATAATTACAAATGAAAATTTAAAGAAACTAATTATGCGGCCTCTATACGAGTATTACATATGTACATAAGATCTGAATATCGTCGTGTCACACGAAAACTAGCTACCAAAATTTTAGTGTCTGACGAAAACTAACACCTTCAAATTTTGGCTGACGAAAAGTACCACTTTCATCTTTTGGCTGACGAAAATTAGCATTTTCGTTTTGTAGCACACTTATTCGCACAGAATTTTTAATGTTTCAGTTTTCGTAAGAAAGTGCTTCGTATGGTACGACGATACCCTGCAGTGAAATCCATAACTACCGAAAATTAGTCAAAGAGGCAGCAGTTAATGTGCTGTCGGTTAAATGAAAAAAAATCCTTAAAAAAAATTGAATCCGTCTTGACACCGACCGGATTCGAACCCGCGCTCGCCAGATTGAAAGTCACACGCGTCACCACTCTACCACCGCGCCAATTGCTTTAAGCGTGTTAAATGCTGCACTTAGGTGGCAGATATAAAACTGTAGAATGTGTAGGAATTTTTAACTAGTTCAGAACGAACGAATAATTGACACGGCCAACGTTAAATTCGCCAGTTGCTAACATGCAAAATATATTGAGCTCATACTAGTAGTGTCGAAAAATGAACTGGCTGCGCACCAGTTATGCACCTCTATTCAACGACACCGACTGCTACGAAAATTGGTATTCTGGTTTACAACGTTTCGAAAATAAGTGTTTATAAGTGTTAAACTATGTTCGAATCAGTGTTAGAAAGAGTTTATGTGAAATCATACGTATTTTTTGACAGCACATTTTTATTTTTAAAGTTAACTTCTTAGGCGGCGATTTTATGGAGAGTGAAATTTTAAAAAGGAAATATCAGGTACACTTCGGTTGCACTGAAATAGCAAACAGGAACCAGCAAAAGGTCAAAACGTTTAGCCGACTTTCTCCTAAATATTCTGGACGATATTGGTATCAAATAAAAGGTATTAAACATGGCTTTTGAATAGAAATGTACTCATTATGATTCCCAGGTCGGGTCCCCAGATATGGCTCAAAACGTGGACCCGGATGACCCCGAAATACTGCTGAGCAATACTGGTATCGAACGAAAGGTGTTGACCAAGGCTGAAACAGAGAGCTCTTCTCAGTATTATTCTTAAATAGACCATTGACCTATTTTAAATAGACCATAATTTTCATTGATTCATTCTTTGTTATTCTCACAATACAGAAATACTAACTAACTACATACTAAGGTAATGTAAGAAGTTAGCTTCTATCACGTGTACTGTGCTACACGTGGTTTTTTTTTTTATTTTTTTACATCAAATTCATATTTCCACTAAGGAATATATTAAACTAGTATCACCGTGGTCGAAAATTTGACCAATTAAATTGAGAGCGGAACGGGTTGAGAGTGGAATGACCATATTTCTTATATAATATTTCTATGTCCGAGGAGACATAGTGAAATTTTATGTCGAATAATTTTCTAGAATATTGTAAACCTCTAGCGACATCTAAAATTGCATTTTTCGGACACTTCTTTCTCTTTCCAGTTTCCTTCCTTTTTCTTCTGTCCCTTTTTGCGTTTCCTCCCCCTTTATCCTTTTTACTTTCCGTACACTTTCCTCTTACCTTTTCCCCTTTCATTTCCTCTTCCTTCGCCATTTCCGTTCCTTTCACTTTCCCCTTCTTTTAATACCCTTTCCCTTCCTTTCTATTCCTGAAAGAATATCAACAAAGGTTTTCAAATAGGTGGCAACTGGTTTTGTAAAAATTAAATTTTATTATCCATCTACGGGCAAGCCCTTTCAGATGACGTTTTAAATTTAAAAATCAAACAAACTATACCGAAATATTAAATTGTTTGACAGGTGGTAACCCTTTTTTCAAAAAATGAGTATAAATTACCAATTTTCAGGTCAAGCCTTTCATATAACACCTCAAAATTAAAAATCAAACAAACTGGAGCATAAAAATAAATTTTTAAACAGGTGGCAACCTTTTTTGTAAAACTTATAATAAATTACCCATTTCATACAAACCTCTTTCAAATGACAACTCAAATCGAAAAATCAAACAAACTATAACGTAAAAATAAATATTTGAACAGGTGGCAACCCTTTTTGTAGAAGTTATAATAAATTACTCATTTTAAAGTAAAGACCTTTCATATTGGCAGGCAAAGCCCTTTCATATGACACTTTAAATTTAAAAATTAAATAAACTGTAGAGTTTAATTGAATTTTTTAAAAGGTGGCAACCGTTTTTGTAAAGGTTATAATAAATTACTAATCTTCAGACCAAGCCCTTTCATATGGCACATCAAAATTTAAAAATCAAACAATAATATAATAATAATATAATACAATGGCGCTATTATAACTCTGACGTGTTTTATGGCCGAGCTTCTCTCCCAATTCTAGGTGTGCTCCTTTTGTTTTTTCCTACTAATTGGGTGGACCTACAGTTTTATGCCGGCTCCGAACGGCGAATGCATTTTTTGTGAGAAGCTTTTTTCATGGCAGAAATACTCTCGGAGGGTATGCCGCCCACTGCCGAGAGGTGACCGCTGCTCTTAAAAAACCCAATAATTGGATTTTTACTAATTAGAAAAATTGTTTTGGTGTTTTGCTCGGACCGTGGTTTGAACCCGAGACCTCTGGCATAGCAGGCGAGCACACTACCCACTGAGTTTAATTGAATTTTTTAAAAGGTGGCAACCGTTTTTGTAAAGGTTATAATAAATTACTAATCTTCAGACCAAGCCCTTTCATATGGCACATCAAAATTTAAAAATCAAACAAACAATAGCATAAAAACGAGTTTGTGAACAGGTGGCAACCCTTTTTAAAAAAGTTAAACCTTCCTGCACACCTACAGGTCAATCCCTTTCATTTGGCACCACATTTTCCAAAATCGGTATAACGGTGTAAAAGTTATGGTGCGTACAAAAAATCGCTTAGCGTAATATATATAAAGACTAGCTGTACCCGGCCAAGCTTTGCTTTGGCCTACTTTCTATTATAGGTACTTGAAGCGAAAAACGGCACACTTTAAAATATGTTGGAAGTATCTAGAAACCGAAATTACCTCGGGCTGCAGAGCTCAGCACAATTCAGATAAGTTTAAAAAAAGTGAAGGAAAAATTGATATTTTCAAAAGTTTGCCCTCTTCATGTTCTTATCCCATTTTTCTTCGTATTAGTCTCCAACTCCCTTTCCCTCTACTTTTCTCTTTCTCTTTCCTTTTCCATTTATATTTCCTTTCATTTCCGTTTCCTTTTTCTTTTCCCGTCACATTTCCGCTTCCCTTTCTCTATCGCTCTCTCTTACCTCTCCTTTTCTGTCTTTCTCCTTTTTATTCGCCCCTCTTATTCCTTCTCTAAATCCCTGTCTTACTTTCCCTCTCCCCATCCCCTTCATTCCACTTTTATTATATTCTCCCTCTCCTTTTCCGTCCCTTTGCCTTTCCCAGTCTCATTATTCTTCCCCTTTCCCTAGGGAACTGGGTTTAGCATAAAATACCCTGCATTCCACTATCATTGCTTAAAAACATTCCAAGGCGTCCGAATTGTCTCTTTTACCCATAATTGGGTATCGGGACTAAGAATCACTATGAAAATATCTCTATATAGCAGACCCAGTCAACACCTTTCATTTTATATCAGTATTGCTCAGAAGCATCCTGGGCTCATCTGGGTCCATTTATTGACCCACATCTGGGAACTTGACCTAGGAACCATAATGGGTACGGTATCTGGAGACTTGAACAAGAAATCGTAATGGGTACGGCTCTACATGAGAGTCCGCTCAACACCTTTCATTTGGTACCAATATCCCTAAGATATATCCCTGTGTTATCCGGGTCCACATATTGACCCATATCTTGGGATCCCACACAGGAATTGTCATGCGCCGTGATTAAATAACAATATTGCTGAGAAATTATCCGGGACCATCCGGATCCACATTTTGACCCACATCTGGGGACCTGACCTAGGAATCATAATGAGTTCATCTCTGTGTAAAAGCCCTGCATTTCAGTTGACACCAATTTCGTTGAGAAATTTTCCGGGGCAATCCGGGTCCACGTTCATTTGGTACCAATATCCCTGAGAAATATCTCGGTGTTATCCGGGTCCGCATGCTGACCCACACCTTGGGACCCGACCTAGGAATCGTAATGAGTTCATTTCTATCTAAAATCCCTGCTCAACACCCTTCATTTGATACCAATATAGCTCAGGAACATTCGAGGATCATGTGGGTCCACGTTTGACCCATATCTGGAGACCCGACCTAGGAATCACAATGAGTACTATTCTATGTAAATTCCCTGCTCAACACCTTTCATTTGATACTAATATCGCTCAGAAACATTCGAGGGTCATTCGGCTCCACGTTTTGACCCATATCTGGAGACTCGACCTAGGAATCACAATGAGTACTATTCTATGTAAATTGTCTGCTCAATACCTTTCATTTGATACCAATATCGCTCAGGAACATTCGAGGATCATGCGGGTCCACGTTTTGACCCATATCTGGAGACCCGACCTAGGAATCACAATGAGTACTATTCTCTGTAAATTCTCTGCTCAACACCTTTCATTTGATACTAATATCGCTCAGAAACATTCGAGGGTCATTCGGCTCCACGTTTTGACCCATATCTGGAGACTCGACCTAGGAATCACAATGAGTACTATTCTATGTAAATTGTCTGCTCAATACCTTTCATTTGATACCAATATCGCTCAGGAACATTCGAGGATCATGCGGGTCCACGTTTTGACCCATATCTGGAGACCCGACCTAGGAATCACAATGAGTACTAGTCTATGTAAATTCTCTGCTCAACACCTTTCATTTGATACTAATATCGCTCAGAAACATTCGAGGGTCATTCGGCTCCACGTTTTGACCCATATCTGGAGACTCGACCTAGGAATCACAATGAGTACTATTCTATGTAAATTGTCTGCTCAATACCTTTCATTTGATACCAATATCGCTCAGGAACATTCGAGGATCATGCGGGTCCACGTTTTGACCCATATCTGGAGACCCGACCTAGGAATCACAATGAGTACTATTCTATGTAAATTCTCTGCTCAATACCTTTCATTTGATACCCATATCGTCCCAAAATATTCAGGGGAAAGCCGGATCCACGTTTTGACCTTTTGACCTATATCTCGGGAACCGACTTCCGGATTTGAAAAAAATATGCATATAAACCATCTAGGGCAAGGTACTAAGTTGGTGTGCAAATTTGGTCAAAATCCCTCCACGCGTTTGGGCGAAAGCCGCCGACAAAGAAATGGGCTTGATTTTTATATATATATAGATAACTAAAAAATTTATTATATTGCTGCAGCAGCTTTATTAGTTGAAAAAGAAATAAAAATATTGCCTTTTACTTATTATAAAAAAATTGCCAACATAAATGAAAATAACGTTTATAGAATACTGTCACCAAGTTTCATGTGAGAATAATTCGGGAATTAACACCGGCTCAGCTTGGATATAATGAACCAATTTTATTTATTTACAAAGTACTGGGAATTTTTCAGTGAAACTTCCAAGAAATATTCTGTGGATGATAATTCATCTAATTTTCACAATTTCACCAGAAAGAGAATTCTGCCTGCCGAAGGCCGGTAACGCATAAAGGTCTTCTACACGCACACATTACTTTAACAAGGAATATATCCTGCACTATAAGCGCCCGGAAGGTGGGACTTTTTTGTGATCTGTGAGACCCGCTACCCTCCGGAAAAGGTATTTTTTATCTGATCGTGGTTCTTCATAATCAAATTTTCCCTTAACACGAGTGGTACATTATTGTGATTCCCACCTTAACTGTTAGTAATTTTTAATTATGAAAAAAACTGGTCTCCATGAACTGAATGGAAATGAAAATGCCAACTTTAGTGAAAATAACATTTATAGCTTATTCCCACCAAGTTTCATGCCACATACCACTTGCATTTGTGATGTTTTACACTATTGATCGTAATATGTTATACTGACAGAATCCATGGATGACGCTCCTCATTGGTCCCGTATCAACAAGTTTTGATGGATCGCAAAAGTGCAGAAAATTAATAACATTCGTTTGTACAGAGCTGTGCTCATCAATGTTAATTTTCTGTTATTCAATTTAGCACTGTTAAGCTCATTTCGTGAATTACCTACCCCAGAATTGTGCGTTATTAGCAATTTACACGCCTGTCCGTTCGTGGACCTTCTCTGGTTTTATAAGTTCTCTGGTGCTATCCAAACGCAAACCCTACTGTTCTCAAAATTATCAAAAACAGCAATAACTATTTCATTCATAACTCAATTACAAAAAATCAAGAGAAAACTGGCAACATTGTCTTCGCGCAAATCGACGACAATTTCCATAATTTTTCTGGTCCAACTCGACTTGAAATAAATTCATGGGCAAGGAGACAAGGTGACAAGGGGCAAACGTTATGGATGTTGTTATTGTACAATGTTCATACACCTCAACAAGTGCTGCGTTTCCTTGCCCCTCTACATTTTGCTGTTGTCCATCACTTTTCACAAAACAAACCAATTTTGTAAAATTTTAACTCCAAATAGCTTTCAGATCAAGTCAGTGGACATGCGGGTAATTCAAAAGTGATGAACCTCGCGCCCAATGGCAATGGTTCAACACCTGCTTATGTGCGCATTCATATGAACAAGCGCGGCCACTTGCAACAATCGGGCCTGCGCACTGTCAGCAAGCCATTGCATAGCGGAGGTTAGATTTGTTTGTCATATTTCGCTGACCAGAAGGAACAACCAACAACAACAAGAATAAAACATACTCTGCGCAACGAAATCGCTGTTGACAGTGAACAGGCCGCAATTTTAGCGTGCGCCCTGTCAATTGCTATTAATTTACATGTACTGCTGTAGCAGTTGAACTTGCTGCAACGGGCGATGACAATGGCTGAGTGCCTTACCCGTCATGATTTGAAATCGAGCTGAACTTGAAATTTCTGTGATTTATGAAAAGAATCTGCTTTGCCAAATTTTGTGCTGTGAACATTTGGACAACAGCGCAATGTAGAGGGGCGAGCAGAGTATGAGCTCGTCGGTATGTAATGCTGTGGTTATGGTACCAATCAACATTGCCAATCAAAATCGGAAATATTTCGTGATTGGTGAGAGGTGGTTACGCTTACATTGATGATTGGAGCGCACATACACAACATAACACATGATAATTACTGAGCACATACACAACATAACACATTATTACCTCTGAAACCTCGTTTGCTGGCTGCCTGTTTCACACAGCAAGTTTGCTGGATGTGAGAGTCCGAAAATTCTCTCACCGTCGGAGTGCACAACAACAATTACACGGTGCTCGACCAGCTTGATTGGTAGCATAACCAGGCCATAAGGGAATATGTATGAATGTTTGTATGTAGACACGGTCTTGAATTTCTGCAAATCGACGCGACCGTCGAATGTGACATAGCGTGTGCTTGACTTTGTCAGCTTTTGTTGAGCTGTAGGTACAAATAAAAAAACAGTATGTCGTTCGCCCCTTCACACTTTCATACCTTGCCATGAATTTTGCTGAAGTCTACTTGGACTAGAAAATTATTGAAATTGATGTCGTTTTGCACGACGACAACGTTGTCACATTTCGCTTGATTTTATGAATGAAAAATTTTATTGTTGTACATATTTTGTAAGGTTTGGTGGACAGTCGTGGTTGTACATATGTATGCATAGATATTTGTTGCAAAATAAAATATACCAATGTATTGATTACGTGCAATATATGTATGTAAGTTATGCATACATACATACCCAAAAGACCAGGAAGTAAGCGAAATGTAATAGGACTTGAGAACAAGCTTATAACAATTGTCCATTGTAAGCTTATTGCAATACAGTTTTTATAAGCTTAATTGTAAGCTTACTTACAAGCATGATTGTAATAATTGAGGAACACTTACATATGTTAAAAAGCTTGAAAACAATATTACAATAAGCTTACTTTACACTTGCAATGAAAGCTTGAAAAACTATTAATAATAAGATTGTTTTAAGCATGCTGTAAAATTTTTTTAAATTTTGGTTTTACAATGATTCATATAATTCATTGATTCCTTTTTCGTATAAGGGAAGCATAAAAGCCTCAATAAAATTCAATATAATGTTGAATGTCCCACTATATGATACCGTTGGATTGAATTTCAGGTTGATGTCATGGTTCGAAACAGGAGGAGAATATAAAATAAAGAACTTTGCAGTAAAGGTGAAGAAGGAAAGAAAATAAAAAGAAAAATGCAAATAAAAATTTATTTTTTTTTCTTTTTTCTACTATTTATACATACAATTGTATTTATAAGCTTACAACAAGCTTTCACAAGTAATATTTTTCTACAATTACATTTGTAAGCTTATAAAAAGGGTACCGTTTTGATTTTTCTACAATTGCTCTTAAGTCTTTTACAATAGTTTACACAAGCATTCCTCAAGCTTAACGCTTATATTTGTAAGCTTGTTATACTATTATTCTCAAGCCTTTTGGTTTATTGGGTATGTATGTACAACATAGTTATTTTTTATTTACATATTTAATTTTTTACGTATATATTTTTTATTTAATTATGCATGTACATACCTACCTATACACCAACCGGGCATATTATTTACCAAAATAGGTAGGTACATATGCATGTATGTATGTATGTATGTGCATATAATTTTTCCCAAATGAATCAACTGATTGACTGATCCAAGAGTCGGCCGATCGAGCTTCACCTTGACCAGGTCATATTTTTGAAAATTGTATTTTCGATTTTTTTTTTAATTTTTTTATGATATATTTTGCAAAAATTCATTTGAAAATAATGAAAAATATGAAAATTCAATTGAATCAAGTCATTGACTAATTCAAGAGTCGGGCGTTCGAGCCTCACCTTGACCAAATCATATTTTTGAAATTTATTTTTTCGGTTTTTTTAATTTTTTTATTATGTATTTTAAAATTTTTTTTTGAAAATAGCAAAAATTGTGGAAGTTAAGAAAATTGGGAAAATTGCTTTATTTATATCAGCAAAAGTGCAGAAAATTAATAACATTCGTTTGTACAGAGCTGTGCTCATCAATGTTAATTTTCTGTTACTCAATTTAGCACTGTTAAGCTCATGTGGTGAATTACCTACCCCAGAATTGTGCGTTATTAGCTATTTACACGCCTGTCCGTTCGTGGACCTTCTCTGGTTTTATAAGTTCTCTGTCTATATCTAGTGTTTTTGAATTTCAGTAGATAAATCAGCCTTAAATTATGAGAAATTAGCCTAAAATGAACTTTTAACTACTATATTATAATTTTTAACAAATTTCTCACAGAAAATTTTTTTTTTCCTTACAGCTTAAATAAGTTCAGAACATTTCCAAGAACTTTCAGTCAGACAGTTTTTCTTTTTTCGAATTCGTTTTAGTAGAAAAAAAATAAAAAAAAATTTTAATTTCAACTAATAAGCAAAAACACAATTTTTTTAATTTTAATGTAATTTATTTAAAAAATAATTTTTTTACTTAGAATTGACCATTTTAGAGTATTTAAAAAAAAAGTAATGTTTTTAATAATAATAATTCCCAACGGTTTACCCTCCATTTCCCGCCCGACCGACGCGAGGGGCGCAATCCGCATGACGCACGGATATATTTTTTAATTTTGCCAAGGTGTTGAGTGGCTTGGAGTTTGTTAAACGTCGAGTTCTTATGCTGCTCAGCTACAGAATAGAAATTCATCAGCTGATTACACATACATAAGTTTATATAGACACTTAGAAGCAATTACTTAGTTAACATTAAATACATATTATACTAAATTAGTAGAAGGAAACTATATCTAGTAGACAATTTGTTATTTGTTAAGAATTGAAAGAAGAGTTTTCCTTATAATGGATAGAGAGTCAGAGATGTCAAAGTAGGTAGAGTATGTGTTAAAACTTTTGCATAGATATCGGAATGGCTCATTTAATTCAAAATTAGTTTTACATTGTTTTAAAAAGATGGGCTGGTAATGTCTTGATGGACGGGCAGGAATGTTTAAGCTTATTTCAGAAAGAAGAAATGGGCTATTTATTGATCCCTTCAGCAGTTTCGTTACGAATATTACACCCAGAGTTTCCCTACGACTAGCAAAAGTTGGAAGGTTAATAAGCTTTAAGCGACTAGTATACGAGGGAAGATTGCAATGAGGGTTCCAATTCAAATTTCTTAATGCAAAAAGTAAAAATTGTTTTTGAATCGATTCAAGTCTATCAGAATGAATTTTATAACTCGGATTCCAGATTATAGATGCATATTCTAGTGTCGGTCTTACTAAAGTTGTGAAAAGGGCTTTAGTTACGTAGGGGTCACTAAATTCCTTAGACCAACGTTTTACAAACGCTAGAACACTTTTAGCTTTATTTATCATGACGTTGATGTGAAGGTTGAAATTAAGTTTATAATCGAATCTTACACCTAAGTCGACAAACTCATAAACTCGCTCCAGATCATGATTATTAATGGCGTAAGCTATAGGATCGACATTACTCCGCGAAAAGCACATAAATTTACATTTATTTAGATTTAGTGGCATAAGATTTATATTGCACCACGTAACCAAACCGTTTAAATCATTTTGAAGGAGCGATCTTTCCTCCGGTGAGGTGTAGGACTTGAAAAGTTTCACATCATCTGCGTACATTAAAACTTTAGAATAATTTATAGCACATGAGATGTCATTAATAAACAACAAGAACAGAGTCGGTCCGAGATGGCTGCCCTGCGGAACCCCAGAGGACACATCAATAGTAAATGAATAGGCATTCTTAAAAACAACCCTTTGTGTTCTGTTAGAAATGTAAGAAGAGATCCAGTTTAGGAGGATAGGTTGAAAACCCAGTAGTTGAAGCTTGTGGATAAGTAAATTGTGATTAACCTTGTCAAAGGCTTTACTAAAGTCAGTATAAATAACATCCGTTTTAGCACTTTCCCTAAACCCATTAGAAATACTTGTTGTAAATTCCAGAAGGTTAGTGATGGTTGATTTACCCCTACAGAAACCATGCTGAGAGTTCCCAATCAATGACTCAATCGAGTTTTTTATCTGGTTGCTAATAATCGACTCAAACAGTTTTGGGATAACAGACAATTTTGCTATGCCTCGATAATTTTCAAATGAAGATCTAATACCACTTTTATGTAAAGGAATAATAAAGGATTCTTTCCAAGCAATAGGAAAAATGCCAGATTTCAATGACAAGTTGAATAGCTTTGTCAAAGGTAGATAAATATGATCCGCACATTTTTTAAGGAAACATGCGGGGATCATATCCGGACCATAACTAAAAGACTCTTTCAGTGATTTAAGGTGATCTAAAACTTCATCTGAATTTATATAGGCAACATTAATTGTATTATTTTGAGAAAGATGGTACGGGTATATGCTGAAATTTAAGTTATCTTTGGAATAATTAGATTCGAAAAATTGTGCAAAGAGATTGGCAATGCTTTGATTATCACTAGACACACAATCCCGAAAACTCATAGATGAGGGAAATCCGCTCACTCTGCGTTTTGAATTCACAAAACCATAAAACGATTTAGGGTTGCGAAAAATGTTCTTTTTCATTTTTCTCAGATAATCATTGTAGCACTTTTTGTTCAATGCAAAATATTTATGTCGTAAAGTTGAGTATTGAAGGTAGACTTTCTGCAAGCCTGTCTTCTTATATAATTTAAAAATGCGAGATTTCTTATTTTTTAAGGCTCTCAAGTCTTTAGTTTCCCACAAATGCAGGGGCTCAACATATATGTATTTCTGCTTGGGTACAAATTTATCAAACAGACAGTGGATCGTGTTAATAAAATGCAAAACATTTTGTTCAACGTTCCCATCGTAGTTTGGCCAGACTAGTTTAGATAGTTCTCTATTAAGTTTTTTATAATTAGCCTTAGCAAAGTTAAAACGAAAACCCGATTCAGACGTTTTTGAGCTACAATGATCATCATCGCTTATAATTTCGTGTATTAACACCAATGATGGATGGTAAGCATCTTCAGGGAAAATAAGAGGGTCAGTTCTATTCACATAGAAATTAGAAACGTCATCTACAAATATCAAATCAAGTGCCTTTCCGAATTTGTTTTTAAAAACGTTTACCTGATGAAGACAGAGATCTGACATTTCTTCTAAAAAGTCAGTACAATTTGCCTTAGATGTAATCGGCATGATTTCATTGTTTTCCTCGCTCCATGAGACGTGCGGAAGATTAAAGTCGCCCAAGACTTTCTTCAGATGGAATTGAGGAATGAACCGCAAGTAGTACCCCTCCGCCGACCCTGTTCAAGCGATCATTTCTGTACACTTGGTATTCTTTACTAAAGATTTCCGAATTAAAAATATGAGGTTTAAGCCATGTTTCGGTAAAAGAAATTATTTGAAAGTTACAATTAAAAGTTTTTAGATAAAAGTCTGTTAGTTTAGTATTTAAACCCCGAACATTTTGATAGTAAATGTTTAGAGCAGATTTATTTATTAGTTTTTTGAGGCATTGCTAGGCAGGACAAGTTTGGGTAAGTTGTTATTAACGGATCTGGGCCTTTCTTCAAATTCCCGGACAAAGGTCCCAGCTGGCCAAAATGATTTCTTTAAAACAGTGTCATAATCTTTGGACGAGACGTCAATTTTGAAAGAAGCTATATTTCTCTCATAATTAAAATTGAATTTTTTAACGAAAAGTTTTTCGGGAGCAAATTTGGATGATATGAAAGCCCTCAGGTCCTCAAAGGTTGTATCTTTATGAAATCTAGATACAAAAACTGATTTATCTCGCGGAACGATAATCAATTCTTTGGCCTTCGGAACAGGCTCCTTTGCTTCCGGAGCAGGCTCCTTGGCTTTTGCTGCAAGTGTGATCGAGTGAGTTACGAAATTTCCTCGAGATGTTTTTTCAGTTAAAGCAGTTTTGGAGGAACATGGTTCGTCGACGCAGGGACTAGGTGAAGCCAAATCGATTAACTCGACGGAAAGCTCAGCCGAGTCGACCTGAAGGTTGCTCTGAACCTCTTCATTACGCGGGGTAATGGCTTTAGTTTTCTTTACAGGTTTTGGCAACGTGAAGGAATTAAACATTTCCTCGTGCCTTTTAAATTTATCATTTAAAGCCGATAACTCCTTTGCTAATTCGGAAAATCCATTTCTGGTGTGTCTAAAAAATTTGAAAAGATCAACATCTGTTGATCTGCATTTTAAACACGACCAGCGCACTCCCTTGTTATCTTTAATTGCGTCAAGAACCCTTCCCGTCAGGCCAGCGCACTTCATATGGGCAAGCCCATCACACAGCCAGCAAGAAACGAACTGTTCCTTATCGCTTTTCAATGAGCAATTCTGATAACCACACGACATTATACGGCAGAATAAAAATTAATAGGAAAAAGGAAAATATATAGGCAATAAGTGGAAAAGCAAAAAAGTATATACCACAATCTACACAATTACACTACAAAAGTTTGAAGCGAGCAGTTTAAGTGCCACTGTATGACGTTTAATAAACAACGCAAACAGCTGTGGTAAAAGAAAAGAGAAAACTAGATTGCAGTGAAAAAACGAATGCGCGCACAAAAGCAAATGATAAAATAAAATTTAAGCACTCGACTGCAACAATAACACAATGCAAAATGCAAATAAAAAATGCACGACAAAGCAAGTGACAAAGATAAATCAAGCCACTCAAAAATGCACCAACAACACTATGCAAATGCCTTGGCAAATAAAATAAAATATAAACTTTGTTTAAACTTTAAAATATTGACAAAACTGAGACAAAAATATCACTATTAAACTCAGTATAATATGTAAAAACTTTATTTTCAACTTTTAATAAAGAATTTTGTTCACAATATTATTTTTAATTGCAAAGTTCACACAGCAAAACAAATTTGGACTGCACAGCTTGACGTTTGCGTTCTGTTATTATTTTTTAAAATCTTGTTTGCTCTCACTTCGCTGGTGTTGCCATCGCATAGATAATTGGTACCGGGTACAGCGGGTACGGGTACCAATTAATTCTTTGGTTCATAATGATAATAATACTCTAAAATGGTCAATTCTAAGTAAAAAAATTATTTTTTAAATAAATTACATTAAAATTAAAAAAATTTTGTTTTTTGCTTATTAGTTGAAATTAAAATTTTTTTTTATTTTTTTTTCTACTAAAACGAATTCGAAAAAAGAAAAACTGTCTGACTGAAAGTTCTTGGAAATATTCTGAACTTATTTAAGCTGTAAGGAAAAAAAAATTTTCCGTGAGAAATTTGTTAAAAATTATAATATAGTAGTTAAAAGTTCATTTTAGGCTAATTTCTCATAATTTAAAGCTGATTTATCTACTGAAATTCAAAAACACTATAGATATTAATACATATTCTGAAATGTACGTAAAATACCTTTAAAATAAGCCCAATTTGATGTTTTTCCTATAATTCCATCAGAAGCTATGAAGATTTTTTGGCCAAACCATACATTCATATGGCAAAATATCTATTTTGCAAAAGTCGGGGGGTCAAAATCGGTTTTAGAGCTATGGTTTCTTGGGCAAATTTTCTTAGAATCATCTGTAGATTACGTTTTTGCTATACTCCTGATGCAAAAAAATCCATCCATACAATTTGACACGCTCTAATAAACATATACTTTTGTTTTATTACATGCTTTTATCAAGTTCCAAATATTTTTTTTGACAGGCGATTGCGTCCAAATTAGAAATAAGTCTATTCTGACGAATTTTCGCGGGGGAATTTCGCCAGCGTTTTCGTTCTGTTCATTCGCATATACTGCCGTGTATTTTAATCGTTTGATAGAACGCCGCGGCCGACGAAAATTCGTCCGGCGCTGAGTCTGTTTAAGCTATAAGGAAAAATTTTTATAATTTTTTTTCTTGTTTTTTTTAAATGATAATTGTAATTCGAAAAATGGGAAGTAGGTATAAAAGTATCACTAAAGTTCAATATAATGTTGAATGTTCCACTATATTATGGTGTTGTATTGAATTTCAGGTTCGAATTCGGAGGAAAATACCAATAGACAACACTATAAAGCAAGCAATGAAGGTTCCACAATGGTTGCGTTCAGAATCCCAACGGTTGCGCAACAGTTGTGTTTTTATCTTCTGAACGCAAAGTTGAGTAGTTGAGTATTTCTGATCAACACAACATGATGTGAGTTTGGACACTTTTTTCCATCATAAATTTTTTATGCTCACATCGGACAACATGTTGTGCTTACAAAAATACAAATACAAAATTATACAAAAATATAAATACCTACATACCCAGCTAACAATTTTACCAGACATTTTCTGATATCAGACAATTCTGAAAATATTCTGAGTAAAAATGTGAGTATTTGGACAAGTCGTCGCTCCGGAAGAAGAAAGACGCATGTCAGTAATTTGTCGACGAAAAAAGGCGCATTAAAAATATGTCGGGGAAGAAAGACGCTTTACAAAACATGTCGACGAAGATAGACGCATTAGAAAATATTTCGACGAACAGAGACGCATTATAAAATATTTCGACGAAGAAAGACGCATTAGCATTATTAACTGCGAAGAAAGACGCATTAGCATTAATATTGACAAAGAAAAATAAAAAATCGAATACGTCTTTCTTTCCTAAAAAATATTTAAATGCGTCTTTCTTTACAGTAAAAAAAAATAAAGCGTCTTTCTTCGTTATCAAAAAAAATAAAGTGTCTTTCTTTCGAAAAATATTTTTAATGCGTCTTTCTTTGAAAGAAAAAAAGTTTGCGTCTTTCTTCCTCAACAAAACAGTTTGCGTCTTTTTTCTTCTATAGCGACGAAGTCGTAAAGATTTCTTAGGTATTTCTATTAGAAGTATCTAGGGAATTTAATTTTTTACTCATCCGACAAATCTTATAGATATCGGACCGATTTCGTGCAGATAAGTATTTTAAATTATTTCCTTCAAGAAAATTTTTATTTGTCATCAGTTCAAGATGAAAAAAAACTTATAAAAGAGAATATGTATCAAATTGAAATTTTGCAATAATAAAGAAATGTACATATATACGAAGTATTCGTAACGATAGCCGGATTTGTATGTCGCCTGAGGCCTTAAAACAACAAAATGTCACGGTAATTTGGATTTGGTTGAACAATAAATTATTGATTATATCCGACATGGTCGTCTTCTGCAGATTGCTGCCTATGTGGAAACATATGAATATATATGCTGAAGGATAATCCGATGTGGCCGCTGTGGTGCAGTGGGTAGAGTGCTCGCCTGCTATGCCAGAGGTCTCGGGTTCAAACCACGGTCCGAGCCAAACAAATTTTTCTAATTAGTAAAAATCCAATTATTGGGTTTTTTAAGAGCAGCGGTCACCTCTCGGCAGTGGGCGGCATACCCTCCGAGAGTATTTCTGCCATGAAAAAGCTTCTCACAAAAAATGCATTCGCCGTTCGGAGCCGGCATAAAACTGTAGGTCCACCCAATTAGGAGGAAAAACAAAAAGGAGCACACCTCGAATTGGGAGAGAAGCTCGGCCATAAAACTCGTCAGAGTTATAATAGCGCCATTGTATTATTATTATTATTATTATAATCCGATAATGTTGCTGGTTCATTACCATACTCAGCCACCCACAAGTTAAAGTTTATTAACGGCTCTGGTGAAGGGCGTGGAAAGCTTTAAATACCGATGTATATATTAAGTATCGATGTATATATATATATGTACACATATCTATGTTTTTTAATTTTCATATACTATGTAATAAATATTTAATAATTAAAATGCCACTAAATATGTTTGCTTATGCGAATTTTAATCGAAAATTCTTTAGATATCTGTAAGATATCCATCAGATTCTTCGGCAAATAAATTAGAAATTCTCACGATTTTTCTTTAGATATCTGTTAGATATCCGTCAGATTTGTGGGAAAACAATAGAATTTCCCTCCATTGTTCGTTCAGAAATCAGTTAGATATCTGTACGAATCGTCGGTAAAAAACATAGAATTTCCCAAGACATGTCTGTAAGAATTCCTGTCAACGTCTTCATACATTTCTCTTGAAGAAGTCGTACAGAAAGCTTATTGATTCCGGAGTTTTTTGCAGAAAATCTGATAGAAATCTAACAGATTTCGGGTAAAATTGTTAGCTGGGTATATTTACGAATTGTTGAATGTAATAAAAATGTTTCAAAGCAGCGAAGCTATTGCCGATTATGTTGGGGATAGGTATTTATAATAATAATTTGTTGTTTGTCTGTATCAGCTCGTTCAGAAGGCGCAAATTATATCACTTTCCGCTCGGTGTTTTGCTCAACAATTGCGACTTCTGAACGCAACCAATGAGAGAAGAGGAGAATAATCTGGGATGAAGGGAGAGATAGGATGAAGAGAATTGGGTCAGGGGAAGGAAAATGCAAAAACAAAAGAATTTTTATGACCCGAATGTTTACTGGGATTATTTATTCAAAAATTGTTGTCAATACCCAGCTAACAATTTTACCCGAAATCTGTGAGACATCTATCATATTTTCGGCAAAAAACTCCGAAACCAATAAGATTTATGTACGACTTCTTCAAGAGAAATGTATGAAGATGTTGACAGGAATTCTTACAGACATGTCTTGGGAAATTCTTTGTTTTTTTACCGATGATTCGTACAGATATCTAACAGATTTCTGAACGAACAATGGAGGGAAATTCTATTGTTTTCCGACGAATCTGACTGATATCTAACAGATATCTGAAGAAAAATCGTGACGATTTCTGATTTATTGTCCGAAACCTCTGATGGATATCTTACAGATATCTAAAAAATTTTCAATTAAAATTCGCATACACAGATGTAGTGGCAAATTAGATATTATGCAAATATGTATTTATTAAATGGAAATTTATTTACATGTGTAGATATCGCTATGTACAAACATATACCTACATATGTATATACATATTTATGTAAACATCTGTACTTAGTCTTATTACTAGAGCCGCTAATAAACTTCAACTTCTGGTTGGCTGAGTATGGTAACGAAGCAGAGATTTACATTATTAAAATACTTGAGGCTCGTATAATTGGATGGACGCTCGTCTGATTTATTTGGCTGGTCTAAGTCTGCGCCATGTTCCAATAAAAGCTACGTGATCTATCTAATATGCAAAATTGATATCATGTTATTATTCTTCTGATATAAGAAAACTAACATTCACGAACTTACCTCATTGCAACAATAATAATACCAGCTTCCTTCGGTCATGTGTGTTTGCAGTACTATGTATTTATTAAGCCTGTGATATACAGTTTAACATGCGGTGGTAATTCCCTTGTGCTTCTTAAATTGCACATTTTCTTGTTTTATTATTATTTTTTTTTTAATTTTGAACTGATGACAAATAGAATTTTTCTTGTATGAAAATATTTTGGAATATCTGCACGAAATCATTCAGATATCTATAAGATTTTTCGGATGGGAAAAATGTAAAATTACCTAGACATTTCTCGTAGAAATCTTTAAAAAATATATCTACATAGTCAACTTTGTACTCAGATTTTTTTCAGAATTATCTGAATCAGAAATTGTCTGGTAAAATTGTTAGCGGGGTACCAACAAATTATTTTATGAAAATTGACATCTCCTTGTTAATTGAGTGTGTGTGAAACACAAAAATTTATTGTTAAATTATAAATGTAATGTACTACATTAATTTTCTGTCTGAAATCAGTATAAACCAAGTTTCGTCATAATATCTCAATTATTTGTCGAGTTATGGACTCCGAAATCTCGTTGATTCCTTTGTCTAAAAAGAGGCGGTGCCACACCAATTTTCCAAAATTTTTCTATTTTTTGTTTCGGGTCTATTGTGGTACTTATGCCACAAAATTTCAATGAATTATCTTTATATTTGACACAGATATCTCTTAAAATGTTTTATTAGGTCACTTTATAATACCCATATATAAAAGTGGGCGTGGTCGTCAACCGATTTTGGTAATTTTTCGTCCACACATTTGCCTAAATAAACATATCACGCGTACCAAATTTCATCGATATATCTTCAACGGTTTCTGAGTTATGACATATAAAACTTTCAATGTTTGACCCTTAATAAGTGGGCGTGGCACCGCCCATTTTCCAAAATTTCATCAAATTTCTTCTTAGGGGCCTGAGCTCAAAACACGGGTAAAATTTCATCACTCCAGCTATAGTAGTGGCTGAGATACCAAATTTCCGATTTTTTTTATATAGGCGTGGTCATGGTCCGATTTCGCCCATTTTCAATACCAACCGTCCCAGTCTCGATACCAACTTGCATTCCAAATTTCATCAAAATATCTCCATTTTTGCACGAGTTAGAGTTGCGTTAGAGTGCGTACGGACGGACGGACGGGCGGACGAACGGACATGGCTCAATTGATTTCTCTTTTCACCCTGATCATTTTGATATATATAAGTCCATATCTATCACGATTATTTCGTTCTGTTACAATCCACCGTTATGAAATCAAAACTATAATACTCTGTGTACTAGTACAGCTGAGTATAAAAAATAAAATGAAATTTATTATTCAACTAGCAAATACCCGTTGCTTTGCAAAGACGAATAATTGTTAATCTCAGTTAAGTAAAGTTGAGTTGAGTTCAGTTAAGTTAAATTAAGTTAAGTTAAGTTAAGTGAAGTGAAGTTAAGTTAAGTTAAGTTAAGTTAAGTGAAGTTAAGTTAAGTTATGTTAAATTAAGTTATTATGGGGTTATCTGAGTCCACTTGATGACCCGGTCTAGGCAGAACTATGGAAATATCTATGTTGAAGCCGTTCCCAACACCTTTCATTTGATACCAGTATCGCTCAAAAACATTCGGGTCCGCATTTTAACCTATATCTGCGCTCCCGGCCTAGGAATAACAATTAAAGAATTTTGTGTTGAAGTCCTGATCAAGGCCTTTTATTCGTTACCAATATTGTTCAGAAACATTGCGGGCCATCCGAGTCCACGTGTTGACCCATATCTGGAGACCCGGCCTAGGCATCACTATTAAAACAGCTCTATGTTGAAGTCCAGATCAAGACATTTCATTCGATACCAATATCGTTCAGAAACATTTTGGGCCATCCGGGTCCTCGTTTTGACCCATATCTGGAGACCCGGGCTAGTAATCATTATGAATAGAGCTCCATGTAAAATCCCCCTTGATTTGATACTAATATCCCTCAGAAATATTCTTGGGTCATCCGGGTCCACGTGTTGACCCATATCTGGAGACCCGGCCTAGGCATCACTATTAAAAGAGCTCTGTGTTGAAGTCGAGATCAAGGCCTTTCATTCGATTCCAATATCGCTCAGACGCATACCGGGGTCATCCAGATCCACGTTTTGACCCATATCAGTGCTGGAATTCTGTAACTTATTTTGCGACCGATAATCGCAAAATCTACCGACACAAAAATTTCCCTCGATACCGCTGCGATGATTATCGGAAACATCTGTCAAAATATACTATAGAAATCGACCGAAAAATTGTACAGAATAGCATAATCGCAAAAATGATCGGAAATTTACGATACCGATCCGAAAATTGTCGCAAATTGGTTACAGAATAGGCCCACAGGATATCTGGCATGGAAAGCACAATGAAAATAGGTCTGTGTTAAAGCCTTGCTCAATACCTTTAATTTCGTACCAATATCGTTCAAAAACATTTCGGAGTCATCCGAGTCCACAATTTAACGCATATCTGGGGAGGATGTCTAGGCATTACAGTGAAAAGAACTCAATGTTGAAGTCCTACTCAACACCTTTCATTTGAAACCGTTCTTGAGTTATAGCATAGTATCTATGCATGTATAAACAGGTTTTTGATTGCCACCGAGACAAACAACAAACTGTAGAAAAACAAACATATGAGTCGCCTGCGCTGCAAATTCCTTTTGTTAACTTATTTTGCAAAGAAAATGCCAGTAGCCTAGCTGAAACAAGCCCGGTTTGTATAATATTGTTGCATAAATTTAAAAATCTAAGTTATCTAATCTAATCTAATCTAATACCTTTAAACGAGCAATTCTTGTATATTTATATATATATATATATATATATATATATATATATATATATAATCAGGATCTCGAAAACGGCTCCAACGATTTTCATGAAATTTGGAATGCAGGGAGCTTCGGGGGTAAAATCTCGAAAAATTTAATTTTTTTACTCACTTTTATCCCGGGTCCCGAGATATGGGTCAAAACGTGGACCCGGATGACCCTCGAATGTCTCTGAGCGATATGGGTATCAAATGAAAGGTCTTTATGAGGACTTCAACATAGAACTCTTTTAATTGTGATGCCTAGGCCGGGTCCCGAGATATGGGTCAAAACGTGGACTCGGATGACCCTCGAATGTCTCTGAGCGATATGGGTATCAAATGAAAGGTCTTGATGAGGACTTCAACATAGAACTCTTTTAATTGTGGTGCCTAGGCCGGGTCCCGAGATATGGGTCAAAACGAGGACCCGGATGACCCCCGAATGTCTCTGAGCGATATGGGTATCAAATGAAAGGTTTTGATCAGGACTTCAACATAGAACTCCTTCAATTGTGATGCTTAGGCCGGGTCCCGAGATATGGGTCAAAACGTGGACCCGGATGACCATCGAATGTCTCTGAGCAATATGGGTATCAAAAGAAAGGTATTGATGAGGACTTTAACATAGAACTCTTTTAATTGTGATGCCTAGGCCGGGTCCCCAGATATGGGTCAAAACGTGGACCCGGATGACCCTCTAATGTCTCTGAGCGATATGGGTATCAAATGAAAGGTCTTTATGAGGACTTTAACATAGAACTCTTTTAATTGTGATGCCTAGGCCGGGTCCCGAGATATGGGTCAAAACGTGGACTCGGATGACTCTCGAATGTCTCTGAGCGATATGGGTATCAAATGAAAGGTATTGATGGTGACTTTAACATAGAACTCTTTTAATTGTGGTCCACGTTTTGACCCATATCTCGGGACCCGGCCTAGGCATCACAATTAAAAGAGTTCTATGTTGAAGTCCTCATAAAGACCTTTCATTTGATACCCATATCGCTCAGAGACATTCGAGGGTCATCCGGGTCCACGTTTTGACCCATATCTCGGGACCCGGGATAAAAGTGAGTAAAAAAATTAAATTTTTCGAGATTTTACCCCCGAAGCTCCCTGCATTCCAAATTTCATGAAAATCGTTGGAGCCGTTTTCGAGATCCTGATTATATATATATATATATATATATATATATATATATATATATATATATATATATATATATATATATATATATATATATATATATATATATATATATATACAAGAATTGCTCGTTTAAAGGTATTAGATTCTTCCTTCACACAAATAGTACAAATATTTCAAGAGATATTACGAAGAGAAGGAAAATTTTGTATGGGAGTATCCCATCCCTGACTTTTAATCAGATTAAAAATATGCCTATAGTAATTACCGGGTGAAAATACCCAGGTGTGCAAAGTTTCGTGAGGATCCGTTCAGCGGTTTTTGCGCCAATTGAGTTTAAACACAATTTCCATTTCACATTTATAATATAAGAAGATTGGTAATATTTCCAAAAATAATCACAATTTCTATTGCCTCCGGCACACAAGAGCTGACGGACAAAATCGCTCTGATTAACTGTCAAAGATTTGATTCATCGTAAACCAGAATACCGATTTTACGAACTTCGAAAAAATCTGACGCTCATCGGACGTCAATCGAACTGCATAATGCCATTTGATTCGATTCACATCCGATGAATGTGAATAGTAATCCGGGAACTAGAGATTTTCCCCACAGGGTATCAGCTGTTATATGTATATCTGCGGTCACAAGCAATAACCGCTTAAGTCGTCTTAGAAAGATTTCGAGTTATATATACCAAGTTATTCTCGTTTTAAACCCCTATAATTCTGTAAAACCCTCATGTTTATACCTTAATTCAATCAAAAGATATAATTAAAAACATTTAGACTTAACTTACAATAGAGGTATATTAAACTTGCTATAACAGTCAAAGTAGATGTATGTATATACTTAATCAAATTTCTTCATGATAATTTGTTTTATTTACAAAAATTGATCGTAACATTGTGAATTATCTCGAAATCATATTTTTCTACTTAAGCGATTATTGGAAATTGCCACAAATATGTACATACATATACATAATTAATGGACGGTTGGCAAAAAAAAAAGGCTAAATCTTGTGAGATTTTAAGGTATAATAGAATGCTTACCGTTTTCACGACTTGATTTAATATAGCTGCTTTGTCTGGTTTAGTTGATGTCATATCGCCACGTTTGTTGAGTTGCAGAAACTCTGATAATTGTTCGATATAATTATTTTCCAATTCGCGACGCCGTTTCTCATTGTTGCATTTGTTGATTTGCGACTGAGGCTAATAAATTATAAAAATTTAATTTTACTTTACAGAGCGAAAATCCAAGAATTTATATTGATCAATAGTATTTAGGAGCAGTAAAATTCTAATTGAATTTCTTTGAGGCGCTTAAGTAGAAAAAATTACATTATATGAGCTAGCATTCTAACGAACAGAAATATTTGTATACTTATATGTATGTGTATGAGACTCTTACCAAGTTGGCTTTTGGATCAGTTTTCCTTCTGATTTTTCGAGTCGGCGCCGCTGAGTTGTTGGAGATCGGCGATGCCACCGCATTCATAGTGATAGAGCTCTGCAGCGTACTGGTTAAACTGACAGCAGTAACAGCTTTCTGTGACAATATCAAAGTTAAATAATTAATATTAATTTTTATTTTTATTTTTGTGGCTGTTTTAACGTAATCACCTTTCTATCAATCTCTATACCGTCGGCTCAACTTACCTGCAATTTTGTGACTTTATCGCTAATTATTCCTCCACGACGAGGTATCGTTGGCGAAAGTAGAAAATTAGGATCGCCCCCAACTAAAACCGAGGGTTCTAGGCCCCCCAATGAGGCCGTTACCACGTTATCAGTGCCTACTGTCGAAACAGTAACAGCGGCAGTCGCTGCAATCGGAGATTTATGGGGAAGTTTGTAAATGAGATTTTTGATAGTCGTTGTTGTTGAAGTTGAGCAGCTCTCTGATGATGTATATGAACTGGCAGTTGAGGTTGAATTTTTATTAGGGCGTATACCGTTAGGATCAATATTATTGGTTTTCGCAGTTTGTGGAAATGTTGACAATACAGCACCGACTTTACTGTTGGCAATAATGCTGCTGCTATTGGTATTGGTTGTGTTTGGAACCCAAATATGTGGTGTATTACATGGGCCAAGCCTGAAAGGAAAAACTCAATGGTTCAGATCATTTCACAAATTGATAATTTTAACAGGTTTCTGAGTTATGATTCATAAAACTTTCAATGTTTGCCCCTTAATAAGAGGGCGTGGCACCGCCCATTTTCCAAAATTTCACCATATTTCTTCATAAGGGCCTGAGCTCAATACGTGGATGAAATTTTATCACTCCTTTACTGAGATACAAAATATCCGATTTTTACTATATAGGGGAAGTGGGCGTGGTCATGTTCCGATTTCGCCCATTTTCTATACCAACCGTCCCAGTCTTGATACCAACTTGCATTCCAAATTTCATCAAAATATCTCAATTTTTGCGCGAGTTATCGTGCGCACAGACGGACGGGCATGGCTCAATCGATTTCTCTTTTCACCCTGATCATTTTGATATACATATATAAGTCTATATATATCTCGATTATTTCATTCTGTTATCCACTGTTATGAAATCAAAATTATAACACTCTGTGTACTAGTACAGCTGAGTATAAAAATAATGTAATTATGTTTATAAAGTTTCATTTGAGCGTTAGACAAGATAAGTCAACTATTTTGGCAAAGGGATGCTCTAATTTTTTGTTTACGTTTGACGGAAACGCGGTGTATTTTGTATAATGCGGATACTGCTTAAAGTGGGCGTAGCCAAGCCCATTTTCAAAATTTGTATCAATTATCCGACTAAGCGTATAAATATTAATGCTAGTGCACAATTTCATTCCTTTATGACTTTTAGTTACAAAGATGTCACGTCACAAATTTCACAAGGCCATTTTAGAAATTTTTTTGTAAAAAAGTAGGCGCGGTTATAAACCGATTTTGCTAAATTTTTTAACGTATATTAGCACAAGTCATAAAAGTGTAAACACAAAGTTTCGTTATAATACATCAATTATTTTTGGAGTTATGGGCTCCGAAATATCGTAGATTCCTTTGCCCAAAAAGGGGCGGTGCCACGCCCATTTACAAAAATTTTTCTGTTTTTTATTTCCGGTCCATTGTGGGACTCATGCCACAAAAGTTCAATGAATTATCTTTATATTTGACAAAGATATCGGTTAGTTACACCCATTTATAATACCCACTTATAAAAGTGGGCGTAGTCGTCAACCGATTTTGGCAATTTTTCGTCCAAATATTCGCCTTAGTAAGTACATCTCTCATACCAAATTTCATCGATATATCTGTTATAGTTTCTGAGTTACAACTTATAAAACTTTAAAATTTTGTCCTTTAATAAGTGGGCGTGTTGCCGCCCATTTTCGAAAATTTTAGAATATTTCTTTATAACGGCCCGATCTCATTAAGTGGATGAAATATTTAATTATTCGTGCTATATTAGTGACTGAGATATCCATATCTGTACCTGCCCAGACGCGGATTTGTACCCAAGGTTGTTTCACTTTATTTGATGTAAAAAGTAAAATAGCAGGTGGACGCAGGTAGACTTTATGAATTCTGGTAAAGTAATATTCAACAAATCACTACTGTTAATTTCCCAAATACCTTTTTTGACATTTTTTTTTAATTTTCCATCAAAGTTTGAAAAGGGCCTAAAAATAGGCTTTTCGAAAAACAGGTATATCCGACAACTTTTACTAGAAAACAAGAAATTTTATGTTTTGTTTAAACTTAGAATTGAATTACCTTTCATCAAAATACAATGAAGTAACAACCGGCCGCTTTACCTACAGGCAAAACAATTTTAAATGCAAAAAAGAACAAAAAGAACAAATTTTTTCTGTGTTGAAAATTTGCCAAGCTTGAGCGGTTCTACCTCCCAAACTAAAATTTTCTATTCAATAAAGGTTACATAATCGTGTTCGCCGTAAAATTCTCTATTAGATACATGTATAAGATTTATGGAACACTTTCATGAAATTTTTGATTTTTGCCACGCTTTTTCGGCAGAGGCGCCATGGTGTTACGGTGATGCCCGTGCCGCAGAAATCAAAATCGTTTTGATTTTGTAGGTAAGAACGTGTCAGCTGATCGCTCGCAGGGTTGCAGGGTAGAAGAGTTGCCGACTGAACATTTTTAGTTATTAACCCTAGATAGATAACGCTATTTTACACCCCTGCAAAGATAAAGATACGCCATAATGACGTATCTTCATTTAATGGCTTTTAAGGAGGTGAAAAAATATAAAACTTATTTGTTTTTTGACTGAGATAATTTATTTCATTTATTTCCAGTCTTATGTGGAACATTTAAACATAAAATTAAAGATAATACGAGATTAATAAAGAAATTCATTTTTTTGACAAAAAGCTACAAAAATTAGACAGCCTTCACAAAAAGGTGCAAATTTCATTCTTAATTCTAAATTCACAGAAGTTTTTTAGGTTACTTAACAAAACAACCCTTTAAATAATATTTTAAAACAAAAAAAATAAAATCAAGCAAGATTATATGCATGTGTTACAAACTTGTTTTTGGTGTTGTCTAAAGAGCTGCATAAATGCCAAAAAAGTTACCCGTGAATAACCCACTCAATTTGGCGGAGTGGTACTCACTCGTGCAAACAAAACGAAATCACTCAAATATGAGAGAAAAAGCAAACCCACTACAAAAGCGACAACTACTGCTCCGTGAAGCTGGACCCCCCATTCAATGTGCAACTTTTCTACATTAAAAATTGCTACAGTAGATCTGAGTTTCTATTACAAAATCGGGGAAAGTGTCGATTAAAGTGACGTCACATTAATACGATCCACACTTTGTCACCACCTATTTATACTAGAAAAGATATGAGTTACAGAAACTCAGTACATATAAGTATCTTAAATTTATCTCCTAAAAACGATTAAATTTAGCTAATTGTTTCAGGCTTTAGGTCTTAATTAAAACACATTTTTGTGAGAATCTTGTTGCTTCGCAATATAATTTTTCTATGGATTTTTAATTATGTAAATTTAATGTTCTGACTGTGTTGTTATTTTATGTTTTAGCCCTTGATAACTATCACCAAGGTGTGATGGAAATATACTGAGAAACAACAAAATTACAACAAAAATGTGTTTTAATTATCAACTAATAATAATATAATACAATGACGCTAATAGAGCTGCAAAACCATCGATAGTCGGATGGTTTTGTTTACAGTTTTCTTTCCAAAAACTCTTTAATTTTTTACGCAAAACAATAATTAAATAAAAGATCGAATAAGAATTAGATACTTCACTTACACTGAGAGAAAAATCAACCAAAAGTTGGTTAATAGTACTAATTTCACACTTGAAATGGAATCAATGTGAATTTTGTTTAATATTACCATTACCATTGTTGATATATTAGACAGTGTTTTTGGTTATATTAACCATGATATTTGTTGATATAACAAAATTTTCGTTCAAATCTTCAACCAATTTCTTGTTACTATTAAACAATTTGTTGGTTATATTTTTATGCCAGTAGCAGCACTGCTATGTATGATCTATAAGAGAGTGTTAATATGTTAACTGAATAAGAAAATTCCAAATACTCACTCTCTCGCTCTCTGCAATTCGGGTCCAGCCATTCAATTTCGTCAAGCACAAACGGTGTTGAAGGCGATGGTAACAACAAAGCCGAAGCCACAAAGCTTCGTAAATATTTTTACTTTTTTTTTTAGATATGAATTAACCAATATTTTCGTTAATATAACAAATATACACGTTGGGGAACCCAACTTTCTGTTTGATATTGATTGTTACCAAAATATTGGTTAATGGTACAATGAAAATGTACATATTACATTTTTTCCTTTTGACATGAATAAATCAACCAATAAAACATTAACCAAGAAGTTGGTTGAAAAAACCATTGTACTTTTTTCTCTGTGTATGTATATAGCATTTTCTGGTTAAATTAAACCTTAAAAAGACGGATGGTTTTGTTTACATTTTCCTTTTCAAAGTCTTTAATTTTTTTTTAACGCATAACATTAATTAATTAACAAAAGAACAACAAATAGGAATTAAATACTTCACTTATATATATAGCATTTTTTGGTTAAATTAAACCTTTTTCAATTTAAAATTTGCACTTGATTTGAAAAAGGTTTCATTTGACTTGAAAACGCTATAGTAATAAAACTAAAAGTAGTACATTTGTTTTTTAGCATCTTTGGCGCTGACATAAGGCACATTATTTATACATTTCATTAATGTAAAATACCGATAATCAAAAGGCACACTGTTTAAACATTTCATTAATGTAGAATATACTATGCTTTAAATAAATCAAAAAACAAAAAAATACGAAGAATTTCAGTTATGGGGGAGGATAGGTATGGGCCTGCTGAGCACAGAACAATTTTTTTTTTTAATTTTTTGTATGGTTACGTTTTTGAGATAACGGTAATTTTGTGTTTTTATACTCAGCTGTACTAGTACACAGAGTATTATAGTTTTAATCACATAACGGTGGATTGTAACAGAATGAAATAATCGAGATAGATATAGACTTATATATATCAAAATGATCAGCGTGAAAAGAGAAATCGATTGAGCCATGTCCGTCCGTCTGTCCGTCCGTCTGTAAACACTCTAACTCGCGCAAAAATTGAGATATTTTGATGAAATTTGAAATGCAAGTTGGTGTCGACACTGGGACGGTTGGTATTGAAAATGGGTGAAATCGGACCATGACCACGCCCACTTTTCCTATATAGAAAAAATCGGAAATTTGGTATCTCAGTCAATAATATAGCTGGAGCGATGAAATTTTACCCACGTGTTGAGCTCAGGCCACTAGGAAGAAATTTGATGTAATTTTGGAAAACGGGCGGTGCCACGCCCACTTATTAAGGGTCAAACATTGAAAGTTTTATATGTCATAACTCAGAAACCGTTGAAGATATATCGATGAAATTTGGTACGCGTGATATACTTACTTAGGCAAATGTTTGGACGAAAAATTGCCAAAATCGGTTGACGACCACGCCCACTTTTATATATGGGTATTATAAAGTGACCTAATAAAAAGATTTTAAGCGATATCTTTGTCAAATATAAAGATAATTCATTGAAATTTTGTGGCATGAGTTCCACAATAGACCGAAAACAAAAAACAAAAAAATTTGGAAAATGGGCGTGGCACCGCCCCTTTTTAGACAAAAGGAATATACGAGATTTCTTAGCCTATAACTCGACAAATAATTGAGATATTATGACGAAGCTTGGTTTATACACTTTTATAACTTGTGTTAATAGACACGCAGAAATTTATTGAAATCGGTTTATGACCACGCCTACTTTTTAACAAAGATATTTTTGGAACACCCTTTGGGAATTTGTAACGTGACATCTTTGTAACTAGAAGTCATAAAGGAATGAAATTTTACACAAAGAATAATATTCATATGCTTAGTTGGATGACTGATAAAAATGTTGAAAATGGGCGTGGCTACTCCCACTTTATGCAGCATTCGCTTTATATAAAATACACCGTGATTCCATAAAACGCAAACAAACAATGGAAGCATACAGCTGAGTATCTAATGTTCGATTCCACTCGAACTTAGACTTCCTTACTTGTTTGTTATGACTTTATTCAAAAATTATGTTCGTTGGAGTTACGCTTCTAACAATATACAACTTGTAGTAATTGAACCACACCTCGCTAAATGACATCTGGTCAATGTCAAAATTTTTAATTTTTTGCGATTTTTGAAAAAGTTTTGATTTTCAAAGTAAGTTTTTTATAAAAACTTGTAAAAATCAGAAAAATTTTTTTTTTTTTAATTCGCCCGTTTAATTGTTAACGTAATATCAAGGATATCTGATAAAAACATTATTTTTAGCGATTTCTTTCATGTGAAACAAAAAGGACATTTTATGGACGAAAACCTCGGTTAGATGACTCATCCGTGTATAGACAAAAGATAAAATTTGTTTGTGACTTTACCCTCTCATAGGGTTAGCGTTAATCAGAGGTAGAGTAAACGGCCCTTAAGCTAAAGATATAGATACTTATGTATTGTGGAACGATTTTTCGCCATCCCTTGTGAAAAAATCGTTCCACAATACATCATATTCCTACCCCGTCGGAAAACCAAGCAATAAAAAGGAATAATGAAAATTACTTAACTATTGCTTGTCATTTTATATCAGAAGATTTCAAGTTGCGAGTAGCTGTACTGTAGACACAAAAGCTGCTGTCAGATACAAATCATTCCGCAGCTAATATATTGGAAACCTTGCACCATGTTCCATGCGAGTTACCGTGTTTTGCACCTTCATTGAATTTAGCTGTGCGAGAAAATTGTTTCTTATTTTAAAGGCAGTACTATTGAATATGAGAAGTTTAAGGCCGCGCAAGAAGTCTATAGTGTTTTGCAAAAAAAAAGTTGTAAAACGACGCCCTATACACGGAGTCATATAACCGAGTTTTTAGGCCATAAAATATCCTTTTTGTTTCACATGAAAGAAATCGCTAAAAATAATGTTTTTATCAGATATCTTTGATATTACGTTAACAATTAAGCGGGTTAATTTTTAAAAAATAAATTTTTTTCTGATTTTTACAAGTTTTTATAAAAAACTTAATTTGAAAATCAAAGCTTTCAAAAATCGGAAAAAATTAAAAATTTTGACATTGACCAGATGTCATTTAGCGAGGTGTGGTTCAATTACTACAAGTTGTATATCGTTAGAAGCGTGGATTTTAGTCGCCACTTACGACAGACATTCCTTACCACGGGTATATTCTAAGCCCCCTAACCCGCTGGGGTATTAATTTGACCAATTTGATATCGATATCCAACTCCTCCCTAACATTCAGTATTCTTCTCTTAGGACAAAACTACAAGAATGAATAGGGATAACCATTGATAGTGGAAAAAAAACTATCGATAGTGACACGAAAAAAAAACTATCGATACTATCGATAGTGACATCGATAGTTTTGCAGCTCTAGGCGCTATTATAACTCTGACGAGTTTTTTGGCCGAGCATCTCTCCCAATTCGAGGTGTGCTCCTTTTTGTTTTTCCTACTACTTGGGTGAACCTACAGTTTTATGCCGGCTCCGAACGGCGAATGCATCTTTTGTGAGAAGCCTTTTCATGGCAGATATACACTCGGAGGGTATGCCGCCCACTGCCGAGAGGTGACCGCTGCTCTTAAAAAACCCAATAATTGGATTTTTTTATTAATAGAAATTTTTTTTTGTCCGGACTGGGGTTTGAACCAAGGCTGCAAAATAACGTTATTTTTAACAATAAACAAAAAAAAATTTTGTTTCTGTTGAAATATTCGATTTTATAAACGTAAAAAGCATAACAAAATCTATTTTGTTTCAACTGTTATCAAAAAAAATTAACAAAATTTTTTTTGTTTTGATAATTATCAAAACAATTATTTCAAAAAAATATAGTTTCAAATTTAAACGAAAAAATTGACTTTTCAATAATTTCGTTTTCTATGAAGAAAATAAATTTTACATATGTTTGTATGTATGTACATACGTACATAAATAAAAACAAATACAATTTTTGTTAATTTTTTTGATATCAACGAAACAAAATTATTCTGATTAAAGATTTATTGATAATTTTTGAAACGAAAAAATTTTGTTTCTGTTAATTAGCAAAACAAAATAATTTTTGGATATTTTTTATTGATATTTTTTGAAACAAAATTATTTTGTTCATTTCGTTGAGCAGCCTTGGTTTGAACCCGAGACCTCTGGTATAGCAGGCGAGCACTCTACCCACTGCACCACTAAGCCGGGAAAAGTAACTAAATATACCCTTTGTTTTCAATTTCTTTACCCGTGGAGGAAAAAAATCGAGTGGCACATATTTCATTCATTTAGTACTAAATAAGCATAATTTGTAAGAAAATTAAAAAAAAATTAATTAGTTTAGGTTTTACATCCCTTCGATTTCTGGGATTTTGCCATATATTTCAATAACTGGGTCATGCCTTTGAGTCTAGTCTTATAAAATACTCAAAAAGATAAAAATGGCGGAAATAAAAGTGATTTTATAGTTAGCCGTAGAAGGAAACTATTTGAAATTATAAAAGTTTGTTTGCATTTTCCCAAAAAAAAATTTTTTTGTGTTAAATCCCTATTGAATAAAACGTGCGATATATACATTGAAAAAATTTAGTCAAGACAAAATAAAAAAAATTAATTTTAAACTTAAAATCCGTAACCACAATACAAAATTCATTGAGACACATATTTTTTGAATTTTAATTTAAGTTAAGGATACTTATAAAAATATGTATGCACTGGGAGAAAAGTTATATTTAGCGTTCAAAGGAAATGCTTCCCTATATTGAACACTTTCTTTGTTTTGAGTAAATTTTCCTTAAAACATGTTAAAAGGATTATGAAATAAAAATATTTATATGGTTTTATATACATACTTGTTTTAAAGAAATTCATACATCAAAATAAGGAAAAATTTCTTGTCCCTGTTTTGAAGATTTGATTTCCTTAATTTGATAAGTTGAATTTTCAAAAACATCACCATTGCAACGAATATGTTTGAACATTTTTTAGATAATTTACTGAAAACAAAGAAAAATAATGTATTGGAACGCGTGTTCAAAATAATAAAAAAAATATATCTAGATCGCGAGAAGTTTTTTTAGTGTATGCATATGCACATATACAGGGCCGTAGCCAGGAATTTTTTTCGTGGGGGGTTTTCATCTTAGATTTTTTTTTTTTTTTTTTTTTTTTTTTTTGAGAAAAATATATAATCTATTTCGTGCACTAAATAAAAATAATAAAAAAATCTGGTTTCTAAAGTGCTATTTAGAAGAAAAATTTTTTTACAAAACTTGATTTTCAAATTGGGGTTTTTATAAGAAGTTTTAAAAATCAGGAAACTTTTATTCATTTAAAAATTAGACTGTTCTATTGCAAACACGATGATTACTTTATTTTTGGAGATTTTATCCAAGTGAAAAAAAAAAATATTTTATGGACGAAAAACTCGATTAGATTACCCAACCATGTGGAAACGAAAAAAGCTGCAAAAGTCCGCTCCAAGATTTTTAGCTAATGTTGAGACTCTAACTTGTTTTTTTTTTTGCAACTTTGTTATTTGACATCCGATCTTTAAAATTGATAGATATGTTATTATTTTAGTCTTTTGAGCAGGGTTTGAAATTATTTTCAACTTTTTTTTCATTTCCATTGAATTTCATTTTCATTTGAAAATTAAAAAATAAACAGCGCAGCAGAATTATAAAAAAAAAAAAGTTCTACTGTACTGCAGCAGGGCAAACATAATTTCGAGTTTTTACAGCACTGTTGTTGTTTTTTTTTTTTTAATTTATGGGAACACAATCGAAATTGCAATGTAAAAAAAAAAAACAATTTTAAAAGCCGCACTGAAAACTAAAATTCTGCTTATCTGTGCTTTGCTGTCGACTGATTTGTTTTAAATTATGAATTTACACAGTAAAGCAACAGCACAAATAAACAAACAAATATATTCGACTGTTCTGTGCTTCGACTTCAGATATTTTCAAATCGAAATTCAAAAGTTCTCAAAAAATTATGAGAACAGCAACAGCTTATTTTTTGAGACTGTTGGTGTTATGCTGGCAAACAGTGCTTGGGAAGCTTTATATTTCCCTCTAATGTCCTTTGATCTGTGAAGTCGTTTTCATATATTTAGTTGGGTCACCTAGCCGAGTTTTTGGACCATAAAATATCCTTTTTGTTTCACTTGAAAAAAATCGCCAAAAATAAAGTATTCATCGAGTCTTTTTAATATTACGCTTAAAATGTTTGCAATAAAACAGAATAATTTTGAAAAGAATAAAACTTTCCTGATTTTTACAACTTCCCAATAAAAACCACATTTTTTCAATAATCGCAAAAAATCAATAAAATGTTGACTTTGAAAAGTTAGTATTGAAAATAGGTGAAATCGGACTATACCAACGCGCACATCCCATATATGGGATCTTTCGAAAAATACATAAAATGTTATAATTCAGACACTAATATAACCCGAGTAATGAATTTTCAGCCATGCAATGACTTTATGCCCTTATAAGGAAATATGCTAAAATTTTAGAAAATGTATGTAACATAATTTAATTTATAAGTGCTCTGAAAAAAAAAAACGTTGTAAATCTAAAGACTTTCGCTGTTAAATCTTTCCGCAGTTGAAATGCGCCCAACAACGCTCCGTTGTTATTTCAAAGGTGCGAGCGTTGTTGATTTAAGTCAATAACGGAGATGGTTGGAAAAAATGTTCACCTAAAAATAAATTTTTGTTTGCATTTTACTCTTCATCTTCTCTCCGCCCGGGTCCCAACCAGGGATGCCACTAAGAAAATTTTTTTCCTACCAAAAACCTACCAAAATGGCTTCGAGCCTACCACTTTTTTTTTTAATGTGAGATTTAACCATATTCAACAAATTCATTTAAGGTAACTGTGCCAGTAACCGACCACCCTGCAGTAACCGGATACTTTTGTTTTTTTACTGCTTAAAAAAAATGTTTATTTTTTTTTTGATTTTGAAAACTTTAGTATTAAATTTAATATTATTTGTACAAATTTCAATTTCCTGAAGGAAACGTAAGAAGATTTATCGAGGGAAATAGCGGACATGATTTCAACTTAGTCAGCAAACACATTTACTACCTAGGCAGGCCTAATGGCCTGTTGTTATACCACATGGAGCTCTTTATTACACACCATGTAGACGAACCACCTTGTTTGCTTCATATAGCGCAAAATGTCAGATGCCTTCTGTTTTCAATATCCTCCAGTTGTGTATGTGGGGTCAAGTGTACTTGAAGCTCAAAGTAAACGTTTCTATTTAGCAGAGTTTTGTGACAAAACTCTACTGAGAAGATACGTTTTCTCAACAGCACTGTAGACCTGTAGGCAAGGTTAGGTGAAAAAGGTTAGGTGACGGAACCCATTTAGGTGAATATAGCGGACAGTAGCAGCACAGAGTTGCATTTGAATTGCTCTAAAAAACTTTATAGCTTGCAAACAAAAAAAAAACTAACTTTTAACTTTAGCTATCCTTCGTTGATCACTTAAAAACACTTTCTCAATCTGTTTTAAAGAGTGAACTTTGATATAATTATTTATTATACAACTCTACCACGATCTTAAAGTATTTTTTTCACATATTTTCGGTGCGCCGGCAACCCTTTTCTGTCAATGGAACTAATTTTGGTGAATTTCCCAAAATCCCATCTCAAAGCTTGCCTACAGTTCTACAGTGCTCAACAGTGTTGTGGCAAAGTGACCAAATGTACCAAATCAGTGATGTTAGATGAACGAAGGCAAAAACCTACCAAAATTCAAATCGTCCTACCAACCTACCAAAAGGAATAAAACCTTGGTTTTGGTAGGAAAAGCCCAAAAGTGGCATCCCTGGTCCCAACTGCAAATATGTAGCCTCCGCTTGTTCTCCTATTCTTCTCTCCTTCTTATCATTCACTGGTTGCTATCTTTATTTCTTATTCTGATTTTTCTTCTTTATTTTATATTCTCCTCCGGATTCGAACCATGACATCAACCTGAAATTCTATCCAATCATCACATAGTGGAACATTCAACATTATATTGAATTGTAGTAACCTATTTATACTTCCATTTCCTAAAAAGGAATCCATGAATTATTTGAATCATTGTAAAAACAAAATTTAAAAAAATTTGTTCTCATTAGTTTTGTTTACAACGGAAACTGTTGGGTCAAATACTTTTGCCTTTAAATCAACAACGGGGAGAAAATTGTTGCTAAAAATAAACTTTTTTTTGGATTTTTCTCTTCATCTTCTCTCCATCATTATTTTTTTTTGTTGGTTTTCTCACAAAAAAATATTTTCTCACAAAAAAATTTTTAAAGGCAAGCAAGTTTTTGAATCAACAGCGCCCGTTTTTGAATAAATTGTTGGATCAAAAACTTTGCTGTAAAAACAAATACTTTTGCTGTTGAATCAAAGACGGAGATTCAACAGCCGAAAGTTGTTGGTTTAACTACGGGTATTCTTTTCAGAGTGGTATGTCGTTAGAAGCGTACTTTAATTATCTTTCGAACGGAGTGGATACGGTTTGTGGGTATTTGTAACTTCAGCGAAACGAATTTTTTATTGAAGTTGTAACCAAAGAACCAAAAATTACGTTATTTCAAAACTCTAACCATAAAAAAATGGTTTTGACCTCAGAAGGTTCATGCCTAATAAAAACATCTTAAGCGATACCTTTGTCAAATATAGATAATTCATTGAAATTTTGTGGCATGAGTTCAACTATAGACGTAAAACAAGAGACATACAGATTTTTGCAAATGGGCGTGGCACGGCCTCTTTTTAGAAGCAGGAATGTAACAGATTTCGGAGCCCATAACTAAACAAATAAGTAATTGATATATTTAGGGGATTCACAACCTGTCATATTACGTCATATCGTCATAAGTCGTAATATTTTGTTGTTGCATTCTAGGCTGTATGTGTACTAAACAAATACAACTCTGCACGATATGTTTTTGGGTCGTGGTATTTGATCAGCTCTTTTTGTTTACTTCTTCACAGGGCTTCGGAAAAGTTTTTTATAACTATTTCCGTACAATATTTTAATATGACATATGACTTTATGACACTTTTTGAATCACCTAATTATGCCTACTTACAAAAATATTTCTATAACGGTCTTGAGAAATTTGCAACGCGACATCTTTGTAACTAAATGTCATAAAGCGATGAAATTTTAAGCGTACAAGAATATTTATACTCTTAGTCAGATGATTGATACAAATTTGCATAATGAGCGATTTACATACATATATAAAATACACCGTATATCGAACAAGCGCAAACAAATAATAGAAACATACAGCTGATTATCTAATATTCGATTCCACTCGAACTTAGGCTTCCTTACTTGTTATTCTTAGAAATTTCAGCAAAAGGTCCAGAAAAGCATTTGCTTGATGTTTATTAATTCATTTTGAATTACATAGGTACCGCTGTCTCGAAAACCGGATCCAATTTTGGAAAACTGGATGTAATATTGAATTTAGAATGTCGCAATTAAGGGCAAATGTCAAAATGTTTACAAACGGAAAAAATTCTTTCCTAAATATCTCGAAATCAAGAGATAATCTGGATTTTCTGAAAACGCCATCGTATTCTACAGATATAAAGTAATTGCGAGAAATTTTAACGACAGGGTATAGAAAATTAATGTACCTAGGTATTTCCCTAATAATAATCAAATTGATTAAATTTTGCCATGGTCCGTCGGATGGTTCAACCCAAATAAACATCAAAATTTAATTTATGTATCTTCAGCAAAACATAACAAAACAAGTAAAAGCGCGGCTGTCTTCGGCCGTACCGAAGACTTCATACCTTTCATGAGTGGGGAAATGAAAAGTTACCTATGTATGTACATAGCCGGATTAAGTTTAATTTATAATTTTAATTCTGTGGGTTCATTTATGGAAAGATTTATTAGAAAAAATGGTGTCTTGGCTATTTATATGGAGGAGTTATACACCAAAATGTCCATATCTGAACAATCGGTTGTAGGGGAGCTATAGGTTATAGTGGTCCGATCTTAACAATTTTCGGTAATCCCGTTTGGGCCCATATGGGTACAAATACTTCAAAATTTCACGCCGTTAGCTGTTAAAATGGAGAAGTTATACACCAAAATGTCCATATCTGAACAATCGGTTGTAGGGGAGCTATATGTTATAGTGGTCCGATCTTGACAATTTTCGGTAACCCTGTTTGGGCCCATATGGGTACAAATACTTAAAAATTTCACGCCGTTAGCTGTTAAAATGGAGGAGTTATACACCAAAATGTGTATATCTGAACAATCGGTTGTAGGGGAGCTATAGGTTATAGTGGTCCGATCTTAACAATTTTCGGCAATCCCGTTTGGGTCCATATGGGTACAAATACTTCAAAATTTCAGGCCGTTAGCTGTTAAAATGGAGGAGTTATATACCAAAATGTGTATATCTGAATAATCGGATGTGGTGGAACTATATGTTATAGTGGTCCGATCTTGACAATTTTCGGTAACCTTGTTTGGGCCAAAATGGGCACGTCTACTTCAAAGTTTCATGTCCTTAGCTGTTTAAATGGGGAAGTTATGCACAAATTACATCCAAAAATTTCATGTATATCTGAATAATCGGTTGTTTTCTATATGTTATAGTGGTCCGATTCGGCCGGTTCCGACAAATGATCAGCTGCATATAACAAAATACCTGTATTCCGAATTTCATTCAGATATCTCAAAAACTGAGGGACTAGTTTGCGTTCACACAGACGGACGGACGGACAGACGGACATGGCTTAATCGACTCAGCTCGTGATTGTGATCATATCGGTATATATTTTGGTGGGTCCCCCACGCTTCCTTCTGGTACTTTCGACAAACATTTTTTGGCACTAAGTTATAATACCATTTCATTCTCATGAAAGGTATAAAAATTGTTAGGGATTACTATCTATCCATTTTAGAGCTATGCTTCCATGGACTTTTTGTTCAGAATTATCAGTCTGGCGGCTAAAAAAAGTTGGAAAAAATTGAGCCGCCCTAATAAACATGCATAAAACGCTAGCTTAGAGTGCAAACTGTGTCCAATTTCATGAAAAAGTGTATTTTTATGTAGAACGCTAGAAAAATCAAATACGCACCACGCAAAACAAGTATGTTATACTTGTCATATTTCTACTCGTTGGTATTCAGTGATACGCAAATTGTGTAAGTCCGCAAAGCGAAGAAAATTGTGTAAGTCCAAGATATTTACATGAACACAAAATTTTTTTTCCTTTCGAAATTTTTTTACTTTTTGTTTTTTGTCTCTCCTACAAAGTTTGAAAAAAGGACTTACACAATTTGCACTCTAAGCTAGCAATAAGCCGATTGATTATGGCAATGGTGTTGAGCATCGACGCCACCGCTTTATAGTAAGTAGGTCAGGGATGAAGGAAAAAGCGCGAGCGATGTGGGTCATGAATTTTGTTACGCTCACGTTCAAGTGTAATTCGATTTTAATTTCTATGCTAACATTAATTCTTGCTACTCTTTTTTGTGCCATATTTCCGCTTTATAACTGTTTACGTTTTTTGCTCAAAACGTAGGTAATAGCGAAAATTGCAATACTCTATGTACATTAGACTGCGTTTAAAATTCAAATTAACGATATTCTACTGTATCTCCTCCTCAATCGGTAATAACATCGTCAAAGATATCACACGTCAATTTTGGTCCCTATTGGTGGCGATTAAGGCGTGGCGCATTGAGGTCAAAGTTCAGAAAGCTCTATGAAGGGCCAAAATACAAAATTTTTTTTTTTCAATTATCTAATACCCAAAAATCAATATTTCTATACCCAAGGATAACAAATATAAATTTTGGTCCCCGATTGATGACGGTTTAGTGGTGTTTCACGGGGGTCAAAGTTCAGAGTGCCATAGAAGACTTACAATGAAGCATGGAATATAATGTTGAATGTCCCACTATATGATGCCGTTGGGCTGATTCACATGTTGATGTCATATTTCAAATCCGGAGGAGAATACAAATAATAGAGGAGAGAACACAATAAAACTGAATGTTTGAAAAATATAATAATTTAGTTAAACATTACAACTTTTAGGATGCGATGAAGTTACATACATACATACATACAGGTGACGCTAATAAAAGCGTGTTAAAAAAAGTTTTCAAATTTCGTTGAAATATACATCATATGTACATATATACATATGTATATTAGATGAGTTTTTTTTAGATATTCCCTCCGGCACCGGAATATGAAAATAGGATGTTTTAAAGTAAGTAAACTGAAAAAAAATTTAACTTTTCCAAAAACTGGATGGAGCTACACCGAAAACCGCGCAAATTCCCAGAATTTCAAGGTATGTTTAGATTTATGTCTGAAAAAAGTTAGGATTTTGCACGAGAAAAAAAATTTATATCCGTCCGTACGTAGAATTAACCGCTAAATCGAATGGCGTATTCCGTTTTTTGGTACACTACCCAGGGAAGGTAATATCGCGGTCCAAAGTGATAATTTTCTTTTTTTTCTCATGAATCTTCAACTTCTTGCCCTATACTCTTCCCGAAATCGGAAATTATTTTTTAACTAAATCACACGGTAGGCTGCGTTATTTAATGCGCTTTCCAGAAATGTATAGCTATTAAAAATCGAATAAAATTTGGATGAGTTCATCAAGTTTAAATGAAGTAAAGTCGGGTATAAAAGGGTAACATATCTTAAAATTTCTTAAATTTTTTAACAATTTTGCTCTTGAAGGCGGTTTTTTGGGTTATTCGTGATTTTTTTATGTGGGTGGGTAACTCTACAAATGTAAAAAAAATACAAAGGTCGAGACCGTGGATAACGGACAAAAAGTGGAGCCGGATAGCGCCAAACCATTTGTGGGCAATATGGGTATCAAAATAAAGATTTCACCTAGGACGTCAATGTAAAGCCAATCCATTTTGCTGTGTCCACCGTTTCGACACATATAAGTCAAAAATTAGACTCAAATGTCGCCGATATCCTTTAAAATATTCTGTAGTCATCCTGGACCACTTATTTGCCAGTATATCGCAAATTGGCTAGGAAATTGTCATGCAATGAGTTCCATATTAAAGCCCTAGTTGAGACCTTTAATTTGATACCAATATTGCCCAATAATATTTTGGGGCCATCCGGGTCCACGGTTTTTTCCGCTATCCACGGTGTCGATATCCGAATTTTTTTTTACATTTGTGGAGTTATCCAACCAAATAAAACAATCACTAATAACCCAAAAAACCGTCTTCAAGAGCAAAACTGTTGAAAAATTAAAGAAATTTTAAGGTATGTTACCCTTTTATACCCGACTTTACTTCACTTAAACTTGATGAACTCATCCAAATATTATTCGATTTTTAATAGCTACACATTTATGGAAAGTGCATTAAATAACGCAGCCTACCGTGTGATTTAGTTGAAAAATAATTTCCGATTTGGGGAAGAGTATAGGGCAAGAAGTTGAAGATTCATGAGAAACAAAGAAAATGGTCACTTTAGGCCGCGTTATTACCTTCCCTGGGTAGTGTACCAAAAAACTGAATATGCCATTCGATTTAGCCGTTAATTCTTCGTATGGGTGGGTATCAATTTTTTTTCTTGTGCAAAATCCTAACTTTTTTCAGACATAAATCTAAACATACCTTGAAATTCTGGGAATTTGCGCGGTTTTCGGTGTAGCTCCATCCAGTTTTTGGAAAAGTTAAATTTTTTTTTCACTTTGCTTACTCTAAAACATCCTATTTTCATATTCCGGTGCCGGAGGGAGGATCTGAGAAGGTTTAAAGAATCCCATACAAAAAAAAACTCATCTAATGTATATGTATGTAATAACACTGGATCACAAAATTAAATTTTTTGTCTGTACTTTGGACGTGACTATACTATCTATATGTAAAATCGGTCGCTGATTCCGAAAATCGGGTTCATTTTCCTTCGGGTGACACCAAACGAAAGATAAAGCCGAAGGTGAAAACATTGGTTTTAAAGATATTGTCTGACAAAGTCAAATTTTTCTTCAAAAAATCGTAAAAAATCGAAAAAATTCAAATTGAATCGTCAATATTTCAGAAACTATCAGAGTTAGAGGAAAATGTTATAGCAGCCATGAAAAGGAAATTTAATTTTCTTTCGTTTGGTGTCACCCTAAGGAATTTAGCTCACTGTGTTAAAGAGATATACATGATTAAGTGGACCCATTGGCCAAATAACGGTAAATTGCCGATATCTCAAAAAACTTCCCATAGAATTAAAAATGAACCCGATTTTCGGAATCAGCGACCGATTTTACACATAGATAGGATGGTCGCGTTCAGAGTATTTTTTGGCTGTAGAGCAGTGTAATTAGGGTTTTTTTTTAACTTTAAGCAGAGTTTTAATTATTATAAGAGAAAAAATAAAAATCAAAAAATAATTATTATTGAAAGAAACATATTTTAAAAGTCTTTCCATAATAGTTATTTCTGAGATATTTTTTTTAAGTCTTTTTGTAATTATTATAAATGAGAAATTTTGTTTTATATCTTCAAATACTTTTATATTGAGACAAATTTGAAAAAGTCTTTGAGTAATTATTATCCGTAACAAATTGTTTTTTAAGTCTTCAAAGACTTTTTCATTGAGACGAATTTCAAAAATATCTTTAAAGCCCATATGACACTACATTTTTTTTCTGGTATTCTACCAGGTTTTTTGTGTGAAGGAGATGGTCAAATACAGTTTTGCGTTGGTGCAAGCGAGCAAGCTATATTGAAAAAACCCAAACAAAATACCACCTAGGCGATTAAAAACCAACGAGCCAGTTTGTATTTCGGTAGGTTTTTTGGCATTCGGTCATTTTTTCTGACAATTGTTTCAATTTGACAACTAGAAAATAAATTATATTTAAAATAAAAAATATATGGAAATACAAATTTTTAATTTGCCTGTTGTAAGCTTCTGCTATGGCCGTAAGGGTAAAGAAGAAGTCCGGAAGAAAAATTATATTGCGCACTGGCTTCCCTTTATAGCATGGAATACACAGCTATCCTGCCCTTTGAGTTTCATAACTTTTTTATTTCAGTAATTTAAATTAAAATTTCTGAAAAAAATAATTTTTGAAATAAATATTATTTTCATTTAGTTTGAAGTTTAATGACAATCAAATTGTTTTTGAGGGAGTATTTGTCTCTTTTCAAGAATTGTTTTTGTATTTTGACTTTCGGTGGGTTTTCCAAACCAAAAAAACCAAGAAAAAAATGTAGTGTCATATAGGCATAAGTAATTATTTTGAGTAACAAATTTATTTTTTATATCTTCGATAAAAATCTTTCATACAATTTCAAATTGGAAATTTGCTTGAATTCTGAAGTACTTATGTATATCGTTGGACTAATATAGAAAGGCCCTAACTCATTTTTTTTCAAACCAAGTTGCTGATGCATTTTTATTAATAACTTCTGAATGAAGCTTTACTAAAAGCTTAGTACTATACTATAGCGTAGTTAAATATTACAGGCATTGATATTTGTGTTTTGGAACAAGCCATCGCTGCTATGGTTTACTTTACATTCAGTTTTTTTCGAGTAATTTGTTAAGCTAAGAAAAAATGAGTTAGGGCCTTTCTATATTAGTCCAACGATATGAAAGTTATTCTTATTTTATACTTATATGAAAGTTATTGAAAATTTTCTGAGACTTTTTTGAACATTGTCTCAATGAAAAAGTCTTTGAAGATATAAAAAACAATTTGTTACTGATAATAATTACGCAAAGACTTTTTTCAAATTTGTCTCAATATAAGTCTTTGAAGACTTAAAAAAAATATATTTGAAATAACTATCATGGAAAGATTTTAAAAATATAAGTTTCTGAATAATAATTATAGAAGATTTTTATCATTTTCATCAGGAAAAAAATATTATCAAAAGACTTTTAAGATTCTGAAGAAAAACTTTTTTATAATTTCAAAATGAAATAATAATTATTCTACATCTCTGACTAAGCTAAAAAATAATTTGGTCAATTGTACAACAATTTGACAGCTCTAACAGCCTTCGTAGATGTACGAAAGCGGTTTCGTAATATTTACGAAACCTTTCGTTGCTCAAAAGTACGAAAGTATATTTCGTAAATAGTACGAAAGCCTTCGTAAATACTACGAAAGTATTTCGTAAATAGTACGAAAGCCTTCGTAAATACTACGAAAGTATCTCGTAAATAGTACGAAAGCCTTCGTAAATATACGAAAGTATTTCGTAAATACTACGAAAGTATTTCGTAATAGGGCGTTTTTTAAACAAAATCTAAAATAAGACGTTATTCAAACAATTTTTCAAATAGGGCGTTTTTGAAGCAAAATCTGAAATAGGACGTTATTGAAACAATTTTTTAAATAGGGCGTTTTTGAAACAATTTTTGAAATAGCGCGATCTTATTCTCAGCCGTCGATTTATAGCAGGGTTCGGAAATTCTCATTTGAAATAAAAAAAATTTCAGTGACAAAGTAAGTTTGTGTACCTTTTTCCAAAAATAAAATCAGTGTTGTCCGAAAGCTGAATGTTACAACTTTATATGTGTTTTAATGCCACTATCACCAAAGTACAAAAACTCCTTTATTCTTACTAGCTTCGCAAATTTTATACTCTTAAATTAAATTACGTTCTAAGTAGAATGATTAGAGCGTGTAACAATAATATAACTCTCTTTTCAATAAACTAAACCCGCGAAGAAAAAAAATGATACTTTGCTAATAAAAAGCCTTAATGAAAATTATTATTTTTTGGTGATTTTTCTCAGCCTGAGTTTAAGAACGAATAGAAAATGCTTATGGTTTTCTAACATATACATACATGTATTATCTTTACTAATAAATACCAAAAAAATAAAGTTCGGACTATTATCAATTTCATGCTCTGGGTTGACTTTTTCAGGATTAGCCCATATGCATATATTCACATATCATTACCAAACTTAGTACCTAGATAGGGGTATTTCAGCTTTACTAACAATAAAAAAATATTTATGTATGTATATAGTTACGGTGGATTGTACCGCCGCTCAATTAAAATGAAATCCAAGGACAAAAAGTGCTACCTAAGTACTTTCATGGATACATCCATATGTACATATGTATGCACATATGTACATATATACTTATGTATATACTAGAGCTCCAGATTTTTTTTGAACATTTTCGAGTAGCCCGAACAAATGTTGTTCAAATGCTCGAACAGTCGTTTGTTTGTTTATTACCCGTATGTTTGTACGGGCACATGGTATAAAAAATACAGGTATGTGCATTGTCATTTTGACGCTGTCTTTTTGATTAAAAAGCAGATTTTTGAAGTTTAATCTTATGTCAGTTTTGCAATATAGCGATGCCAGACTTTTATTTTTTGAATGCGTAGATTTTTGTTTGAAAGTTTGGGTATTTCAATAATCAAAGGACAGAAAGAGAAAGCAGATTTATGGGACTTCCGATAGCTCCTCTTCGCTCACTCCACAAATCTTCATCCACCCTCCGCGAATAAAGGGTATCGTCGGAAATTGGAAAAATTGTATATCACCGTCTTTGCAGCCATATTTGGTATTATTGCACCGCAGAAATAAGCAGCTCATATTCTTAAAATCTAGGTTACATATTTTTTTGTAATTGGATTGGACGTACATATGTACATACATACATATATAGACTGAAAAGCTCACTTGGTATGGTGGTGTACATACATATCGTCGTGTAAAGTGCAAAACCGCGTGACATTTTTGCCAAAAATGAGATTTCATCAAAAATACGTTCTTGGCGTCCGTCCCCATCCATTCATGCAACAATTTCATCCAAATAATGACACAGTTTCAAAACCGCTTTTTTTAAGGAAATTTTTCGAACCAATATTGCGAATAATAGGTGTTATTGCTTTATAACTGTACTGTAATGTACTAAAGTTGATTATATTTTCATAAACACGAAACGGATTATAACTTTGCTTTATTGAAGAAAAGTTTTTACGTACGCCTGCAAAACCGCCTATACGTCACTATTGAACAAAATAAAAGACGCAAAACCGCTTATAAATACATATGTAAGTAAGCCAATAACTGCACATTTAACTGTTTTTCGCCAAAATGATATTTGGATTAAGAATATAATCCAAAAATCTACCTTGGTTTGGATGTGGGTTTGGAAAATTCCGAACCGTTTTGAATTAAAACAGTTTTTACTGCCTCCTGTAAAATTTGGGTGGTAGCGGATACGCGGTATTGCACTTTATGCGACGATATGGAGTTATAATAGATCAATCTCCAAAACCTCCCCAAAATATATACCAGAGTGATCACAAAGCCTAAATTAAAAGTGATCGTAACTACTAAACTAAATTAAAAACTCACCGAGAATACCGGAAAGGGGCTACTTTGTAGTACGGCCAAACTGATATTCCGCGAAGTAAAAATCCGAAATGAATCTTTTATGAATCACTGATGAAATTCATCTATGACTGAGGAGGCATCAGTGAGTACTTTCAAATAAAGACTGCTGAATTTTTCATATAAAATAATAATAATACACTCAGAGAAAAATTGCGGGCTAAAATCAAGCTGTGTCGTACTTGATTTAAGAATTCCTGAAATTAAGGAAAAATATATAAAATTTAAGTTTCTCCAATCTTGAAACAGGAATGGCATTCTTGAAGCAAGATAAAAATCTGAAAAAATCTTGTTTTAAAAATGAAATTCTTAATTTGAGAAAACTATGGCCTAGTGTTCCTTGAAACAATACATACATACTTATATACATACACAATTATCAATAGACGTTGCTTTTTTGGTTCAAGCGAAACATTTTTTTAACAAAATAAAAAAATAAAAATTTGTATGTACGTACAATAATCGTAAAAGCAAGATGGAAGAAATTAAAGTATGGAGCATCCTTCCATTGGACGAGTCCCATGCATACATGTACGTCTATAGACGAGTCAGGTTGGATGGAGCTCATCGAAGAAGTAGTATGTGCAGACGCTGCGCCTGCGTGTTCGGATGAGAATTTAAAAAGCAGAAGATGACGAAAGCCTGAGAAAACTTCTGCTGGATTTTAATTTGGAAGCCGTTTTCCCATATTTAAAACGTGAGTTATCCGTTCGCTATATGTACACATAAATATGTACATTAGGGTTGTCCCCAAATTTATGGGAAAATTTGTATATCATATTTCTTCAAACTCATCCCCTAGGTCGATGCTAATCTAGTCGAGGATACCACATATAACTTTTTGTCACGATCGGAGACGGTTAAGGGGTGTCAAAGTTCAAATTACAAACATTTTCAATCATATGCAATTGTTTCTAGAGTAAGTACAGAAACAGAAAATGCACATATGTATTAGAAATTTTTGTCACTTTACCAGCCCATATTTACATGTACATATCTGTGTTCATATGGAACAGTAGCTGAAGTACGTGTAAAGTGTACTTAAGCAAAAAAAAAAATGAGCTCAGAGAGTACGTTCTGCGGTTTAACTCTTTATCAGGCTCTAAACCAGTCAGTCTCAAGATTTTACTTAATAATCTTGTGCGGGGAATTGGTAGAAAATTACGCAAACTTACGAATATCTTGAAAATTTACTTTTCGACATAAGCTACTGTTCGATATGAACACAAATATGTATGTTACATATGTAAATAATGGAAAATTTGTATCAGAATTAAATATTTGTAATAATTATAATTATAAGTAATTTTAGTTATTGTTATAACGTTACCTTAAGACCTGTTTTACATAAATAAATATTTATAGTTTTATAATACATGATGTGTTACGGAATACATATATGTATATGTATGTAAAAATTTAATTGTATATTATACATATATATTACTATATTACATATATAATAGCATTGACAGACGGCAGCGATAATCCCGATTACCGCAACACTTAATTCGATTAAAATTTTACCCTGACAGACGGCAAGTATTGCGGATTAACAAAACAGCTGAAGGAAGGTAGGCGCAGCGGCGAATTCAAAAACTTCTTGTTTTATTTCCAAAGGTAGGGTAATGTCAAAATCAAAACGAAATCACATCATGGTCAATAGGAATGGGCGATTCCCAAATGAATTCAGATTTCAACCAAGGCGAAATACCATTTTGACATTACACTCTACCAATTACAATAACAAATTACATTCGAAATTTCTGAATTCACTTATGCGCCTACCTTCCTAGATCTGCCTTAGTTTCTTCTTTTTCTTCCCTTTCATTCACAATAGACATTTTTCACCAGAGATGTCATTACAAAATGCTCTAATCCGCTAAAATTTTGAGGACTAACTTAGGAGATATTCCGGATTACCTCCACTTAATTCTCAAGTTAAGTCCGAATTAGCTAGATATTCCGGATTATCGCTGCCGTCTGTCAATGATATTACTATGTATATATACATATATGTAAATACATACATATGTATGTACATGCCTAAATATAAGACAAAATAAAACAGAATGTATTGAAATAACAACTTTAATTTTTTTATTTTGTTAGGTGGGTTAAATGATTTCGAATTTTTAATTTCGAAAAAGTGGAAAATCAAGAATAAATATTCTCAAAACAAAGTTGGACATTCTTCAAATAAGATTTTACATTCTCAAATCAATTATGGGCAATGCTGAAAATAAGTTTATATAAGCTTATTTCAAAATGGGAAAATTCTTAATATAAGTCTTTTATTCTCAAAAATATCGTCCTAAGAATAAGAATATATTCTTGATTTTAGCATTTTCGAGCTTAACAGACTTTCATAACGTTTTCGGCTTGATTCAAGCCCGCTATACTGAAATTTAGCTTGCTTTTTCTCTGAGTGTAATAAAAAATTGTACTCAGAAGAATCATCAATGATCATTCAGCAGTGAAACAAATTTACTGCAGGATGTGTAATTTTTTCAAATTGAAAAAATTTCTTTCAATTCAAATTGAAAAAATGTGTTACTATGAATACCATGGTTACAATTTATTTTTAAAACAAAGCAGTGAAAAATACTATTAATGGAGGATTTTTATCATTGAGTATGGCAGCACGAAATGTCATAATCTGCTTAATTGTCAGGTGGTTAATATGGCGACGAAAACTTGACGTTTGTTTTACCTGGTATACTTATACCATGGTACGGGCATTTGAACAATTCGGGCATTTTGAAGTTTGTTTTTTTCTTTTGTTTATTATTTTTTTTCTTCTTCATATGTAGTTGTTTTTATTTTTGTTTTTTCGATACACATTTTTTTGTTTGTAAGCTCGAATGCTCGAATGTTTGTACGGGCATTTGAACCATTGTTTATACTACATAGTTTGGTAACTCAAATGGTCTTCTTCTTGATCAATTTTAAAAATGCGTATGTGTTTGTGCGAAAATGGAGAGAATGAAGGAATCAATGCTGTGCAATTTCGTAGAATTGCTGTTACTACCAAAATGGGAGGAAATTAGTTAGGATTTACTCCGTTTTTACTGAATTTTTTTCTTCACTACGAAAATGATTTTAATAAAAATATATCGTACCCTAAATCATAAAGTGACACAACTCAAAATTTTTTTAAATCGACTTTTCATCATAAACCGGTACACAGAACATATCTCTAGCGATTGCCAACAAAAAAAACTCTTCATTCGGGGTCTCTTTTGACTAGAGCTCTTGATTTTGTTTGAACATTTTCGAGTAGCTCGAACAATTGTTGTTCAAATGCTCGAACAGTTGTTTGTTTGTTTATTACCCGTATGTTTGTACGGGCATTTGAACAATTCGGATATTTTGAAGTTTGTTTTTTTCTTTTGTTTATTATTATTATTTTTTCTTTATGTGTATTTTTTTTATTTTTGTTTTTCCGATACATATTTTTTTTTGTTTGTAAGCTCGAATGTTTGTACGGGCATTTGAACAACAAACGGGCTTCAAACAAAAACGATCAGATCGAAATGCCCGATACGCGGGTATCTAGAGCTCTACTGACTGAAAAATAACCATTATACGTCGCCTTTTGCCATGTCTTTGATTTGGTGTGCGATATACATACATATTAATTTTTTCCGCATATCTGCCCCAGGGATGGAAAATGTGGTACAATTGTACTTTTTTGGTACATTCCGGTAGCCAAAAGTACATAGGTACTACGCTGACATATTTGGTACATTTTTGTCAAATAATACATCACTGCATCCCAAATCTATTAAAAGTTTTAAGTTCTATTAAGTTTTAATTTAAAACAAAACAAATAGCATTGTCCCTTTGATTTTAGAATTATTTCCAAAGCGTGAATTTGACAAAATAGAGCAAATTAATTACTACGTTTATACGGCAGAATTCGTGAACTCTTAATTTCATGAATTCGAAAATGGTCTCGTTTAAGCAGTTTATGAACTCATGAAATTCAGCTTTTTTAAAAAGTGGCAACGTTCTAACGACATCAGCTGTCAAGGCAGATTTACCAGGTAGACTCGGTGGCGAATTCTTAAACTACTTTTTTTATTTACAAAGGTAGTGTGTAATGTCAAAATCTAAGCGAATTCACATCATGGCCAATGGGAATGCGCGAGTCACAAGCGAATTCAGAATTTAACCACGGCGAAATATAATTTTGACATTACACTACAAATTACAATAACAAAATACATTGGACATTTCTGTTGTTGAACAGCTGTTGGTTTGGCGTTGCCGGACTTGTACTGCATAATTTCATGAAATGATGGCGAAATTCATGAATAATTTTCGTGAACAATTAAATTCATGAAAATTCGTTTATGCAGCGAAAATTCATGAAATGATTTCATGAATTTGCCAACGTATAAACGTAGTAAATGCTGAGTTTAGAGCTTTAGCAGAACATGAGAGAGAAAAAATTTAGAAATTTGAGTATATACCTAAAACGTTTTTGCTTTGTGAAATATTTTTGCATTGAATGGGGCTGTGTATTTAAAATAACTTTAATAAAAAATTTATATAAATTTAAGCTTTTATAATCTTATTTTTAAAGGAAAGATTTTGCTTGGAAAAGCAATAATATTTTGAATGGCTAAAGAAGAAGATATAATTTGGGACTAGTATAAGTCCTTAGAAAAAATATGCTACCAAAAATGATGGTACATTTTCCTTTGATTTGGTACATTTTACTTGCTCAATTAGTACAAAATCAGAAAACCCATTTTCCATCCCTGATCTGCCCAAGTGCGCACAAAATAACGAATAAATGTGTAGAACTAACATTAAAATAGCATTGAGTTTTCCTGTTTATTTTACATTTTTAACTAGTTTTGCAGTTTAAGCTAGTTAAATTAACTGGATTGATTTTACAATTTACAAAAATACAATATATGTACATTCAATAAAAGAAAAAGTTGCTTCGGTATTGCGAGATATGGGAGGACCTCCTCCTGGTAAAATTGCAAACTGAAAATATAAATGGAAATGCCATTATCACGCACTTCCAATGACGCTAAACTCTTCCCACGGCACCAGATTTTCTTTTTATTTAAAAAAAAAAATAATTGCGTTTTGCACGAACAACAGAACTCCAAATGCTCAAAAAAAATTTTGTATGTTTCAAAATAGTTTTGACGTTCTTTTTTTTAACATTAGCTCTGTTCAATAACAAAAAATTGTTACGAATTTTTCCTAAAATGTGTCATTTTTGTATGGAGAACTGTCATTTTTTATGAAAAATTCGTAACAATTTTTCGTTATTGAACAGAGCTATTTTTTAGTTTATATTGACACTATCATCATGTTAAATAAACCAAATTCCGAATGACATTTAGGAATAAAATTTTATATTTGAATGATACCGTATATTTTAAAAATGCACAATGTTGCATCAACACTAAAATTTGGTTGAATTTACCAAATTGTCAAATGACGTTTAAAAAGCTAAGATCATGTTTCAAAAATCGTGTAATTTGAAAAAAATTGTTGCTGTTCTATGTGTAAAGATCGATCGTGTTAATCTTACATGAATTAAAATTTGCATATACGCGAACGAAGTAGTAAAGGCATTGGTATCCGTATATTCCCTTTTCTATATTTCTAGGAAAATGTAGTAATAGAGCAGTACGAGAAAGTGCAACCCTGCCTATACGAAAACGTTCAAAAGGAAAGAAAAAAATTTGAATTCAAACGGCCATTTTTCATGGCGAAACCCAACAAACATTTAGGTTAGATATACGTTTGAGAATGACTCAAGAACTAGCCCTTCTCTCAAATCTCTAACGTTAGGGGACGACTCGAGAAGCAGTCTAGAATCATAGCGATTTCAAACAAAATGGGACATAATTTTCAAATTTAGAAAATTATAATTTCCGAATTGAAATCCAATGTAGGTAGTTTTCTAATGAGATTCTAATGACAATTCGCAAATATTTATTTTTCTAATAAGTCTCCAATTGATTTCTAGTGTAGTTTTCTACCTTCGCTTTGGATTAGAGATAAGTTTGAGAATTACACTCTCTAACGTTAGAGATTGTGTTTGTTGATAAAACGTTGTGCCAATTCATACTTTTTGATTAATGCCTGGATGCCTTTGATTGCTTTGGAAACTCTACATTCTCCTACATTTGGATATTTCCCAATTAGCACGAATCCAATGTGGGAAAAAAGTCTGAATTCTCAAGTTTATATCCAACATGTTTTTACACTTGAGGCAAAACACTTTTCCAAACTGAACTGAGAGCATAATTAGTATTAATTAAATTCAATCATATTAGCAATAAGTAAACTATGTAAAAAGTGAGTGAAGAATAAAATTTAAAGAGGAATGTATAATTCAACTAATTTTTGTGTATAAAATATTGTTATTATTGTTAAATTCATAACAAAAAAGTGAGCAAATAAGTCAAGCAGACAGTCATAATTGTTATATTTTTGTTCCTTTATTTCAATCGGATGAACGTTTGTTGCTCAAAAGCTTTATTCTGACGTTTGATTTTGGTTGGAGAATATCGATAGAATTCAAGTCAAATTCCAATATTTTTTTTCAAGTGGAGAAACAGAAACATTTTCATATCGAAAAAGCGCCCTTTTTCCAGAGAATGGGCTGTTTCTGATTTCAATTTATTATTGTTGGAAATTGGAAAATGGATTTGATCTCAATGAAATTCAAATGCATTCAAAAATGCTTATTGGGTAGCAACGATTGGCATCATGGATATTTAATTTTTGTTTTGAAAAAATAAATGTGTATCTATATTTTTGATACATACAGTAAGTCGCAGTGAAAATGAGCCACGTTATGTTGTCCGAAGTTTTATGAAAATAAAAAAATATACACAAACCGATTGAAAAACAAAATTATGTATGTACTTAGGTATATTTTAGAATAAACCACAATTTAGTATTTCAAAAAATATTTGATGAAAATTATTTTTAGTTATAAAAATTATAGTTAAAACCGGAAAAGTTCATGAAACGGGCTCACAGTGAAAGTTAGCCGCTAAGAGGAATATGCCCTAACACGGTTTTAATACTTTTTTGCCTTGTTTCAACAGTTCAATTACTCTATCCCTAATATCTAAACTTGTTTGTCGGCCCATCTTTGCACATAGACCTCAAAAATACAACTAATGCATCTGTTGGCGCACTTGAATTAAGTATAATAAAAGTTTTATTAGCAAGCAATGTATTTTACTCAACTAACAAAACACTATTTTTACGCGCTATAGCGTATGTTGTATGATAAGTACACCTTTTAAAAACGAAAAAAATTGCCTGATCTGGTTTTTTTTTATATAATTAACACATAACGTAAAATGTGAACTGTAAAAATATATAAGAGAAAAATAATAAGCGGTTGTTCTTGAGAGAAACTTTAAGTATTTAAATTGGAGTTGCCAGAAAGCTTACTTTGATTGTGACGGTTATATATGTTTGTTTTTCATCATTTCTGGCATGTTGTTGAAAGTTTTCCGTTGCAAAGAAATTAGGAAAGTCAAGTAATTGTTTACAAAGATATTTAATAATAAAAATTTGTGAATAAATGATGGCTCACTTTCACTGTGACTGACTGTATTCCTCCCATCAAAACAAACTTCAACCATGGGAATTGTTGTTGCAAAAAGTGACAGGCACATTATGTGTCAATGGGAGAATGGGAAACTAAATAAACCAAATGTGAAGAATAATCGACCACAGTGCTGTATTCAAACGTAGCAAAATCTTCACAAGAAAATAGCCAAAATTCCTAATAAAATCAATTAAAACTCAAAAATATGTTAAATTTTTGTTATTATCGCAACAAATATAGCATTACAAATTCAATTCACACAATCACCCCGATTCTAAATATCCGCCAGGATCTCAGCCCTTGTGGATTTTTTTGTTCACCAGGAAAATTTCCTCCTATTCTCTTTCACTAGCGAGAAGAAAAACTGGCGAACAGAATTTCGAACATGTGAGCGGATTTTCGAAGTCAGCTGTTTTGTTGCAAGGCAGATCTAGGAAGGTAGGCGCATAAGCGGATTCAGAAATTTCCGTCGCATTTTGTTATTGTATTTGGTAGTGTGGTGTCAAAATGATATTTCGCCTTGGTTAAAACCTGAATTCACTTGGGACTGGCCCATTCCTATTGGGCCATGATGTGAATTCGCTTTGATTTTTACATTACACTCTACCTTTGTAAATAAAAAAGTAGCTTCGGAATTTGCCTATGCGCCTACCTGTGTCGGCTTCGATATTATGCAAATGCCGTATTTATTTTCAAACCACTAAGAATTTTTCAATAAAATTTTCTGGAAATGTTATGTGAATGTTAATTTTACAAATTTTAAAACCACACTATGCAAAAATACTGTGCACTGCTCCAGAAATATAAATCCAGAAAGGGAATTCCGCCGGCTGAGGGTAATTTTTTTGAAGCGAGGCCGAAGGCCTCCAACGCAAAATGTTTTTCTACTCAAAACAACTGTGGATCCGTCCGTAGATTTTACTCCAGAAAGAGAATTCTGTCGGCTGAGGGTTATTTTTTTAAGCGCAGCCGAAGGCCGCCAACGCATTAGGGTGTACTACGCAAAAATAATTAATAAACTATAAGTTTTTCCAAGATTTCGTTTGCATTTTAGTGATCCATATGACCCCTCTACCCTAAAATAAAAAAAAAAACGAAAATTCAGGGGCCTGGCCCATATCGAAATTTCCCCACAAATTTTGCATTTTTGTTAAAAAAATGCAAATTTAACAAAATTAAGAGTGAATATACATGGTATTGCTTTTCGGAAGTAGCAGAGGTCTATAAGAGGAAGATTGCGCGATGGTACGAATCCGTTTGACGGAATCTTTATAGGAAATAAAAAAGTTTTTTGAGAGTATTGCATTGATTTTATTAATTTGCAGATTTATTAAATACTATAGAATTAATAAACCTGCGTTCAAATATTTATTGAACATTTTAATATCACATACACAGCAGCCAAAGAAACTATTTGCAATCTCTCCTATAATAAAATTATGCGCATTTTTCCGTTTTTTTTGCTTGAAGATGGATATCAAACGGGAGTTGGAAAAAATTCCGACGTTTGATTGGCTCAATCCACCTTCAGCAAAGTTCTAAATGTTGTTGAAATTGTTGAAAATGAGTTTTATCCGATTTGGATTCATAAAGCTATGAACAGCGACGAAAAAGAAAATTTTTAAGTGCGGTTTTTAAAACAACGACATCTCTAGTGTCCTTGAATGTATTGATGGAACACATGTCCGTATCATCGCTCCATATCAAAACAAGCACCCTTACTACAACCGGAAGGGATACTACAGCCTACAAGCCGCGAAATATCCGGCTGCCCTTTCAATAAACTTACTAAAATATCTATTTGCTGTTTATACTTTCCGTCATAAAAATAAGCAAACCAGTACATAATTAATTCAATTATGTATTTTTTATTAACAAAAGGGGTTGGCTTTCCAATAATGTCACACACCCCGAGAAAAACGACTTTTACTGGGTTGTAGGGGAGGTGGAGTAGGTTCTGAATCAGTTAAATTTAGGCGCCGGACGTACGTAGTTTTCCCGGAATTTGTTAAAGTTGTTAAGTTTTTACCAATAACAACCCCATTTCCTCATTTACAAGACAAATTTCACTCTTTATTTTAGTCACAACACGAATATTACTAATATATTTAATAAATTTTACAATATTGCGTTAAAATCACTTTTATTAAAAATGTTGCCAATAGCGACTTCACAGGGTGTACTACGCAGAAGGACATCACCGTGGCGGTAGCCACGGTTAGGGCACACGTCCGGACGGATGGCGTAGCCCAGGGTTATTTTTTATAAGCGCGGCCGAAGGCCGCCAACGCAGAAAAGTGTTCTGCGCAAAAGTTTTTTCTTTATCTATCGAATTTATATGGAGTTACTAAACTTTAACCATAAATTTTTCGAAAATGAGGTACGTCCGGCGCCTAAAATTTACGGATTCAGAACACCCTTCCCTTCCCCTACCACCCGGTAGAAGTCGTTTTTTTGGGGGCGTGTGACATTATTGGAAAGTTTCCCCAACAAAAGTTATATTCACTCACATTTTGTTCAGCATTCACTTAAAATTGTCTTGTGAAAAATCTCACAAAGTAATTGCATAAATTCTCGCTTTTATTTTCATTCATGATACCTACTTTTCTTCCTTATTCGCTTTTCACTTTTTCGAACATCATTTAGAATAGCCGGAAAGGGAGAAGCGAAAAAATCCACAAGGAATTTGTGTTTAGAATAAGGGAACAGGGAGAAGCGGAAAAATCCTTGTGGATTTTTCGTTTAGAATCGGGGTGAATAATTTTAAAGATTTAAAGATTTCAAAATTCATTTCAATTTTTTTTTTGTAACTTTTGCACAGCACTGCATGGTGACAGGCACAACATGTCAAACGATCAGCTGAGAGTTTCGCAACTTGTAGATATAAACTATGATTTGAACAACAAACGGGCTTCAAACAAAAACGATCAATTCGATTTGTTCGATACCCGGGTATCTAGAGCTCTAGTATATACATACATACATATTTAGGTATGTATGAATATCATTCCACGTTCAAAAACCTTGCTAAATAGGTATAAAAAAGGAGCTAGCATCTACCTACATTTGTTATAAAAATGGCTATTAAGAACTCGTCACATATGTATGTATGTATTTGCAAAAAAAAAAAAACAAAAATTATAAAAAAAGACTCAAAAAAGACTCAATAATGTAATTATAATAAACAAGGATTCAGAATTATACCGAAGCGCATGCGCGCGCTGGCTAATCAAATGACACATTGAGCAAAGCAATGGAATTGCATGTAAATAATTAAAAACTTTATCATAAAATTTTTCAATTTTAACAGTTTTATAAACCTATTTTATAAAATAAAATAAAATAATATTTATGATTAAAAAAAAAATACTATTGTTTAAATTTTGTTTGAGGTTAACTTATGTAAATGCGTAAGTATTTGCTTCTATGGTGCCCGTTTTTGGACCAAAAACTTTTGCGGTTAATTCAAATGCAAAAATTGTTAGCTTAAATACGAAAATTATTTAAATCAACGGTGTCCGCTGTTAATTCAAAAGCAAAAACTGTCAACTTAAATGTAAGAGTATTTGATTCAACAGGTTCTGTTGTTAACTTAAAGACGAAAAGTATTTTAATCAACAAGACTCGCACCTTTGGAACAACAACGGAGCGTTGTTGGGCACTTTTCAACTGCGGAAAGTAGTTGATTTAACAGAGAAAGTCTTTAGATTTACAACGTTTTTTTCAGAGTATATTCGTCATTGCGAAGCAACGGGTATTTGCTAGTGTATATATGTATATATAATCAGTATCTCGAAAACAGCTCAAACGATTTTCATGAAATTTGGTATGCAGGGAGCTTCGGGGGTGAACTCCCGAAAAATTTAATTTTTTTACTAACTTTTATCCCAGGTCCAGAGATTTGGGCCAAAGCGGATCCTCGAATGTTTCTGAGCGATTTTGGTATCGAATGGAAGGTCTTGATGAGGACCTCTACATAGAACTATTTTAATTGTGATGCCTAGGCCAAGTCTCCGGATATGGGTCAAAACGTGGACTCGGTTGACCCTCGGATTTTTCTGAGCGATATTGCTTCCGAATGGAAGGCCTTGATGAGGACTTCGACAGAACTATTTTAATTGTAATGCATAGGTCGGGTCCCCGGATATGGGTCAAAACGTGGACCCGGTTGACAATCGAATGTTTCTGATCGATTTTGGTATCGAATGAAAGGTTTTGATGAGGACTACAACATAGAGCTTTCGCTGGGTCTCCAGATATGGGTCAAAACGTAGACCCAGATGACCCTCGAATGCTTCTGAGCGATATTGGTATCAAATTAAAGGTCGTGATGGAAACTTCAACATACATAGACATTATTACCCCGAAACATTGACGTTTGATCGGCGTGCTGGGTGCTTGTTTCACCCAGCAAATTTTCTGGATGTGAGAGTCCGAAAATTCTCTTACCGTCGGAGTGCACAACAACAATTAAACGTTGCTCGACGAGTGTTGTCGTAAGCATAACCACGACATAAGCATAACCACGGAATTAAGAGCAAGAATTATTAACTTACCCTTCATTTTCTGCTGCAGCAATTGACATACGGGGCTCATATGTTTGCTACAACTGAGCTGTTAACACACACTATAAACACGGAATCGCTATAAATTCGTTGAGCTTTAGTTAAAATTTGTATTATACTGTTAAAGTCATGAACTTAATGAAACCGATTTAATGCACCTAACACACACTCTTGTGAAGTTCTACTATTTTAAATTATTTGATTTTGTTGCGGGCATTGAATTATTATCAGCTGCAATGAGAAAAATAGAAAGAAACAAACTTAGTACATGTGAGCGAAATAAGCGTTAGTATATGTACATATATCAGAGGTCGGCAAATTTATAACAGATACCACGTCGATGTAAATACATATGTATGTTTCCATGTTCATTTTGGAATTTTTTCACTCTTTAGCTGGAGTTATAGGTACTTAACGTAGCACATCGTTGCCATTTTGGTTACTTTTTACCAAAATTGGATAAAATTTTTTCGTTTGGGTTCGTTTGGGCCGATTTTGGTTACATTCAAGGTCTATGTAGTCAGTACACCATGGTTACATTCGCTTTTAATTTTTCCACTACAAAAAATTTGTGTCCAAATTATTTTGTTGTATTTTTTTTTTTATCAAAAAATGAATCTGACACAAGGCGCCTCTGAGTCGAGGTTTAGTGTTCTAGGGTTAACCGTATATCCTGTTTTGCTTTGAAATAAATAGCTCTAACGTTAATGAAACATATACCCATATTACTAATTTATTTTGTTACTTGTTTCCGGCTTTGGTTACTTTTATTTTGTATTCTGACAGCTTTAAGCTGCAAAATATTAGGTATTGTCCTAGTCCTTTACCAGCTTAAAGAGTATAGCTGGGTATCCTTACTTACTTACTTAATTGGCACGTAACCGTCTAGACGATTCTGGCCGAGTTCAATAAAGCGCGCCAGCTATTTCTGTTTCGTGCAGCATGGCGCCACTTGGGAATACCTAGGGAGTCAGCATCACTGTCCACCTGATCTTCCCAACGCAGTGGAGGCCTCCCTTTTCTTCTGCGTTCAGCTGGGTATCCACATCATAAGAAATTGCTCAAGAAAAAATTGGCATTTACTTCTTAAGTAATTTTGACGTTGCCAACCCCATTTTTCGTCAAAAATTGTAATATATTTTCTTGTGAAGTGGATAGTGCCTAAAGAAAATTTGACATAAGCAAATTTCTTGGCTATTTCTTAAGCTTTTTTATATGGAGTTTTAGCATTTCTTGTGATGTGGATACCCTGCTTTAACACTCCCTGAAAGACTGCTATTATTTTGACCGCTTAATATTAGGGTTATTTGAATAAAACCGTAAATATTATTTGAAAACTGAATTCAAGTTATATATAAGTTTAAGTGTTCAATGAAATTTCAAAAAATTTCCTGAATTTTCAGAATTTTTGTAAAAGCTTGGAGTCACTGATTTAAACATTTTCCATTGAAAATTGTGTACATTTTTATGAGAAATTAGCTAATTAATTTTATCTAGCTAATGAATTTTATGCATCTGGAGCATTTTGTCCATTTTTTAATGGAATTGGGACACCTCTAAAGACTACACCATTTCCAGGTGGATTTTAGAAAATTTCAACTGGATTTTAGAAAGTGAAAATTGGATTTTAGAAAAGTAGATTAGAAATACAATTCAAATTTTCCAAAATCCAATTGACGCTTTCTGTGTATCTTCTTCTTCTTGATTGGCGCTTAACCGTCTAGACCAGCGTTGGGCAAAGTAGCTCCTGGTAGCATTTTGCACTTAGGAGCCGTATCGGCACATTTGGGTGCTGGTGAGGGACGCAACCCAAGTGCAGCATAAGGGAAGAAGAACTGAGGAAGAACTCACTAACACATAAGCAAGATTGATAACGAGAGGGTAGTCGCCGCCTTTATTCGTGGCAGTGATGGAAAATGAAAGTTTCCAATTGTGTCAAATTTGTATAAAAAGTGGTGAATTTTTGAATTTCATTGTGCAATCAATTTGAAAATCGTCTGTTGGTACCGTTAGCTTGATAAACTAAGTTTACAGCACATATTGTATAATAAGGATCTGATACAAAACCTTTCATACGCATATTTGTGCGTCCTACTTTTATGAAGATTACTTTGTAATAAAGTTTATATGCCTACATATGAAAAAACAACCGTTTGTTTACTATGAAGCAAACAAAAATGGCATTGTGATCGAAAAATATTTATTGAGTTTTGCAGAATAGTGCGAAAATCAATTGATTATACATTATGGCCTTGCTACTTCCCAAATATCCCAAAACTGCACAGGCACGAGTCATTTTCCATCACTGGTTCGTGCCTGAGAGGCAGTGTGCAGCAGTATTGCCGCAGCGTCAAACAATTTGGTATCACAAATTGGTACTTTCATGGTTTTTTCTTCGTATCACCTAAAAATTATTGAAAAAAATGTAATTAAATGGAAGGCCAGCTTAGCACCTTTCATTTGGTACCAATATTGCTCAAAGTCTATCTGAGTCACTCTGGGTCAACATTTAGGCCTGTATTCCGAGAAGTTCCCACTTATTGAAATTCTATATACGCTATCGTTAATACCACATGAATCTACTACAAAAATTTCATAAAGATCGGTTGATTAGTTTGGGAGTCTATAAAGAACAGACACACATTCTTTTTTGTATAACAGATTCTATTTAATATAAGAAAAATTATAAATGTAAGTTCTTGAATTTTGATATTGCTAAAATAATATAAAAATAAATGACCTATTTTCTATGAAACGAATGTGAGTGAGTTTCATAAACCAAATATTATTTCCACTAAAATAATATATGTATTGTAGGAGCGGCAACTCTGGGGGAAGAGCGCCGTTGTCAACAGGGAGGGTGTCATTGTGTAAGGATTATATAATAAATGTGTTTTAGTACTCTTTTCTACAACTAATACTATTACAACTATGCTCTGCTACTATCAACACTAAAAGTATGTATATAGTTTGTAAATAAATCGATTTGCATGTAGATATGAAATACGCACAAACTAAATGTACCTAATGCTACCTAAAAATCGAAAAAATTCAGTATTAATTACTTTTTTCGTAATTCTTGACGAAAATTGTATTATTTTGTTTCCGTACTACGGCAACACAGTTTGAGAATTGTTGATCGTTGCTGAGAGTTGGTGGTTTTGGTTTTTGATTTTTAGTGTTTCCGCAGGCTTCTTTAGGGATGGCAAAAAAAATGAAATAACCGTTTAACCGTTTTTTAGGTTAATCGAAAGCGTTCGATTATTAATCGTGAATAATTGTGGGGAACAAACCGATTATAACCGTTTTTCGATTACAATTATTCCTTAAAAAATATATATATAATAAACGAAAAAAATCATCATTTATTAGGAAAAATCGTCAAAATGACGATAAAATCGTCTATTCGGGAACTGGTGGGAACATTTATTGGGTTTTTTCTGGATATACTTACTCACAAAACCGTGGGTAACTGAATTCGGACTCGGATGAAAAGGCGGAAATTCCCAACTTCGATTATTTCCTTTCGATTATTTTCGACTTGAGAGGAAAAAGGTTAATCGAAAAAATAATCAAAAGGAAAAGACCGATACATTTTAATCGTTAACCGAAAGAAATTAACCGATTATAATCGTTTTTCCGGTTATTGTTGCCATCCCTAGGCTTCTTGCGATGAACATGACGAGTGAGGGAATATACGCTGATTTTAATTGTTTTGCATTCCCCTTATCACCGAAAAACAAATCAGCCCCTCTCCATCCTCTTGCTGGCTCCGAGACTGCTGCAAGAGCCAAATTTTCGCCCATCGCTGGTCTAGACGATTCTGGCCGAGTCCAACAGAGTGCGCCAATTGCTTCTGTTTCGCGCAGCATGGCGCCACTTGGGAACACCTAGGGAGGCAGCATCGCTGTCCACCTGTTTTCCCAATGCAGTGGAGGTCTCCCTTTTATTTTGCGTTCAGCGGGTTTCTGTGTATACATCTTTATATATATTACGCTACGCGATTTTTTGACTCTGATATAAATTTACAGCCTCATTACCTTTGACGATATCGTGTCCAAAACGTTGTCGTTCGTGTGTTGGTATTATGAATGACGATACGACACACAAAACGAAAGCCAAGACGATAACAGCTGATTGTTACGTTAAAAACGTAAGAAATTGGTATTCCCATTCACGAACGGAAGTTGTCAATGCGAAAACCAACTGTAAAAATCAAACGAAAGGCTGGAGGTATCGTTTTGGCAGAAAAGTTGAAAATAAGTAAGAGAAAGTAAGTATATTTCGAATATTGTGCATTTTATATTATCAATGGCTACGTTCAGAAGGCGCAACCGTGGCGCAACAGTTGCGCAACTGTTGTGTTTTATCTTCTGAACGCAACGTTGAGTATTTCTGATCAACACAACATGTTGTGATTTTGGAGACTTTTTTCCATCATAAATTTTTTACGCTCACTTTACACAACATGTTGAGCTTACGATTTTGACATATGTACAAAAATATAAATAGTGTTTATGAATTTTGGAATGTAATAAAAATGTTTCAAAGCCGCGAAATTATTGGAAATTACGTTGGGGATAATTAAAATACTAATTTGTTTATTTAATGTATCAGCTCGTTCAGAAGGCGAAAATTGTGTCACTTTCCGATTACTGATATCTACACAACAGTTGTGCTCCACCGTTGCGCCTTCTGAACGTACCCAATGTGTGTTTTTATTGTTATTATAGATTGCAAAAAAAACAACAAGGTTTTTGTTTTCATTTCATCGACCAAAAGAAGCTCAATAAATATTGAAAAAACAAGCACGCAATTTCTTCCGAGATCTAAGAAGGTAGGCGTAGTGGCGAATTCAAAAAATTCTTTTTTTAGTTACAAAGGTAGTGTATAATTTCAAAATCAAAGCTAGTATACATATTGACCCAATAAGAATGGTCAGAGATAGATAATTGCTCTTCTTCTTTCTGTTTTATAGATTGTCAAATTATTATACATATGTACTTTGTTTTGATTTTACATTTTTCACGTGTTATTCGTGGAATATTTTGTGTGTTTGTTGGCATTTTTCAAGTGAACCATATTTGCAAAATAAATGTCAAATTCTATGACTTTGATGTTTCATCAAATATGGCACGCAAGGCGAGTCCCAATTGAATTCATATTTTAACCAAGGCTAAATATCATTTTGACATTACACTCTATCAATAGGTGTGTGTTTTCTACCCACTAACGTTAATTAACACTAATTATATAGATTTGGCAGAAAAGTAATGAAAATAAGCTAACTGAAGTAACAAAATATATGGACTCGCCACTGCGCCTACCTTCTTGAACGATGGATCATATGAGCACAGCGTTGCAAATTTGACATTTCTTTTCGTGTTGCTGGCGATCAACGTAACGCTAGACGATATCGGCAACGTAAGTTTCATAATACCAAAATCAGACGATATCGTCTTCACGGCTATCGTTCGTGAAAGGGAATGAGGCTGTTAGAGATTTTTGGCGATCTGATTTGGCGATAGCGATTTCTAGAATCCGGGTACTGAATGTATTTAGGTATTTAATTTGATCACAGCCTAAAATTATGCAACATATTAACTAATATTGATATTTACAGCAGTGGGAATTAAAAAAGTCTAATTGTGGAGACCCTCACCGACGGAAGCCCGTAGACCGTGTCAGCTGACACGATCTACCTTATGGGAATGCCATGTAAACGCAAACTCACCGACTTTGAATTTCTACGTTTACGGAAACGGTACGTAGAAATCAAAATCGTTTTGATTTTTTCCGTGAAAACGTGTCAGATGACTACTCTCTTTGAAGTCAGTGTTGCCGTTTGAGCCTTTTGCATCATGATATATTTTAATTTTGTAAATATCAAATTATTCTTAAAAAAACTAAAAATATTAAAAGAAAATTGTTGATTGTGAAAAGGTGAACTATGGTTAGTTGTTTACTTCTAGTTTTGTTAACAAATTTCAAAAAAAAAAAAAAATGTAATGGAATAATAAAAGTTTGCTAACTAAAGTGAAATGACGACAAAATGGCAATATTGTATCCATGTAAGCAAACAAAATAAACACACTGTTTGCAGCGTTTCTATGTTTATAAGCATGGCTTAAACAATTTCATAAAAATAACACAAAGTAACAAGCTTATGCATCATTTCAGATGTTTTCTTTATAATTATGCTTAATGTAAGAAGTTAACTTCTATCACGTGTGCTGTGCTACACGCGGGTTTTTTTAAGTTTATATATTAGAGGGCTGCACGAATGGATTCGAAACGACAAACCCCAATAAACATTTTTCTTCATTTTCAATTTGAGGTTCATTTGAGAAGTAACCCTATTGTCAAATATCAAACGTTTGTTATCAAATGCACCTCAAATTTCCCCTGATAGCATTCTCAAACAAAAAGGCTCATTTTTAGTATGGGATTTTGGGCTGATTCTCAATTTGATAAATTCCATTTTCTCAAACCCATTTCAAAGGTGGTACGAAATGGATTGCAATCAATAGATGTATGTATGTATTACATATATGTACTCTAGAGTGCAGAAAAATTGAGGGATAGTAAGAGTGAGAGAGTTTGTGGTGTGAGCGGAATGGAATAAATAGATGTACATATGTATGTATTACATATTTGTACGCTTATGTGATGTTTTTCATTTACCCGTGCGGGTGAATTTCGCCAGTGCCTTTTGTACAATTACATGAGTATATTAATATTTTTTTTAATATATGTATATACACACATATCGGAAACCAACTACATATGTTTTTATTAAATTTTGTGTAACTTCACAAAAAGCCACAAACAAATAAAATAAGAGTAAGAAATACAGAATCATTATTACACACAGTCATTTTCAACCATCATCATGACATTAGGGTGGGGCGATTTGTATGGAGGGAAATTAATCGATACCGCGCTATCGAAATTCGGATTCCTCTCATTTTTCTGAGTAGAAAACTCCTCCACGACATTTGTCTAAAATTAATTTTGATGTTCCGGAATTTGGTTTTTATGAACCGAGACGAATTTTTGAAAATAAAAATTGGGCAAAAATCGACAAAAAAATATCCAGGCCAATATGCACATCGAATTGAAGCAGAATTTTATGCTGAATCCAGATATGAAATCGAAACTAAAATCGGATGATCCGTTTTCGAGATATAGCGTGATTTCCGGTTATGGAGGCTGAATGCCCAAAATCGCATATTTTCGCGATTATCTCTTGTTGTGTACAATACATCTTAATTTTTGTTGCAAACTTTTTAAAGATAAGTCAATACAATATATGAACAGTATTTTAAAATATTAATTTATCTTCCGGTATGGCAAAACTTGAATGCACTCTTTTTTCCTTGGCCCAAAAGCGCGGTATGGGTTCTCTATGTTATAGTTATCCGATACCGATGAATTTCGCCGACAGCGCTTTGTGTACAATAAATGCTCTAAATATAAAATTTCAGAATTTTAGCTGCAAAAACTGAGGAGTTATAACCCAAAACGTAGACGTATGCTGTTTGGGACTTGTTTTTTTACTTTACTCAACTCTAAAAAAAAACTCAAGGTTACTCATACGCCATAGCGTACTATTGGAAGCAAAAAACAAATTTCAGAAGCATAAGTCTACGTTTTAGGGAATAACTCTTAAATTTTTGCAGCTAAAATTCTGAAATTTTGTTTTTAGAGCATTTATTGTACACAAAGCGCTGTCGGCGAAATTCATCGGTATCGGACGACTATAACATAGAGAACCCATACCGCGCTTTTGGGCCAAGGAAAAAAGAGTGCATTCTAGTTTTCCCATACCGGAAGATAAATTAATATTTTAAAATACTGTTCATATATTGTATTGACTTATCTTTGAAAAGTTTACAACAAAAATTAAGATGTATTGTACACAACAAGAGATAATCGCGAAAATATGCGATTTTGGGCATTCAGCCTCCATAACCGGAAATCACGCTATATCTCGAAAACGGATCATCCGATTTTAGTTTCGATTTCATATCTGGATTCAGCATAAAATTCTGCTTCAATAAAATGTGCATATTGGCCTGGATATTTTTTTGTCGATTTTTACCTAATTTTAATTTTCAAAAATTCGTCTTGGTTCATAAAAACCAAATTCCGGAACATCGAAATTAATTTTAGACAAATGTCGTGGAGGAGTTTTCTACTCAGAAAAATGAGAGGAATCCAAATTTCGATCGCGCGATATAGGTTAGTAAATCGCCCCACCCTAATGGACATACATATGTATAGTCGAGGAGATAAGCTGTGTTTTTGAAGTAGTGCGGTTTTAATATATCTTTATACCTTTTCTCTAGTGTGGGCATTTATAATATTGTGTTGGGTGCCCGCCTCATGTGGTCTGGCAGCGGAGGAGATTAAAATTCACACCTGCAAGATAAGTCATTTAGTTTAATTTATACACTCTTTCCACCTTATTTTATTTTTTTGATTTTATTTTTTCTTACACACACATACTCAACTCGTTTCACAAGGACGCGCCTTTCTTATTAATTATCCTTTTGTCCTTTTCCGATAAAATTGTTGGAAGAGGACAAATTAGTTAGTTGCAGATTAGATAAATAAATAATATTAGCTCTGTTTCTGGGGCAAACTAACTTGACCATTATAAACAACGGTACCCAGCCTACGTTTAAAAAAGGAAACAAAAGCTCGATAATCGATCTTATGTTCGCAAGTGAGCCGCTCAGCTCACGAATAGCATGGAGAGTCTCGGACATATTCACATATAGTGACCATATGGCAATACTCGCCGAGATATCGAACATGACAGTTTCGCATGTCGTTAATAGGAAAAGAGCACAATCACGTAGCTGGGTTCACCGAGAGTTTGACCCTGATCTGTTTGGCCTCGTTTGGGATCAAGCTCCAACTACGCAACAATTTTCCAGCCGTCTTGTAACCGAAGTTACAGGCATATTAGTGTCAGCGTGCAACGCTACAATGCGGAGGGCTAAGCATAAAACCAGTCGAAGGCCTGTTTACTGGTGGAATTATGAAATAGCCGAGCTCAGGAAACTCTGTAACGGGGCTAGACGGATCTACCAACGTAACCGCAGACAAAATAACGAAGAGGAGCTCAGAAAAAGATTCAAATTGAGCAAATAATCTAAAGCCAGCTATAGCGCGCAGTAAGAAACATTGTTTCACAAAAGCTCGATAATCGATCTTATGTTCGCAAGTGAGCCGCTCAGCTCACGAATAGCATGGAGAGTCTCGGACATATTCACATATAGTGACCATATGGCAATACTCGCCGAGATATAGAACATGACAGTTTCGCATGTCGTTAATAGGAAAAGAGCACAATCACGTAGCTGGGTTCACCGAGAGTTTGACCCTGATCTGTTTGGCCTCGTTTGGGATCAAGCTCCAACTACGCAACAATTTTCCAGCCGTCTTGTAACCGAAGTTACAGGCATATTAGTGTCAGCGTGCAACGCTACAATGCGGAGGGCTAAGCATAAAACCAGTCGAAGGCCTGTTTACTGGTGGAATAATGAAATAGCCGAGCTCAGGAAACTCTGTAACGGGGCTAGACGGATCTACCAACGTAACCGCAGACAAAATAACGAAGAGGAGCTCAGAAAAAGATTCAAATTGAGCAAATAATCTAAAGCCAGCTATAGCGCGCAGTAAGAAACATTGTTTCACTGAGCTATGTAAAGAAGCAAACGTCGACCCTTGGGGCAAAGCATATAAAGTGTATATGGAAAAATTTCAAAACAACTATGTGCAACCAACATGCCCTTTTTTCCTAACCAGGGTGGTTGAAACCTTGTTTCCCAAGCACGAACCAATGCCTGCCTATCTTGCGTAGAGAATTCCTCAGGTACCTTCTAACTTAGTTACAGAGGATGAAATTATTAACATAGCAAAGAGGTTAAAAGACAACAAAGCACCCGGTGTAGATGGTATACCAAATAAAGCTCTCAAGGCGGCTTTACACTTAAGCCCGACATTGTTCGCAGAAATGTATAATGCATGTCTTAAGGAGGGTATCTTCCCACATCCGTGGAAGGTCCAACGTTTGGTCCTTATTCCAAAGCCAAAAAAGCCACCAGATGACCCTTCATCTTACAGGCCAATATGCATGCTTGATACTATGGGCAAAATATATGAAGCACTGATCTGTAACCGCTTAGAGGCAGCTCTAGAAAGCGCAGGTGGTCTGTCAAAAAAACAGTATGGCTTCCGCAAACATAAGTCGACAGTCGATGCCATAAAAAGCGTGGTCCAATTAGCTAGAAATGCAGTTAGCGGAAAGAGGTGGAAAGGTGGAGCCAAAAAATACTGCGCTCGGGTCACACTAGATATAAAAAATGCTGTTAACTCAGCGAGTTGGTCGAAAATTATTGAGTCATTATATTGCTTTCAAGTCCCACAGTACCTGATAAACATAATTTTAAGTTATTTTGAGGAGCGAGTCCTAGTCTACAACTCTGATGAGGGAGCCAAGAGCTATTCGATTACGAGCGGAGTACCACAAGGATCCGTCCTAGGCCCTCTCCTATGGAATGTTATGTACAATGGTGTCCCTAAGATCGAACAACCAAAATCTGTGGAACTTATTGCCTACGCATACGACCTCATTATAATAGCAGTTGCAAAGCACCTAGAAAATCTCCGGCATATCTGCAATGATGCAATCAGCCGAGTGCGACGATGGTTCTCGACTATGGACCTGCAGCTAGCGGAACAAAAAACAGAGGTACTGCTTGTAAGCACAAGGAAAGTACGAGAAAATATGTGCATTACGGTCGGGGAGTGCGAGATAAGTTCGCAGCCATCACTGAAATATCTGGGTGTGGTTCTTGATCCCAAGCTGAGCTTCAAGGAGCACATAAACTACGCCGCAGAAAAGGCGCAATAAATTTGTGGCGGCCTTTCGAGGATGATGGCGAATAAAGGTTGCGTGCGCTCCACACGTCGACACCTGTTAGCCAGGGCTATAAACTCTGCTATTTTATAGGCTGCACCGATCTGGGCCGATGCTCTCAACTGCAAATCATATGCAAAGGAGCTGCACGCAGTACACCGCATGGCCGCTCTCAGAGTTATAAGCGCATTTCGAGCAGTCTCTGGTGATGCTGCTGAAGTTTTAGCAAACATGCCGCCGATAGACATTCAAGCCAAGAAACTAGCAAAATATACAGTGCAACGAAACCGGTGCTAAACTCACACAGAACCGAAGAAAGGAAGAAAAGTCGCCTATTGTGGCAGGAACGCTGGCAAACCTCGCTTAAAGGTCGGTGGACATATAGGTTAATTCTTAATATAAACAGTTGGGCGACGAGTTATAGCCAAAAAACCATACAAACAATATGCTGAAAATCGGCATTTGCCCGCAAAGTTCAAAGGTCGATTAAAAACAAATTCGAACTAACCTAAGCAAACGCCGCGATACGGGTCTTCTAATTTAGCCTCTTTTTTTACCCCTAACATTCAGAACCGAGTTAACTTTTTTTGACCTGAATTTGTTCCACAGTGTAATATAATAATACAATACTCTGATGAGTTTTATGGCCGAGCTTCTCTCCCAATTCGAGGTGTGCTCCTTTTGTTTTTCCTACTAATTGGGTGGACCTACAGTTTTATGCCGGCTCCGAACGGCGAATGCATTTTTTGTGAGAAGCTTTTTCATGGCAGAAATATACTCGGAGGGTATGCCGCCCACTGCCGAGAGGTGACCGCTGCTCTTAAAAAAACCCAATAATTGGATTTGTACTAATTAGAATTTTTTTTTTTTTTTGGTGTTTGCTCGGACTGGGGTTTGAACCCGAGACCTTTGGCACTCTACCCACTGCACCACAGCGGCCACCTATTAATAAAGCATTGAAATACGCAGTAGGACTTGGGGTCATCGTTTTATTAATCCGGGAGTACTAGTCAATAGATACTCCATTACTCCCTATACTTCGTCTATAAGCATACAATTTTGTATACTCGCTTTTAACATTGTATGTCCTAGGAAGGAAAATAAAACAAAACTGAAAAAATTTTGATAATGCTCGGAAAGGATATCAAACAGAGTACTTTTCTGCTCTCGCTTGGGGAGATCTCGCTCCAAGTTCTGCTGGGTAATTTCGCAATTTTTTTTAGCTTTAAATTTTTTTTTTTGATGTGTTTAACAATTTTTTTTAGCTTTTTCTAGCTTTTTTTTTTTGAGAATCTAGCTGGAACTCTGGAAAAGTTCTGGCAACACTGGTTTTGTTACTTATTGAAACCGTTAAATCATTTGGTTTCAAATTTAGTTTCTATCTTTTAATGTTTCTTGGAACAGAAACGCCAGAAACGGAGTTTCGTTTCGTTACGAGCATACCTGGGTAACACTGAGTAGTAATTGAACTATTACGTACTTAAATACTTTATATTTTGATCTTGAAGTAATGAGTCCGTACCAAGTACTTTCAGAATATTCAAGACTAGTACAAGTACAAGTACAAGGAATTGAAAAAGAATTGAAGTTTTAACAAATACTTCAAAGTAATTGAAAAGAATTGAAAGTACTTGAAAAGAATTGAAAAATGTACTTGAATCGATTTTCAATTCTTTGAAAGTACTTGAAAAGAATTGAAAAATCGGTTCAAGTACATTTTTCAATTCTTTATTTAATTCAGCGATTATCACAAATAGATTTAAGGTCCCCACAAACAGAAGCGATACGATACAGCCCACATATGTAATTGTGCATGACGCGATACGATTTTGCATATGTGGGCTGTATTGTATCGCTTCTGTTTGTGGGGACCTTTATGTGTTAAAAAACAAAACAAGTAACGCAACTATCGATAAATACCTGTTGATACTCGCTAGTAGAATAGTAGGCTGTCGAAGAAAGTCCGTATAAGGATCTAATTGACTTTGTATATTGTTTGCTACTTCTACCGCTTAGCAACGCCGAAGTGCAAATAACCTTTTCCGTAATGAATATTGTCAAAACCAAAAATCGAAACAAAATGAATCATACAATGTTGAATGCAATTTTAACTATAAGATATGGCTTAAAAAATGTAAAACAATGTTGCAATGAATTTGAAATAACAGAAGATCTCATTAAATTAATGAAGAAAGAATTAATTTATGAAGAGAAAGAGTCAATTAGTGATGACGACATAGATATTGAATATATCTAATTTTTTTAGATACTATTTACGTATGAATATTTTATTTTTGCACAAATTTATGATTTTTTTCCTTATTAATAAAAACGAAGCAAATACTCTTTCTCAAAATTTTAGAAATTTAACATCAATTTGAACCAAATTTCAAAACTTGAGTGAAAGGTCTCAAATTTTAAGTTAAAGCAAATGCTTAGCTTTCATTAATATGATATATGCAATACTTTTTTGCCTGAATTTGAAAAATAAATTTAAAACATGTTAATTTGAAACAAAATTTTTTAGCCACTATTTTTACCCACGAACCAAATTTTTTAGCTATTTTTAGCCACAAATTAAATCAAATCTAGCCACCACGAAAATTTTCCAACGGCAACGTTGTTAATTGGGTGGACCTACAGTTTTATGCCGGCTCCGAACGACGAATGCATTTTTTGTGAGCTTTTTCAGAAATACACTCGGAAGCAGTGATGTGATACGTAGGGAAAATTCCCTACATGTAGGGATTTTAGTCGGAAACAAGTGACCGTGGGGAAAAAAGGACAGATTTTGATAAAATAGCTAAATGTAGGGATTTATTGGCAAAACTGATTGTCGAATCCTTTAATTGCGTAATTGGAGACAAGCTGCCGCACAGTGCCGCGACTCCATACAAATGATGGACAAAAATAGAAGGAGTCGTCAGAATTGGCTGGAACTTCACACCTAGAAGTATTGTCACGCTAATTTCAAAAATGGAATCGGTTTTTCGGTACTGGTTACTCATTTCGAGAAAACCGAGTTTTTCTTGCATTTTTATATGAAAATAGTCATTGTGAACATGTATTGATACAAGTGGAAGCAGTCATCAGAATGGGCTGAAACGTTACACCTCAAAGGATTATATCACGCCAGAAAAGAAATCCGTTTTGCAGCATCTGTTACCAGTTAATTAAAAACAAATTTTTTTTTACAATTTTTTAAAAAGGTAAAATAACTCATAATCATCGTAGACATATGTTTATAAAAACCGAAATAGTATTCAGAACTTGTTGAAACTTTACACCTAAAAGGACTAAGCCATGCTAATTTCAAAAATGAAATTGATTTTTCGGTACCGGGTACCTGTTAAAAAAAAAAAACGATTTTTTTTACATTACTATATGAAAGACAAATAAGGTATAATCATTGCTGATTGTGGTGTTTACGAAAACATGAAAGAGTTGTCAGAATTTATTGAAACTTTACATCTAAAGTGTCCATATTACTCTAATTTTAAAAAAGTAATCGGGTTTTTTGTAACGGGTACCCATTAAAAAAAACACCGAGTTTTTGCACATCATTATTTAAAAATGGAATATGGCATATCATTGTTGCTAAGTGTTCAGAAAAATAGAGTTAATAATCAAAATTTGTCGAAACTTTACTCCCTAGGTGAATACATTACGATAATTTGAAAAATTGAGTAGGTTTTTCCTTACATGTTAACCTTTAGAAAAAAAAATTCTTTGAAATAAAGCATAATCGCTGTTAAGTAAGTAAGTAATAATCGCTGTTATATGTTAATAAAAACATAACTCATCGATGTTTTATATTTTAAATATTTTGTTTGTGTAAATGGGTAAAAAAAATATGTCAAATACAATTTATTCTTGAAATTTTAAACTCGCGTTGATCAACATTTTCCACTAATAGTAAAACGTTGAAATGTGATTAGTTAGGTGAACAAAATTATAAAAAGACTCAATCAAAAAAAATATATATAAAACAAGTAAGGAAGCCTAAGTTCGAGTGGAAACGAACATTAGATACTCAGCTGTATGCTTTCATTGTTTGTTTGCGTTTGATGGAAACACGATGTACTTTATATAAAGCGAATGCTGCATAAAGTGGGCGTAGCCATGCACATTTTAAAGATTTTTATCAGTCATCCAACTAAGCATATGAATATTATTCTTTGTCAATATTTTATTCCTTTATGACTTCTAGTTACAAAGATGTCACGTTACAAATTCCCAAAGGGTGTTCCAGAAATATCTTTGTTAAAAAGTAGGCGTGGTCATAAACCGACTTCAATAAATTTCTGCGTGTCTATTAACACAAGTTATATAAGTGTATAAACCAAGTTTCGTCATAATATCTCAATTATTTGTCGAGTTATGGGCTCCGATCTCGTTGATTCCTTTGTCTAAAAAGAGGCGGTGCCACGCCCATTTTCCCAAAATTTTTCTATTTTTTGTTTCCGGTCTATTGTGGAACTCACGCCACAAAATTTCAATGTATTATCTTTATATTTGACAAAGATATGGTTTAAAATGTTTTTATTGGGCCACTTTATTATAGTTCCCATATATAAAAATGGGCGTGGTCGTCAACCGATTTCGCTAAAATTTTGAGCATGTATTACCACACGTTGCGAAAGTGTACACACAAATGTTTCGTCATAATATATCAATTACTTGTCGAGTTATAGGCTCCGAAATATCATATATTCCTGGTTCTATAAGGAGGCGGTGCCACGCCCATGTTCCAAAATTTTTGTGTTTTTTGCTTTATGTCCATAGTTGGACTCCTGCCATAAAATTTCAATGATATATCTTTATATTTGACAGAGATATCGCTTAAAATGTTTTTATTAGGCCCCTTTACAGTTCCCATATATAAAAGTGGGTGTGGTCGTCAACCGATTTTGGCAATTTTTCGTCCAAACATTTGCCTAAGTAGGTATATCACGCGTACCAAATTTCATCCATATATCTTCAACGGTTTCTGAGTTATGACTCATAAAACTTTCAATGTGTACTAGTACAGCTGAGTATAAAAAGGGCATTTAGTCACTTTTTCAAAATTGAAAATTTTCAAATATTGGAAAAAGGTGGAAGAGATTTCGATTGTTTCTGTTAGTAGAAGGTCCAAACTACCATAAACAAAAAAAACAAGTAAGGAAGCCTAAGTTCGAGTGGAATCGAACATTAGATACTCAGCTGTATGCTTTTATTGTTTGTTTGCGTTTAATGGAAACACGTTGTACTTTATATAAAGTGAGTGCTGCATAAAGTGGGCGTAGCCACGCCCATTTTCCAAAATTTTTATCAGTTATCCAACTAAGTATATGAATATTATTATTTGTGCAAAATTTCATTCCTTTACGAGTTCTAGTTACAAAGATTTCACGTTAAAAATTCCCAAAGGGTGTTTCAGAAATATCTTTGTTAAAAAGTAGGCGTGGTCATAAATCGATTTCAATAAATTTTTGCGTGTCTATTACCACAAGCGATAAAAGTGTACACACCAAGTTTCGTCATAATATCTCAATTATTTGTCGAGTTATGGGCTAAGAAATCTCGTATATTCCTGCTTCTAAAAGGAGGCGGTGCCACGCCCATTTTCCAAAATTTTTGTGTTTTTTGTTTTATGTCCATAGTTGGACTCCTGCCATAAAATTTCAATGATATATCTTTATATTTGACAGAGATATCGCTTAAAATGTTTTTATTAGGCCACTTTATAATACCCATATATAAAAGTGGGCGTGGTCGTCAACCGATTTTGGCAATTTTTCGTCCAAACATTTGCCTAAGTAAGTATATCACGCCTACCAAATTTCATCGATATATCTGCTACGGTTTCTGAGTTATGACTTATAAAACTTTCAATGTTTGCCGCTTAATAAGTGGGCGTGGTACCGCCCATTTTCCAAAATTTCACCAAATTTCTTCATAAGGGCCGGAGCTCAATACGTGGGTGAAATTTTATCACTCCAGCTATATTAGTGACAGATACCAAATATGCGATTTTTTCTATATTGGTTGGGGCGTGATCATGGCCCGATTTCGTCCCAGTCTTGATACACACTTACGTTTCAAATTTCCTCAAAATATCTCAATTTTTGCGAGAGAGTGCGTACGGACGGACGGACGGACATGGCTCAATCGATTTCTCTTTTCACCCTGATCATTTTTATATATATAAGTCTATATCTATCTCGATTATTTCATTCTGTTACAATCCACCGTTAGGAAATCAAAACTATAATACTCTGTGTACTAGTACAGCTGAGTATAAAAATTCACGGAATTTTATGATGTTTTTTTTTTACCTCCAAAGTTTACCAATTTTCGGATTTTGGTATGTTTAATCATATATTTATTTATTAATAAAAAAAAATATTTGTATATTTGTTTTTTTCATGAACCATACATTTTTTGGTTTGTCGCATATATCTTTATCAAATTGTAAAAGTTGATCTTGCTAGGAATAAAAATGTATTTTTAACAAATTTTTAACTGCGACCACTTTTATGTGCGAAGCGGCGAAATGAAATGGTATGTAGAAAATAGGTGTACTTTGAGGGGGTGTGTGAGGCTGAAAGCTGTTTTTATCACAAAATAACTTATGAACTTCTCTTAGTTGGAGTTTTAGCTGTAACTTGACATCAAAACATCTAAGTTTCAAGACAGTCGGTTTTTGTATTTTTGTCCACCTTCGCGGCACTGTGTGCCGTATCGTGAAGACCAGCTTTAAGATCTTTTATTGAACTATCGGATAACACGATGGGTACGTTCGCGACGGCAATCAGAACCGCAGTGTTGCAAGTATCACGTTCTTCGCGTGTTTGTGGCAACACCTGCAAAAGTCAAACGTTCGTTTGACACATCAACCATGCAGTTTGCTTGAATAATCGGCAACAGAAAATTTGTGTCTGCAATTTTTGCTTTAAAAAAATGGAAAGAGAGCGGTAAGCATGATTGCTATATATTTAATGGAATATGCAAAAATGTAATTTTAATAACAGAAATTAATTGCAAATACTTTTAATAATGCTGTTATAGCAATATATCAGCTGAGTATCAGCAGGCAAGTGCAAAATAAGCAAGGGGGTTGCTGTACTGCTGCAATTATACATTTTCATGAACGTACAAGATACTTTTCATCCGTGCATCAGAGCAAAAGATTTTTTTATTATATTATAAAACTGTGGAAAAATTTTATGAAAATGGTGCAGGTACACTTGAAGAAATGAAGTTTTTATATCCCGAAATTGGAATGGGAGTGAAAGGTAATAAAAACTTGTAAAGGTAGATGCTTGCGCACTTCAGCAAGAGTGGAGAAATTTTGAATTTAATTTTAAGAGCGAAGGAAAGGATAATTTTTTAAGGATGAATATCACTAAAATTAAAAATTTTAATTATCATTTTCTTTTTCCCAGTATATAACAGCTGATTTCCATTATTTATATAAGAAAAAAAACGTTCATTTACTGTCGTGCATTTAATTCATTGTTATAACATGGAAATAACAAAAAAAAAGTGTAGGGAATTTCGTGGGGAAAATTTGAAACAGGCGTAGGGAAAAGTAGGGGTTTTTTTTCTTGCCCTGTAGGGAATTTCCAAAAAAGTGTCTACCATCACTGCTCGGAAGGTATGACGCCCACTGCCGAGAGCTGACCGCTATTTCTCTGTTTTTGTTATTTCATCAGTACTATATAGTACCTTCCCTCTTTTTCGAAAGTATCAAAAATATTCGGCTTCACAGCCGATTCATGGAGCACGTTGAACTAAGTAATTTTCCAAGAGCGGAGCAAAGGAACAAAATCGTATTTGACCTAAAACTCTAAAATAGCTAAATTAATTTAAAAATAGCTGAAAAAAGCTAATAGCTAAATCCAAAAAATAAAAGCTAGATCTAGCTATAAAATAGCAAAATGGCAGCACTGGTAGTAGCTGTCAAACATGGTTTTGCTCACACAAGGTTCATAGCAGGGTTTGAAATTGCTTAGCTACTTTTGCTGCATTTGCTTTTGCTAACGAAAAGTAAATTAGCAAACTCGGCCAGCCGAGTAAAAAACGAGAACACGGTTCATTCGCTTCAGTTTTCAGCTGAGCCGTGTTTGCTTGTATAGTTAAGCAAAGCAACGCGATTTGGGGGATTTCATTTTACTTCCAGCAATTAGTTGTGTCTTTGCATTTTTTCTGCTTTTGCTTATTTTGCTGAAACGATTTGTTTACGCATATTTCGATTTTTTATACATACATATTTACTTATGTATGTATGTATGTACACATAATATGTATGTATGTCCATTTGTAAACATCTTTTCATGTTGAATTTTGCTTAAAAACTAGTTTCAGCAAAATAAGCAACTGTAAGCAAAAATTTGCCACTCAACTAATTGCTGGAAGTAAAAGCAACCCTCTCAAATTGAGTTGCTTGACTTAACTATACAAGCAAACACGACTCAGCTGAAAACTGAAGCGAATGATAGGCCCGTCACATAGCATACGTCAATCCGTCTACGTCGACGTATGTGACTGACAGCTCACGTACTTGACGGAGAGGTCGCCACATAGGAAACGTTGGCGGATATACACACGCTGTTTGATTAACCTTTAACTACAGAGGTGGTGGCAAAAACTTAACTCTTTAGAATATTTTGTAATTTCTCTTTTAAGTTGCCCTATTGAAATTCAGTTTTCAGTAACTTCATATCTCCTGATAATTCTTAACAATTTTGTTTTATGGAGGAATGTTATACAAATGAGTAAAAACTCGAAAAGCAAATTGCAAAAAAGTGAAATTCAAGAGTAGCTAAAGGTTAACAATCAAAAGCAATCAGCTGACATAGCGACGGATTGACGTATACCAAAAGTTGACTTTTGGGCAACTTCGGTACGTTGCGGCGACGGATCCGTCGTACGTGTGACGACGTACGTTTAAATGCCGACATTTTACTGAGCTGTCAGTCACATACGTCGACGTAGACGGATTGACGTATGCTATGTGTCGGGGCTATGATTCGTGTTTTCGTTTTTGGCTCGGCTGAATTCAGCAATAAGCAAAAAACATCGGCTATTGCTGTTTTGCAGCAAGCAAATTCAAACCCTGGTTCATAGACCATACATACTTTGATATCGCAACCTTATAGCCCCGACACATAGCATACGTCAATCCGTCTACGTCGACGTATGTGACTGACAGCTCAGTAAAATGTCGGCATTTAAACGTACGTCGTCACACGTACGACGGATCCGTCGCCGCAACGTACCGAAGTTGCCCAAAAGTCAACTTTTGGTATACGTCAATCCGTCGCTATGTCAGCTGATTGCTTTTGATTGTTAACCTTTAGCTACTCTTGAATTTCACTTTTTTTGCAATTTGCTTTTCGAGTTTTTTCTCATTTGTATAACATTCCTCCATAAAACAAAATGGTCAAGAATTATCAGGAGATGTGAAGTTGCTGAAAACTGAACTTCAATAGGGCAACTTAAAAGAGAAATTACAAAATATTCTAAAGAGTTAAATTTTTGCCACCACCTCTGTAGTTAAAGGTTAATCAAACAGCTGATTTTTGTATATCCGCCAACGTTTCCTATGTGGCGACCTCTCCGTCAAGTACGTGAGCTGTCAGTCACATACGTCGACGTAGACGGATTGACGTATGCTATGTGACGGGCCTATTAATCCTAAAGCGACACAACCAGTGTTGCCACTGAAAAAAAATTTTACCGACCAAATTACCGCCCAATTCCGCCAAAAAAGGCCCAAAAATCAGAAGTCAACTTAAAATGGAATTACATATTTATTTTTAAATACATATGTACATACTAAGTAATCTTGACTCCCACTCATTTAATTCAGAACTAACACTAGACTGTCGCCGATCTCTAAAGGAGATGGCCAAACAGACCTGTCTGCACCTCGTGTAGGTCCCGGGACATAGGGATATCAATAGCAATTGTAAGGCGGATGAACTTGCGAGGCAAGGCACTACCGAGCAGGTTCTTCCATAAAGCATAGGTATGCCTTAGCCACAAACAAGCTAATTCTTAAACAGTATGTCTATAAACTAGCAAGCGATAGATGGCAACAGAAGCCAGTATGTCGAACATCAAGGCAAATCTGGCAGAAATGGGTTCACAAGCGATCCCATCAAATAAGTACTCTAAGGAGAGATGACATCTCGAACCTTGTGGTGGTACTCACAGGACACTGCCTCATCGGGAAACACGCAGAGAGGCTAGGTGACCCTACCGCAGATGCTGCATAAGCTTGAAAGATGATGAGGCGAGGAGACAATCGAACACCTCATCTGCCACTGCTTTGCTCGGCTCTTAACAGCGACAGACAACACTTTCTTGGGACTTCCTTGCTGGATAGCCTATGCAAAGTCACTAAAGTGAACTAGTTCACTGAAGAGACCCCTCACCAATTGAGCGCTCAACAAAGTGAACTAAATTTCCCAACTCTAATAGACATGCGCATAGTGTGTTTCACTAACAATAAAAGAACTTTACACGGGAAAGATGAAACGTTTAGCGTCCGAGAAATTGTCTCCACTAAAATATTCATATTACAAATCGGACCAAAATTGATTTTAGCCGCCCAACAGCCCAAAGTAAATTTATCGGACCAGATTTGGTCCGAAAGGCCCAATTTCGGCATCACTGGACACAACCAAAAATTCATAAAAGTTTAGGAGAGCCAAAAAACTTGTTTCTTTAAAAGTCGACGCTTGCACGCAATACTGTGCCAAGTCTAAAAACTGTGTTTTTTCAATGGAAGCTCTCAAAATTTAAATTCGATATGAAATTGTATTGCTTGTGTGTAATATGCAGTGAAGTTAACTGTGTCAACTGGAAAAAATTGTGTTTCAGTTAAAATTATAAAAAATATATTAATGAGATGGAACGCGGGCAGCGGTTCTTCAGTAGATTTATATATATATCCGGTTAAAAATTATTATATTTCAGTTCTAATATATTCACATTTTAATAGAATTGCAAAATAGAGTAAAATATTTCTTTAAAAATACCACCCAACTACATATATTATCGTCCACCACTTTTTGTGTGTTATGCTTAAATTGTCTGAGATTGGGTTTCGAACACGAATATTCGGAATGTGGAAAAATCATACTATCTTGTGTAGGAGCATTCCATGGGAAATGGTAAATTTGTCCCGTACAAACATTTCGATTTCTCACACATGTACCAGTTTTTCAAATGCAAGCTTCTCCTTTTGCTTAGAAATTAGCCACACAATATTGATGTACCAGAAACTTTGTTTGATAACCTTTTGGTTTGTCTGTAAATTGTAAACATTTATACCATTTGTCCCGTACAAACCATGTAAAAACTACATTACAGCATTTTTAATTCTTTTGGAATAACCTTATTTCTAATATTTTTTCTGTTTGAATAAACCTCAATATTAGTGCTACCACATCTACTTTTTTATTTTTTTCTAATACAATTAATTTTCCAAAAATTGCTCCTGGTTCGCACAAACCAAGGATCATGGTAGACCAGCCCTGTCCCGTACAAACACACAACGTTTTTAAGATTTTTCACACATACACGAATATTTCAAAAGAAAGTTTCTGCTTTTAATAAGAGTTTTATCAGACAGTAATAATGCACCAGATATTTTGTTGGTTAACAATTTCGTGTGCCTTTAATTCAAATCGAAAACTGTAAAAATTCGTACAATTTGTCCCGTACAAACCATGGAATGCTCCTGTATCACTTTTGTGGTTATATCCTTATCTTAATTTGGCATAAGCAAAATTTTATTATTGCTATAGTCTTCAATAACACAAGGAAGCCTAAAAATTCCCAGAATTAATATGTAAAATACCCATTTTCGGTTTTCGACAGAGTGGCACCAATGAAAAATGTTATAAAAAATGCGCATTTTGACATCGCTCTCACGAAATCAAGAGTTTCGTATCTAGTCATCTTTGACATAATGAACAAAAGTTGGCTAGCGACGAGTTGATGCGTTTGGACAAATGGAAGACAGAACAGCGACACAAAAGAGAATGGTTAAATTTCACGGCAGAGTTACTGTGTTTGGACACGAACATTGAAACGCAGCGCAACAGATGCCAAACACGAAAAATTAAATAATTATTAAAAAAAATATACCTACATACTTACTAATAATTCTAAATGAATTGGCAGTCGTAGGCACATGTACATACTTATCTGCATCGGCTCGTAGTTAGCCGAACACGACAACGAAAACCAAATGTTTATCGCGATGACGACGAAACACGCGTATACATACATATTTATGTATTTGTGTTAGGTACTCCATCAATTAATGCAATGTAGGTAGTCCATGGATTAATTTGATTGTTATGCGGGACTGGAGTATATACTCCATTGCAATGACATGCAATGTTAATTGGACCATATTTTTTGTATGAAATGTGGCAAGTTATGGAGTACTCGGTTGGTCCATAGCAAGCATTGCATGGATGAGCGAATGGAGTACTCGGAAATTTTGCAGGGGTATACATATCTATGTATGTGTATGTACATACATTAGGTTGTTTTAATTTACTGCCGCTTATTAGAATGGTAACAAATTAATCCGGAAACTTAGTCGGATGTTTTTGTTGCGGTAATAAGAATATTGGGTGAGTTTCTAACAGTTCTTGAGCTCAACAGTTGCGCATTAGTTCCTCAGTCCCACCTGGAAATCGTATTCTCATCTACAAATTTAATTTCACTCAGCGGGCATCAAATTTACTGCAAAAATGTGCTGGAGAATAAATGCGGTCTGACCAACAGTTTTTGAGTTGCAAAGCTAGAAGGAATATTAAATTTCAACCTTTTTCAGCTTAATTCGATATTTTATAAAAAAAATGTATGGAAAAGTTGTAGACTAATTTGTTCCCAAAAAGAACATCTAAAAGATTGTATAGAAGCTAAAATTAAATTTACCCATACAATTATTTTTAAGAAATCACCCTAATGTACATATGTATGTACACACATACGAAGAAAAATAAAATGTTTTTGGCTTTGACCTTGAAAAGCTTTATCTAAAAATCGAGTGCAATCAACTTTTCCCTTATGAATTTGATTTGTATTTGACATTGCGATAGTAGTGGTGGTATACGTACCCCTGCAGCGAAAACGTGAACTGGTATGCAAGTAAACTAGCTAATGCCTCAGACACACATGTGGTATGAATATTATAATATCTATGATTTGGCTATACTATGAAAATTTTCAATTAAACTACAATATGAGAGTGACACATATGTGGTATAGATCGCAATATTTCTACTATACTACGATGTGTGTGTCTAGCATAATCAACTGGTAGGAGACGGAAAAAAACATACCAGTTTGCTTTCTATTAGTTGTTCAGCTGGTATGCAAAAGACAAATTCGATGTGTTTCCTCCGTTCGTCGATTTCACTACGGCTTTGCATATTTCTACAATTCTCAAACGATTAGTGAAGCACTTGGTATAAAGAGTTTATTATGTTCATCTTCACTTATACGAAATGAAATGTTGCCCTTTGTCTGAATAAGTCCTAGGAAAACACTAGTTGACTACTTATGTTTTTCAATCCCTCAGGCTTTTTCATTTTTATTTATTTATTTTACTTATTAAATATTTTTTTACATTTTTATAAAAAAAATTAAATAAAAAACTTTAGTCACCTGACTCCGACGTTATTCGAACTCGCGACCTGCTCGATTCGAAGCCAGACGCCTTTCCAGTGCGCCATCGCACCACTTGTGTTGAGCATGTCAAAAGCTGCACCTAAACTGTATTTACTTCAACTGTATATGTGAACTAACTTTTTTTTTGTATGTGTTCGACTGGTATTTAACTGGTATGAGCTTATGCAGAGGGTGACAATTGCTATTTCGTAGGACATTAACACATGAAAAATACCAGATGTTTACATGGAAAATGTACACTCGGGCAAGTAGTTGACTGCTTACGTTATACTGGTATAATTCTAGTTTGCAACTCGTTATTTTCGCTGCAGGGTACATTATGAAGAGAATGTTCCTTCTACTTGCATACATACATATGTACATATGTATACCTTTTCTATCGGTTTATATCAGACCTGTTAAATAATGATTATTAATCGTAATGATTACCGGTTTGATTGATTATTTTTTCAGGTATCTATTTAATGATTGATTACCCATTGTTTTCAAATTTTAATGATTGTTTTGCAATTACCAATAAAAAAAATCAAAAAAAAATTAAAAATAATCATAAAAAATCAAAAATAATCAAAAATAATCAAAAAAAAATTATTTTGATTGTTTTTGATTATTTATGATTATTTTTAATTTTTTTTGATTTTTTATGATTTTTTTTTATTTTTTTTTTATTTTTATCAACATCGTTGTAAAGAAAGATGCACACTTGTGCGTATGCAGTAGTGAGTTTCTGTAACAAAATCGCGAAAATTTTCGATCAAAATGACGTCACATTAATACGTTCCACACTTTGTCACCACCTAAAAAGCAGGTGAGAATCTATCGATTGACGTCATTATGACGTCACTCAGGCGAAAAGATTGATAGAGTTCAGTTACAGAAACGCAGTGCAGGTATGTATGTAGCCTTTTATAGCAAACTGAGGGCAATAACGCGACGATTACGGACTTAAAGCCTGGTGCTCAACCAACCTCCCGACGGTAGCTTGATGATAGTACCGTAGGGGAGGGGGGTCCGGTATGACGACAGCAGGTTTAGTGCGGGTAAAGTCCCACACTTACAGGGTAAATGCTTTAAATGCATCAACTATTATGCAGAATATGGTCGGACGAACGCATGTCCGACGATTGGAACTTAAGTGTGCTCTGCCCAATCCATAAAAAAGGAGACTCCACAGTACGCGCCAATTATCGTGGGATAAGCCTTCTGAATATCGCATATAAGGTCTTAGCAAGTGTATTGTGCGAAAGACTGAAGCCCGCCGTCAACAAGCTGATTGGACCTTATCACTGTGGCTTCATACCTGGTAAATCTACCATCGACCAGATCTTCACAATACGCCAAATCCTGGAAAAAACTCATGAAAAAGGAACCGACGCACACCATCTTTCTGTCGATTTTAAAGCCGCTTTTGATAGCACGAATAGGAATTGCCTATATGCCGCAATGTCTGAATTTGGTTTCCCTGCTAAACATATACGGCTATGCCAAATGACGCTGACTAACACCACCAGCACCGGCAGAATTGTGAAGGACCTCTCCGAGCCGTTCGAGACCAAACGAGGTTTCAGACAAGTTGACTCCCTTTCGTGTGACTTCTTCAATTTGATGCTGGAAAGATAATACGAGCTGCAGAACTTAACCATACAGGAAGCATTCTATACCACAAGAGTGTACAACTGCTGGCGTACGCCGATGACATCGACATCATTGGCACTAACACGCGCGCCGTATGTTCTGCCTTCTCCAAGCTGGAAAAAGAGGCTAAGAAAATGGGTTTGGCGGTAAACGAGGACATGACGAAGTACCTCCTGTCATCACACAAAGAAACAGAACGCCTTGGCAGCCACGTCAATGTTGTTAGCTACAAATTCGAAACTGTTAAGGACTTCGTCTATTTGGGAACCAGCATTAACACCAAAAATAATGTCAGTTCAGAAATCTAAAGAAGAATCACTCTTGCCAATAAATACTACTTTGGACTAAGTAGGCAATTGAAAAGTAAAGTCGTCTCCCGACGAACTAAAATCATACTCTACAGGACACTCATCGTTCCAGTCCTCATGTATGGCGCAGAAGCATGGACTATATCAAGAGCAGATGAGATGGCGCTTGGAGTATTCGAGAGGAAAGTTCTTCGGAGGATTTATGGCCCTTTGCGCCTTGGCGAGGGCGAGTATCGACGGAGATTTAACAATGAGCTGTACGCAGACATCGATATTGTTCAGCGAATAAAGGTCCAGCGACTCCGCTGGGCAGGTCATGTAGTGAGAATGGACGAAGGTGTTCCGGCCAAGAAAGTATTTCTGTCGAAACCCGCTGAACGCAGAAGAAAGCGGAGACCTCCACTGCGTTGGGAAGATCAGGTGGACAGTGATTCTGGCTCCCTAGATATTCCCAAATGGCGCCACGCTGCAAGAAACAGAAACAACTGGCGCGCTCTGTTGGACTCGGCCTCAATCGCCTAGACGGTTACGCGCCAATTAAGTAAGTAAGAGTGAATCATCTCGGATTAATCATATCTGGATAAACATTTAATTTCCTGTAAACAAATTCTCTAAGCATCGCAGAACAATGATACAAGCCCGCGATCTTCTTCTCCCTATAAAGTGAAGGACGTTGCCCCAAGAAATCCCTCCAAGGCCACAGATGCGTTCACGACATACCCATTTTTCCTCAAATAGGATTATTTGGGAATTTGTATGCGGCTTCGCATGACTACTACATAATAAAGCAGTAGACGATTTGCTATGCTGCAAATAGATTTGCGTAAAGATAATCTCTGTCATAATCAGAATTATTTATTCGCTCTTCCCTGTCCTTATCCTGGACCTAGAAATGAATCTTCCCCAGGTGTAGAAAGGGTTTGTATCCGTATCTAGTACGAAAAACTTCCAATGAGCCAAGCTCTATACAAATTTTGTACTTCTAAATTTGTCGACATTTTAATTAGTGCAGTTGTCGCTGTAAAATACACAATAACTTGGATACACCTGTCCCCTTATTTACTGCAGGGTTACGTAGTTTAATATGCGTTCATATACATTTGTACAAACAAACTTTATGCCTCTCTGACGAAACATGCATGCCTACTTGAATACTTATGTGCATGCGTATCCAAATTTCTTTACAACAATATTGAAAAAAAATCAAACAAAATGAAAAAAAAATCATAAAAAATCAAAAAAAATCAAAAATAATCATAAAAAATCAAAAATAATCAAAAACAATCAAAAAAAAACTATTTTGATTATTTTTGATTTTTTATGATTATTTTTGATTTTTTTTTGATTTTTTTTTTTATTTTTTTTTTTAATGGTAATCATTAAAATTACTTTTTTTCTGCAAAAGAATTAAAATAATGATTACCAATTAAAAAACAAAACAATTTAATTGATTACTAATCCTAATCGGAATTTAACAGGTCTGGTTTATATAAGTATATTGTTGCTCTCCACACAATATTTACATTTTTTAATTAAAATTACTATTACTTCGAACTAACACCTAGCCAGTTTCAAAAGTGGATATGTGAATTTTTCATATTAAGCCACCAATTTAAAAATAAATAAAACAACGTAAAAAAAATTTTTGAAGTTAACTTCTTAGGCGGCGATACAGAGTTTTTATGGAGAGTGAAATTTGAAATTTGATGCAACGGAAGTTGGCCCCTGAAATAGCAGCCATTTTAGCTGATTTTTAATTTTTAAAAAAATCAACCTTGATATCGCGTGGTTCGAGAACCTACAACCCCTCGCTTCCAGACCTGACACTCTACCGCTGCGCCATCACACCACCTGCGTTGGATATGTCAAATGCTGCACTTAAACCAGACATAGGCAGCCCATACCACAATTGTGGGAAGTCAATTCACACGTATTCTTACTCTCTTCATTAGAGCTGCAAAACTATCGATGGCACTATCGATAGTATCGATAGTTTTTTTTTCGTGTCACTATCGATAGTTTTTTTCCACTATCGATGGTTATCTCTATTCATGCTTGTAGTTTTGTCCCAATAGAAGAATACTGAATGTTAGGGAGGAGTTGGGTTTCGATATCAAATTGGTCAAATTAATACCCCAGCGGGTTAGGGGGCTTAGAATATACCCGGGGTAAGGAATGTCTGTCGTAAGAGGCGACTAAAATCCACGCTTCTAACGATATATAACTTGTAGTAATTGAACCACACCTCGCTAAATGACATCTGGTCAATGTCAAAATTTTTAATTTTTTCCGATTTTTGAAAGTTTTGATTTTCAAATTAAGTTTTTTATAAAAACTTGTAAAAATCAGAAAAGTTTTATTTTTTTAAAATTAGCCCGTTTAATTGTTAACGTAATATCAAGGATATCTGATAAAAGCATTAAGTATTTCTAGCGATTTCTTTCATGTGAAACAAAAAGGATATTTTATGGACGAAAAACTCGGTTATATGAAGCATCCGTGTATAGGGCGTCGTTTTACAACTTTTTTTTTGCAAAACACTATAGACTTCTTGCGCGACCTTAAACTTCTCATATTCAATAGTACTGCCTTTAAAATAAGAAACAATTTGCTCGCACAGCTAAATTCAATGAAGGTGCAAAACAAGGTAACTCGCATGGAACATGGTGCAAGGTTTCCAATATATTAGCTGCGGAATGATTTGTTCTGACAGCAGCTTTTTTGTCTACAGTACAGCTACTCGCAATTTGAAATCTTCTGATATAAAATGACAAGCAATAGTTAAGTAATTTTCATTATTCCTTTTTATACCTTTCATGAGAATGAAATGGTATTATAACTTAGTGCCAAAAAATTTTTGTCGAAAGTACCAGAAGGAAGCGTGGGGGACCCACCAAAATATATACCGATATGATCAGAATCACGAGCTGAGTCGATTAAGCCATGTCCGTCTGTCCGTCCGCCCGTCTGTGTGAACGCAAACTAGTCCCTCAGTTTTTGAGATATCTGAATGAAATTCGGAATACAGGTATTTTGTTATATGCAGCTGATCATTTGTCGGAACCGGCCGAATCGGACCACTATAACATATAGAAAACAACCGATTATTCAGATATACATGAAATTTTTGGATGTAATTTGTGCATAACTTCCCCATTTAAACAGCTAAGGACATAAAACTTTGAAGTAGACGTGCCCATTTTGGCCCAAACAAGGTTACCGAAAATTGTCAAGATCGGACCACTATAACCTATAGCTCCCCTACAACCGATTGTTCAGATAAACACATTTTGGTGCATAACTCCTCCATTTTAACAGCTAACGGCGTGAAATTTTTAAGTATTTGTACCCATATGGGCCCAAACAGGGTTACCGAAAATTGTCAAGATCGGACCACTATAACATATAGCTCCCCTACAACCGATTGTTCAGATATGGACATTTTGGTGTATAACTTCTCCATTTTAACAGCTAACGGCGTGAAATTTTGAAGAATTTGTACCCATATGGGCCCAAACGGGATTACCGAAAATTGTTAAGATCGGACCACTATAACCTATAGCTCCCCTACAACCGATTGTTCAGATATGGACATTTTGGTGTATAACTTCTCCATTTTAGCAGCTAACGGCGTGAAATTTTTAAGTATTTGTACCCATATGGGCCCAAACGGGGTTACCGAAAATTGTCAAGATCGGACCACTATAACATATAGCTCCCCTACAACCGATTGTTCAGATATGGACATTTTGGTGTATAACTTCTCCATTTTAACAGCTAACGGCGTGAAATTTTGAAGAATTTGTACCCATATGGGCCCAAACGGGATTACCGAAAATTGTTAAGATCGGACCACTATAACCTATAGCTCCCCTACAACCGATTGTTCAGATATGGACATTTTGGTGTATAACTTCTCCATTTTAGCAGCTAACGGCGTGAAATTTTTAAGTATTTGTACCCATATGGGCCCAAACGGGGTTACCGAAAATTGTCAAGATCGGACCATTATAACATATAGCTCCCATACAACCGATTGTTCAGATATGGACATTTTGGTGTATAACTCCTCCATATAAATAGCCAAGACACCATTTTTTCTAATAAATCTTTCCATAAATGAACCCACAGAATTAAAATTATAAATTAAACTTAATCCGGCTATGTACATACATAGGTAACTTTTCATTTCCCCACTCATGAAAGGTATGAAGTCTTCGGTACGGCCGAAGACAGCCGCGCTTTTACTTGTTTTTTGCTTGGTTTTCCGACGGGGTAGGAATATGATGTATTGTGGAACGATTTTTTCACAAGGGATGACGAAAAATCGTTCCACAATACATAAGTATCTATATCTTTAGCTTAAGGGCCGTTTACTCAACCTCTGATTAACGCTAACCCTATGAGAGGGTGAAGTCACAAACAAATTTTATCTTTTGTCTATACACGGATGAGTCATCTAACCGAGTTTTTCGTCCATAAAATATCCTTTTTATTTCACGTTAAAGAAATCGCTAAAAATAATGTTTTTATCAGATATCCTTGATATTACGTTAACAATTAAACGGGCGAATTTTTAAAAAATAAAACTTTTCTGATTTTTACAAGTTTTTATAAAAAAATTAATTTGAAAATCAAAACTTTTTCAAAAATCGCAAAAGCATAGTGTATTCTACATTAATGAAATGTTTAAGCAGTGTGCCTTTTGATTATCGGTATTTTACATTAATGAAATGTATAAACAATGTGCCTTATGTACTAGTCAGCACCAAAGATGCTAAAAAACAAATGTACTACTTTTAGTTTTATTACTATAGCGTTTTCAAGTCAAATGAAACCTTTTTCAAATCAAGTGCAAATTTTAAATTGAAAAAGGTTTAATTTAACCAAAAAATGCTATATATATAAGTGAAGTATTTAATTCCTATTTGTTGTTCTTTTGTTAATTAATTAATGTTATGCGTTAAAAAAAAATTAAAGACTTTGAAAAGGAAAATGTAAACAAAACCATCCGTCTTTTTAAGGTTTAATTTAACCAGAAAATGCTATATACATACACAGAGAAAAAAGTACAATGGTTTTTTCAACCAACTTCTTGGTTAATGTTTTATTGGTTGATTTATTCATGTCAAAAGGAAAAAAATGTAATATGTACATTTTCATTGTACCATTAACCAATATTTTGGTAACAATCAATATCAAACAGAAAGTTGGGTTCCCCAACGTGTATATTTGTTATATTAACGAAAATATTGGTTAATTCATATCTAAAAAAAAAAGTAAAAATATTTACGAAGCTTTGTGGCTTCGGCTTTGTTGTTACCATCGCCTTCAACACCGTTTGTGCTTGACGAAATTGAATGGCTGGACCCGAATTGCAGAGAGCGGGAGAGTGAGATTTGGAATTTTCTTATTCAGTTAACATATTAACACTCTCTTATAGATCATACATAGCAGTGCTGCTACTGGCATAAAAATATAACCAACAAATTGTTTAATAGTAACAAGAAATTGGTTGAAGATTTGAACGAAAATTTTGTTATATCAACAAATATCATGGTTAATATAACCAAAAACACTGTCTAATATATCAACAATGGTAATGGAAATATTAAACAAAATTCACATTGATTCCATTTCAAGTGTGAAATTAGTACTATTAACCAACTTTTGGTTGATTTTTCTCTCAGTGTAAGTGAAGTATCTAATTCTTATTTGATCTTTTATTTAATTATTGTTTTGCGTAAAAAATTAAAGACTTTTTGGAAAGAAAACTGTAAACAAAACCATCCCTCTTTTTATTTTAGTGAAATATTCATAAAAAACTATCGATAGTATCGATAGTTTTTTTTTCGACTATCGAAACTATCGAGTGGTCCGACTATCGATGGTTTTGCAGCTCTACTCTTCATCAGTCGTTTGCCAACTGTCGAACGAAAAACATTGCGCCTGACAGCGCTGTGGTGAGAATGTTAATAACACAAGCAGAAATTAAAGTACACCGTTTGACACAACTCGCGTAACTAGCGCAGTAGCTCAGCTGTAAGATGCTTGGCTTCCAATTTAAGTGAAGGTGGTTCAAGTCCAGGTCGAGCCAATTTTTTTGTTCCTTTTTTTCTATTAAATAATTTTCTTTATAATTTTTTATTAAATAAAAGTGCCACCCGAATATCGGGGATTACAAACTAGTTAATTATTAAAATAAAAACGACCACACAACCAATATAAAAACCAATCGGATGAGCCTGTCGATAAACAAAATCTAATAACAAGAACAAGCATTGCCTTTTCTACAAATAGAATTTGTACAAACAAAAACACACAACCACATGTATGTACATCACGGTATATATATTGAGATGTACATGCGATAGTTTTCATTGCAATATCCCTGCAAAAAAATGTGCGATTAATCCCGATATACATAGATTTGTCCCGGATTGATTTCTTTCGGTAACAATCGGTCCACAATTAGTCCCCGATTGTTCCCGAACGGGTATAAATGTAGACTAATTGTGGACCAATTGTTCCCGAACGGGTATAAATCTAGATTGATTATATGTAGAAATTTTACAAAAATATTCAATGTAGGTATGTATTAAAAAAAACAATAGGTAAAACTAATTGAACATGCTTTCTTTTAATAACAATGATGAATAATAATTTTGACAAAATTTTACCAAAAATATCCATTAAAAAATCAATTACGATTATACACTGAAAACTGACTATTTAAAAAATTTTAATTTATTGAATAGATTCTTTTACAAAAGTAAAACTTATTGTATAATCTTTATTTAAATAGGCATGAACATTTATAATTTTTAAAGATTGTTATAAAAAATAGCCTTGGCTAGCAACTTTGAAAAATTCCTCACATATCTTTTACAATCGCATAATGCATTCTCAAAACAATAAATATTTGGAGGAAATACTTAATTTTTTTTAAAAGATTTCACTACAAGATGAAATCTAATCGAATAAACTCTTCTAATATATATAACAATTTATAATTTTTAGACATTTTCATAAAAAATAGCCTTGGCTTACAACTTTGGATAAAAGCGATTAATCTACATTTGTATCCGTTCGAGATAAAAGAGATTGATCTACATTTGTACCCGTTCGGGTATACAAGTTGACCAATTAGTCTCTTCATCGGACATGCTCGAACAAATGCGATCAATTCGCTCCATATAAAGGGATGTAAAATTGTATTAGTCGCATTCTCCCTTCCGATTGATCCCGGACACGTCCCGGATTAATCGCATTTTTTCAGGGATGTATTTTCAAATTCGCTTCTCATATGATATGTATATGAAACTTGTTACTTGTTGCTTTCGAGCCAATATAAATTGAAAACACAATTATTTGAAATATTGAACAAGATGTAAGAAGTTAACTTCTATCACGTGTACTATGCTACACGCGGTTTTTTAAAAAGCTTTTATTTAATATTAATATAAAAATTTACTAAAAAGGAAAAAAAAATAAATTTTTAATATTTTTGAAGAAGATTTATATTAGTCCTTAGTTCATTTGGATCTTAATTTCAATCTAAGCATACATTTAACGCATTTCTTCAAAGCATTTCTGTATATGTATCAACATAAATAAAAGCGTGGGTGCTCTTTACGTAATGCATATCTTACGTAATTGGAATTTAAAGTTATTATCGCTTCCTTCCATTTCACCAATACTGTTTTATACCATGAATATCTAATGAGTACCCGCGCTTTTATTTATGTTGATAAATATACAGAAATGCTTTGAAGAAATACATACGTTAAATGTATGCTTAGATTGAAATTAAGATCCAAATGAACTAAGGACTAATATAAATCTTCTTCAAAAATATTAAAAATTTATTTTTTTTTCCTTTTTAGTAAATTTTTATATTAATATTAAATAAAAGCTTTTTAAAAAAATTTTTTTTAATTTGTTTTATTTTTGCCTTTTTAGTTTTACAATGTATATTACATCTAATATTTGTCAATACTCCCACTATCAATATAGTCCAACAGTTTCTAATATGAAGTGCACTATGTTTAACATTTTGATGGTTTCTGCTCAGCCAGATTTTTTATTATCCAATTACTGTGGAGTCTTTTAAGTGGTTTAACTATACTCTTTTGTGAATAGAAAACTTCGTGCAATCTTACCTATATATGTATGTTGGCTTTGTATCAGTCATATATATACATAATACTTATATATTGCTAACAACCTATCTACTCAATGTGTTTCAGTTCTGGTCGCGCTGAACTCGTTTCTCACTACATATGTAATTTGTGCGCATGCGTCAACACAACCCTGCAAAAAATGCGATTAATCCGGGACGTGTCCGGGATCAATCGCAAGGGAGCATGCGACTAATACAATTTTACATCCCTTTATATGGAGTGAATTGATCGCATTTGTTCGAGCATGTCCTATGAAGAGACTAATTGTTCAACTTGTATACCCGAACGTGTACCAATGTAGATTAATCGCTTTCATCCCGAACGGGTACAAATGTAGATAAATCGCTTTCATCCCGAACGGGTACAAATGTAGATCAATCGCTCACATCCCGCATGGGTACAAATGTAGATTAATCGCTTTCATCACCAACGGGTACAAATGTAGATCAATCGCTTTCATCCCCAACGGGTACAAATGTAGATCAATCGCTTTCATCCGGTTTACCGGTTGTTCTACAATTTTTTAAATACATTGCATATTTTTGTAAAATTTCTACATTTAAGGAATCTAGATTTTTACCCGTTCGGAATGAAAGTGATTAATCTACATTTATACCCGTTCGGGATGAAAGCGATTAATCTACATTTATACCCGTTCGGAAACAAGTGGTCTACAATTAGTCTACATTTATACCCGTACGGGAAAAATCGGGGACTAATTGTGGACCGATTGTTCTCGAAAGAGATCAATCCGGGACAAATCTCTTTCGGGATTAATCGCACATTTTTTTGCAGGGAAGCAAAAGTCGTATATGTGAATATATGTCACACACACATTTGTAAAATTGTAGTAACATTACAAAAAAAAAAACAGAAGGGGGATTAAAAGGGGTCGTTATTCCCTTCATATAAAACTTTCATGGTCGTTATAAAAACACAAAGCAGTAGATTAAACAATGAAATGCCAATCTTTCGAAACAAAATTGTACACATGTATTTATTATTTCAACGTAGTTCACAACCAAATAACTTATGTATGCATACCTACATGCTAAAAATAAGGCAGATAATTTATATTTTCGTAAATTAAATAAAGTCACAATATATATATCGTCGTTTAAATTTCATAACCGCCTAAGTGAAATTGCTAACCGCCTAAGCGGCACTTGTGCCAAAAATAAAATTTGCCAATAATTCAATATGTTCCTACTTCTATACCAAGTTGATACTTTAGTCAACAAAATGATATACATAACTATTTAAATTTAAGTTTATACGCAGAAATAAGTTTGAAATGAAGGAGTTTTATGCTCTTCTGTAAAATATATTCATATCCATATCTTTGTTAAATAAAATACCTATGTATTTCATAGTATCAAATTTTTCTGTAGTCCCCCTTGTCTTTGAAAAGAAATGTTTAACGACACCCATGGAATCTTGCTTCCCTTTCTTACAGTATATCGTTACTGTGAAGTTTGACCAACAAAACAATTGAATAGTAGCAATATAGAAGTATTATATATATGGTATCAGTGTTTCAGAATCTCTCTTGTTAGTTTTTTTACTTTCGCAGATTAATCTTAATCAATAGACCGGCCTTATAACTTTGTTTATTGCTAACGCTTCCAATGTTTCAAGATTGTCGGCATTTTTCCGTGTTTATAGTTTTTTCTGCTACTGTTCCGTTATTCATAAAACTTGCTTCAGTATGTCGGCACCTGCGTCATTTATCGGCAAAATTTTATTACGGATTTTCTCTATTTTTTTTAGGTAATACGTGTTCAAAACAGGAACAAAATTGGTTCATAAATACTAATTTTCTAAATATCTTGACAATAGCGCCACCTAGCGGCGATTTTTTTCCACAGATGTATTTACTTTCTCATAGGCAATATATATACCGAATATGAACAAATTCGGTCGATAAATACGAATTTTACAAATATCTTGACACCAGCGCCACCTAGGGGGGATTTTTTTCCTCGGATGTATCTACTTTCTCATAGGCAATATATATACCGAATATGAACAAATTCGGTCGGTAAATACGAATTTTACAAATATCTCGATACCAGCGTCATCTATCGGATTTTTCTTTATTTCACATTACATTGTCTTCGGGTCCTTAACTATGTTCCAAGTTTCAAGTACCTCGCTCAACTAGAAGTATCTTAAATATTCGTTGCAAACCTTCACGACATACATATATACCCACATACAAAAAGTGAAGTTAAATAAAAGCTTGTAATAAAAACAAGAGCGCGGCTGTCTTCGGCCGTACCGAAGACTTCATACCTTTCACGAATGGGGAAATGAAAAGTTACCTATGTATTTACATATGTACATACATATCCCACCCTAAATCATAAAGTGAAAGAACTCAAAATTCAAAAATTTTCAGGAACCACAAAACCTTTTATTTATTAGAAAAAATGGTGTCTTAACTATTTATGTACATATGTATGTAGATATGTATGTATATAGAGAAGTTTTACCTAAAAATGTGTATATCTGAACAATCGGTTGTATGGCAGCTATATGTTATAGTGGTCCGATTCTGCCGATTCCGACAAATGATCAATTGACCCGTGTTCCAAAACTGAGGGACTAGTTTGCGTAAACACAGACGGACGTACGGACGGACAGGCGGACATCGCCTAAACGACTCAGCCATCGGTAAAAAACAAGAAATGTCTGTAAGAATTCCTGTTAACGTGTCAATACATTTTTCTTGCAGAAGTCGTAGAGAAATCTTATTGATTTCGGAGTTTTTTGCCGAAAATCTGAAATATCTAACCGATTTCGAGTAAAATTGTTAGATGGGTTAGGTACATATGAACATTTTGGAATACCGGTTTATCGTCTATCTCAATTAAGTAACGTCTGGGGTACTTCTAGGCGTTATTCGACAGATAGTATATATTTGTACAAAAACCAATTTCATTGCAAAACAAAGTCAAAACAATTTTTTTTTAACAAATTTGAAATTTATAAATTAAAGGAAAATCAAAGAAATCCCAAAGAAAACCATGTTCTTCAAAATTTCATTTGGTGTTTTTTCTTGCTAAAAATTTTGGTAAGTTCTTTTAAAATGTTCTAGGACTTCATAGAACTAAAATGTTTTGGTTTCCTTCTCCTTTTTAGATTCTCTTCGAAAGAAAATGAACTATATGTATGTACCTGAAGGAAAATGTCTGCTCTATCCTACACGTGACATGTACATAACTTTGTGGATGTCACTACGTATGTATCCGTGGTAATAAGAAATAAAGAAGTGAGAAAATACGTATGTATGTATATGTACATATTTCCACTTTTATTTAGGTTTTATATACCTAAAGCAGTGACGATCTTTTCCTATCCCCTGGCGGGCGACTTTATTGCTCTCTCACAGATTTGCTCACACGTATAAGGCAAACGCCTCTATGCATAGTGAAAAATTAAAGTGCGTTTGCAAATCACTTGATAAACGACTGTTGACTGTAATTTGTATGAACGCGTTTGACAAAGTGAGAAAATAGTAGGAGAAATTATAATTGACACTTTTGTGTCTCCCAAATGACACCAAGAAGTTACTTCCGGAAGTGTCTTATTAGTTTATTTGTACGTAACGTTTTTGTCTCTTCCAAACGGCACTTGGAAGGTACTTCCGGAAGTGTCGTTTATGACTCTTTATAGACGTAACGTTGACGGGGAACACTTTTTCCCGAACGAAGATAGGAAAAAGTTGAGAAAGCGATATCTTCCGCAATTGAATTACACTTCTTGAAGTTAATTTTTAGTAATTTCTACGATAATAAATGTTGTCTGGGTACATACATACATATGTATGTATGTAGGTACACACATATACATATGTATGTATTTATTCACGTGAATAACTACTTTAATTTGGCGTAATTTTTACTAAAGTAACTACAATGTAAGATGTTAGGTCTCACTACGTCAATGGTCGGCAAAAATGTGAGAGAAATTATGTCGGAGAGCAGTAAGCGACCCTTCCAAAATTTGAGGACCAGGTAGTCCAATGGGACGGGGCTATAAAGTAGGTCTGAAGGGACGTGGTTACGGACTTGATTACATGTTATGCTGCATAGTACCACGCGTGAAGCGGCCTAGTTACAGACTTGGTTACATGTTATGCTGCATCGGACCACATCGAATGTAAATTGTCGTTCGCCGCCAACTAATTCGTGGTTGGTCGGCAATTTGGCTCGGTCTAGGGTATTGGAATGTAGTTTAAAACGTGGTCCACTGTAAACAGACTAGTCTATGGCCCAAATGGGGTGGTTTTTTATATAGTCCTTCGTTATGCAGCGGTGAAGCAGGGGTGGTCATGTCCAATGACATCGCAATGTTAATGTAACCATATTTTTGAAGTTAACTTCTTAGGCGGCGATACAGAGTTTTTATGGAGAGTGAAATTTGAAATTTGATGCAACGGAAGTTGCCCCCGGAAATAGCAGCCATTTTAGTTGATTTTTAATTTAAAAAAAAAAGTCAACCTTGATATCTCGAGCGGTTCGAACTCACAACCCCTCGCTTCCAGACCAGACGCAAAACCTCTGCGCCACCACACCACTTTCGTTGAGTATATCAAATGCTGTACTTAAATTGAACTAACAAGTACAACTCACTCACCTATTGAAAGCAACAAGTAACAAGTTTGATATTTGCAAATACATATGTACATATTACAATGAAAGCAACCACCTGTTTTGTTAGTTCAGTTTAAGTGCAGCGTTTGACATACCCCACGCAAGTGGTGTGGTGGCGCAGAGGTTTTGCGTCTGGTCTGGAAGCGAGGGGAGCTGGGTTCGAATCAAGCCAGGTGACTGATTTTTTTTTTTTATTTTTTTTTATTTTAATAATAAATAATAGCTTAAAAAAAAACTAAAAAGCACGCTTTAATCTTAAAATCGCACTAAAAATTGAGAAATAATTTAATATAAAAACAAAACGATGAACGAAAATATAAGTACCTATTTAAGGAAAATCATTAGGTGCTCAGTATGTCAAAAAAATTTAAAATCGGTATTTTTTACTAATACATATTTTTATTTTAAATTCTTTTGGAGATTTGTATGTAAATGTATGTATGTATGTACATATGTATACGTGTAAGTACATAAGAAATTCTAACCAGGACAGCGCTGTGGTGAAATAGGCGAGGTGAGAATGTTAATAACACAAGAAGAAATTAGAGTACACCGTTTGACACAACTTACGTAACTAGCGCGGTAGCTCAGCTGTAAGATGCTAGGCTTCCAATTCAAATGAAGCTGGTTCAAGTTCAGGTCGAGTAAGTTTTTTCGTTGTTTTTTTTTTTATTAAACAATTTTCTTTGTAATTTTGTATTAAATAAAAGTGCCACCCGAATATCGGGTATTACATACTAGTTAATTATTAAAATAAACACGATCAACAACCAATATAAAAACCAATCGGATGAGCTTGCGGATAAACAAAATCTAATAACAAGAACAAGCTTCGCCTTTTCTATAAATAGAATTTGTACAAACAAAAACACACAACCACATGTACATATGTACATGCGATAGTTTTCATTGTAATATCCCTGCAAAAAATGTGCGATTAATACCGATATACATAGATTTGTCCCGGATTGATTTCTTTCCGGAACAATCGGTCCACAATTAGTGCCCGATTGTTCCCGAACGAGTATAAATGTAGACTAATTGTAGACCAATTGTTTCCGAACGGGTATAAATCTAGATTGATTATACATATGTATGTAGAAATTTTACAAAAATATTCAATGTATGTACAGTTTGTCAATTAATTCTTTGCAAAATGAAAACAGTTCAGAAATTTGTTTTCATACTGGTATTTGGTCAACTAAACTTAACTTTTAAATTTTTTTTAAATGCTAATATTAAATTAAATATGTTTACAACATTTAGGACCAAAAAAGTCCAAAACTTAAGGCATAGAAACAACACAAAAAACAAAAGTTCAAAAAATTATAAAACACACATTGTCAATTAATCTTTGCATTTTTTTCATATGTGACAGAAACTGAAAAAAAAACCGACCTGATCGTTGAAATTTTTATATGACGGCCACTAGCCTCAACCACACATTGTAGACGAAGGGTCATGGAATGAATCAGGTCCATCAGCGCATAAATTTCGCGTATTTTATGCCATTCTTCCTGAATGGCATTAATTACAGCATTTTTCGCTAGTAAACCTTCATTTTCTGTCTTGTTATTTCAAAAAAAGCCAAAAATGTTTGATTGGGTTTAAGCTAGGACTATGGGCAGGTGTATGCATTGATTTGGTGCAATTATGCAGTACCCAAGTCCTGCACAGCAACGATTTTATTTTTAGGATGTTTCTTCAGGTACAGCTTTTACTTTAATTTATTGGCGTTTTTTGGTTAAAAAATGCAAATTTTTATTGCGATTCTCGGCTAATCGTGTCAATCTAAAACTCCTTCTTCATAAGGTCATTAAAAATCCGCAGTCCGCCAACACCCTTGAGGATAAACGACTCCACATTATTTCAGACAATTTTCAAAACATCAGATTTGGTCTAATATTCTTCTGTAGAAGAGCTGTGTTGATGTTCTTTTTCGCAATGAAACAAAAATAGATCTCTATACGCACGATGCATCGCGATGGACACAGACAAATTTCGCGAACGACCAACACAGGTCTGCTACAGAAAAATATTAGACCAAATCTGATGTTTTGAAAATTGTCTGAAATAATGTGGTGTCGTTTATCCTCAAGGGTGTTGGCGGACTGCGGATTTTTAATGACCTTATGAAGAAGGAGTTTTAGCTTGACACGATTAGTCGAGAATCGCAATAAAAATTTGCATTTTTTAACCAAAAAACGCCAATAAATTAAAGTAAAACCTGTACCTGAAGAAACAACCTAAAAAAAAAACGTTGCTGTGCAGGACTTGGGTACTGCATAATGGCACCAAATCAATGGATACACCTGCCCAAAGTCCTAGCTTAAACCCAATCAAACATTTTTGGGTTTTTTTGAAGTAACAAGACAGAAAATGAAGGTGTACTAGCGAAAAATGCTGTAATTAATGCCATTCAGGAATAATGGCACAAAATACGCGAAATTTATGGGCTGATGGACCTGATTCATTCCATGACCCTTCGTCTACCATGTGTGGTTGAGGCTAGTGGCCGTCATATCAAAATTTCAACGATCAGGTCGGCTTTTTTTTCAGTTTCTTTCACATAAGAAGAAATTGCAAAGAATTAATTGACAATGTGTGTTTTATAATTTTTTGAACTTTTGTTTTTTGTGTTGTTTCTATGCCTTAAGTTTTGGACTTTTTTGGTCCTAAATGTTGTAAACATATTTAATTTAATATTAGCATTTAAAAAAAAAATTTAAAAGTTAAGTTTAGTTGACCAAATACTAGTATGAAAACAAATTTCTGAACTGTTTTCATTTTGCAAAGAATTAATTGACAAACTGTATGTATTAAAAAAAACAATAGGTAAAACTAATTGAACACGCTTTCGTTTAATAACAATGATGAATAATAATTTTGACAAAATTTTACCAAAAATATCCATTGAAAAATCAATTACGATTATAAACTCAAAACTGACTATTTAAAATATTTTAATTTATTGAATATATTTCTTTACAAAAGTAAAACTTATTGTATAATATTTATTTAAATAGGCATGAACATTTATAATTTGTAAAGTTTGTTATAAAAAATAGCCTTGGCTAACAACTTTGAAAAATTCCTCACATATGGGTGTTTCCAGCGTTACGGACGTTCCATGCTGCGACATTATTTTCAGTATAAAACCTATAGTAGGCTTTGGATCAGAATTTTTTTTTTTGTCATATGTAGCATTTGTACTCCTCTATCCAAAGCTATCAAACTTTTTTTCTAGAGATGACACATTACCACTGTAGAAGGATTTAAAGTTGCCGTTCGGACGTTCCTCAAAAGTACCTCGTATTTGAGGTTACACCTGATTTCGTTAAAATTCTGCGAATTGGTTGATGCTACAAAAAAATGATGTATATACGACTAACAGAAGAATATACAGGGACTGTCACTACATTAAAGTTATATTTCTGTTGACGTTTTTTATTGGAGAAATATCGGTTTTAATTTTGTTCGGACGTTCCCGTTCGGACGTTCCAAATTTTTCTATGAAGGAAAACATAAATTTTTCATAACAAAACAAGTGTTGAGCCCATATTTTATTGCAATTAACTCATTAATTCAAAATTTACATTACTTGCACATTCTGAGGACTAAAACGATACTTAATAATGTATAGTGGCGATGAATATAAAAAAAACGGATGTCAGTACTAACAAAATTTAATAAGAATAATATAATAATACAATGGCGCTATTATAACTCTGACGACTTTTATGGCCGAGCTTCTCTCCCAATTCGATGTGTGCTCCTTTTTGTTTTTTTCCTACTAATTGGGTGGACCTACAGTTTTATGCCGGCTGCGAACGGCGAATGCATTTTTTGTGAGAAGCTTTTTCATGGCAGAAATACTCTCGGAGGGTATGGCGCCCACTGCCGAGAGGTGACCGCTGCTCTTAAAAAACCCAATAATTGGATTTTTACTAATTAGAAAAATTGTTTTGGTGTTTTTCTCGGACCGTGGTTTGAACCCGAGACCTCTGGCATAGCAGGCGAGCACTCTACCCACTGCACCACAGCGGTATTTTAAATATCGCGTTGCTTAGATGTCGCTGTACGTCCGGCAGTAATATGATGTCCATTTTCGCATGAGAAACTGTGTAATGTTTGAAGGGCTGGTGTTTGTTTTACTTTAAGCCATCGCATGTAGATTTTGAAGTTTTATGCGGCCAAAAATATTTTATTGTCTACATCTATTCCAAATTGCTTGGAGCATTCTTACCTTCAAAGGGTTTTTTTATGTTTTTCCTAAAAATCTTTTTTCTCTCTCTTTCTTTGTTTTTGAAATCCTTCCTTTTCTGACCATCTTTCAAGAGGTTTAACCTCCACCACATAGCCCTTTGAGCGAAATTCATTGCTAGATAGCTTTATAAGGAACAAACAAAAAAAAATTATCTGAAGAAAAGAGTGTATACGTTCGGACGTTCCAATGTTTAATATACTTAAACTCAGGAATCCTTTTGATTTTGGGAAGAAAATTAACGCTGCCCGAAAGAGCACCCAAAAATGTGTTTTATCAAAAAAAAAATTTGAAAAATATGACAAAGGTAAGTATGTTTATTTTTACTGCAAAGTATATTTTGCGTCCGAACGCTTGAAAAAAAGCACTACTTTAGAATACACTTTATACAAGATTTGAAGTATTTTGTAAATGTATCTAGATATGTTGATATTCCTAGGTCTGACCTTGGGCTAAGTACTCGTAAAGGCCATTTTTCTACCGGCGCTTTTGTTGCGAATTCGCGGATGTATTTCGGAAGTCATATACACTTAGCTAAAAAAAAAAAATTTATATGGTAGTCTGAAAAACGTAAGTTTTGTAAGTAGCAGTGCTCCAATGTCCATAAAATTTTGTGGCGTGATAAAGGAAATACGTACCTATATAATGGTATCAAAAAGTTTGGCCTAGGTGCATTTTTAAATTTTTCTCTTTGGTTGACCCATTTTCGGAAACACCCATATCTCTTACAGTCGCATAATGCATTCTCAAAACTTTAAATATTTGGAGGAAATACTTATTTTTTTTTTTGATTTACAAAATGAAATCAAATCGAATAAACTCTTCTAATATATAAAACGATTTATAATTTTTATACATTTTCAGAATTGGGTGAAAGCGATTGATCTACATTTGTACCCGTTCTGGTATACAAATTGAACAATTAGCCTCTTCAAAGGACATTCTCGAAAAAATGCGATCAATTCGCTACATATAAAGAGATGTAAAATTGTATTACTCGCATTTTCCCTTGCGATTGATCCCGGACACGTCCCGGACTAATCGCATTTTTTGCAGGGATGTATTTGCAAATTCGTTTCTCATATGAATATATATAATACTTCTATATTGCTACTATTCAATTGTTTTGTTGGTCAAACTTCACAGTAACGATATACTGTAAGAAAGGGAAGCAAGATTCCATGGGTGTCGTTAAACATTTCTTTTCAAAGACAAGGGGGACTACAGAAAAATTTGGTACTATGAAATACATAGGTATTTTATTTAACAAAGGTATGGGTATGAATATATGTACCTACATACATATGCATGAATAAAAATGAATTTTCAAAGAGCGCTCATTGAACGCTCACGAGCGCATAAAATGAATTTCACCGCTGGCGCTCATTGATCGCTCGCGAATATTCTTTTGCATTCGTAAATTTGTGTGAGGCATTCTTCGTTGTTGAATGTACGTATGTATGAATTTATCGCCACCGCAGAAATCAAGAATAGTCGCTGTGTATAACCGCCTATCCTACGTTATGATATTATTGAAGTAAATGAGAATTAATTTTACAGAAGAGCATAAAACTCCTTCATTTCAAGCTTATTTCTGCGTATAAACTTAAATTTAAATATTTATGCATATCATTTTGTTGACTAAAGTATCAACTTCGTATAGAAGTAGGAACATATTGAATTATTGGCAAATTTTATTTTTGGCACAAGTGCCGCTTAGGCGGTTAGCAATTTCACTTAGGCGGTTATGAAATTTAAACGACGATATATATATTGTGACTTTATTTAATTTACGAAAATATAAATTATCTGCCTTATTTTTAGCATGTAGGTATGCATACATAAGTTATTTGGTTGTGAACTACGTTGAAATAATAAATACATGTGTACAATTTTGTTTTCGAAAGATTGGCATTTCATTGTTTAATCTAATGCTTTGTGTTTTTATAACGACCATGAAAGTTTTATATGAAGGGAATAACGACCCCTTTTATCCCCCTTCTGTTTTTTTTTTGTAATGCTACTACAATTTTGCAAATGTGTGTGTGACATATATTCACATATACGACTTTTGCTTGTGTTGACGCATGCGCACAAATTACATATGCAGTGAGAAACGAGTTCAGCGCGACCAGAACTGAAACACATTGAGTAGATAGGTTGTTAGCAATATAGAAGTATTATATATATGCTCATATGATATATGAAACTTGTTACTTGTTGCTTTCGAGCGAATATAAATTGATGTAAGAAGCAGTGTTGCCGCAGCCTCAAAAAATTTGGTATCAAAAATTGATACCTTCATGGTTTTTTTCGTATCACCGAAAATTTTTTTGGAAAAAATACTACAATTAATCAAGAAAGCTGTTTTCGAGCTTTTAACCTGTATAACAATTTGATACGTCCATTTTTTTTTTCGTATCACCAAAAAATTTTTTTCAAAAACTCTCGATTTCCTTGTATTTCGGGCAATGTGCATACAAGAAGACGCGCGTTTTCTGCCGTCATGTGTGGCTAGCTTTAGTGAGCCGTGCTCATTCCTTCCATGGGCAGTGATGCGTACTATAAAGTTTGATAAAGTATTGCCCTTTTTTGTATTTTCAAAGACCTTCACAATACATGTTTTTCGTGGCATTCACAGGTTGTGAAAATTTTTAAGAAAATCTTTGGTTTTGATCAAATTGTATCAAAATAATTTAATACGGATTAAAAATGTATCAAATTTGTTCTACGGCAAAATAAAAAGTATCTACGTATCTTCGGCTTAAAAAAGTATCACATTTGATACGATTGTATCAAAACGGCATCACTGGTAAGAAGTTAACTTCTATCACGTGTACTGTGCTACACACGGTTTTTTTTTTCATATATTTGGATCACCTCTGTAACTAGGAACTGTCACAACGTAACCTGGTCCTGTACTAGCATATTACGTGGTCCCACTTTTTGCAGGGGATATTAATATAATATCAATACATACATATGTACATACATATGTAGCTGTTTTTGAACTTAGTCGATACATCGATATTTTTTTCCGATATTCGATATTTTCGTCCGTAGGTGCGCACGAAGCTGCTCGCGAGCGCAGCGCTGTCGCAGAGCCATATATGTATACTAGTAGTCGGACTTTTTTCGAATAATATTCGAATAAACGAATAATAATATTCGAGGAAAAAAATTCGAATAGTACTATTCGAATAATCCTATTCGAATAATACTATTCGAATAGTAGTATGTATGTATATACATGCATAATTTGGGAATTCCACTTGCCTCCGCGCAAGCCAGAGTACGTATATATGTATATATGTACATACATATGTATGTATTTACAAAAGCAAAAGCATACATACATACATTCAATAACTATTCGCGTATAGTGGCATTCGAATAGTGATATTCGAATAGTACTATTCGAATAGTCTTTATTCGAATAGGCCCATCCCTAATGTATACTGACTTGCAGAGCTGTAAAAAGCTGCAATCATTCTTCCCAGCAATCATTGATTGCTCTACCAGTTTTATTGCAATGAAAATTTATTGCAGTTTTTTGATTGTAAAAATTGCAATTTGAAAAAATTGTATTCCATAGATTGCAATAAACATTTGTAAAAAAATTTTTGATTGTAAAATAACTACAATCATCAATAATTTACCTTCCATTTATTGCAATAAACGTTTATTGAAATTTTTGGGGATCAAGTTCATTGCAATAGAATTTATTGAAATTTTTTGATTGTATAAATTTTCAATACAATAATTTACAAAAATTTCATTGCAATAAACATTTCTTATAAATTATTTTCATTGTAAAAATTACAATAGCAATAATTGTATTGTAATAAATTTTCATCGTAAATCATATTGATTGAAAAATGTTTGATTGCAAGGCTTGCAATAGCAATCATTTTCCTCATAATACGAATGTATTGGGACTGATGAAAGGCAAGCGTCTAGATAATTCGAGCAATACCCGGCATCTATCTATAATATTAATACGCTAACATAAATTTTGTTCCTTCTTCTCCGTCGAAACTACTGAACCGATTTTAAAACTAAGCACACCATTAGAAAGGTATTACTCTCAAATAGAACTGCGCCAATTTTCATTAAAATTGGTTGGAAAATGCGCCCACAATCGTCGTTGGAAAATTCCCGTGTGGTTGTTGTGTGGTTGTTAGAAGAATTAGTAGGACGAGTAACAACAACAACAACATCTACAAACAAAACAATATCTACAAACAACAACAACAACATATTAGCAGTGACAATGAGAAGAAGCACTATAACAAAAAGAAATAGACGGAATAAGTAGAATAAAAAAGAAAAAGTAAGAAAGAGAGGGGGAAAAGGAACGTCGAGAAATAGAAAGAAGCAATTAGGAAACCTAGAAACAACGATAACAACAGTAAGGTTTTTTACCGTTATTTTAAGAAAATTCATCTACGTAGAGGAATTAAGAAGAAAAGTAGCAACGACAAATAGAACTGCGCCAATTTTCATGAAAATTGGTTGGAAAATACGTCCACAATCGTCGTTGGAAAATTGACGTGTGGTTGTTGTTGCATGCTTTTGAGCACAACACAAAGTCAAGTAATAAGAAGGATAAGAAAGAATAAGTAGGAAAGAAATTTAGGAAAGAAAAGAGCAGAAATAGATAGATAGAAGTTCATATGCAGGAGAATTGTGAAGACAAGTAACGACAACAACACCAACAACAACAACAAAATAGTAGCGGTGACATTAGCAACAAAAGGAGCAGCATCAACAGGAACAATAATAAAATAGTAACAGTGACAATAACAACAAACAATTATACAAAAACTATAGTTACACCTTAGTCATAAGAAAACATCTAGAAAACTGTCGAATTTCGACAGTAGGCAGCACTCTAGTTTATATAATACGGTTTGCCGCGTAATAACCCATTTCACGCGTACATATCGTCGGTGATACTGCAAAACGTGCTATGTCGCCGTGACTAAATTTTTGAGGAAGGAGAAGAAACTATATATATTTTCACTTTTCGCGGTGTTTTATACATTTTTATAGTATATATAAAAGCGAAGTTATATATAAAAGCAAAATCTAAGTGATTGACAAGAGTGTAAAAAGGTTATTTAGGTGTATTCAGGAAGAAGTGAAAAGTGACATGGAACGTATTGCAGTATAACCGACGATATGTATGTACATTAGGGTGTGCTTAAAATCAGATTAGCGATTTTCTCCGATCTCACCCCCTACAGCATGATCAAAGATAAGGGGTGTCGCAAAGGGGTCAAAGTTTAGATAACCATATGGGACCCCGGGCGACGCCCTTTAACCGTCTCCGATCAGGGCCAAAATGTATATTTGGTATCCTTGAGTACAAGACTATCGACTTTGGCCATTAGATAAAAAAAAATTAATTAAATTTTTTTGTCTTTATATGGTAGTCTGAACTTTGACCCCTCTGCGACAACCCTTAACCACTCCCGATCAGGACCAAAATTTGCATTTAGTATTTTTGAGCACAGGACAATCGATTTTGGGCTTTAGATATGCAAAAAATTAAACTTAAATTTTTGAGCTTCCATAGTTTTCTGAACTTTGACGCATGTGCGACACCCCTTAACGGTTTTCGATCGGGGCAAAATTTATATGTGGTATTTTAGACTATATTAGCATCGACCTAGGAGGTGAGGTTGAGAAAATATGCTATAAAATTTGTATCCATACATTTGGGGACCAACCTAAGTACAGGGTACACGGTACTAGTAATATTCGCAGTCGTCAATTTGTATAAAGTCTGGATGATAAGATGATGAGAAAGAGGATGAGGGTGCGGATATAAGGATAAGGATATGAATAAAATTGAGCATGAGGATGGGGATAAGTATGTATGTATGTATACATATTTATGTTAAACAATCATACACACATATGTATGACAGTAGCTTTGTTCAACAACTTTACTTGCAACAAGAGCACCAGTGACAAATTAAGAGTAAAAACGAGTAAAAGAGAAAATTATCAACCAAAGTTATTGAACACAAAATCGTAAACATTTGCAAGTAAACAGCTAATGCGCTGTTTTCACAATTTGATTTTTAGGTTAGGTTGTAATTGAAATGTTTGAAATTGAAAATGAATGTAAATAACTGAATTAGGAAGACGAAAATCTACTTTGGATATTCCACAACATCGTCAAGATTTCTTTTTGCGCTAATTTATTTAGTATGCAATTAGAAATTTGCGATTAAAATATTGGCATATTTCCAATTGCAATTTTTGTGATCATATGTTTTTGACGCTTCTATTTTTTTTAAAGCTGCAAATAGTTGCAAGTGAAAATTTTACTTGCAACTATTTTCAACTCTCTCGAAGTCTTACTCTCCCAATTTGGGTCTCTTTTGCAAATTTTTTGGGTTATTGAACATAAAATTCGTAACTATTTGTAAAAGCAATTAAAAACTTTGAGTTATTGAACAAAGCTAGTAATGAGATATCCGGGAGTAAATTAAAAAACAAATGCTACAAAAATAAATATACATATATATATCCTTATCCCCATCCGCACCCTCTTTCTCATCATCTTATCATCCAGACTTTATACAAATTGAAGACTGCAAATACATATTACCAGTAACGTGTGCCCGGCACCATCCAATATGTACATACATAACTACATACATATGTACCCGGGACATGGGTTATTAACCGACTAAGCATGTGATATATCGATGCTTCCAAACAATACTGTACTAAGTCGACTTAGTACATTTTCCCGTTTTTGGCGTTTTGAAGTATTACATGTCTTAATTTAGATGCTGTCTAATTTTGGTATCAATCGGACAATCCAATCAAAAGTTATGAGCAAAAGTGTACATATAATACATCATTAAAATCTGAAAATTAGGTATTGAAAAAAAATGAATTTTTTCCGCAGATGAACCACTGTGCCGCGTATCGACCAAATACAATACCGCATATCTGCTGCCACCCAAATTTTACAGGAGACAGTAAAAACTGTTTTAATTCAATTTTACAACTCAAATTCAAACCAAGGAAGAGTTTTGGATTATATTCTTAGTCCAATTATCATTTTTGACGAAAAACAGTTAAATGTGTTACATACATATGTATTTATAAGCGGAGCGGAGCGAAGAGGAGCTACCCAAAGTGCCATATATATGCTCACATTTCGATAAGAAGGAAATTTCTACTTGCAAAAAAATCGCCAGGTTAAACCGAAATTCTTTACCAAAAACTCCCGTGCATAAGCATATTTATGGGTTCCATAACACCCCCCTTACTTTTCTTATATAAAATGTACACCAAATTAAAGGGAATCTAAATATCAATCGAATTGTATAAAAATATTCAAAATCGGTTCAGCAGTTTTTAAGTAATTGCAATTTAAAAAATGCATAATATAAACTTTGACCTTTAATAACTTTTGTTGTTGTTGTTTCCAAAAAATAAAAATTCACTTTAATACTCAGCTTAGCCATCTTTATCAATCCTCATACTTCGTTTTTTGATTCTATAATTTTCAAAATTTCATATTTGTACCAGATTGTGCTTATTGCTTTCAACAAAACGTTATCCTATCGCCATAAAATTTTGTGGGGTTCATTAACTCATATAAAGGCAACTTTTCATTGCTGGTACGTTCAAAAAAAGAACAAAAAAAAAATCTCCATATGTTTTCACTCCACCTTAATATGTACATACATAATTGTCTCATTTTATTTCTACTTTCTTTATTTATTATTTCTTATCCTACTTATTCCTTGCCATTATGTTTTTGTTGTAGTAATTTTGCTACCTTTTTACGTTTCTACTTCTTTGAAACTACACACCACATCCAGCCAAACATGTTCAGAATTGCGTGGTAAGTTTGGTGAAAACGCACAAAGTCAGCTACATATGCTTGCGCATTGAGACAGCTCTGTTGTGTTCAAATGCATGCAACAACAACCACACGGGAATTTTCCAACGACGATTGTGGGCGCATTTTCCAACCAATTTTAATGAAAATTGGCGCAGTTCTATTTGAGAGTAATACCTTTCTAATGGTGTGCTTAGTTTTAAAATCGGTTCAGTAGTTTCGACGGAGAAGATGGAACAAAATTTATGTTAGCGTATTAATAATATAGATTCTTAAAACAAGAGTGGGTAGGCTTAAATCAGTCATAAGTTTTGTTTAAAGCAAGTTTTCATAAGTTTGTTTCAAAATTGCACTCTTAACCCTGCTGAAATAACGGCCGTCTGTCAGACGTACGCGGTTTAATTTCATTCTCTCTCTCTCACACAATAATGAAATGGGAACACCCTTGCTTTAAGTGTTCTTAGTTTTTATATGTAGCCTGCCAGTGAGGGTTGCTTTTTATTGGTAAACGTACGTTATCTTTTACATAAGTTTTTGAGCTTTTTTGTTTCTGAAGTTTGTTGAAACTAACAGGTGTTTTACATCGTTTTTATGTTTTATTTGGGTTAAAAATGTCGGATAAAAAGTTTAGATAAGATAGAAATTTCTTATATTTTGCAAAACCCTTTGGAGGACGCAGGTTCATCGGAAATCGTAAGGGAAACAGAAAACCAACTCCAGGAGGAAAATGTAAAAAGCGATTAAAAGAACCTGACGATGTAATATCGGAACAATGTTAGGTCTCTTTTAATCTTACTCCAACTTCCGACGATCGCATTTTCCTGTTACCTAAACCAATTCTTAGAGGCAAGAAAAAGCCATGCTTATTGGGAAGGCCAAAATACTGGACGAGTTTCTGAACAAATTATTTTTAATTGAAAACCAATGCAAACTTTTAATTCCGATAATGTTTGGAACACTTTTCCATAACTTAGAGAGATTAAGTTTGCATCGGAGATGCCACGCCTCCTTTTCCAATAGCTCCCATTTGATATTGTTTATGTCACTACCAATTTCCAGAGTCCTGCCATGAACACTTCCAGAGGTATTCAGCATGGAAAACCAAGCTTGTATGGGGGGTGTCACGCCCCCTTTTCCAATAGCTCCAATTTTCTTTCGTAAGTATGGTATTGTTATTGTTTATCTCTGTACCAATTCCCAGTGTCCAACCATGAACACTTCCAGATATTGAGTATAAAAAATTTGGGGTATATAGGAGATGCCACGCCCCTTTTTCCAATAACGCTTATCTCTATTTGCGAGCTTGGCATCACGTAAGCATATCTTCCCAAGTTCCAAGCCTTACAAAGAATATTTCCAGAAATATACAGTATGAAACGTTTTGTTTGTATGGGAGGTGCCACGGCCAGAGTTTCGACGTCGATATCCACACTCAAAAAAAAAATTTCTCTTGATCAAAGACATAATTTTCCTTATTTTGAACACGCGTCCCAATACAAAATTTTCTTTGTTTTGTGTAAATTTTCTCAAAAATGTGGAAAAAACATAAAAAAACTTTCAAACAAATTCGTTGCCATGGGGATTTGTATGGGAATTTAATTTCTCAAAATTAAAGAAATCAAGTCTTCAAAACAAGGAAAGTTGGGAATGGAATGGCGCTTAAAGAAATTTTCATTATTTTAATGTATGAATTTTTTCAAAACAAGTATATGAAACCATGGTAACGCATATAACAACAATATTTTATAAACCTTTTAACATGTTTTAAGGAAAATTTACTCAAAACAAAGAAAGTAGTGTTCAAAATAGGTAAACAATTTCTTTGACCCCTCCATATATTTTTTTTCTCTCAGTGCACTTTTTGAAAATACGAAATAATGGGGATTTCACCATGAAAATCAGTAGGATTGTTACTAAAATTAAAGTTCTAGCCTTAATTTAACTGTATAAATCATTTCCACTGATTTTTAATTATTCACGTAATTTATTGTTAAATTTACCCTTCCCAAAAGCTAAATTTTTTGTGGGAAAATTGATTCAAGCTGACTATACCTTTTATAAAATTTTTCACTTTTATAACTTTAAATTACATTTACACTCCGATTCTATTTATATTTTCGGAAAAATTTTACGTTTTTATTATAAAAAAATCGCTTTTATAAATTTGTTAACCGCGACGAGTTATGTGTGCTGCTGTGTTTTCGACTACTGTGCTGCCATTTCAAGGCACACAACATGTAAATACAGGTGTACCATTTCTGTGTTCAGTGAATGTAAATAATACTTTAAACTTAACTTCGGTAAGTTTTTTATTTTTTACACTTTAAATATACACAGAAGGACATCACCTTGGCGGTAGCCGCGGTTATGACACACGACCGGACTTGGATGGCGTAGCACAAGGTTATTTTTTATAAGCGCGGCCGAAGGCAGCCAACGCAGAAAAGTGTTCTGCACAAAAGCACTGTGGTGTTTCACCATTTTTTCCCAACCGGCAACACACAACTCAGGCAACCCTCGCGAGTGTTCAGTGAAATTTGTATAGGAAATATCGGAACTTTAACGACGTATATCTCGGGCACCATAGGCCTCCGGAGGGTGGGGTCTTCAGTTTTGTGATCCATCCGCCCCCCTACCCTCCTTAAAACCCGTTTTTTCTAGCCCGGGCATCGTCGTCTAAAATTTTACCGGTGCCAAGCCCTTTCAACATTTTTGAAATTTTTTTCCAAAAGAATCTTTTCCAAACAATACTAAACACAACAATACAAGAATTATCGAAATCGTTCCATCCGTTCAGGCGTGATACGATGACAACGGAAATAGCGATTCATTTTTATACATATATGTATACATATATGTATATGTATACATATATATATATATATATATGTACATATGTATATAGATTGGCAGTTGTTTTTTTTTTTCATTTTCAAATTTAATTTGCTTGAAATAAAAACAAAACAAAAAAGAGTATTGCCAAAGCAAAAAGAAAGTTGAGATTTGGGCAACTTTGCTTTGTTACATTTTTTTTTATGTGGGAAGTCTCACATAGAAACGTGTATTTGTCGCAGATATCACGCAGAAGTATCACGTAGCGCAAAATAAAGCTTTTACGTGGCATCGGAGTTATGGGCCCGTCAGAATGAATAATTTTGCGGCAATGCAGCTCCGTTTAACTGACACATACTTCAATTTCATATATGTATTTGTTACGGCAAAGTTGAAGTACTGAATGTGTCGATCGTGATTCAAACACATCTAATTCCACTCTGCTGTCAGTTAAACGGATTGATGTATTGACGGAAAAGTATTCATTCTGACGCCCCTATTATTCTGAGTTTTTTTAGGGTTGTCAAATTTGTTTGTTCTATTCCACATACCTACATAGATTCCACACATATTTTGGGGATTGTGTGTTCTATTGACAAAATATGAAACTGTCCCCTATTCAGAGCAACATTTTCTACTCTTAAGTGCGCTTTCACATTACTCGGTGTGTTATCGGATCGACATTTTTGGTATTTACCGAAAGTATACCGAAAGCTTACCGACACTCACATTAGTGTTGCATACATGAAATCGGAGCGGATTAATTTCGGAACGTGGTAAGACAGGTCAGTAAAATTTGAGGAATTACTGCATACACTTTTGCGGCGAAATAAAAGAAGAAAGGCGGTAAAAAATCGCTTCGGCTATGAACGTAGAAAGCTATAATGTTTTCGTATTCACCAGAAGACATTATTGTTATTATTGAGTGATATGTTGAATTTTAAAATTTTATATTGCAAATTTCGATGTTTGTTTTCTTATTTTCTGAAGATTACACACGGAAAGTATTCCCACTATGAAAAACATTGGGTGAGTTTCTAAGACTGAGCTGTTGTGCAACTGTTGAGTGTTTGTCTTAGAAACGCACTGTTGAGTAATTCCGCTCAGCTCAACAGTTGGCAACTTTTCGCCATTTTTTGCATCACAAATTTTCTTCGCTACTTGAGCTCAACATGTTGTGTAAAGCCAAACAGCTGATAAATTCATCAAACCGTTTCTAAGACGTAGCTGTTTAACTCAACTGCTACACAACTGTTGGCAACTGCTCAGCTCAACAGTTGCGGAGCAGCTTTTTCTTAGAAACTCACCCATTGCAACGCGGAATCGTTTCGGTGCGCGAAAATTCCGAGGAAAAAAATGTCGATCCGAAGTTGTACCGAATAATGTGAAAAGGCCCTTACACAATTAATGGAGTTGCATTATTTTTCTTTCATTCATTCCATGAAAAATGCAACATTTTCATAGGGCACAGGGCACATGTCGATAATGTTGCAATCTAATAATACAACGTTTTCGTTCGGAAGAAAACGCAAATAGCTTGTTTTTTTTCCTAAGTGCACATACTACACTTTTTCAAAACTGGAACACTGTTACATACATACATATACATATTAGCGTTGCCACTTTGGTTATTTTTAACCAAAATTGGTAATTTTGTTTCTTTAAAACCGATTTAGGTAATTTGGTATTTTTTTCCTTTTTGGTAATTTTTCCATGCCATGGGCTAATACACATCACAATACGAAGAATCGGTAAAGTATGAATAACACAGTTAACAAAATAAAAAAAAAATTGAAAGTACTTTTTTCGAGGTTATAGGCCTTACCAAACAAACGAAGACTTCAAACCAAGGATGGACATTTGTCAACTACCACTCAAATTGAGTGGTAGTTAAATCCTGAGTTAAAGCCCGTCTCCACATAACTTGTTTCACCAAAGAAACATGTAGCAAAACATCTCGCTAAATAACCCGTCTCCACGTGGCTGATCGTGATTCAGTTTAACATTTCTCTTTCTTGCTCTTCTTAAATGTTTGTATGTTTGCTTATTTTTGCGTTTTTGTTTTGGTCTGGGTGAAATTTCGATAGATTTTCGATACAAAATTAGAGAAGACATCGATATCATCGAGGTTGGCAAGATGATTCAGAATGAAACAGTGTTTCAATCTTCACTCGCTCTCCGAAATTTTGTATGGAAATTGGCGAGTTTCGGCACTGGTTTCCGTGTCGAAACAAGATTGAGAGAGAAAATGCAGAAAAAAAGAGCGAAACACGTTATGTGGAGACATGGTATTAGGGGCTAAAAACTCCTTTTCATAGGTTAAGTCATATATTGCACCTAACTTTTTCCCCGTTTATCCCATCAACATGATTTTGATGTCGTTGAAAATATGACATTTTGCCGCTTTTAACAGTATACATCGTGATAAATGTCAGAGAAACTGTAAAAATAATATCGAAATTTTTTTATTATCCTTCATTTTTTCATCTTTAACAGCGATTTTCTCGAATAATTTGTAACCAGTCTATATGTAAGAGTATTTTAGAACAATCCCCCATAAATTCTGTTTGCAACGACATAACGATAACTTTTGCATATCCGCGTAGGCGTTCCTAGGATATTCTACTTAAATCAATTTCTACTCTGAAATTTTCCATACTTACTAAAGTTGTTAAATTTGTACTTATTCGGATTGAGGTAGAAAACAAAATTTAGCGATTTTAGTATGCAAAATTTCACAGTAGAAATTATATAATATAATACAATGGCGCTATTATAACTCTGACGAGTTTTATGGCCGAGCTTCTCCCCCAATTCGAGGTGTGCTCCTTTTTGTTTTTCCTACTAATTGGGTGGACCTACAGTTTTATGCCGGATCCGAACGGCGAATGCATTTTTTGTGAGAAGCTTTTTCATGGCAGAAATACTCTCGGAGGGTATGCCGCCCACTGCCAAGAGGTGACCGCTGCTCTTAAAAAACCCAATAATTGGATTTTTACTAATTAGAAAAATTGGTTTGGTGTTTAGCTCGGACCGTGGTTTGAACCCGAGACCTCTGGCATAGCAGGCGAGCACTCTACCCACCCATACTAAAGTTGTTAAATTTGTACTTATTCGGATTGAGGTAGAAAACAAAATTTAGCGATTTTAGTATGCAAAATTTCACAGTAGAAATTGGTTAACGTAGAATATCCTAGGAACACCATCAAAATCATGTTGATGCGATAAACAGAGAAAAAGTGATGGTACAATATATGACATAATCTATGAAAAGAGGATTTTTGGCCCTATTCTAAGTATGCAGTTTGTATATACCTGACTAGGCCTACAACTTGGGGTATGTCTCGCCAAAAGTACTCTTTTACGGTCACACAGTGTAACTAATATCTTATATCAGAGTTGTTAAAGAATTCATTCCATTGGGAATTATAATTTCTTGGATTTTAGCCCAGAGAAATTTAATTTCTATTTGCAATTTCCCTCATTTCTTAATCAGACTTCCTTTTTTCTGGGCGTCCGCCGAGATTCGAACCTCGGATTTTTCGGTTGGTAAACTAATGGCATAACCATTGGGCTTCCGCCGACTTGCGTAGTTATATAGTTAAAGAGTTTGCTATATAATATATGCTATATTTGTGTACTAAAATGAAAATTTATAGTGAGATGTAATTTTTTTACTAATAACAAAATGGAAATTTTTTGGTAATTTTTTTTTTTATATTTGGCAATTTTTTTTTTGCTGTGGCAACACTGATAGATACATACGTCTGTATTCGAGTAGGGTTGATGACGGAGTGTAAAATTTGGGCTCTCGCTGAAATTTTAGCTTATAGAGAGTATTTTTGTATGGGACCTCAAGTGACGTAGGGCCTGGTTACTGTGTAACCTAAATCAAACGCACGCCGTCAATTTACTGTCAAAAATTTCTCATGCCCATACAACTTGTATGGGAGTAACCGAAATTGAACGGCGTGCGTAAAAAGCAAATTCGACGCCCAATTTTTGTTTTGCGTGACAGTTGAAATTAAGCATTGTGGGTGATTGTTTGCAAAAAAATTGACACTTGCTTTTGATATCGTGTCTGTTAGGTACATATTCCACAAAATAACAAGATTTTCTCTGATTTTCTGTATTTTTCTATTTCTCTATCTGAACACACACGCAAGTCAATTTCGGTTCAACGCATATGAAAAATTTGCGTGCGTGCGTTAAATTGACGACTTGCGTTTGATTTAGGTTACACAGTTATGGCCTGGTTATGCTACCAATCAAGCTGGTCGAGCACCGTGTAATTGTTGTTGTGCACTCCGACGGTGAGAGAATTTTCGGACTCTCACATCCAGCAAACTTGCTGTGTGAAACAGGCAGCCAGCAAACGAGGTTTCAGAGGTAATAATGTGTTATGTTGTGTATGTGCTCAGTAATTATCATGTGTTATGTTGTGTATGTGCGCTCCAATCATCAATGTAAGCGTAACCACCTCTCACCAATCACGAAATGTTTCCGATTTTGATTGGCAATCAAGATTGTAACCATAACCATAGCATTATGCTTACAATCTTGCTGGTCGAGCACCGTGAAATTGTTGTTGTGCACTCCGACGGTGAGAGAATTTTCGGACTCTCACATGCAGCAAGTTTGCTGTGTGAAACAGGCATCCAGCAAACGAGGTTTCAGGGGTAATAATCATTGTTTATACTAAATAGTTTGGTAACTCAAATGGTCTTCTTCTTGATCAATTTTAAAAATGCGTATGTATTTGTGCGAAAATGGACATAATGAAGGAATCAATGCTGTGCAATTTCGTAGAATTGCTGTTACTACCAAAATGGGAGCAAATTAGTTAGGATTTATTCCGTTTTTACCGAATTTTTCCTTACTACGAAAACGATTTTAATAAAAATATATCGCATCCTAAATCATAAAGTGACACAACTCAAAATTTGTTTAATTCGACTTTTCATCATAAACCGGTACACAGAACATATCTCTAGCGATTGCCAACAAAAAAATTTTTCATTCGGGGTCTCTTTTGACTAGTGCTCTCGATTTTTTTTGAACATTTTCGAGTAGCCCGAACAATTTTTGTTCAAATGCTCGAACAGTCGTTTGTTTGTTTATTACCCGTATGTTTGTACGGGCATTTGAACAATTCGGGTATTTTGAAGTTTGGTTTTTTCTTTTGTTTATTATTATTTTTTTTCTTTATGCCTATATGACACTACATTTTTTTTCTTGGTTTTTTTGGTTTGGAAAACCCACCGTAAGTCAAAATACAAAAATAATTCTTCTGTAGGTTGAAAAGAGACAAATACTCCCTCAAAAACCATTTGATTGACATTAAACTTCAAACTAAATGAAAATAATATTAATTTCAAAAATTAATTTTTTTGGAAATTTGAATTGAAATTATTGAAATAAAAAATTTATGAAACTCAAATGGCAGGATATCTGTGTATTCCATGTTATAAAGGGAAGCCAGTACGCAATATAATTTTTCTTCCGGACTTCTTCTTTCCCCTTACGTCCAAAGCAGAAGCTTACAAGAAGCAAATTAAAAATTTGTATTTCCATATATTTTTTATTTTAAATATAAATTTCTAGTTGTCAAATTGAAACAATTGTCAGAAAAAATGGCCGAATGCCAAAAAACCTACCGAAATACAAGCTGGCTCGTTGGTTTTTAACCGCATAGATGGTATTTGTTTGGTTTTTTTTTTCAATATAGCTTGCTCACTTGCACCAACGCAAAACTGTATTTGACCATCTCCTTCACAAAAAAAACCTGGTAGAATACCAGAAAAAAACGTAGTGTCATATGGGCTTTGTATGTATTTTTTTTTTTTTGTTTTTCCGATACATATTTTTTTTTGTTTGTAAGTTCGAATTCTCGAATGTTTGTACGAGCTCTACTTTTGACTGAAAACTAGCCATTATACGTCGCCTTTCGCCATGTCATTGCTTGTACAGGAAAAAAGTTTTTGCCTCCTGAAAATTTTTGAATTTTGATTTGTGCCACTTTGTGATTTAGGGTGGGATATATAATAATTTTTTTCTGCATATCGGCCCAAGTGCGCACAAAATAACAGATAAATGTGTAGAACTAACATTAAAATAGTATTGAGTTTTCCTGTTGACAGAACTCCAAATGTTCAAAAAAAATTGTGTATGTTTCAAAATAGTTTTGACGTTCTTTTTTTTAACATTTTTTTAGTTTATATTGACACTATCATCATGTTAAATAAATCAAATTCCGAATGACATTTAGGAATAAAATTTTATATTTGAATGATACTGTATATTTTAAAAATGCCCCATGTTGCAAATGACGTTTAAAAAGCTAAAATCATGTTTCAAAAATCGTGTAATTTGAAAAAAATTGTTGCTGTTCTCTGTGTAAATATCGATCGTGTTAATCTTACATGAATTAAAATTTGCATATACGCGAATGAAGTAGTAAAGGCATTGGTATCCGTATATTTCCTTTTCTATACTTCTATGAAAAATGTAGTAATAGAGCAGTACGAGGAAGTGCAACCCTGCTTATACGAAAATGTTCAAAAGGAAAGAAAAAACTTTGAATTCAAACGGCCATTTTGCATGGCGAAACCCAACAAACATTTAGGTTAGATATAGGTTTGAGAATGCCTCAAGAACTAGCCCTTTTCTCAAATCTCTAACGTTAGAGAACGACTCGAGAAGCAGTCGAGAATCATAGCGATTTCAAAGAAAATGGGACATAATTTTCAAATTTATAAAATTATAATTTCCGAATTGAAATCCAATGTAGTTTTCTAATGAGAATTCGCAAATACTTCTTTTTCTAATCAGTCTCCAATTTATTTCTAGTGTAGTTTTCGCTTTGGATTAGAGATAAGTTTGAGAATTACATTCTCTACCGTTAGAGATTGTGTTTGCTGATAAAACGTTGTGCCAATTCATACTTTTTGATTAATGCCTGGATTTCTTTGAACGCTTTGGAAACTCTACATTCTCCTACATTTGGATATTTCCCAATTAGCACGAATCCAATATTGGAGAAAAGTCTCAATTCTCAAGTTTATATCCAACATGTGTTTACACTTGAGGTACAACACTTTTCCAAACTGAACTGAGAGTATGATTGAATTAAATTCAATCATATTAGAAATATGTAAACTAAAAATGAGTGGAGAATAAATTTTAAAAAGGAATGTATAATTCAACTAATTTTTGTGTATAAAATGTTGTTACTATTTTTAAATGCAAAACGAAAAAGTTAGCAAATCAGTTAAACAGACAATCATATTATTTACATTTTTGTTCCTTTATTTCAATCGGATGAGCGTTTGTTGCCCAAAAGCTTTATTCTGACGTTTGATTTTGGTTGGAGAATATCGATAGAATTCAAGTCGAATTCCAATATTTTTTTCAAGTGGAGAAACAGAAACATTTTCATATCAAAAAAGCACCCTTTTGCCGAAGATTTGGTTGTTTCTGCAATTGATTTCAAGTTAAAAATTATTGTTGGAAATTGGAAAATGGATTTGATCTCAAATGAAATTCAAATGCATTTCCCACAAAAATGTTTATTGGGTAGCAACGATTAGCATCATGGATATTTCATTTTTGGTTTTGAATAAATAAATGTGTATCTATATTTTTGACACATACAGTGAGTCGCGGTGAAAATGAGCCTCGTTATGTTGTCCGAAGGTTTATGAAAATAAAAAATTATATACAAACCGATTGAAAAACAAAATTATGTACTTAGGTATATTTTAGAATAAACCACAATTTAGTATTTCAAAAAATATTTGATGAAAATTATTTTTTAGTTATACAAATAATAGTTAAAACCGGAAAATTTCATGAAACGGGCTCACAGTAAAAGTTAGCCACTAAGAGGAATGTGCCCTAAAACGGTTTTAATACTTTGTTGCCTTGTTTTAATAGTTCAGTTACTCTATCCCTAATGAATTAAATATAATACAAATTTTATTAGCATGCAATGTGTTTTATTCATCTAACAAAACACGATTTTTACGCGCTCTAGGGTGTCGGAAAATATTTGCCTGAATCCCCTTTTATATAGATTTTGTATATAATTAATTATATTGGCCGCTGTGGTGCAGTGGGTAGAGTGCTCGCCTGCTATGCCAGAGGTCTCGGGTTCAAACCACGGTCCGAGCCAAACAAATTTTTCTAATTAGTAAAAATCCAATTATTGGGTTTTTTTAAGAGCAGCTGTCACCTCTCGGCAGTGGGCGGCATACCCTCCGAGAGTATTTCTGCCATGAAAAAAGCTTCTCACAAAAAATGCATTCGCCGTTCGGAGCCGGCATAAAACTGTAGGTCCACCCAATTAGTAGGAAAAACAAAAAGGAGCACACCTCGAATTGGGAGAGAAGCTCGGCCATAAAACTCGTCAGAGTTATAATAGCGCCATTGTATTATTATTATATAATTAACACATAATGTAAAATGTGAACTGTAAAAATATATAAGAGAAAAATAATAATTCTTGAGAGAAACTTTAAGTATTTAAATTAGAGTTGCTAGAAAAATTACTTTGATTGTGTTGCGTATATATGTGTATGTTTTTGTTTTTCATCATTTCTGGCATGTTGTTGAAAGTTTTCCGTTGCAAAGAAATTAGGAAAGTCAAGTAATTGTTAACAAAGATGTTTAATAATAAAAATTTCTGAATAAATGATAGCTCACATTCACTGTGACTCACTGTATTCCCATCAAAACAAACTTCAACCATGGGAATTGTTGTTGCAAAAAGTGACAGGCACATATTAGGTCTGTATGTTGAGATTTTGGGTAGAATGCTATTTTATGTCAAACTCAAAATAATAGGAAAAGTTCAACAAACGCATTTGGGCGAAATGCTATTTAGTGTCAAAAATGACGCTTAGGAACAGTGTTGCCACAACCTCAAAAATTTTGGTATCACAAATTGATGCCTTTATGTTTTTTTTTTCGTGGTCACGCTTTCCTTTACCGATCGTAAAAACCGTTTAAAAAAGGGGCGTTGCACCGTCCTCCGATCCTATATCTGAAGTCGGAACAGTCCGGAGGCCGATAGTTTTCGAAATATAAATATTTGTTTTTTTCAAAATACCTTTATTTTGGTGATAACGGGTTGAAAGGACCACATAATCCTCTTTCTGGGGCAAAATCTACGTACCCATTAACAGTAATCCTGCGTGGAATACCTTCATCGCCTTCATTAAATTTATAAAAAAAAAAAACACCTAAGCACAATTACATATGAATGATACGTAGATAATTTTTATTTTGGCTTAGAACAAATTTTATTTTTATCAAACTTTTGGTTGGACCAAATCAATTCCAGAATCAGCTCTGGCAACTAGATCACCCAGCTCGTTTGACCCATTGCATTTTATAGAACTTTTATATTACTCGGTACAGTACCAAAGTATTCATATTTATTTGCATGTGAAATTTAAGTATTATCTTTATATTTTTATATTACAAAAAAAAAAAAAACGATATCGTTAAAACCACGAAAGTAGCTTACTTTATTAATTTTAATTTTTTTCTCAAAAATTTTTGTGTTAGAACTAGAGCTGTCAAACTATCGATAGTCACGACCATCGATGTTTTACGATAGTCCTAAGGGTGACTATCGATACTATCGATAGTATCGACCCATTTTATATGTTTTTTTCAAATCCATTTATTTTTCGCTGCCTTACTTTTAAAAATACCAACTGATTTTCCAATTCATAAAAATTTTTTTGTAAGAATAATAACACATCGACTTTTTTTGGTTTTAAACTCGACCGCCTATCACTTACAATTAAACCAGCTTTACTGAACATGCGTTCAGACTCTACTGCGCTGGTTATAATAGCGGAACGGGACGGAAGCCGTACCGATAGAGAACGGTGACAAACATAAGGCAGTTATAATAGTGCGTTAACTGCCGTCTTTGACATTTGCCACAGCTGTAAATATTGTACTTTGTTTACCAATTTAAAACAGGAAACTTTCCACTTACCCCAACAAGGAAACTTTCAATTTGTTGGTGATTTCATGACGACACACGCCGTTATTAAGTCTTTCCTCGAATTCGCTCATATTTATTTTATAAAATGTTTAAAAAAAATTTTTGCTAACGGTATTCTGTTTTGTCACAGCAAAGAGAACTGTCAAATTGCCGTAAGAATACGGAAGAAATCTAAAATCAACAGATGCTTACGGTTCTCGCCGCTTTCTACCGTTCATTGTAATCAATCACATGCCTTTCACATACAATAGATATTAAAGTCACAGCTGCATCCGTTGCGTTACGGCTATTATAACCAGCGAGTACAGATGATGCCGTGATACAAAAAAAAATTGTTTGCAGGTGGGTTTGTGTTTGGTGCAGAGTTAACTTGCTCCAAGTACTGGCTCTTCTTCAGGATTACATCGGTTTTTTTGCTCTCTGTATTTGATTCAACACTTCGGAAATTTTTGGTTTCTTATACGGCAATGTGTTCTCAATAAAAAATTGTGCTTTGAGAATTAATGTGGAAATGGGTAAATGTCAAATGCGCTGGGAAAGAGTATATACGATAGTCGCGATAGTAGTAAAACTATCGATAGTTATTTAAAGTGACTAGACTATCGATACTATCGATAGTATCGTCGATAGTTTGACAGCTCTAGTTAGAACACCAAAAGCAGCATATTTTATTAATTTTAATTTTTTTTTTCAAACAGTTTTCGGTGATACCAAAAAAACCATAAATGTATCAATTTTTGATACCAAATTTTTTGAGGCTGTGGCAACACTGTTTACAATTTCTTCCTCTTCTTCAGAGATTTTGACACATTTTAGGAAAGTACCCACACAAATTCTGTGTGCGGATTCCTACAAATAGCTAGTCTTCTTTCTCGCTCACATCCTCTGATCCTCTCGCTCTTTTGTGGTAAAATACCTGCAAATCATACGCTTTCCTACACTCAACAAACGCTATTTGTGTGTCAATGGGAGAATGGGAAACTAAATAAACCAAATGTGAAGAAGAATCGACCACAGTGTTGTATTCAAACGTAGCAAAATCTTCACAAGAAAATAGCCAAAATTCCTAATAAAATCAATTAAAACTCAAAAATATGTTAATTTTTTGTTATTATCGCAACAAATATAGCATTACAAATTCAATTCACACAATAATTTTAAAGATTTAAAGATTTCAAAATTCATTTCATTTTTTTTTTTTGTAACTTTTGCACAGCACTGCATGGTGACAGGCACAACATGCCAAACGATCAGCTGAGAGTTTCGCAACTTGTAGATATAAACTATGGTAATAATGTGTTATGTTGTGTATGTGCTCAGTAATTATCATGTGTTATGTTGTGTATGTGCGCTCCAATCATCAATGTAAGCATAACCACCTCTCACCAATCACGAAATGTTTCCGATTTTGATTGGCAATGTTGATTGGTACCATAACCACAGCAGTAGGGCAAACGCGAACAGAAATGAGATAGGTGGACGGACAATAACATTTAAAAGTAGAGACAAAAAGGAACACACATACAAAGGTGTACGTGTAGGTACAATATAAAATATATCGAAATTTGAAGCTATTTAAAGCATAGGTAGTTAAGAAGTGTTTAAAGAAAACCGAAAATAGTCCACATTTATTTTTCAACTTTTGTATTTCAATTTAATTTTACAACTTCTGCTTAACATTTTCAAAACATCTACGCCACACACTTGCGCGGTGAGTAGGTACATATGTATGTACATATGTAGGTATGTATATGCTCGCTGAATTCCTTCGCTTATCTCTTGTATTTTCTCTTTCGCTTTACATATTTCTTCTGCGTGGCAAAGATGAATTTTCAGAAAATTTTTTCTTTCACGGATATGGACTACATTGGAAATTTTGATTCGATTTTTATTTACATACATATTTATTTATGATTGCATGCTCAATATAATTTTGAACATTTACTGATACAATTTTGAATATTATTTACTCATATATACATATAGAATCAGTAAACACCTTATATTTTTGAATAATTATAAAGACAATCAATAAATATCACATGCAAAACCCAATCATAATTTAAACGTATGTATGTATGTACATACATTCATATTTATTTTCACACAAAACTGGAGTAAAACAAGATAGGTAGGTATTTTCCTCAACTTTGATTTTTGCTTTCTCAAGGTTTCATATTTTTTCACATCATATTCTAAATATTTTAGCACTACAATGGTATATGTATGATTGTACATTCATATGTGCTACCAAATAATCGCGTAATGCGCGACATTATAAATTTTTTCACATCCGAACAAAACGAAATACAAACCCGAACTAAAAATGGTTACAGAGAGCGTAAGCCAATAGAACTGATATAATATACAAATATACAAACTTGTCATATTTATTTGCGGTTGAATACGATAACACCCTAGGTCGACTTAGTAGACGTGATTTCCAGACGATTTTCAACAACAATGCAAAATGTTTTTGTGAAACCGTTCCTTTCTTACAAAGAAACTACATGTTTCGATGAAGCCTTATCCCTCAAAAGTCTATGTTGTGATGCATTTTTGTTAATAAAAATGGACAGCAAATTTACATGATTCACAGATTTTCTAAGTCGATTTAGACTCTTTTGGATTAAAACTCATCACGAATAATACATTAAAAGTGTGTTTATGTAGTAAAAGTTAGCGTAATCTGGTGAGCGCACAGTTGTTGAGTAATGCCAACTCTGGGGCTAAGAGCCCGTGCACAATTGGCTTTGTCTGCTCCAACTTTGATAGAAAAAACCTTAAAGCAAAGCGAAATTTCAGATGCTTGCTACAATTAACACTTTGACAATTTCCACCTCACTTCTTTGCTTTAACTTATAAACCTGATTTTTGGTAAAATATTTGGGGAATTAGCTTTTTTCTGCTTATTCGAATGTTATTTTTTACTTTTCTCTGTTCACTTCTCACGAAATTGCGTGAAATCGCTAAATTAAGTGTAGCTATACAAACATACACACACACACACAAGGGGAGATATTTGTCAAAGTGTAAAAAAGTTGAAAGATGGCTAACTTTATACCTTGCTTTACTCGCTTCACCTCAATTGTGAACATGTCCCTTTGAAAAGCACATGCTGAACGAAACTGTCAAAGCAAAACTCTGAAGCAAAGCGAGGTAGAAGTCAATTGTGCACGGGCTCTAATGCCGCCCATTAACCATGAAATTTATCGTACTACACCGTCGTACGATAAATCGCATGCTTCGCCACCAACGCTCCAACTTCAACGTCGATTTATCGTCAAACATCATTTTTACCAACGCTTTGAAGAGTAAAAAACAAGCCAATGCATACGGATTGTACACGTAATAATTAAAAAAAGCTAATTTTTGTGTTATAAAAATATATAAGTTAACTGTTTACATTTTTCGCACTTAATATTGCACATGTTGGCAATATTTTTGTAGTAATTTATTAAATTTTGCCACTTTTATTTCTTATTTTCAAAGTCATGCGCGCGATGCTTTCACTTCGGACACAATTAGTCTTAAATTCGGCGAGAAAAAAATAATGAAGTTTGCCAAACATATCCACTAATCTTCCAATTTGTTGTACAACGCGACAAAATATCAAAGTCGTTTGATCTTCATCCAACCGTCTGTACAACTTGTACAACAGGCCCACTAATGTGGCGATGACGAGCACTGAACCACTGTAGACCTGTAGGCAAGGTTAGGTGAAAAAGAAAAAATGATTGTCCTTTCTGGAGGTGAATATAGCGGACATTACAGTACACCACACATCAGAGTTGCATATCAGTTGCTCTAAAAAACTTTAGAACTTGAAAACAAAAAAAAACAAGAAAACTGTCGTATTTGTAACAAAGTAGTGAGGTCAAGGAGCATTTTCTAATTATGCAAATGAATACACATACGTTTTTTTCTATATTATTAAAATATACCACCATTCTACCACGACCTTAAAATATTTATCTCACATATTTTCGCTGTGCTGGCAACCCTCTTCTGTCGATGTTCATTTGGGAGGTGAATTTCCTAAAATCCCATTTCAAAGCTTGCCTACAGTTCTACAGTGACTGAACGAGCCCAAGTCGTACGATAAATTGGATGGTTAATGGGCCCTATAAGACTTCAAAACGAATGTGGCTTATGAACTAAAAAAAATTAAAGCGTGAGTAACGAGTATTCATGAACTTTGATGTGTAAACAGTTTCGAAATCGGATTTTTATTCCCTTTTCCTTATTCATTTTTTTCCCTGGTTTTCAATGGATTAAAATGCGACTATAGTTTTTATAATTTTTTGTTGTCATTATCACTGTTAATATTTTGTTGTTTTTGTTTGTTTTGATTTTTGAGTTGATTTTTGTTTTGTTTTGTTTTGGTTTGTTTTGTTTTGCTCATAAACATGCAAGATCATCCAGGTCCACGTTTGACCCATATCTCGGCACCCAGCCTAGGAATCATAATGAATAGAGCTCTATATGAAAGCCCTGCTCAACACCTTTCATTTGATACCAATATTGCTCAGAAACATTCCGGATTAATCCGGAGTCACATTTTGATCCACATTTGGGGGCCCGACCCCCATAATGAATAGAGCTCTATGTGAAAGCTCTGCTGAACACCTTTCATTTGATAGCAATATTGCTCAGAATATTTTGCTCAGAAATATTCGTATTGACCCATATCTCGGGACCCGACATAGGAATCATAAAGAGTAGAGCTCCGTGTAGAAGTCCAATTTTAATGAATTACACTACTCGACACCAAAAATCACCAGGAGCAAAATAATACTTTTCTAAAGCGAAATTTTACGCTGATTCCGAATATCATCTCCATTTTTTTGTGGCAGACCCAGTTTTTGAGATATTGGTAAAAATGTGGAAAAAGCCATATATGCAAGACATTGTATCACATAAGTGCATCAAAAAGTTTTATTAGACATCGTGGCGAATTGACATCTAGGAAGTGCTGGTAGAGGGATCTCCAACAAACATTTTTTGCCTTCACACTCCAAAATTGGTCAAGTCGTTTGGTTACAAATGAAAAAAAATTTGAAAAAAATCGAGTTTTTTTAAAGAAATTTCAGATTCGACTGTCCTAAAATCAGAAAAATTGTATGGGGGACAAAAAGTTAGCCCCTCTATCCTATAGAGGATTTAATTGTGAACATTTTAAGACTAATTGTGTAATAATCGGATGTACCGTTATTTATATTTATCTATTTTTATTGAAAGTCCTTAACCAAAAATTTTTCGGAAGAGTAAAATTTCAACAACAAAATTGGGTTTATTCATAAAACTTTATTAAGGAGTAATACTCAAGATTATTTAATTCCATTTATTACATGTTTTGAAGTGCACAATAACTCACCAAATAGCGATTAATAGGAAAAAATTTTATTGAATAAAAAAATATCTGCATTTCTCCATTTTAAAGAGAGGATAAATAATGAGCGATGTGAGTAAGTACTTTTGACTACTGTTTTGTGATTTTCTGCATTTGTTACACGTATGATTGTCTAAAAAATAATCTCCCATCATATCCTCGTACCAAGACCCTTATATCGCCATTCAATAACTATTGAGTCCTGATGAAATCTCTCACCCTGTTCATCACTTTCAGTACCTAAGTTTGTAGGGAATTATGAAGATGTTAATGCTAGAAATGAATTTTAGGCGGTATATTACTTTCCTTGCTATATAGTTTTGCAATAAAGCAGCTTTTTGTTAACTAGAAATCCACAAACAGAACAAAAGTTCTAACCATTTCAGGATAGATCGTGTGCTTTTTGTTACTGCTTGCAGCAGTTTTTAACAAACTGTTTGTGGATTTCTAGGTAACAAAAAGTTACTTTATTTGCAAAAGATTGTAATATGCCGCCTAAAATTCCTTCACATCTTCATAATTCCCTACAAACTTAGGTACTGAAAGTGATGAACAGGGTGAGAGATTTCATCAGGACTTAATAGTTTTTGAATGGCGATATCAAGGGTCTTGGTACGAGGATATGATGGGAGATTATTTTTTAGACAATCATACGTGTAACAAATGCAGAAAATCACAAAAGAGTAGTCAAAAGTACTTACTCACATCGCTCATTATTTATCCTCTCTTTAAAATGGCGAAATGCAGATATTTTTTATTCAATTAATTTTTTTCCTATTAATCGCTGTTTGGAGAGTTAATTGTGCACTTCAAAACACGTAATAAATGGAATTAAATAATCTTGAGTATTACTCCTTAATAAAGTTTTATGAATAAACCCAATTTTGTTGTTGAAATTTTACTCTTCCGGAAAAATTTTTGGTTAAGGACTTTCAATAAAAATAGATAAATATAAATAACGGTACATCCGATTATCACACAATTAGTCTTAAAATGTTAACAATTAAATTCTCCATAGGATAGGGGGGCTAACTTTGTCCCCCATACAATTTTTCTGATTTTAGGACAGTCGAATCTGAAATTTCTTTAAAAAAACTCGATTTTTTTCAAATTTTTTTTCATTATTTTTGCCATTGTAACCAAACGACTTGACCAATTTTGGAGTGTGAAGGCAAAAAATGTTTGTTGGAGCTCCCTCTACCAGCACTTCCTAGATGTCAAATCGCCACGATGTCTAATAAAACTTTTTGATGCACTTATGTGATGTAATGTCTTGCATATATAACTTTTTCCACATTTTTACCAATATCTCAAAAACTGGGTCTGCCACAAAAAAATGGAGATGATATTCGGAATCAGCGTAAAATTTCGCTTTAGAAAAGTATTATTTCATTTTTGGTGGTTAAAGTTGATCAAAATTTGTCGAGTAGTGTTATCTTTATATTTGACAAAGATATCGCTTAAAATGTTTTTATTACGCCACTTTATAGTTCCCATATATAAAAGTGGGCGTGGTCGTCAACCGATTTCGCTAAAATTTTGAACATGTATTACCACAAGTTATATAAGTGTATACACCAAGTTTCGTCATAATATATCAGTTATTTGTCGAGTTATAGGCTAAGAAATCTCGTATATTCCTGCTTCTAAAAGGAGGCGGTGCCACGCCCATTTTCCAAAATTTTTGTGTTTTTTGTTTTATGTCCATAGCTGGACTCTTGCCATAAACTTTCAATATGTCTTTATATTTGACAGAGATATCGCTTAAAATGTTTTTATTAGGTCACTATAATACACATATATAAAAGTGGGCGTGGTCGTCAACCGATTTTGGCAATTTTTCGTCCAAACATTTGCCTAAGTAAGTATATCACGCGCACCAAATTTCATCGATATATCTTCAACGGTTTCTAGTAGGAAACTGTCGATTTTCGACAGTAGCGGAAACTCCTAGTTTGAATAAATGTCTCTTACGATAATATTTAAAAAAAAAAAGGTTGTATATGACAAATACAAGTATCTTATTGCATACTTTTGTGTTTTTAATGACGGGGTCATGGTAATATAGTGAGTAAATGAGTTTCCAGATTCGATTTCCTACTAGATTTCGACTCCTTTGCGCGATTTTATCGTAAGGGTAATTTTCTCGAAATTTACTTTTTATATGGGCGATACGATAAATTCGAGCTCAAGAAAAAAGTATACGTTGTCCTCGGATTGTAGCTCTGATTACCTCTTTTCATTTGATACCAATATTGCTTAAAACATTTCAGGGCATCCGGGTCCACTTTTTCACCCATAACTGGGAACCCGAACTACGAATCTTAACAAATACACCTCTATGTAAAAGCCCTGCTCAATACCTTCCATTTGATCCAGAAATATTGACAAATAAATAGGCTTGATTTTTATAGCTACGACGATGTGTACCTACCACTGACATTGCCAAACGATTCACACGGACACAGCAGCGCACTAACACAATGGTCATTTACGGTTTACGCGTTTTTCGAAATTACTCGTAGCTACAGCAAAGTAGAGATGGCCGATCCCGTGAGTTTTGAGGAACGGAGTGATCCGTGACAGTGACTTTTAGGGTTCTTGACAGGAACCAAGACTTTTACTAACTTTTTAATAAAAGTAAATAAATGTGTTTAATCGAATTATATTTTTCAAGTCCAGTAATAATAACTAAGCTTGTCCAGATACTTTTTTAGTGTGAAATAAAAGTTTTTCCTAATAAAACAAAGAAACATGGATATCAATAGGAAAATAACTGCATTTTACTTAGTTTCCTAAAAATGCGTTTGGAAATCTTGGACAAAATTAAATGAAATGAATTTAAAACATTATTTAAAAATTAAAAAAAAAAACTATACATTTTTGAAAACTAAAATTTTCATGTTTTCAGAATACGTGATTATGTGACCGTGATTTTGGAAATCAGTCACGGCAGTGACCAATGATTTTTGAGGAACGGTGACAAAATCACAGATACGCCAAATATTTGCCATCTCTACAGAAAAGATGTTTACACATGAAAAACTAAAACACACGTATTAATGATAAAAAATCTAACTAAAAAGTGAGAAATAATAATATAGAAAGAAAATGAACAAAATGTATTGGAGAAAGGCACCCCAGAGTATGCCAGACAATCCCAAATAGCATTTTATGAAATTTTTGATCATATTCCAGTCTTTTAAAATAATGGAAAATGCGCTCATTTTCTGATCATAAAAGAGCCTCTCGTCTGTAGAAAATGGTACCCTACGTCCAACTCTTCTTGGGGAGTCGTTTTCGAGTCTTATTTTAATCGTATTTTTATCATTTTCGAGTCCCTTTCGATTTTATTTTTTTTCGATTTTGAATCTTATTTTGGTCATTTTTGAATCGTTTTCTGATCGTTTTTGAATCTTTTTGGGGTAATTTTTCTTCGTTTTTCTGATAAATTTCGATTGGCTTTCCAATCTTTTTTGAGTCATTTTCCAATCGTTTTTCTGGTCATTTTCGAATCTTTTTTGGGTCGTTTTTCAGTAACTTTCTGATCAATTTCTAATCATTTTCTAATAATTTTCTACTCATTTTCCTATCATTGTTGGGTCAGTTTACAACCGCTTTTTAGGAGTGAGTAATGACACGATTTTTTGGGAGTTGACACATAAGCTCTGACTCACTAAAAAGAGTCGACTCACTGAGTTGGCACGATTGTGCTACAACACGTTTGTGTTACAGCACGATTGTGCTACAGCACATATTACTTTCGTGCTATTGTCAACCAAAAAGTGTTACTGTGTGCTATCAGAGACTGTGTCAGTGAAAGGGTCGCTCCGACGATGAATTGATATTTGTACGAGAATGGCATATAAATCAATAATAGAATTGAAGTGATAGGTGTGGGTGGGCAAATATATGGAAAATTAATTAGTTAATTAATGTCGTTTTTGTTGTTGATTATTGATTTAGACCTATGCAGCTCTGAGATATAGGGTATTTAGGGATTTTTGAGATGTTTATGAAGTAAATATATTGGGCTATCTCATGGATAAATAAAATATACATATGTGTGCCAATATAAACTTAGTTGATAAGATCAATTACAAATTTCAAATGAATGTATCTTTTTATATATGCACGATATACGATAATGGGTTAAAGTCCAAAAGTTGGGAAAAATCATCTAGTTTCTGAATATCATAACCAAATTTACCAAAATTAAGGGGAACAACCGAAAAAAACCCAAAATAAGTGTCCATACAAAAACGGGTTAGTGTCCGAAAGTTAGTACAATTCATGCAGAATACACCTACATACACCAAATTTGCCTAAATCACCTGGAACAAATGAAAAAATGCATAAATAGGTGACCACCCCAATACCAAAAACCACCTAAATACACCAAGTGCCATATAAATTAAGCATGCACAGGATGACACTTAAACAAGAGGCGAAATCGAACGTGCCAGCGGAGTCGAGTGTGCTACTGAGTTAATATGCTATAAACGTGCCAGCGGAGTCAAGTTTGCTACTGAGTTGACGTGCTATAAACGTGCCAACGGAGTCAAGTGTGCTACTGAGTTATCATTTTATCGTGAGGTGAGCTTGAGCGTGCAGCTCACTGATGGGAGTTGACACAGAGTCAACAACACAGAGTTTCACCTCAAATATGAAAATAAAATTTTCTTTGCACTCTCATAAGCACTCAGATATAAAAAAATTTTATATGTATGTGCCTATGATTCATATATGAATGTGCAGAGCAAAGGCACTTTGTATAGGAGCTCGAGCACTGCCGTAAGAAATCGAAATTTACAATAACAAATGTGTAATGAAAAAAAAATTAAAAAAATGAAAGCACTGTAAAAAATTTGTATTCAAAAAATTTTCATATAAAAAATAAAAAAAATTTTTATGTATGTGATACTACCATTTAAAAATAAATTCCAAAATAATATTTTATTGGAATTCATAAAAAAATTTAAATGAGCAAAAAAATTTTTCAGTACATATACAAAATTTGTAGATGTATTGAGTTTTGTACTTTCAATACGAGAGCGTTGAGCAGCCCTGTCTTACATATTCTACCCTTAGCCTTACCTTTACCAATATCGCAAAAAGAACTTCCACGGTCACCCTCAGTCCACATTTTGGTTGGAACTTTTGAAACAGATTTTTAGCCTACAATAATATTAAGCAAATAAGGAGTTTAAGATCTAAAAATTTCAATCCATAAATGAATTCCTATGAAAATGCATATGCGCATTTTGGCACTCTCATATATGGCAACACGGAAGACATGCATCCATATGTTCCTGCTCTACAACATTCGGAACCATCATAACCGAAATCTAATATAAAATTCTCTGAAGTAATCGATCACATTTCGATCTTTAGCATGATCAATTTGTGATAAATTATTTTTTTAATCAGCAAAGGGGATCGAAAAAGACTCAGCTATGTGATTTTTATATGATAAAAAATAAAATCACTTTTCAATCGCTGGTCTGACTCGTCTTCCAGTCTTCTTTTAATCGTCAAAGTGATAAATTCTTTTTTTAATCAGCAAAGGGGATCGAAAAAGGCTGAGTTAGGTGATTTTTATATGACAAAAAATAAAATCACTTTTCAATCGCTGGTGTGACTCATTTTCGAGTCATTCTAATCGCAGAGGTAATTAATCAGTTTTTGATCATCAAAGGGGATCGAAAAAGACTCGGTATAGTCAGTTTTCATAAAACAATCTGCCAAATGCTATGTGGGAATATTTGAAGTCAAAATTTCTTTAGTAAAATTTTTTGACGATTTTATCCTATTAAACACTGAAAAAGAAATTCTCAAACGTTTGAGAAAATATTGTCTCTCAAAAATGTTGCACTTTTCATATCATGTATGAAACAAAAATAATGCAACCCCTTGGTTATATTAAGGGCAGAAAATGCTGCACTGTGGTCGGTCAACCCGAATCTATGTGGAATAGAAAAAACAAATTTTACAGCCCGATAAAAATGCAGAATAAGTGCGACATTTTTGCCAGAATCGAAAACGCCATTAGTTTCTTTTAAACTATAAGGTATTTCTTTTTAATTTTTTTAATTTTTTAGTTCCATTGTCGTTTTTGTATAATAGTGGAAATTGAGATGATGCAGTAAAAACACGCACTTTGAAAGGCGTCTATTACATATTTTTAGGCTACACATTCGCTTGCATACAAACAAGGCCTTACCAGAAATTTTTTTTGGGGGGTTCCATCTTTGTTTTTTTTTTTTCTTTGTGAAAAACGTATAACCTATTTCGTGCACAAAAAATAATAAAGGAAAATTTAGGTTTCCAAAGTGCTATTTAAAAGAAAATTTTATTTATAAGAATTTTGATTTTCAAATGAGGGTTTTTATAAGAAGTTGTAAAAATCAGGAAAGCTTTATTCATTTAAAAATTAGCCTGTTATATTGCAAAGCGTAATACTATAAAGATTCATCGAATACTTTATTTTTGGCGATTTTTTCCAAGTGAAACAAAAAGGATATTTTCTGGACGAAAAACTCGGTTAGATGATCCAACCATGTGGAAACGAAAAAAGCTATAAAAGTCCGCCCCAAGATTATTGAGAAGATTTGGGGGTAATTTGTTTTTGTACCTGTTATTGACATCCGATTTTTAAAATTGATAGATATGTATTTTTTTAGTCTTGGGAATGGATGAATGTTTCCCACTTCTGTGCATATGTGTTCATAAAACCTAATCGAAACGCCTAATTTCAAACAAATTTTTATACTCAGCTGTACTAGTACACAGAGTATTATATAAGTAGTTTTGATTTCATAACGGTGGATTGTAACAGAATGAAATAATCGAGATAGATATGGACATATATGTATATGTATATCAAAATGATCAGGGTGAAAAGAGATATCGATTGAGCCATATCCGTCCGTCCGTCCGTACGCACTCTCGCGCAAAAATTGAGATATTTTGAGGAAATTTGAAACGTAAGTGTGTATCAAGACTGGGACGAAATCGGACCATGATCACGCCCCAACCAATATAGAAAAAATCGCATATTTGGTATCTCAGTCACTAATATAGCTGGAGTGATAAAATTTCACCCACGTATTGAGCTCAGGCCCTTATGAAGAAATTTGGTGAAATTTTGGAAAATGGGCGGTACCACGCCCACTTATTAAGCGGCAAACATTGAAAGTTTTATAAGTCATAACTCAGAAACCGTAGCAGATATATCGACGAAATTTGGTATGCGTGGTCTACTTACTTAAGCAAATGTTTGGACGAAAAATTGCCAAAATTGGTTGCCGGCCACGCCCACATTTATATATGGGAACTATAAAGTGGCCTAATAAAAACATTTTAAGCGATATCTCTGTCAAATACAGATATATCATGGAAATTTTGTGGTAGAAGTCCAGCTATAGACATAGAACAGAAAACACAAAATTTTGGAAAATGGGCGTGGCACCGCCTCTTTTTAGAAGCAGGAATATTCGAGATTTCTGAGCCTATAACTCGACAATTAATTGATATATTATGACGAAAATTGGTGTATACACTTTTATAACCTGTGGTAATATATGTTCAAAATGTTAGCGAAATTGGTTGACGGCCACGACCACTTTTATATATGGGAACTATAAAGTGGCCTAATAAAAACATTCTAAGCGATATCTTTGTCAAATATAAAGATAATTCATTGAAATTTTGTGGCATGAGTACCACAATAGAGCGGAAACAAAAAGCATAAACATTTTGGAAAATGGGCATGGCACCACCCCTTTTTAGACAAAAGGAATCTACGAGATTTCAGAGCCCATAACTCAACACATAATTGAGATATTATGACGAAACTTTGTGCATATCCTTTTATCATCTGTCATATGTTCAAAAATTTGTCGAAATCGATTTATGACCACGCCTACTTTTTAACAGATATTTCTGGAACACCCTTTGGAAATTTGTAACGAAATTTGTCGAAATCGATTTATGACCACGCCTACTTTTTAACAGATATTTCTGGAACACCCTTTGGAAATTTGTAACGAAACATCTTTGTAACTAGTAGTCATACAGGGATGAAAGCTTGCACTAACAGTAATATTTATATGCTTAGTTGGATGATTGATACAAATTTTGAGAATTGGCGTGGCTACGCCCACTTTATGCGGAACTCGCTTTATATAAATTATACCGTGTTTCCATCAAACGCAAACGAATAATGAAATACATACAGCTGAGTATCTAATGTTCGATTCCTCTCGAACTTAGGCTTCCTTACTTGTTTTTATTAATTAGCATATATATTATTTTAATAAAAAACATACAAAAAATTTAATTCCATCTTGATAAACACGTTTTTTAGGGCGAAAAACTCAAACATTCACATTCATCCAATTTTGCTCGTGGGGAACAATTATTTGGTATGGAGTAATATTATTTCCTTTATATTTTGGGGCTGTTTTAATGCGCGTTGGCATGCTTTCCTTTAGTTCTGCTATGGTTACCCTTGGTTTTTTGGCCCATTCGTCCTCAACTCGGAGCCAAAGTTGATTCAAAAATGTGGGAACTTTTCGTACATAGCCATCCTCTTTTTTAAAAACGCCCATAGATTTCCGATGGGATTAGGATCTAGGCTTTGGGCACCCCACTTTATCACACCAAATCATTGGCTAGATAACCAGTTTCGCACGATTTTTGGGGTTAGCGCCTTGCTGAAATAGCACCTCTTCTTCAGGATGGGCGCTTATATCGGCGAACTCAGGAAAATCTATTCTTAAAATATGGAGATACTTTCTTTTTCATAGCTCCACCTATTTTTATTAATGGATCGAGTTTCCACCAGGTGAAACCGTCCCAACCCTCTAGCTGGCACGACTTACTCACAAATTGTCGTCAGGTTCACTTAACGGTAGGCCCAGGAATGAGACATCGGTTTTTGGGCTAGTCCAGAGGGACAGGGGTGTTAAGTGAGTTGGTTTGAGTGGGCATGTGAAGAGATGCTGTGTGTCATGCGGCCTCACCACATGCAGGGCAAATATTAGGTATGTCTGGATCTATTCTGGCCCTATATGAATTGAGGCGGCTGCAGTAGCCTGACCTTAGTAGTTCTCCTCGTAGCACGTCAGTTGGGACGGGGAGAGCTCCAAAGGTATCCGACCGACATTTTTGGTTTTTAACGAAAGTATACCGAAAACTGACCGACCACATGTATTTCTATTGACACTTTCACATGAGTGTTGCATACACGAAATCTGAGCGGATTAATTTCGGTATACCGCAACGCGGTAAGACCTGTCAATAAAATTTGAGGAATTACCGTGGCCGCTGTGGTGCAGTGGGTAGAGTGCTCACCTGCTATGCCAGAGGTCTCGGGTTCAAACCCCAGTCCGAGCAAACACCAAAAAAAAATTTTTGTAATTAGTAAAAATCCAATTATTGGGTTTTTTAAGAGCAGCGGTCACCTCTCGGCAGTGGGCGGCATACCCTCCGAGTGTAGTTCTGCCATAAAAAAGCTTATCACAAAAAATGCATTCGCCGTTCGGAGCCGGCATAAAACGGTAGGTCCACCCAATTAGTAGGAAAACAAAAGGAGCATACCTCGAATTGGGAGAAGCTCGGCCATAAAACTCGTCAGAGTTATAATAGCGCCTAGGGACACTATATCGAATCAAAAGCATCGATCTGGTACTCATTTAAAATATCGGTTAAAAAGAATCGTAACCCGATAATATCGAAACAAAACTACTCGATAATCAAAGCGGTAATTTTCTAGAAGGTGCAACCTTAAAATTTCCTCTAGAATAGTTAAAAGAGGTACCAATCGACGCGTTCTGACATCTAAGTACAACAATTAAATGGTTATTTTCATGAAATAAATCCTTATACTTCATAAATTATTTTTCAAGGCAAAATTTTATGAATTAGTATTAATGAACAACGAATGTGATTTTTTATATCATCATATCGTCGCTATAGAAGAAAAAAGACGCAAACTGTTTTGTTGAGGAAGAAATACGCAAACTTTTTTGCTTTCAAGGAAAGACGCATTAAAAATATTTTTCGAAAGAAACTCTTTATTTTTTTTTTAAAACGAAGAAAGACGCTTTATTTTTGAACTTATGGCAATATTTGCCGCTATTAAATTTTTTCGACACATTTTAGAGGGACGGCAATTTATAATCAAGACGGACCACAAGCCACTAGTCTATGCATTCGCCCAGAAGGCTAGTAAAGCTTCACCTCGACAGCTAGTACAGCTCGATTTCATCTCGCAGTTCACCACCGAAATCGTTTATTTAAAAGGAGAGGACAATGTGGTTGCTGACGCCCTTTCCAGGGTCTGCACCATTAACATGCCAACTATATTGAGTGCAGAAAGAATCCATCAAGAGCAACAAGGCGACGAAGAGCTCCAGCAGCTGATACATAGCAACAACAGTTCCGTAAAGCTGCAGCGGTTAGTGATCGACGGCGACACTTCCATCTATTGTGATGTATCCTCAGGCGTGGTAAGACCTTTCATTCCTAAAACTCTACGTAGAACAGCATTCGACATCGTCCATGGCCTGTCCCATCCCAGTGGTCGAGTAACCGCACGCAAGCTTAAAGAGAAATATATTTGGCCCGGCGTCAAGAAGGATGCACTAGAGTGGTGTCGTAACTGCATTCCTTGTCAGCGCTCGAAGATTCAACGCCACAACCGCCTATCGCCTCAACACATTGATATACCAGATGCTCGGTTCAATCATGTGCACATCGATCTAATCGAGCTACCGATCGTTAATGAACTTCGTTATTGCTTAGCGATGATCGACAGGTTCTCCAGGTGGCCAGTTGCCATACCGCTGAAGGATCTGACAGCAGACACCGTGTGTACAGCGTTTTATGCAAATTGGGTGGCCCAGTTCGGCACACCGCTAACCATCACTACCGATCAAGGATCCCAATTTGAGTCTGCTCTCTTCAAAGCCTTAGCTAGGTTGATTGGCGCGAACCGCATACGAACAACTCCTTATCACCCGCAATCCAACGGGCTTATTGGAAGGTGGCACAGAACTCTAAAAGCCGCCTTAATGTGCAACAATCAAGCACCGTGGCCAGATGTGCTTCCTACAGTTTTACTTGGCCTTCGAACCAGTTTCAAGGAAGATTTGAGAGCATCGCCTGCTGACCTAGTATATGGCACAGGTTTGCGCGTTCCAGGGGAGTTTTTTGTGTCGGAGGATATGCCTGCTGATCCTCAAATTTTTCTTGAGAAGATTCGAGAACATATCAAAGGCCTTCGACCGACTCCGACAGCGCATCACACGAAATCTCGTCCATTCGTCCTGAAAAATTTGTGTTCATGCTCGCACGTTTTTCTCCGCATAGACTCAGTCAAACGGCCTCTTGAACCACCATACTCTGGACCTCATGAGGTTGTCGAGCGCATTGACGACCACATATTTAAGATCAAAGTTAATGGAGCTGAGAAAGTTGTTTCGGCGGAGAGGCTCAAGCCAGCTTACACTTCCAAAGAAGATGAGGTAAGCACTCAAAATAAAGACACATCTGAAAATTCTCAAACATGTCAGCGTACGGAAGAGCAAGACTCTGCTGAATTTCAACTACGAGCTGGATTCATGGATAAGCCACTTCGCACGTACTCCAAAAAAGACAAATCCGTTTCGTTTCCCTCGCAATCCACGGAGGTCACTGGGGGGGAGTGGATATGGCAACTCCGTCTCCAGCTGACAGCAATTGTCCCGCAGAGGGGCGCGACGATCGCTCAAAAACTGGAAATCAGCCTGGCCGTCGACCGCGAAAGCAGTTACTTATTCCAAAAACCGTTTTCTAACGCTACTCTTTTTCTTGCAATTCAACGTGAAATATCATAGTTAATTATAAGTGCCTTTTGTGAACAATTGCTTACTCAATAAACTCGTATATGTGAATGTATATTTGTGGTGATGAAAATCTTGGGGCACGTCAATAAATACTATAGCTGTTCAACTGGCGCGACATCTACATTCTGCATTGAATATTTGAATTTGTTCAACTTGCGCGACATCTACATTTGAAATTCAAATTTAATTTGCAGTGTGTTAGAATAAGGCATAGTGTTAGGCGCAAATTTTAGTTTAACACGTTGGCTACCACTGCACTGGTACCTGGGGTCGGTTTTTCGTCGTGATCACCGGTGATACACTGGCAGCCAACGTGTTAAACATTTTATTTTTGCAAAATACTATTAAAAAAAAAAGTACCACGCCCAATAAAACACCGTTTCACATGCATAGCTAATTTATACCTTTAAAACGATGCCTTACTTATTAATTTTGGTAAAGTATGCGAGCAGAAAAAGGGATTGCAAAAAAACACCAATTAGAAATAATATATGTATATGTTTAGATATGTAAATGTGTAATGTTTTTGGAAAATTTTTCGCCCTGAAAAAATGGTTCGAACTGAAATCCAAACTTGCCGGAGGCTTACATATACATATGTGTTTAGAACAACTTTCTGGAATGGCGGCCCTCGGCCGCGCTAAAAAAATAACCCTCAGCTGACAGAATTGTCTTTCTGGGGTAATATCTATTAGAGCTTACCATTTCTCGAGTTCGAGCGAGACGAGATTTCACGCGAGGCTCGACGTTTCGCGAGCTTCTCGACACTATTTAACGTCGCAGAAATAGCGGTTTAGACGTACTACGTTGTTTTATAGCTTGTTCTGATTTTATGTATTTACTTACATGTGTATTCTGCATAATAATTCAACCATTTTGGGTTGTACATATGTATTTCAAAAAAAGAAATCCAAATCTGTTTGAGAAATTTTGAAGTGAAATACAATTATAATTTAATAATTTTAAATTTTTTGCTTTCCAATGACATCCGAGAAATTTTTGATATTCATATTTTTTTGACACAATACACATAATATGTTATCGAGAAATTCGATAAACGAGATTTAATCGAGAACCCGAGTCTCGGTTTTCTCGATCCTCGAATTTCTCGACACTGCTCGAGATCGAATCGTAAGCCCTAATATCTATGAACCCATCCAACTAACAAAAAATATCTCGTAAATTATAAACCTACGGCAAGTTTTGAGATCTGTGAGAGGTCCTTCATCACCCTGAAAAAGTTATTTCTAGCGGGGCGTTCCTTATGCCTATATGACACTACATTTTTTCTCTGGTATTTTTGGTTTGAAAACCCACCGAAAGTCAAAATACAAAAACAATTCTTCTGTAAGTTGAAAAGAAACAAATACTCCCTCATAAACAATTTTATTGACATTAAACTTCAAACTAAAAAAAACAAAAAATGAAACTCAAGTGGCAGAATAGCTGTGCATTCCATGTTATAAAGTGAAGCCATTGCGCAGTGATTTTTCTTCCGGACTTCTTCTTTCCCCTTACGGCCAAAGCAAAAGCTTACAAGAGGCAAGTTTAAAATTTGTATTTCCATATATTTTATATTTTAAAAATAATTTATTTTATAGTTGTCAAAAAACCTATCGAAATACAAGCTGGCTCATTGGTTTTTAACCGCCTAGATGGTATTTCGTTGGTTTTTTCCAACATAGCTTTCTCCCTTGCACCAACACAAAACTGTATTTTACCACCTCTTTCACACAAAAAACCTTGTAGAATACCGGGAAGAAACGTAGTGTCATATGGACATTAATTGAAAACAGACCCTTTTTTGTTTATAACGTGTTTTTAGTAAAGTGAAAAAGAAAAAAAGATATTGACGATTTTTTCGCTGAAATTACGATTTTTTATTTGCTAACGTCAAATTATCGTATGAGAATGAAGAATATATAATCCTACATCTCCAGTTATCATTATTTCTATCGCATGGTAATTGCAAATTGTAAGCAAGTTTCGGTGGTAAGTGTGCGCCTCTTTTAATGTGAAAATCAATAAACGGATTTAGGTAACTTCATACAACATCATACAAAAAACCTTACGAAGTAGCCGAAATCTGCAATTATTTCAGCACGTACATAGATCAGACCTATTATTCGATATGTACCAGTGATGGAAAATTACTCGTGCTTGTGCATTTTTCGGCCCTTTAGGAAGCAGCTTGTCACTTCTGCACACTCGACCGATTTTCGGCACTATTTTGCGTTGCACAATTTTTTGGACAAATATGACACAAATTTAATTTTCCATTACTGAATGTACTCATTTGTTCGATACCGTGGTTGAAGTACTCGATACCAAAAAATATCGTTGCAAAAGAATCGAGTAAAAAGTATCGGTATTGTTACGTATCTGTCGATAGCTCGATTATTTCTATAGGGTTCGTATCGCTGAATTGTTAAATAAAAATCTTTATTTACTTCTTAATTCACACTGCTTTATTTCACGACTAAAAAGTCTACACTTGTTTTACTTGACTTGATGTTAACACTTCTACGGTTAAATTACGACTGACTCTGGAGCGCCTGCTCGCCGCCTTATATAGTCTGTCAAACGTAATCTGGAAAATTCTGGCAACACTGGAAATTATCTGGTATCTTCTTCTAGTTCTGGCACTTTCCCTAGAGATGTGTTCAATCATTTTAGTGATGTAAGTGGAGAACCGATTATATTCGCCACACTGCCCTCCACCTAAGTCTGATCGTCCCGATCTGACACATTACTTGTCCCAAATGCTGCTAGCCTTTCCAGATGAACCACTTTCATTTTATTCCTTGGTCTTCCAATCGTTTGTATGCGATACAAAACATCGTTGAGCCGTTTAATCACTTTGTAGGGCCCTTCCCAAGTACACTGCAATTTCGGGGACAAACCTTTCTTTCGCTGCGGGTTGTATAGCAAAACTAGATCTCCCTCAACAAAACCTTCTGAGTTCATTGCCTTGTCGTATCTGGCCTTCATCTTGTCACTCATGATCTTTGTTCGCTGTCTTACAAGTTCATGTATTTCTCTCATTTCCTCTTCCAGAACGTTGTTAGATTGTCTGGCATTTATTCCCGCATCAGCACTTATCCCAAATTTCAAGTCAGCTGGCAGTCGAAGATCACTACCAAAGATTACTTTTGCAGGAGTCTGACCTGTTGTATCGTGTACGGCCGATCGATATGCCATCAGGAACAGAGGAATATGAGTGTCCCAATCTCTCTGGAACTTGTCCACCACTTTTCGTAAATGTTCCTCTAATGTTCTGTTAAATCTTTCTACCATGCCGTCTGATTGTGGATGCAACGCAGTTGTTCGGGTTTTCCTAATACCCAGTGTTTTGCACAGCTCCTGAAACACAACTGATTCGAAGTTCCTTCCTTGGTCAGAATGTAGCTCTATAGGTGCAACATATCTCGCCACCCAATTGTTGGTGAATACTTCGGCTATAGTTTCTGCTTCTTGATTTGGAATCGGGTACACTTCCGGCCATTTGCTGAAGTAATCCATGACCACCAGAACATATTTGTTTCCAAGTTTGCTAGTAGGAAATGGCCCAGCTACATCCATGGCAATTCTCTCAAATGGTGCTCCTGAGTTGTATTGTTTCATCGACCCATGACTCCTGGATTTGGGACCCTTAGCCTTTATGCACACATCGCAGTTCGCAATCCACTCAACAACTGTCTGACGGCATCCGACCCAATAAAACCTCTTCTTGATTTTCTCTACCGTCTTTGTTACTCCAAGATGACCTCCACTTGGACCATTGTGTAGTTCATTTAGCACATCCGGTATTCTTTTCCTTGGAACAACTATCAATGTTTTAGAACTTTGGCCATCTTCACTCTCCCAAACACGATGTAGGCAACCATTTACCAATTGCAAACTATTCCACTGTGCCCAATATGATTTGGCAACAGGACTCTCTGATGACATCTCTTCTTTTGATGGTCGTTCATTTTGCTCGAAACCGATCATTACACGTGCCAGATCTGGATCTTCAAGCTGACACTTCCTTAGCTGTTCCGCATCCCATTCGTCTGTGGATGTTATTGTCATTCGCCGAACATTTACGATGACTTCCTTCCGCTCAGCTCTGGAGGAATTCTTTCGTTCGAGGTTACATGGTTTTCGCAATATTGCATCAGTATTTCCTTGTATGGTCCCTTTTTGGCGATCTATTGATTTGGACATCTGCTCATGCCCGTCAGCCTTGCGCTTTCGCTCGTCCACAGTGCTGAAATTACTGGAGCCCTTGCTACAATGACGTGCTATATGTCCTGTTTTCCTGCACCTGAAGCATCTCACAGCTCTATTACTCTTTTTCTGCAATTCATTCAACACCTCCAATATCTTAGTTAGCAAGTCTGACGCATCCACTTCCACCCGATGAGCCTTGTAAGTGGGCTTGCTCAACAGAGATGCTGTTTCCTGCATCAAGGCATATGAGACCGTTTCAGCGAAAGTTTCCTTTGGATTTGCATAGGTAGCCCGCTTCGTTTCAATATCTCGTATTCCATTGACGAAGCTTTGAATTTTCATTCTTTCAATGAATTCTTGAGGTGCTCCTGCGTTTGCCAAATGAGCTAGCTTCTCAATCTCAGAAGAAAATTCTTGTAACGTCTCATTTGGTTTCTGGAAGCGATTCTGCAACTCCATTTGATATATCTGCTTCCTGTGCTCGCTACCATAACGTCTTTCAATGGCACCCATAATTGCGTCATAGCTGTTCCTTTCGCCCTCGCTAACAGTCTGTAATATTTCTGCTGCAGGTCCTTTCAATGCTACGAACAGGGCAGCGACTTTGTCCTCCGCACTCCAATTATTTACAACTGCCGTTTTCTCAAATTGTAGCTTGAATACTTGAAATGGACCACTTCCATCAAACGACGGAGGTTTTATCTTCTGTGTAGCAGTTGAAGCGTCTGGACGACTTAGTTGAATATCCTGAAGACGGGCTTTCAATGCTTTTACATCGTCCTCTAATTTTTCTTGTCTTTCCTCAAGGACCTCCTTAACTTGTATAATTTTTGCATCCTGTGCCTTGAATTGTAAGGACATGCGTTCTTCTTGTGCCTCCAACTGAGCCGCAATGCCGGACACCTGTGATGAAAGTACTGACTGTTGTAATTCCATTTTTGACGTTATCTGTGCCTGTTGTTCTTCGATTTTTGTCGACATCTGTGCCTGTTGATCTTCCATTTTTGCCGATATCTGTGCCTGTTGTTCTTCGATTTTTGTCGACATCTGTGCCTGTTGATCTTCCATTTTTGCCGATATCTGTGCCTGTTGTTCTTCCATTTTTTTCGACATTTGTGTCAGCACAGCCAATATCGAGTTCATGTCTACGTTTGCTACTGACTGTGGAGCCTCTTCCTTCTGGGTTTCTTCCTTTTGCACCTCTTCCACATCATCGTTGAAATCAAACTCATCTACATTAATGTTATATGCTTCCATAGCTACTCTTAACCTTGCCTGTAGTTCAATTTTATTGCCGGTGGTACTCAGGTTTCTCTTTTCTAACTCCCTTTTAAGTTCTTGGATTTTCAGATCATTTAACTTTGCCATTATTCTTATTTCGTTATCCTTGTCTCGTTATCCTTGTTTCCTTATCCTTGATTCGTTATCCTTGATTCGTTATCCTTGCTTCGTTATCCTTGGTCCTGGAATTTATTTAACAATTCCAATTCTGACACCAATTGTTACGTATTTGTCGATAGCTCGATTATTTCTATAGGGTTCGTATCGCTGAATTGTTAAATAAAAGTCTTTATTTACTTCTTAATTCACACTGCTTTATTTCACGACTAAAAAGTCTACACTTGTTTTACTTGACTTGATGTTAACACTTCTACGGTTAAATTACGACTGACTCTGGAGCGCCTGCTCGCCGCCTTATATAGTCTGTCAAACGTAATCTGGAAAATTCTGGCAACACTGGAAATTATCTGGTATCTTCTTCTAGTTCTGGCACTTTCCCTAGAGATGTGTTCAATCATTTTAGTGATGTAAGTGGAGAACCGATTATATTCGCCACAGTATCAAATGCAAAAAATATCGATTTGGTATCGTATCGTATCGAAATTCGTGTAGCGCCATTGTATTATATACAGTGATGCCAAGTTTGGGAAAAGAGGCTTCATGTAGGGAAATTCGACCTCAAATTTGCAGTGTAGGGAAAAAAAGGACAGATTTTCAAAAATTAGCTAAATGGAGGGAATTTTTGAAGTTAAAAATTTTCCTTTCCTTTGCAACGAATTAATTTTTTCTAAGAACCTAAAATTTTTTATTACGTACATATAAAATGTTTCTGCATGCTTGAATGTAATATTTCAAAATTGTACTTTGTTCTGATCTGGCAATATATTCTTTTACCTGCTTACAGGGCCTCGGAGCAAGTTTTTTTTTTCGTTAGCTTCGTTCACACAAAAACCCCTAATCCAGGGTTGTTGTTGTTGTAGCTGTACTAAGCCCTGCTTAGCCGAAGAGTTCTGCTCACAAATTGTCATCAATTTCACTTAACGGAAGGCCCAAGAATGTTGCAGCTTCTTTTGGGCTTGTCCAGAGGGTCAAGGGCGTTAATCCAGGGTGTTATGCGCTTCCGCGCCCATTAGATGGTTTGCAGTCAGGGGTAACCGAAAAGCCGTTAATAAATGAAATTTATTTGGAGTAAACTAAAATATTTTATAAGCTGACTCAAAATTTTATTAAAAAAATGAAATAAGGATTGATTAGGTCACCTCACGAAAGATTGCCAGTCGATGATATATATATTGTATCTGAATGTCTCGGGCTTCTAAATACTATTCCGAAATCAGCTTCTGAGCGAATAAGAAGTAAGGAAATTTTTCATTTCCTTGAACATGAAAAGAAGGTTCTTGAAAATATACTTAGAAACATAAAAATTTCTATGTATGCATCAATTTTGTGTGTGTGTATGTCAATATAGAGAAAATACGGCGTAGGGAAATTTGTAGGAAAAAATTTTGTTAGCGTAGGGAAAAGTAGGGAATTTTTTGGCATGCCGTAGGGATTTTTGGTCCAAGAATATTGGCATCACTGATTATATATTAGGCGAGTTCCCGTGGCAGTGATCCAGATCCGGATAATAAGTTTTCATGCAAATGCAACAAGAATTCTGTGATCCTGGCGTTTATCTGTATCAATTTCGGATCCGTATAGATTGTAATAGGTTGATAAATACCAGGATCACAAAATTGTTGTCGCATTTGCTTGCAAAATTTGTATCCGGATCTGGATCACTGCCACGGGAACTCAGCTATTATAAGAAGAAAATATAACAAAGAATGTATAATTCAAATAATTTTTGTGTATAAAATTTTGTTATCTATATATGTATATAAAAATCTCATGTAACATTCTTTGTGCGGGATAAACTTTTAAACTACTGAACCAATTTTGATAATATTTGGTAATAACATGTACATAATTGTGCTCCGATTGAGTAGCCAAATAGTTTTTATTTAAATTTTTGGTCAAACAGCGTAAATTTATGTAAAAATGTGTAAAAAACCAACCAAAATTAGCTTTATACGGCCATAAATCAAAACCGGATCAACCGATTTAAATATTTCTTCTTGGAAATGAAACTTTGAATCTTTTACTAAAGTTCTGCATTCAAAAAATTAATAAATTCTCGTTTTAAATAACAAAAATATTATAAAGAATAGTATCAATTTTTGAAAAAAGAGTCATGCGCATGGTTGGTCGCCACAAGCAATCGGTAAAGCAGAAGACAAAACAACGAGAACAATACATACCTACGTACATATGTACATTAGCAAAGAAATGACACGAAGATACATATGTACATATGTACATATATACGACCAAAAGTAAAGCAATTCGTTTAAATGATACAAACGGATTCGATTCGTTTTGCGTGCAAATGGTAGGTTCGATTAACATTAAAATGTTTTGGTTTTTTGAATTTCACTTTATTTTTCAATTTATTTACTATATCTGGAAAGGTAAGTCTTTTCCTAATATTATGAACAATCATTTTTCTTTTACAACAGAAATGAAAATTGGAAAATTATTTTTAAAATTTGACCTCAGATATGTACAGTGCCGAACTAAAGTATTGGCACAGCAAGATGCTCCAACTTTAACACTGTTTTTTGGCCGCATGTGAACAGATTTCTAAAAAATATAAAACATCCCTGGATAGAATGATAAATTGTTAACCATTTAAATTTTATTTCATTTAATTATCTCTTTTATTGAATTAACGGCAGCGATTCTAAGAAAAAAAGTACTGTTTTGGGCTGAACAAAAGTATTGGCACAGCTAAATATGACTGGCTATTTTGCGCTGATTTATCGGTCTAGCAACTTTTTTTAATTTGCCATGGTACGATAACGTGTAACTTACGTACGTTGCTCTTAAAATACGAGCCGCGGACGTCGCAGTGTCTTAAATAAGTAAATTTTCCATTAAAGTGACTAGCAAAAAAGTGAAACCGCCGAATCTCGGCGAAAAATTATGTCGCATTTGCATGATTATGGAAAATCATTATCTGGGATTGGTGAAATGATGGACAGAAACCGCCACACTATTCGGAGCACTGTTCAACGTTTCAAGAAGGCTTATCTTTGCAAAGTGTACTAAGAACGGATAGACCTACGGCTTTAAACGACCGTAAACGCAGTCAGATAGTAGGAAGAGTGAAAAAAAATCGTAGAATATATTCCACCAACATTGCAGATGACGTTAAGACAGAATTCGGAGGAGATATGCACGCCATAACGATCCGGGGAGCCGTATATGAAAATAACTACCATTCTCGTATAGCTAACCGAAAGCCCCTTATTCCAAAAGTAAGCCTAAATAAACGTTTAGCTCATGTAAAATAATATTAAGCAAGCCAAGCAACTGCTGAAACAATGTTATTTACTCGGATGAAAAAAAATTTAGTATTTTCCAACTTGATGACCGGCAAACTGTGTGGGGACACCATAACAGCTTGCATCTAGTTATACGGTAATGATAGTTATTTTCGTGTAAGGCTCCCAGGATCGTTATGGCGTGCATATCTCTTCCGAATTCTGTCTTAAGGTCATCTGCAACGTTGGTGGAATATATTCTACGATTTTTTTTCACTCTTCCTACTATCTGACTGCGTTTACGGTCGTTTAAAGCCGTACGTCTACCCGTTCTTTGTACACTTTGCAAAGATAAGCCTTCTTGAAACGTTGAACAATGCTCCGAATAGTGTGGCGGTTTCTGTCCATCATTTCACCAATCCCAGATAATGATTTTCCATAATCATGCAAATGCGACATAATTTTTCGCCGAGATTCGGCGGTTTCATTTTTTTGCTAGTCACTTTAATGGAAAATTTACTTATTTAAGACACTGCGACGTCCGCGGCTCGTATTTTAAGAGCAACGTACGTAAGTTACACGTTATCGTACCATGGCAAATTAAAAAAAGTTGCTAGACCGATAAATCAGCGCAAAATAGCCAGTCATATTTAGCTGTGCCAATACTTTTGTTCAGCCCAAAACAGTACTTTTTTTCTTAGAATCGCTGCCGTTAATTCAATAAAAGAGATAATTAAATGAAATAAAATGGAAATGGTTAACAATTTATCATTCTATCCAGGGATGTTTTATATTTTTTAGAAATCTGTTCACATGCGGCCAAAAAACAGTGTTAAAGTTCAAGCATCTTGCTGTGCCAATACTTTAGTTCGGCACTGTATGTACATATCTATTTTTATGTATTTACGTATATCTGTAACCGAATTTTTCATACCCAAAACCTCTGGAGTGCTCTGGCCTTAGATTCATACATATCTCTATCTACGTACATACATATGGTTTGGGGCTGTTTAACCTCACGGAAACTCGATCCATTAATAAAAATAAGTGGAGCTATGAAAAAGGAAGATTATCTTCATATTTTAAGAATAGATTTGCCTGAGTTCGCCGGAATAAGCTCATATTCCGAAGACGAGGTACTATTTTAGCAAGGCGGTAACCCCAAAAATAGGCGAAAATCATGCGAAACTGGTTATCTAGCCAATGATTTGGTGTGATAAAGTGGGCTGCCCAAAGCCCAGATCCTAATCCCATCGAAAATCTATGGGATTTTTTAAAAAAGAGGATGGCTGTGTACGAAAAAGTTCCCACAAATTTTAATCAACTTTGGCCGCGAGTTGAGGACGAATGGGCCAAGAAACCAAGGGTAACCATAGCAGAACTAAAGCAAAGCACGCCAACGCACATTAAAACAGCCCCAAAATATAAGGGGCTACGGAGGACATAATATTACTCCATACCAAATGATTTTTTTCCTCACGAGCAAAATTGGATGAATGTGGATGTTTGAGTTTTTCGCCTTGAAAAACGTGGTAATCAAGATCTAATTAAATTTCTTTGTATGTTTTCTATTAAAATATTATATATGCTAATTAATAAAAAAAATTAGGTTGAAATTAGGCGCTTGGATTGGGTTTTATGAACACATAAGCATAGAAGTGGGAAACATTCATCCATTAATGCTCGCCACTGTATATATATAAAAATCTCACGTAACATTCTTTGTGCGGAATAAACTTTTTAACTACTCAAACAATTTTAATTATAATAATTTTTCTTTTACAACAGAAATTAAAATTGAAAAATGATTATTAAAATTTGACTTTAGATATATACCTATCCTTATATATTTTCGTCTAAAACTACTGAAACATTTTAATGAAATTTGGTAGTTATATCTCATTGGGTTCCATTAAGGTTATTAGTATGGAGATAGAGAATACCAAAAACATGTGTACATACATATGAAGGTATCGCTGTTGTATTTTATTTCTATTTACACCAAAGTATCGGTCCAAATTTGAATTTCTCGAGTAAATTTTAGGTTCCTGCCATAACCGAAAACTTAGGAATTGTTACAAAATGTTTGTTAATAATATCTTTGACGAGAATATAATAGTACATATGTATGACGAGAATATAATAGTATGTATGTATAATACAATGCCGCTGAAATAGCTCTAACGAGTTGTAAGGACGAGCTTATCTCCCTAATTTGAGGCGCATTCCTTAATTTTTGTTTTTTTCTACTAATTGAGTGGACCTACAGTTTTATGGGAATGCATTTTTTGTGGGAAGCATTTTCATGGCAGAAATACCCTATGAGGGTATGCCGCCCACCGCCGAGAGGTGACCGCTATTTCTGATTTCTAATTAATTAAATTTTTTTTTTGGTGTTTGTCCGGACTGGGGATAAAACCCGAGACCTCTTTTATGGCAGCCTTTCACACACTACACCACAGTGGCCACTTTTTGACTTGAAATATATTTAAAATCAAAAATAAATTTTATCTCTGTATTTCTGACTCACCCAAATCCAAATAACGCACCCCCCGTTAAATATTACTTTAGATGAGATTTGTTTGCATTATAACATTTTAAAAGTAAATGGAAGTTTTGAGTTATGACTATCTATTTATACGAATGTAAAAAAAATACTGGGAACCTGTATATTAATTTTTGTTTTCGATTCATACGTCTTCCGTGGGCATTTACCTCAGTATAGGTACTTTTTCACTTTTTTAAGAAAAAATGTATGTATAACAATTCCCAAGTTTTGCTGCATGATTAATCAATGTACATATGTATATTCTCTACAGGCCCATGTATGTATGTATATATTTAATTTTGCTCCGGGGCTACTAGGTTAATTATATTCATATAAAGGAAAGATATACATAAGTAGGTATGTATCTATGTAAGAGACACCACTTACAGCTCGATTCTGAGCGTTACTTCAATATTATTTTACTGGTAATTTACTTTGCTGAAAAGTTTTACCATCTCCTCAATCGGTATTCTCGAACAAATGGTAACGCTATCAAAGCGATTCCATACGAATGGAATGGAATCGGACTCAAAATGGTAACAAATTGTTTTCACTTATTGAGGTGGAATAGAATACGAGAAAGGTGTTCAAAGGTCAAGTCTTCACTTTAGCGGTAAAGTAAATTATGTTACCCCGCGGAATAAGGCCGTAAATAGAAATAGAACACAACAGCGACACTGCAGTAAATTCATGAATTTTATCGTTGCGTGAGTCAAATCCTTTTTGATTTCATTTAATGAATCAATTTTATTTCTGATTTCGTTCTTCATCCAAATCCAGACAACTTTTTATTTGTGATTTCATTTTCAGTCAAATCAAAGAATATCGTGTATTTCATTTTTTGAAAATAGAAACCTTTCCAGTAATAAAAAATATGTTTTATCAGGATGGCGAAGCAGATCACAAAATAAAAGTATCTTTTATTTTGAATATCAAATCACTAATAAGATGATGATGACTGTTGATAACTGAAAGCCAATGCGAAGCTTGGCCGGGTATGCTAGTATATCTATATATTAATAGGCTAACATTTTTTCCATACAAACAATTGCCAGGCTGTTTAGCACATTTAACATACTCATATCCACATAAAATTGATATGGATGTGTTCGTATGAGTCAGGAGCAGTGCATAGGCATTAGTGCTGGAAGCGATATCGATATAATATCGATTCATCGATGTTTTTGAACTTTTTCGATATATCGATATTTTTTTCCGATATTCGATATATCAACGGTCATGGATCCATCACTGATAAACGCGGAAAGAAGCTGGTAAAGGGCAGCATTGCCGTTTTGTGGGTAATTCCCCAAATTTGGAGATTTTTTTAAAATTTGATTCCTATGTAGAAATTCCTGTGTTTAAAAGTAATGTAAATACGAGCATTTTTTTTTTAAATGTTCATTGTAGAATTGCAAAATCAAGAAAAAACATTTTAAATTTAAAAATTTTATTTCTATTTTAAGCACTATGAGATTTTGAACCAAAAACTTATGTTTTTTTTCATTCATTTTTATTTTTAATTTAAACATTTTCTTTTTAAATCCCAAATACATTTTAATTCCAAAAATTAAGGTTTATATAAAGTAGAGCTCTCGATTTTTTTTGAACATTTTCGAGTAGCCCGAAAAAATGCTGTTCAAATTCTCGAACACTTGTTTGTTTGTTTATTACCCGTATGTTTGCACGGGCATTTGAAGTTTGTATTTTTCGTTTGTTTATTTTTTTTTTTTGTCTTCATATGTATTTTTTTTATTTTTGTGTTCCTGATACAAATTTTTTTGTCTGTAAGCTCGAATGCTCGAATGTTTGTACGGGCATTTGAACAACAAACGATCTTTTCGAATTGTTCGATACCCGGGTATCTAGAGCTCTAATATAAAGGTCGATATATCGATAATATCGATGTTTTTTCTCAACAATATCGAAAATATCGATACTCGTAAACATCGATGTTTTTCCAGCACTAATATGCATATAATTTTTTCTATAAATTATTTAATTTGTTTATAATTAATAAATAAAATTTTTAGTTAAGAGAAATAGATATCGTAAACGTGTTTACAAATATCGTAAACATAGTTGAAGAGTCGCTTTAATTTAAAAGCGTTCTCTCTATTTTATATGCATTGGCCCAGTTTACGCTCAGATCAAAATCAACGCGGCCAAATATCTCCTATTGCTTTTCCATTAAAGCAAAAAATGAGAGAGAGGGCGGGAGAGCACACTGAGTAATTTTAATTTTGACCAAGGCATATCTAACAGGTAGGCTCGGCGGCGAATTGAAAAACTTCTTTTTTTATTTACAAAGGTAGAGTGTAGTGTCAAAATCAAAGCGAATTCTCATCATGGCCAATAGGAATGGACGAGCCCCAAGCGAATTCAGATTTTAACCACGGCGAAATATCATTTTGATATTACACTCTACCAATTACAATAACAAAATATATGGGAAATTTCTGAATTCGCCACCGGGCCTTGATTTTGACCATGATTTCGCGTCGGACCGTGATCAAAAGAGCAAATCAGTGTTGCGGTACAACTGGAATTTGGAAAGTGTTGCTTATTTCCGCGAAAAGGAATAATTTTTGTACCAACACAAAGTTGAAAAAAATGAATTGCATGGTCGAATTTCAAACACCGGCGATACTAGTATATTATTAATACGCTACCATAAATTTGGTCCATCTTCTCCGCCGAAACTACTGAACCGATTTTAAAACTAAGAACACCATTATATTATTATTACGTATTATTACGTATTGCTCTCAAATAGAACTGCGCCATTGGGTGGAAAATAAGTCCATAATGGTCGTTGGAAAATTGCCGTGTGGTTGTTGTTGCATGCTTTTCAATACATCAGAGCGGTATCAAGGCGCATGCATAGGTGAGTTTGTGCGTGTTCACCAAACTTACCATGCAATTGTGAACATGTTTGGCTGAAAGTGGTGTGTAGTTTCAAAAAAGTAGAAACATGTTCATGTTAGTAATAAGTCTCGTTGTACGCTTAGCCCTGACACCTTAAATGAAGCCTTTGTTAATGGTGTACACTCCTCTTATTCTCGTGCTTCTATGTCCAGTGCTTGTTCCTATGTATTGCCTGTTGGTCAGATGTTTGAGTTTAGTGCAGTGTCTGAACTTGATGTTGAAAAAAGCGTCTACAAAATACGATCGAATGCCACTGGAGAGGACGGAATTCCTATTAAATTCATAAAAATTATATTGCCACTTATTCTACCTACCCTTACGCATATAATTAATCATGTGTTAACAACGTCTTGCTTCCCAGCTGTGTGGAAAGTTGCCACTGTCGTACCTGTTGCTAAAAATAGGTCTGCCGCCAGCCCTTGTGACTTTAGGCCTATCAGCATACTGCCTGCTTTGTCAAAGGTTGCAGAGTCGTTAATGTCTGAGCAAATCTACCGTCATATTAATGAACTGAACTTATTATCACCCTTTCAGTCTGGGTTTAGAGCCAAACATAGCTGTTCTACAGCTATGATAAAAATATTGGACGATGTAAGAATTGCTTATGACAAGAAACACTTAACGTTATTATGCTTACTCGACTTCTCCAAAGCCTTTGACTCAGTTGATCATGAGCTGCTTTGCCACAAATTATGCAAACTTTTTGCTTTCAGTCCGTCCGCGGTGCAGCTAATGAGGAGTTATTTGACAGGGAGATCTCAACGTGTTAAGGTTGATTTAAATTTATCTTCGCTTCGCCCAGTATTTTCGGGTGTCCCCCAAGGATCTATTCTGGGGCCATTGTTATTTAGTTTGTTTGTAAACGACGTCTTGTCTTTATGTCAGCATGCCTGTATTCATGCATATGCGGATGATATACAGCTATATATGTCCAGTCCCCTCGATCAAGTGTTGAACCTAGGATCTAATTTCAATCTGGACCTGTCTTCCATTAAGTTTTGGGCCTCTCAAAATGGCCTCAGTCTTAATGTCAACAAGTGTTATGTGCTACCTGTCTGTAAGAAGCGTCTAAAACCTACAGAAGTTCCCACTCTGTATATTGGTGAGCACGCTCTACAACCTGTATCGAAAGTTACTAACTTGGGATTTGTTGTTAACTCTGATCTCACATGCACTGATCACATAAATTCGACAGTCGGAAAAGTTTACTCCACTCTTAGAAGCCTTCGAATCTCTGCCCCATTTACGCCGGTTGCAATAAGACGGAAGCTGGCTATTCAACTTATTATGCCTGTAATATCATATGCAGAACTAGTATATAGCAAGCTTGATTCGCAGTCCGCTCATAAGTTAGAAGTGGCATTTAACAACGTCACGCGCTACGTGTTTGGGCTAGGGAGATTCGAACATATCTCTGGCTGGAGGAGCAGTCTCTTGGGCTGTAAACTTGAAGAGTATCTTAATGTTAGAAATTGTGTTTTCCTCTTCCGCCTCATAAATGAAAAAACACCCAGCTACCTCTATGACAAACTAACGTTTGCAAAATCTGCACGTGTACATGGCCTTATTGTTCCGCAATATAACTTTATTCCATCTGCTAGACTATTTTTCATCAACGCTATCCGTTTATGGAACTCTGTTCCTGCCGCTATACGTAGTAGCCTAAACAAAAGCAACATTAAGACCATCTTGTCGTCGTACTTTCGTCAAAATTAATGTAAAAATTAAATTGTCCTTATGTATAACCCCGAGATGTGCTACCTATAATTAAGCTTATTACCCTTTCTCTTTTCCCTTTTCTTGTTTTTCCTTTTTCTTTTCTTATCTCTTCTCTTCTCTTCACTCTACTTTATTTTACTTTTCTCCTCCTGCCTTCGCCATCTCTACCTTCTTTATCTACCTACATATATCTTCAGCTATTTGTTACTAGTATTAATTAGTTTTAAGTTATTGTTAAGTAATTGACTATATTATTGTCCAGATTGTTACTGTTGTACAAAAAAAGACGTTTGTTCTTAATGTACTAATGATATATGTTTAATAAATATGAAATAAAAAATAAAAAATTAGCAAAATCACTACAACAAAAACAAAAAGTCAAGTAATAAGAAGGAAAAGAAAGAAAAGTAGGAAAGAAAAGAGCAGCAATAGAAAGAAAGTAGGTAGAAGAATTATGAAGACGATTAACGACAACAACACCAACAACAAGAAAATAGTAGCAGTGAAAATAGCAACAAAAGGAGCAGCATCAACAGGAACAACAACAACATTATACAAAAACTATAGTTGCACTTTAGTCACAAGAAAACCTCTAGAAAAACTGTCGATTTTATACAGTAGGCGGCACTCTAGTTATTGTTAAATGCCTAATAAAAGTGAAATAAATAATAGCTTAAAAAAACTAAAAAACACGCTTTAATCTTAGAAATCGTACTAAAAATTGAGAAATAATTGAATTAGAAACAAAATGATGAACGAAAATATAAGTATTTAAGGAAAAGCGTCGGGTGCTCAGTATGTCAAAAAATATTTAAAATCGGTGTTTTTTTAATAATATTTTTATTTTACCTTTTTTGAGATTCATATATCGTACTCTTTACTTTCGCAACTAGGTATATTTTTGTACTAGTTGTACGAATCGAATATTTTCATGTTCAAATATTATTGAGCACCCTCACGCTTTTCCTTAAATACTTATATTTTCGTTTATCATTTTGTTTCTAATTAAATTATTTCTAAATTTTTAGTACGATTTCTAAGATTAAAGCGTGTTTTTTAGTTTTTTTAAGCTATTATTTATTTTTAACTTTTTAGTTAAATTTTTCATTAAAGGATGTTTTATGCGGACGCAAGAATAAAAGTAAAAATAAGTCTGATGAAGGGATGTGGTGATCTCCGAAATAGATATACATACATATGTATTTACAGCTTCTACCAAAAATATTTATTTTCACATAAATTTTTTCCTTATAAAAAAAAACATTGGTCATAAGAGCTCAAAAATGGAGCCTAAACCAAAAAATATCAACTAATATGTACTATGTGTATCGAAGCAAAACTATTTCGGTTTTTAATCGGAGATATGGCATTCTTTATTTGCCTGTGCATATTCTCAATGAACAGTCAGTGCTCCAAAATATTCTCATTGTCCTATAATCACTTCCATATTTTCTTGTATACCAAAAATAGTAAACAATTTATTGAAAATAAAAATAGCCAAACACATGTGAAAGTTACCAAGAAACCAACAGCGAAAAAATAACCTATTTTGGCAATTAACAAGTTCGGCAACCGTGCTATAAATAGAATTTGAACAAACGAAAACACAAAACCAGTTCTTGCTTTGCATACGTATTTACATATGTACATGCGGTTATTTTCATTACATTTGCTAATACAACTACAACAAAACAGAAAGCTTGTTGTTTATTGGCTTGTTGAAAAAAGCCAAAAACCAATAAACCTCAGCCGGCAGGATTCTCTCTCTGTGGTAACATCTATCGACCCAACCAAATACATACCAACAAATTACTAACAAATATATCGTGAACTATAAGCCCCCGGCAGGTCTTGATTTCACTTTTGAGATCTGTCGGAGGCCCCCTACCCCCCTTAAAAGTAACTTTTCTCGGACCGTGGTTCCTTAATATACAGCCGACCCTTTTGGTAGACAGATGGAAATGTGAGCCATTTGTTGATTTCAATATTGATAATTATTAATAAATGAGTATTGACTAATTCTGAATCTAATAAAGTTAACCATTTCCATAGAAAGCTGTCAGTTTTTTTTACAAAAATTATTATTGTAAAAAAAGTCGAAATATGCCAGTAACCGGACACTTTTTCCAGATACCGGACAGTAAAGATCCAGTAACCGGACACTTATTTTTTCGTTATAAAAACCATAAATTTATAGTTTTGTTGCCATTTTTTATTTAAAAAACTTTAGAAAAGGCATTAGAAAAGATATTTAAATTTTAATATGAAATAAATAAATAAACAAAAGGCTTCAATAAGAAGAAAAACAAACCCTGGTACATGCTTTACTTATTTCAATGCACTTTAAAGGAAAATATGTACATATATATTTTATACATATGTATTTATTACTGTTATGTAGTAGTAGAGTGCTCGTTTGTCATACCAGGGGTCGTGAGTTCAACTCCCAGCCTGGAAAAATACTAAAAATTTAATTAATTAAAACTTAATTATTGCAGTTTTTACAACTAGCGGTAACATCTGGGTACTGGTTGATATACTCTCCGGGTTCTGCCATAAAATAGATTTCGTAAGAAATGCATTCACTGTTCGGAGCCTGAATGGAACTGTCGAGTCACCCATTTAGTAGGAAAAATTAAAATTAGGGAGAACGGGTTGAATTGGGAATAAAGCTCGGCCTTAAGACCTTAGAATTACATGCGCGTCAGTGTATTATTATAAATATTATATATATGTATATATTCTCCAGTTAAACGGCTAAGGACGTAAAACTATTTTCTTTAGTAAATCCTTGGATACATAACCCACAAAAAGGGACATTAAAAGTTAATGGAAATCAGACCATGTGTGTAAATTCCCCCATTCATGAAAAGTATCTATATATAACGTCCGGTCGAAGAAATCTCTGAAATCCAATGGGGTCTTTCTTTTAATGTTATTTAAAACTTTTCGTGCTGTAATAATGAGACCATCTTTTTTCAAAAGGGATTGTGGTAGAAGGTCAAGCATTATCTACAACCTTTCATTCTATTTTATCTAGAATCGTTGACTTTGGAGTGTCAAAAAAAGACTTTCTGAATACTCGTCGACTTTATTCGAATATCTTTCTTCTCAGTCACCCCCACATTGGCCCTCTAGCTGGTATAATTACTGGCTACTGCCTCATGGGTTTCCATGGAACGCACATGATTCTCCTTAACGATTTCTGTCGAAACTGCAGGGATGAGGAGGAGGTATAAAGCGTAGAGCTCTTGTCCCGCTCTTACTCCAGGTACGCTTTCTCGACAGATGCACCTTTGGATGTCTGGAACAGCTTGAAAACATAAAAATATTTGACATTTTACCCCATACGAAGCGAATAAGCGTGTTCACTTTCATAGGCGTCCAATCTCCGTCTACATGGTGTGGTATCACAACTGGTCATGAGGCCTACGAAAATAGGTACTTAATTATAGTAAATGTGTTTGCGCTGTAGCAAGTGGAAAACATTGTCCACTATTCCCTTCGATAAATCTTCTTATGTTTCCGTCAGGATCAGTTGCTTGCCCTCTTTATTCCTCGGATGTTATTCCACTAAATGTAAATCCTGATCTTCGCACTGGACGAGCGGTGGTAGCCACTAATACTTAACCTAACCTTGTCCGAATATCATTTAACGCCAACTCAAGTTTTTATTTATCTGGAACCTGCTTCTGACCCCTTTCTTTCACATTTTTATAACTCATTCGGAAAATAATTGAAATTTAAACACATATTATTAAATATAATACTAAAGGAAAAGCGTGTCCGGTTACTGGCATCGTAGGTTTTTTAACGCTTTCCAGTATCCGGACACAGTGTCCGGTTATTGGAAAACACTATAATTGTCATTCCAGTATCCGGACAGGTGAATATACTAAAAAATGTAATATTTTCTAATGATTTTATGCTGTTTCTACGTATTTTTATCATTACTGTGCATGAAAACAGCCTTTTGAAACATTTTTGTCACTACATTTTAATAGAAACTTACTTGAAAGAAGTGAAGCACCACTATTAAAAAAATAAGAAATCACACGTTTTCACACTTCACTTCATACACGCAAACTAAATGTGATGCCACAAGAATTTCTTTTGAAAATAAAACGAAAACCAAGTGGCGAATTTGTTTAAAATTAATGGCTAATTCGATTGCAGTTTTCAAAATTAAAAAAAATTAACAGTTTTCTTATTTTAAGCTGTGAAAGACAAAAGTGTCCGGTTACTGGCATAGTTACCCTAAATTATAATATTAAAATTCTCCAGAAAAGGAATCCTGCCGGCTGAGGGTTACTTTTTTAAAGCGCGGCCGAAGACCGCCTATGCAATAGGTATTCTAAACAAAACCACTGTCTATTGACCTATGGGTATTGATCTAGAAAAAGAAATCTACCGACTGAAGGTTATTTTTTTAAAGCGCTGCCGAAGGCATATGGTATTTTAGACACACATTATTTTAACAAAGAATATCTCCTGAACTATAAGCGTCCGGTGAGTGGGACTTTTTTGGGTAATTATCTAACTTACGGTGCAACGACTAAATAGTTCTATTTTTTTAAAAGCGTGGTATTAATCGAGGCGTTTCGACCTCAGGAACACGAATCAGAAAGCGGAGATTAACTTTTTAATTTCAATAAAAAGTTATTAAGAAAAAACGTTATCATTTTTTGCTTTCTCATTACACACACACGAACACACAAATTCTACTTATTTCTTTATCATGGGATAATACATTATTTATATTTACTACATCACACCCAAAATGACTTAAGTAATTAGTTGCAAGTAAATACTATTTTTTTTATAAAACTAAACGATTGATTCTTTCATTTTTTTCGAGCGATAATTAAACTGTCACAGTTAGTTGGCAACGCTACGCACCATACATAGTGATGAAAATGGCGCAGCTTGTTTACTTGTACTTTGGTTTTTAATAAAATATCTTATTTATAAAGAATGTATTATCAAATGGTAAAACAATAAGCTGAATTTGTGTGTTCAGGTAGCTATAATAAGCAAGCAAAAAATTAAAGTTTTTTGTTAACTTTTTATTGAAATAAAAAAGTTAATCTCCGCCTTCTGATTCGTGTTCCTGAGATCGAAACACGTCCATTAATACCCCGTTTGTTAAAAATTTACGAGTTTTAGCCGTTGCACCGTAAACTAGATAATTACCCAAATTTCCCGTTTCCTTTGTTTACTGTTGCTATTACTCAATAAAGATCTTCTATGCCCCTTCGAAAATTCATGCATACTTATGTATATATATACATATATGTATGTCATACCTGTGTATACTTTTACGACAGTTTTAAAACACGCATATTTTTCACCCTGGACGGTCCATTGAATTCGATATATGTATGTACATACATACATATGTACGTATGTATGTAGGTCTCCCTGCTGACAAACATATAAAATTACTAATTTTTTCTGTGGGCCTCGATGTTTTGGATTTCTACTCACCAATACAAGATTAGCTTTTACCCAATATTTCCAAAATTTAATGTAATTTGTAACATTTTTATAATCAAAAGTATATGTAGTCACTTTAGAAATTGAAAAGGAAATTTCCAATTTGGTCAAAAAGTTTTAATTAGCGCTTGTAATTACTGCGAAGAAAACGAAAAAATTAGAGTTGCGAAACTATCGATGGCACTGTCGATAGTATCGATATTTTTTTTTTTTTTTTCAGACTATCGCGATAGTTTTTTTCAAAGCTACTGTGACGAATATAATCGGTTCAACTCACATCACTAATAATGACTGAACACCCCGCTAATGAAACTGCCAGAACTAGAAAAAAAGACAAGATAATTTCCAGTGTTGCCAGAATTTTCCAGATTGCGTTTGGCAGACTATATAAAAGCCCGTCTCCACATAACTTGTTTCACCAACAAAACATCTAGCAAAACATCTCGCTAAATAACCCGTCTCCACGTGGCTGATCGTGATTCAGTTTAACATTTCTCTTTCTTGCTCTTCTTAAATGTTTGCTTATATTTTGCGTTTTTGTTTTGGTCTGTATGAGATTTCGATAGATTTTCGATACAAAATTAGAGAAGACATCGATATCATCGAGGTTGGCAAGATGATTCAGAATGAAACAGTGTTTCAATCTTCACTCGCTCTCAGAAATTTGTATGGAAATTGGCGAGTTTCGGCACTGGTTTCCGTGTCGAAACAAGATTGAGAGAGAAAATGCAGAAAAAAAGAGCGAAACACGTTATGTGGAGACATGGTATTAAGCGGCGAGGAGGCGCTCTGCAGTCAGTCGTAACTTAACCGTAGAAGCGTTAACATCAAGTCAAGTATAACAAGTGTAGTGGCCGCTGTGGTGCAGTGGGTAGAGTGCTCGCCTGCTATGCCAGAGGTCTCGGGTTCAAACCCCAGTCCGACCAAACTCCAAAAAAATTTTTCTAATTTGTAAAAATCCAATTATTGGGTTTTTTAAGAGCAGCTGTCACCTCTCGGCGAGTGTATTTCTGCCATGAAAAAGCTTCTCACAAAAAATGCATTCGCCGTCCGGAGCCGGCATAAAACTGTAGGTCCACCCAATTAGTAGGAAAAACAAAAGGAGCACACCTCGAATTGGGAGAGAAGCTCGGCCATAAAACTCGTCAGAGTTATAATAGCGCCATTGTATTATTATTATATTATTATCTATATATTAATAGGCTAACATTTTTCCCATACAAACAATTGCCAGGCTGTTTAGCACATTTAACATACTCATATCCACATACAATTTATATGGATGTGTTCGTATGAGTGAGGAGCAGTGCATAGGCATATAATTTTTTCTATAAATTATTTAATTTCTTTATAATTAATAAATAAAGTTTTTAGTTTTGTACTATTTTTGATTTACTTCGTTTTTGCTTCGTTGGCAAATGTGCCCATTATCTATATATTAATATGCTAACATTTTTCCCATACAAACAATTGCCAGGATGTTTAGCACATTTAACATACTCATATCCACATAAAATTGATATGGATGTGTTCGTATGAGTGAGGAGCAGTGCATAGGCATATAATTTTTTCTATAAATTATTTAATTTCTTTATAATTAATAAATAAAATTTTTAGTTTTGTACTATTTTTGATTTACTTCGTTTTTGCTTCGTTGGCAAATGTGCCCATTATCTATATATTAATAGGCTAACATTTTTCCCATACAAACAATTGCCAGGCTGTTTAGCACATTCAACATACTCATATCCACATAAAATTGATATGGATGTGTTCGTATAAGTGAGGAGCAGTGCATAGGCATATAATTTTTTCTATAAATTATTTAATTTCTTTATAATTAATAAATAAAGTTTTTAGTTTTGTACCATTTTTGATTTACTTCGTTTTTGCTTCGTTGGCAAATGTGCCCATTATCTATATATTAATAGGCTAACATTTTTTCCATACAAACAATTGCCAGGCTGTTTAGCACATTTAACAAACTCATATCCACATAAAATTTATATGGATGTGTTCGTATGAGTCAGGAGCAGTGCATAGGCATATAATTTTTTTCATAAATTATTTAATTTGTTTATAATTAATAAATAAAGTTTTTAGTTAAGAGAAAGAGATATCGTAAAATGTTTACAAAAATCGTAAACACAGTTGAAGAGTTGCTTTAATTTGAAAGCACTCTCTCTCTCTTCCTTTTTGTTTATTTATGAACATTGGGATCGCATTCGAAAAATCTACTCAAATCTCTGCTCTATGAGTGAAATCTTTGTCTATGAGTGATTTGTAGATTTTCTATTATGATTTTTATAAATGCCAGGGCGATAGAGCGCAAGAAAACTCAAAAGCTCCAAGAAGTAGGCCGTGCGATAGAGAAAAGGGAGCAACCAATTAAGGCGGATTCATCGTTCGAGTTCAGAACTTTTTTGCCATGTGGTTGTTGTTGTGTTTTCGGAGTGTGAGAGGAATTCCGAAAAGTTCTGAACTATTTTTATTAGTTAACTCAAATTCAACTTTAGTTCTGAACTCGAACGATGAATCCGCCTTTACAAATCCATTGAAATTAAAACCTCCATCGAATACTTTGCCGAAGCCATTTTTGGCGCTCAAATATATTTTATTATATGGATGCCACACTTATTTACTTTAGATTATTTACTTTAGATTGTGCCAATACATACATATGTGCACTTTTCAATTATTTTCATTTAATTTTTGTTTTCATTTCACTTTATTCAATGTTAGGTCTTATTTATTTTCATTTATTTCTTATTATATTTCCTTTTTCTTTTTATTTCAATTTTACTTAATTCGTCTTTATTATACTTTATTACTTTATTTATATTTGTACTATTTTTGATTTACTTCGTTTTTGCTTCGTTGGCAAATGTGCCCATTATCTATATATTAATAGGCTAACATTTTTCCCATACAAACAATTGCCAGGCTGTTTAGCACATTTAACATACTCATTTCCACATAAAATTGATATGGATGTGTTCGTATGAGTGAGGAGCAGTGCATAGGCATATAATTTTTTCTATAAATTATTTAATTTCTTTATAATTAATAAATAAAGTTTTTAGTTTTGTACCATTTTTGATTTACTCCGTTTTTGCTTCGTTGGCAAATGTGCCCACTATCTATATAGTAATAGGCTAACATTTTTCCCATACAAACAATTGCCAGGCTGTTTAGCACATTTAACATACTCATATCCACATAAAATTGATATGGATGTGTTCGTATGAGTGAGGAGCAATGCATAGGCATATAATTTTTTCTATAAATTATTTAATTTCTTTATAATTAATAAATAAAATTTTTAGTTAAGATAAATAGATATCGTAAACGTGTTTACAAATATCGTAAACACAGTTGAAGAGTCGTTTAATTTAAAAGCGCTCACCACCGGGCCTACCTTCCTAGAGCTGCCTTGATTTTGACCATGATTTCGCGTCGGACCGTGATCAAAAGGGCAAATCAGTGTTGCGGTACAACTGGAATTTGGAAAGGGTTGCTTATCTCCGCGAAAAGGAATAATTTTTGTACCAATACAAAGTTGAAAAAATAAATTGCATGGTCGAATTTCGACCACCGGCGATACTAGTATAAAGTAATATACGTGGTGTGTAAAGTGTAAACATTAGCTATTTACTAAAATAAAGAGTGAAACTTTTTTTTGCAAATGAGGAATTGGGGTTGTCATTGGCAAAAATTTTACAACTTTAACAAATTCCGGGAAAACCAGGTACGTCCGGCGCCTAAATTGAACTTATTCAGAACCTACTCCTCCTCCCCTACAACCCAGTAAAAATCGTTTTTCTCGGGGCGTGTGACATTATTGGAAAGCCAACCCTCTCTTTCCATCAATCGTGTGGTTCAAATGATATATCAAATGAATATCACTCTGATCATATGTATGTAATAGTGTTTGCTGAGAATGTGTCGGAGTTTCTATCATTCCCGTCTTATGGACCTGCTTTTCGGTAAATTTTTTTAATAAGTTCCGACTTGCAAACTAACTAATTTTTTGTCCAACTCCACAGATATATTCTCGGGGGACCGAAACGTTGGTGAGGGATGTGCGGGGGGCTATATTCATGAGCCACAACAGACACAAACAGGTGATCTTAAAAAACAAAAGAAGGTTAACTTAAATACATAGAACTAGCTAACATTTTACATTTTTTTCCCTTATCTATGAAACTAATACCCTAATGCTTTAATTACTAAATAAATAACTAATGTACTTTTGCGATAACATATAAATAATTAACTGTATTCTTAATACATATGTACACTAGTAAGATTTTAACAAATTCGAATATTCTCTCTAAGACCGGTATTCATAAAAAAATAAAATAATAACACTATAAAGTGACATTTTCATAAAATTTTTCGATTTTTACAGCTTTATAAACCTATTTTATTTTTTATGAATACCGTCTTAAATTTTTAACTAACTTTTGTACACATGAAGTTCACGATACGACTGATTTATAACAATAAACATATATGTATGTAAGAATGTATATAAAATATTAACATTACTATGATATAACTTTTGTACCTTAAACAATAAATAAGCTGTTTAGTATATTTAAAATATGTTTGAAACTAATACATTAATGCTTTTAATCACTAAATAAATTTTGAAATAATAAATTACCTACTAGTAAGCTTTTAACAAATTCGAATATTCTCTCTAAGACCGGTATTCATAAAAAATAAAATAGGTTTTAGTAACACTATAAAGTGACATTTTCATAAAATATTTCGATTTTTACAGCTTTATAAACCCACTTTCTTTTATGAATACCAGTCTTAAATTTTTAACTAACTTTTGTACGCATGACTGATTTATAATAATAAACATATACATATGTATCTAAGAATTTATATAAAATATTAACATTACTATGATATAACTTTTGTACTTTAAACAATAAATAAGCTGTTTATGTAGTATATTTTAAAATATGTTTGAAACTAATACACTAATGCTTTTAATCACTAAATAAATTTTGAAATAACATATAAATAATAAATTAACTACCTTCTTTATACATACACTATAAGTTTTTAACAAATTCAGCTGATCTTTGTAAATATTAATAAAACAACTATTTAACTTTAAAAATAATTATATATTGTAATTGATTTATTTTCATATAATTATCTATCTAATTTTAGTAAAACATATATGTATATATATTATACGAATTTTTAATCAAATTAAACTATATAAATAAAAAAAAATCAGTAATATAAATAAATATAAAATAAAAAATAAAAAACTATTTCTTTGATATCAATGTTTTTGTTTAATGTAGCAGTAGCTAAAATTAGCTACAAAGTAACCATAAGATTAGCAATTATTGCTAACCACATCTTAGCCACTGAATTAACCAAACAAAGGGAAATTTGTGTTGGTAGCACTAGCTACATAATAACCACAACATTAACATAATAATGTTAACCTCATCTTACCCATTGGATTACTTGTCAATATCGTCACGCCGCCTGAACAAAAATAGCTAGTTTTATAGCTACATGAGTAGCCACTAAATATCCATATAAATAGCTGCTACCTGGCTTGCAGGGTTAGTTCGCTCGCTATTTGAGTGGTTATACGTTTTTCTTTGAATATTTGTTTGTGATTTGAGAAGAATGTAGTTTTGAGCGATCGTGAGTGAGTTTTTCCGTACCCTGGGAAATACTAATGCAGTATTGCGAAAACCATGTCACCTAGGACGAAAGAATTCCTCAAGAGCTGAGCGGAAGGAAGTCGCCGTAAATGTTCGGCGAATGACAATAACATCCACAGACGAATGGGATGCGGAGCAATTAAGGAAGTGTCAGCTAGAAGATCCAGATCTGGCACGTGTAATGATCGGTTTGGAGCAAAATGAACGACCATCAAGAGAAGAGATGTCAGCAGAGAGTCCTGTTGCCAAATCATATTGGGCACAGTGGAATAGTTTGCAATTGATAAATGGTTGCCTACATCGTGTTTGGGAGAGTGAAGATGGTCAAAGCTCTAAAACATTGATAGTTGTTCCAAGGAAAAGAATACTGGATGTGCTAAATGAACTACACAATGGTCCAAGTGGAGGTCATCTTGGAGTAACAAAGACGGTAGAGAAAATCAAGAAGAGGTTTTATTGGGTCGGCTGCCGTCAGACAGTTGTTGAGTGGATTGCGAACTGCGATGTGTGCATAAAGGCTAAGGGTCCCAAATCCAGGAGTCATGGGCTGATGAAACAATACAACTCAGGAGCACCATTTGAGAGAATTGCCATGGATGTAGCTGGGCCATTTCCTACTAGCAAACTTGGAAACAAATATGTACTGGTAGTCATGGATTACTTCAGCAAATGGCCGGAAGTGTACCCGATTCCAAATCAAGAAGCAGAAACTATAGCCGAAGTATTCACCAACAATTGGGTGGCGAGATATGGTGCACCTATAGAGCTACATTCTGACTAAGGAAGGAACTTCGAATCAGTTGTGTTCCAGGAGATGTGCAAGACACTGGGTATTAAGAAAACCCGAACAACTGCGTTGCATCCACAATCAGACGGCATGGTAGAAATATTTAACAGAACATTAGAGGAACATTTACGAAAAGTGGTGGACAAGTTCCAGAGAGATTGGGACACTCATATTCCTCTGTTCCTGATGGCATATCGATCGGCCGTACACGATACAACAGGTCAGACTCCAGCAAAAGTAATCTTTGGTAGTGATCTTCGACTGCCAGCTGACTTGAAATTTGGGATAAGTGCTGATGCGGGAAGAAATGCCAGACAATCTAACAACGTTCTGGAAGAGGAAATGAGAGAAATACATGAACTTGTAAGACCGCGAACAAAGATCATGAGTGACAAGATGAAGGCCAGATACGACAAGGCGATGAACTCAGAAGGTTTTGTTGAGGGAGATCTAGTTTTGCTATACAACCCGCAGCGGAAGAAAGGTTTGTCCCCGAAATTGCAGTGTACTTGGAAAGGGCCATACAAGGTGATTAAACGGCTCAAAGATGTTGTGTATCGCATACAAACGATTGGAAGACCGAGGAATAAAATGAAAGTGGTTCATCTGGAAAGGCTAGCAGCATTTGGAACAAGTAATGTGTCAGATCGGGGGAGCGGCAGCGAGGGAAACTACGAGCCGCCTCCCCCTGGACAATAAACCCCAATATGGGGATAAACGGAGGGCCGCAAAGGTCCTCAAACGATACGGGGGGGTGGCACTCGAAACGTTGCCCCAGGACGTGAGGGAGGCGGTAGTTAGGGCGAGAGCTCTGCTGCCATCCTTCCAAATCGCCGTGGGGAAAACTGTGGAAAGTGGCACTCCCTTTAAGCGCCAAAGATCGGATGAGGAGATAAAGCCCCATCCGAAGCGGCTACAGCAGCACGCCGGTGTGCCCAAGCCAACCTTCGCCGAGGTTGCCAGGGACAGGATCCTCGTTGGGGTCCTGGACCGCGGAAATGACCGTGGGGCCATCCCGAAGGACAAGTGGTTGTGGGTCCTGGCCGCCATCACCGACGCCATTCTTGACGTCGTGCTGGCGTCTCCAGGACCACCCCCACGTGGTAGAGACGCGGGATGGTACCAAGGCCAAATCAAGGTGCTCGCTTGCGATGACGCAAGGACCGTTAGTCTGTATAAGGCTGCGGTCGCGAGGATCGGCGAGGTGTACCCCGGTGCGCGACTAGAGGTCGTCGACTGGAAGGACGTTCCGGTCCGGCCTAGGGCCAGGGTATGGGTTCCTGTAACCCCAGCAGCTCCTGAGAGGATCCTCAGAATGCTGCAGGTTATGAACCCATCCCTCCCTATGCAGAATTGGAGCGTCATTCGAGTCGAAGACGCAGTGGGCCCGAGAAGGGAGGTGGTCCTGGCGCTGAATAAGGAGGCTCTCGAGCCACTTAAACAGTGCCAGGGTAGGGTGAATTATGCCGTCGGGGATGTCATAATTCACGTGTACCGTGGCGACGCTCAGCGCGCCGCCGCTCCGGAAACCTCGGTGGACTCGGACATCGAGGCGCCCGAAGCGGAGGCGGATCTCTCCGACGCGGACAGCATGAAGTCCGCCACGTCAAATTGTGCAGATGCTCTGCATGATTTGACAATGGAGGATGTCCTGCTGGACAGCGACGAAGAGGCTGCCGACGTCACGGTGGTTGAGGGGGTGGGGGCTGTGGACACTCATGAGAGTGCTACAGATAAACCTCCACCGATCTAAAGCGGCATCAGCCGCTCTCATCAGTCGCCTTTCTCAAGGCGACGTTGATGTGGTCCTCATCCAAGAACCTTGGGTGAATAACTTGAGGATTTGCGGACTGGGGGCCACTGGATACAGGCTCATCCGAGCTTGTGTTGAAGGTAATATAAGAACCTGTATATTGGTTAAGTACGAGCTAACAATGTTTCTCTTGCCTAACTTTAGCGACGGCGACATTACTGCGGCCAGCACAACGATCAAGGGCACACCGGTAACTCTGGCATCGGTGTATATGCCCTATGATTCACGCACACCTCCACCACAAGGTTTGATGATGGACCTGGTGGCCAAATATTGCCCCGGCCATCTACTCATCGGAGCGGACTCAAATTCGCATCATGTACAATGGGGCAGCTCTGACACAAATGAAAGGGGTGAGTCACTTTTTGATTACCTTCTGACAACTAACATGGTAGTGTGTAACATAGGTAATGAACCAACATTTATTACTAAAAATCGAAGAGAGGTACTAGACCTCACTTTATGTAGTGAAAAAACTTATGAGGGTGTCAAAGGCTGGCGCGTTCTTGATGAACACTCTTTCTCTGACCACCGATATATAGAAATAATCTTAGATTTCTCCATTCAACAATCAGTTTTAAAAAGGAACCCACGTAACACGAACTGGGATCTTCACAATGAACTATTTGTTAAGGGGCTACCGGATCTTCCACCCTGTAATCCCTCATCGACAGGGGAATTGGAGGATCTGGTCGGCACCTTCACTAATGCACTCTCAAACGCTTTTAACTTAGCTTGTCCGGAACCAAGACCGCGTGGCAAGCGGAAACCTCATTGGTGGTCCTGCGAACTGGACTCACTTCGAAAATCTTGCAGGAAGCAATTCAATAGAGCCAAACGACTCGACAATGAGCCCGAGTGGCTGCAATATAAAGAAAATCTAAGGGCTTATAAAAAAGCCCTGAGACAATCGAAGAGAACCTCTTGGAGGAACTTCTGTACCGGAGTCGAAAGCGTCGATGAGACGGCAAGACTTAGATGCGTGCTCTCAAGAACACAAACGTCATTGGGCTACCTTCGGAAGCCTGATGGATCCTGGACCAATTCAGAAAGGGAAACTTTAGAGCTGCTACTGGACACACACTTTCCTGGTAGCTCGCGAAATGGACTGGCGATACCATCAACGGGTATCGCTGTTAATATACCTGTGACTGAGGAACGGGTTAGGTGGGCAATCAAAAGCTTCAAACCCTATAAAGCTGCGGGACCAGACGGGATCATTCCTGCACAACTCCTGTATACCCTGGAGACATCAGCAAGCTGGCTTCAACGCATATTCGTTGCTTGTCTTGCATTCAATCATATCCCGAATACGTGGAGACGCGTCTCGGTTATATTCATTCCTAAGGCTGGGAAAGCCTCGCACTATGAGCCGAAGGATTATAGGCCAATAAGTCTTTCTTCCTTCTTGCTCAAAACTTTGGAGAGAATAATAAGTAACTTTCTCTCTATATCAATTGATAGCAAACTTCTGTCTAGCTGTCAACATGCTTACCTTAAAGGGAAATCTACTGAAACGGCACTACATAGCTTGGTTTCTACCATTGAATCATCCTTAACCGATAAGGAGTTCTGCCTGGTGGCCTTTCTAGACATCGAAGGCGCGTTTAACAATGTCACCCCAGAGGCCATAAGCAACGCTTTACGTCACTTAGGCGTTGACGTATCTCTGATTGGGTTGATTGATCAACTTTTGAGGGGAAGGATTGTACTCTCATCAATGGGCGAGGTCAAATCTACACGCTACGTCTTCAGAGGCACACCCCAGGGTGGTGTCCTCTCCCCGCTGCTATGGAACCTCACTGTCAACTCACTTTTAAAAAGAGACGCAGTTTGGGGCGGCGGGAGAGTCGTGGCATATGCGGACGACCTTGCTTTAGCATACAGAGGGAAGTTCCCACAGACCTTATGTGATCTGATGCAGGTAGCACTGCGAGAGATCTCAGCGTGGTCCTCTCGTTGTGGGCTCAGTGTCAATTCAAATAAGGTAGAACTTGTCCTCTATACTAGGCGGTATAAAATACCACCGTTAAATCTACCAGAACTAAATGGCGTTCGCCTGACCCTGGCCGACAAGGCTAAGTTCCTAGGGGTAGTTCTGGACAAAAAGCTGAACTGGAAGGATAACATCATTCAGCGTCAAAACAAAGCATATATTGCTTTATACACATGCAAAAGAGCCATAGGCAAAAAGTGGGGACTTAGTCCCAGAATTTGCAGGTGGATTTACACTGCGATCATTCGACCAATCCTGCTATATGGGGTCGTAGTATGGTGGCCCGCTTTGAGCAAGGCGTCAAACCTTAACGTTCTGAGCAGAGTCAACAGATCTAGCATGATCAGCATAAGTGGAGCACTCAGGACGACGCCTAGTGAAGCTCTGCAGGCCATTCTATATATCTTGCCATTGGATTTAGCAGGTTTTCAAGTAGCGGCTACGTCAGCTCTACGTTTAAGAGAGTCATCCGTTTGGCATACAAAAGCCACAGGACACTCTAGCATTCTAAGCAATTTAGGTTTTCTACCCGGTAGTACGGACCGCTGTACTACTACAATAGTTGCAGACAGCAACTACGAAACAAGGATTCCAAAAAGGGATGAGTGGGAAGAGCCAAATCGGTGCTATCCGACCCCAGGTTGCGTTTCCATCTACACCGATGGCTCGAAACTGGACAACAAAGTTGGAGGTGGAGTCTTTTCACATGACTTGAATCTACAGCTAGCTTTTAGACTACCCGACCACTGCAGCGTTTACCAGGCTGAAGTGTCAGCTGTAATGGAGGCTGTCAACCGTATAGGACATGAACCTATCCACAGGGATCTATTCATCTTCAGCGACAGCCAAGCAGCAATTAAGTCTCTTGGCTCCAACTCGTTCAATTCTGAACTAACACTGGACTGTCGCCGATCTCTGCAGGAGATGGCCAAACAGACCCGTTTGCACCTCGTGTGGGTCCCGGGACATAGGGATATCGAGGGAAATTGTAGGGCAGATGAGCTTGCAAGGCAAGGCACTACCGAGCAGGTTCTTCCTGACAAAGAACGCATAGGTACGCCGTTTGCCACACGCAAGCTAATGCTTAAACAGCACATCTATAAACTAGCAAGCGACAGATGGCAACAGAACCCAGTATGTCGAACATCAAGACAAACCTGGCCGAATTGGGACCACAAGCGATCTCGTCAAATATGTACTCTAAGGAGAGAGGAAATCTCGAACCTTGTAGGGGTGCTCACAGGACACTGCCTCATCGGGAAACACGCAGAGAGACTGGGTGCACCCTACCGTAGATGCTGCAGAAGCTGCAAAGATGATGAGGAAGAGGAGACAATCGAACACCTCATTTGCCATTGCCCTGCTCTCAACAGCGCCAGACGACGCTTTCTTGGGACACCTTTCCTGGAGAGCCTATCTAAAGTCGCGGTTGTCGACATAAAGGACCTGGTGAATTTCATTAGGTTATCAAACTGGTTTAAAAAGGAGGAGTAATCTGTTTTCTTTTTGTGGTATCACAATGGGCCTATGCACTGGCCTAAGTGTGCCCCTATGGCAGCCACTCTAACCTAACCTAACCTAATGTGTCAGATCGGGACGATCAGACTTAAGCCCAAATTACATTAGCGATGTGGCAGCGGGCAGCGACGGTTTTCGAAATCAGCTGATGCGTCTAATATGAGCAGTGACTGCCAGACCAAACACAATAGAGCGTTCGCAGTATTTGGCAGTGACTTCTTTATATATTCGGTCTGTTTCCTTTTACCTTGGACACGTGGTGACATAAATTTACTTACCATTTTCATGTTCACTTTTTTCAATTAAAATAATCAATCTTGTTTCATTTTTTCCTCTGCTCTTTCTTCTTCTTTGCTTTTGCATCCCGCCAGCAATATTTGCTAGTGGAAATTAATTAAGTAAAAATTAAATTATCTCCCGCTTGCTGGCATCAAAGTACGGAAACACAAAATTAGTAAAAAATATATTACATTGGATAGTACGGAAACAGACATAAGTTCACATCAACACTTAGAAGTTGGCTGCGATCCAAGGCAGCAGCAGCGAATTTAGAATTTGGGCTAAACGGAGCGGTGCTGCCAGCTGCCTCTGCTGTATTATGTGCCGCTTCATTGCAAACCGTAGTTTCTAAAAATCAGCTGATTTCGAAAAACAGACGCTGCCACAGCCACATCTCTATTGTAATTCCGGCTTTAGGTTGACGAATATAATCGGTTCAACTCACATCACTAATAATGACTGAACACACCTCTAATGAAACTGCCAGAACTAGAAGAAAAGACCAGATAATTTCCAGTGTTGCCAGAATTTTCCAGATTGCGTTTGGCAGACTATATAAAGCGGCGAGCAGGCGCTCTGCAGTCAGTCGTAACTTAACCGTAGAAGCGTTAACATCAAGTCAAGTAAAACAAGTGTAGACTTTTTAGTCGTGAAATAAAGCGGTGTGAATTAAGAAGTAAATAAAGACTTTTATTTAACAATTTAGCGATACGAACCCTATAGAAATAATCGAGCTATCGACAAATACGTAACACTATCAAAAACTATTGATGGTAATGTGTACTATCGATAGTTTTACAACTTTTACACACCTCCATATGCACATTACTATTTCAGCATGGTGGAATTATATATGGTGGAAGCAAATGAAGTTATGCTTCTTCCTTATTAGCCTATGCACATTGGCATGATTTAAGGGTAATTTAGGCAAAAATCGTTGTTTCGGCGTTAATTACCCTTACGCCGAAACTCCACAAAACAAAAATTATGTTAATTTTGTCTACCATAATCATGTCTAAAATCCATGTTTTCATATGCGTGGGCACTTCATTATGTTGTAACATAATTTACAAAATGGCGCCGAATTGGCATGCCGTGTACGCAGAAGCACTTAGAAAGTTAAAAAAAATTGTTTAAAATTGGCGATGATGCTCGTAAACTGTATATATGCACTTAATGTTCTTTTTATTTATTTTTTAAGCCAAAACACTCAAGCAAAATGGACGCCGTGCGAAATTTCTCGTTCAATGCGGAGATGTTGCCACTGTGAATTTTTCGTTGAAATGAAAAATTAGCTGTCAAATCATCAAACTGACAGCTCATGTTAAAGCAATTGCTTTGGCATCTCTGTTATGCCAGAAGACAGAGGCGGTCTCCATTTGAAATCTATGTTATAATGGTGCTTGTTATGACGGAATTCTGTTTTGAGGAGACGCCGGGTTAAATAACGTTGTTTCGCATGGCTGCACTCTTTAATTTTTTCAAATAGAATGTGCGGCAGTGTAAATTTTCGGAATTTTAAAAAGCCAACAGTATAAAGGGCCCAACCGTCCCGCATTCTGCGGGACGGTCCCGGAATGACCGATGTAATCCCGCATTGCAATATTTAATAAAATAGTCCCAGATATCGTCTAAGACGTCCCGTATGTCCCGCAATCCTCGTTTCCCATCGTCCCGCTCGCAAGTGTTCCACAAAACAAATTCACAAACCGCTTATAAAATGATTATATTCCTCTGGCCGTAAGAAATGAGTTAACAAAACTTGTGGAGGATGGTCAAATCAACAGAGATTATTTTATGGGGCATGTTCGTAACTTTTATCACAACTGCATCCAGTACCTCCAAAAATATATACATCAATACAACGAATTTAAAACTTTTACTTGGATTCAATTAAAACAAAATCTGAAATGGGCTGATGTACAGCAGACATACCAACAGTTATTGGTGCAGATGCCTACAGCTGCTATGACTTTAAAAGAAATTATGAATACCATTCCAGAATTGTCTAGCCATCATCCAGTACCTTCTTTGTTTGCCAGGAACAAACGCTCCTACGGAACGAGTATTTTCCTTAATGAATAGCTTATGGACATCCGAAAAGTCGTCACTAAAAGTAGAAACATTACGTGCAATGCTAATTATAAAATTTAATTTGGGCAGCTGTGAAAACTTTTTGGACATTCTAAGCCAAAACCCAGAACTAGTAAAAAAATGTCACTCATGTGAGAAATATGACTTTAAAAATAAATGTTAATTCAAAAGTAGTGCTGTTCAGTTATACCACCAAGAAATCCTCAGTCTTGTTATGAATAGAGGTAGGTGTTCCGCATTGATGCATCATAAAGTTGGCCGCCTTACAACATTAGTGATTATCATTTGATGGTTCATCTGACAGTAGGGTTGGGCGATATATATCGATATATCAATATATCGATATTTTTAAAATAGTACAGCCGATAATATCGACGATATTTTGAATTACCGTGCATCGATAATCGATAATTTTTTGCCATTTCGAGCCAAATTCGATATTTTTCATACATTTCTCATTCGCTTTGAATTTAACACCAGGGCCCTCACTCTGTAGTTCGATTCGAGAGCGAAATTCGATTCGAAAGTACATTCGTACTGTATAGAATATATGGAATAGAATTCGAAAACGAACGAATTTTCTTTCGAATCGAACTACAGAGTGAGGGCCCAGAACATTTTTTAAGAAGTGGTATAACCATAATGTTCGGGTGCTTGAATTTACATTACTTTCATCTTCAAGCAATTTTTAATGAGTTTTATGTTTATACTTCAGGATTCGTAGAATATCTGTAGACCCATCGAACTTTAACAACAAATATCTAGTAAACTATAAGTCTCCGGCAAGTTTGGATTTCAGTTCAGTTGAGATCTGTTAGAGCACCTCTAACACCGTGAAGAAGTGGTTTTTTTCGGGACGTGGTTCCTTAATGTAAAGCCGCCCCTTTCGATATATTGATATATCGATGTTTTTACACGGCATAAATCGATGTTTTTTTAAATATCGATATAATATATATCGATATATTTTTCCAATTTGCCCATCCCTATCTGACAGTCAGTGCTGAAAAATAATTAATGTGGGATAAACTATTCTTACACAGGTAAAATAATTGTGAACCCAAATATATCTGTCTCGCAATCTACTGAATGCCAGTATTTTCGTGATATTTAGAGCACTGTAGAACTCAAGGCAAATTCATTCAAATGGTAATGGTAAGGCACTCTGCACACGAGGCGTATCGTCATAGACGCGTACGAGACATTTCATGTAGCGTCGATTTCTCTACGCCTCAAGATCTGCACACGAAGCGACATGAAACTTCGCTGCACAAAACAAACAAAAAAATTTATAATACGGTATTTGCTTTAAATTTCGAAGCTTTAAATAGAAAAGATAAAAAATTTTACGGAATCTTCCATTTTCTTTAATTATACACTCATTTTTTCCGATTTTTTACACAAATTTTACTGCTTTCATAAATTCCACCAAGTGGAAAAATGTAAACAAACATCTTCTTCTTCCTCTTTTCTAAGCGTAGTACGCCTAGCTACCAGCACTGCTTTACGCCAAGCGACATGTAGCCAGCATACTTTGACGAATGCATGAAGCTGACGACTCATGTGCAGCCCTCAATTGAAATATACGTGCGCGACATCAAAGCGTACAGCTTTCGTCTGTAGTATCTAATACTGTGTAACCTAAATCAAACGCACGCCGTCAATTTACTGTCAAAAATTTCTCATGCCCATACAATTTGCATGGGAGTAACCGAAATTGAACGGCGTGCGTAAAAAGCAAATTCGACGCCCAATTTTTGTTTTGCGTGACAGTTGAAATTAAGCATTGTGGGTGATTGTTTGCAACAAAATTGACACTTGCTTTTGATATCGTGTCTGTTAGGTACATATTCCACAAAATAACAAGATTTTCTCTGATTTTCTGTATTTTTCTATTTCTTTATCTGAACACGCACGCAAGTCAATTTCGGTTCAACGCATATGAAAAATTTGCGTGCGTGCGTTAAATTGACGACTTGCGTTTGATTTAGGTTACACAGATACGCGTCTAAAGCAGTACGCTCCGTGTGCAGAGTGCCTAAGTGAACAGCTGACTTCTTCTTCTTCTCGTTTTTAAGTCGCCGTGTACTGAAGAATAGAGAAGAATGTCAAACAAAGAAATATTTGACTTTGAGTTTGATATTCTGATGGACAAAAACTTAAAGCGAATCGAGGCGAATATTGCCGAATTCGCCCTGCCATTACCATAATGAATTTGCCTTGCTCGCCGTGTACAGAAGAATACAGAAGAATGTCAAACAAAGAAAAATTTTACTTTGAGTTTGACATTCTGATGGACAAAAACTTAAAGCGAATCGAGGCGAATATTGCCAAATTCGCTCTGCCATTACCATAATGAATTTGTGTTTTGTGTACAGGTTTCTATTTATTTTGCGAAAATTTTGTAAAAAAAATAAGTTTTTAAAGTTTCTAAGAAGTACATCGAAATGCAACCGTGTGCTAAAATATGCAACCTTGCAAGCATCTTTGGGTTTTATTTCGCCATTTTTTATAAAAATAAAAATATCAATTATCGCGCTGCTGCTTAAAATATTCGCAAATTCAGTAATTTATTGGTAATATTCCTCTTTCCTATTTTGGACTGAACAACATGGCTTTCCATATAAACTATCTGCCATTGCATACGATCGCATTTCCAAATTGATGGCAATTGGAACCCCAACTGTCGCCATTAAAGTATTCGGTCAACCGGGTGTTGGATTTTATGGTCAACACTAAGGCATCGAGCCCGGGAAATCCCGATCCCGAATCCCGGGCCTCCCGTACAATTTTTTCATCCCGAAATCCCGGGATAGTTTTTATTCGAATCCCGGGGTTTCGGGATTTTGCGGGATTTCATATATGTAGTAATTTAAAAAAATTATTCAACGTTTTTGATGAAGTTGTTTCTGCCATATTATTTTTAAAGTTACAATATTAAATCACAAGATACCCCCTGTGTTTAAAATTGCTCATCTGCTATGCTTTATATTTTTAAGATACTTTTTGAAATAAATATGTACCTTTATATTATATATTTATATAACATTTGTGTTAAAGTATACAATACAAATCTTTTTTTTTTTTTTCTTTTCAAAAGTTTAATTCAATAAGCTTTAATTTTTTCTACAAAACATTGAAATGAAATAAATGGTATGTTTTAAAGTACTCATATCTGTATGTTTTTTAAACAAAATTTCAAAGGTAACAGTCTCTTAGGTAATCCCGAAAAATCCCGGGATTCCGGGATTGTCATTTTCAAATCCCGAAATCCCGGGATTTCCAAAAAGCTTCGGGATTCGATGCCTTAGTCAACACATACTTGACAGTAATTCAGCTACTCGAATGAGTTTATGGCACTTTTACACAATGAGTGGAAATAATATGACTACATGCTAGTTCACAATGAAGTCAGTCCAGTGTGACAAATTTCTCAAGATATCATATCTCGGCAAAAATCATGGTATAAGTATACAGGTAAAACAAACGTCAAGTTTTCGTCGCCATATTAACCACCTGACAATTAAGCAGATTATGACATTTCGTGCTGCCATACTCAATGATAAAAATCCTCCTTTAATGGCATTTTTCACTGCTTTGTTTTAAAAATAAATTGTAACCATGGTATTCATAGTAACGAATTTTTCAATTTGCATTGAAAGAAATTTTTTCAATTTGAAAAAATTACACAACCCTGCAATAAATTTTTTTCACTGCTGAATGATCATTGATGATTCTTTGTTGAATATTCATCACTGTCGTCATAACTGAGTACAATTTTTATTTTTTTGCTTTTTTTTTCTGAGGAAAGCAAACCATTTATATGAAAAATTCAGCAGTCTTTATTTGAAAGTACTCACTGATGCCTCCTTCAGTCATAGCTGAATTTCATCGGTGATTCATAAAAGATTCATTTCGAATTTTTACTGGGGGGAATATCAGTTTGGCCGTAATACAAAGTAGTCCCTTCCCGGTATTCTCGGTGAGTCTTTAATTTAGTTTAGTAGTCACGATCACTTTTAATTAGGCTATGTGATCGCTCTGGTATATAGTTTGGGGAGGTTTTGGAGATTGATCTATTATAACTCCATATCGTCGCATAAAGTGCAATACCGCGTATCTGCTGCCACCCAAATTTTACAGGAGACAATAAAAACTGTTCTAATTCAAAACGGTTAGGAATTTTACAACCCACATTCAAACCAAGGTAGATTTTTGGATTATATTCTTAATCCAAATATCATTTTGGCGAAAAACAGTTAAATGTGCAGTTATTGGTTGACATATGGATTTATAAGCGGTCTTGCATCTTTTATTTTGTTCAGTAGTGACGTATACGCGGTTTTGCAGGCGTACGTGAAAACTTTTCCTCAATAAAACAATGTTATAATCCATTTCGTGTTTATCAAAAGTATAATCAACTTTAGTACATAGAGTTATAAAGCAATAACACCTATTATTCGCGGTATTGGTTCGAAAAATTTCCTCAATTCTTGAAAAGCGGTTTTGAAACTGTGTCATTATTTGGAATTGCGTTGTGTGAATCTCAAAATTGTTGCATGAATGGATGGGGACGGACGCCAGGAATGTATTTTTGGTGAAATCTCATTTTTGGGAAAAAAGTCACGCGATTTTGCACTTTAAACGACGATATGTATGTACACCACCATACCGAGTGAGCATTCCAGTCTATATATCTATGTATGTACATATGTCCAAAGACGGTGATATAAAATTTTTCCAATTTCCGACGTTACCCTTTATTCGCGGAGAGTGGATGAAGATTTGTGGAGTGAGCGAAGAGGAGCTACCGAAAGTTCCATACATCTGCTCACTAGTGCCCTTTCTAAGTATTTTCACTTTCTCTTTCTATCCTTTGATTCCTGAAATACCCAAACTTTCAAACAAAAATCTACGCATTCAAAAAATAAAAGTCTGGCATCGCTATACTCCAAAACTGACATAAGATCAAACTTCAAAATCTGCTTTTTAATCAAAAAGACAGCGTTACAATGACAATGCACATACCTGTATTTTTTATACCAAAAATATTAAATTGACAGAACAACCTTATTCTTGTTCTTCTTAAATGTTTGTATGTTTGCTTATTTTTGCGTTTTTGTTTTGGGCTGTGTGAGATTTCGATAGATTTTTGATACAAAATTAGAAAAGGCATCGATATTTTCGGGGTTGGGAAGAAGATTGAAGAATATATGCAAAAGCACATACACACTAACGTTAATGTTGAAAATGAAAAAGGCAAAAGTGGTGAAAATTCAACAACTTCAACAGAGTCACAATGGTCGAGCGTGAAAATGCGTTGGGACATTGCGGCTGAAGATGGAATGTACTCGGGTTCAATCCCCAGTGGCATACACTTCCGAAAAGAGTGCTGATGATCGAAAATGGTTTTTCGTGAAATAGCTATACACTCATCCTTCGCTGTAAATAGTTGTTGAATTTCAATCAATGAAAATAATATTTTTTTTCAAAATTAATTTTTTTTGGAAATTTGAACTTAAATTACTGAAATGAAAAAATTATTAAACTCATGTATATGTATGTATGGTTGCGTGATTTCGAATCAATTTTGATTTCAAATCAACTTTCAAATAAAGAATCAGCTTGATTCGTGATTCAAAATACATATGTACTTTCAAATAAAGGATAATTTTTATTTGTGATTCGTTTCACAAAAGAATCAAAAATACCTTTTGATTCGTGATTCAAACTTTTTTCAAATAAAAGAAAAATTTTATTTGTGATTCGTTTCACAAAAGAATCAAAAATACCTTTTGATTCGTGATTCAAACTATTTTCAAATAAAAGATAAATTTTATTCGTGATTCGTTGGTTTCAATAAAAATATTTTTTCTTTTACGGAATAAAACAATATTTATTTTGCAGTCGAGATGTTATTTACTGCTTTGACATTTTACTATTTATTTTGGTAAATGTTGGGCAACTTTCAATATCAATCATTTCCTTAATTAAATTTAGCTTAAACTACAAGTGACTATTAACACGTCTATAATGAGCATAAATATCGTAAACTGTCTTAGGCTTATATTTATGTTATCAGATATTAATGTTTTACTTCTACATATATTTGCATGTATCTATGTACGAGGATTTCATATTAAAAAGATTCTACCATCGTTTCAATAATTAAGTACATATATAATTTAATACTTTTTTTATTTCGATATTTATATATTTGTATGTTTTTTTATTTTATTTTAAAAATTCAACGTGAAATTATAAAACTAAGTTGTAACACCTAACATACTTTTAATTTTAGTTTAGTTTTTTATTCTTCATGGATTTGTAGAAAAATCCCTTTCAACTAATACCTAACTGCATTAAAAGGCTTTTTAATGTTTTCCAGTTCAATAACATAAATAAATATGTATGTATGTATGTATATTGAAGCTGCATATATAAGAATGTAAATGTTAATAAATTCCTAATATTGTTTACACATACTTTTCGGTGTATATTATGATTCATTTTATAGTATCTCGGAAAATACTGATGTGCCTTTTTGGCATTACATTCTTCACATTGTCGTGTAGAATTCGAGTTATTTTGTATGATCTAGGTACCTATAACCTGGCAGTTGGACTGAAGAGCATTTTTAGTCACATGCTTATATCATTACATCCATTTTTATAGAAAACTTCAACTTAACATGTTGAAAGCATGTACATTAAGGTTATGATTTTTTTTAGATTTAAAACCCTGTGGTGGCAAACGATGAGCTTTTGTATGAAAACTACAAAAATTACTACAATTCTGGTACGGAATAAAAAAAACCTTCCCCGCAAAATAGCTTTTAGTTTAATGGAAGTTGCATATTTTTTATATGGTAATGAATAAGGAATACAAAGTATTTATATACATATACATATACATATTTTTTAGATTTCTAAATTACTATTTAAGAAAAAAAAAGTTTCTAATTAGTAAAAATCCAATTATTGGGTTTTTTAAGAGCAGCGGTCACCTCTCGGCAGTAGGCGGCATACCCTCCGAGTGTATTTCTGCCATGAAAAAGCTTCTCACAAATAATGCATTCGCCGTTCGGAGCCGGCATAAAACTGTAGGTCCACCCAATTAGTAGGAAAAGCAAAATGGAGCACACTCGAATTGGGAGAGAAGCTCGGCCATAAAACTCGTCAGAGTTATAATAGCGCCATTGTATTATATTATTATTATTTAAGAACTTGTGGTTGAGATACTTGTCACTTTTGCAAGTGCTGTGGAGCTCTTCCATTAATTTCACAGCTCTCTCAGCCACAACATTTGTACGAGGCACATCAAGCACAGAGCGTTCATTTACCCAGTGAGTGGTGAAAGATTTTAGTGCCTTAGCGCAATTCAGTTCAGCGATAGCGGCCTGTAAGTCATCGTATGTGACCTCTGAATAATGCTGATTTGAAAACCTTGACTTTACCCATTCAGTTGCAATAAAATCGCAAGTAAATTTGAGCCGAGTTCTCCAATTCGTTAAGAGAAAAAGTGAAGCAAAGTGAAATAGTTGAAAGTAGTTTTTTTATTTAAATTATTAAATTCTTCAATTTAAAGAGTTATATTTACTAATAGAACTCCTTTGTCTCTTCTATATCCTTTTTGATTCCCTTATGAATTTGACATATTTTGTGTCAAATGTACGTACACATCGTGTGATCCTAGCTTAAGAATATTTAAAATTTTATTAAAGTAAAATGCATTTATTACATATACAGAACGTTTTCCGGTTGGAAGAAGCGATTTCGGTTAGCTTCGGCATTTTTTGAGTTTTGCCCTGCAATACCTAAAAACTGTAAAATAAATTCGATTTTGCGAGGGTTTTTATAAAAACGAAAAAATAACATCAGAAATGTAATAAGTAGCAGAAAGCTCATCGTTTGCCACCACAGGAAAAATATAATTCAAAACAAGTAAGAGCGCAGCTGTCTTCGGCCGTACCGAAGACTTAATACCTTTGATGAATGGGGAAATGAAAAGTTGCATAGTCTGAAATTGTTTAATTTATACTTTCATTCTGTGAGTTATTTATGCAAAGATTCACTAGAAAAAGTTTCATGATTTAAATGGAGAATTTATACCCCAAAATGTCCGTATCTGAACAATCGGTTGTATGGGAGCTATATGTTTTATTGGTCCGATCTTGAAAATTTTCGGTAACATTATTGAGGTCAATATGAGTACAAATACTACAAATTTTCATGTCTTTAGCTCTTTAAATGAAGAAATTATACCCCGAAGTGTGTATATCTGAACAATCGGTTGTATGGCAGCTATATGTTATAATGGTCCGATCTTGACAAATTTCGGTAACATTATTTAGGTTCATATGGGTACAAATACTTCAAAGTTTCATTCCCTCAGCTGTTTAAATGGAGAAGTTATACCCCAAATTGTCCATATCTGAACAATCGGTTGTGTGGCAGCTATATGTTATAGTGGTCCGATTCGGCCGATTCCGACAAATGAACAGCTTCTCCTAAATACAAAATCACATTCCGAATTTCAAGCAGATATCTCAAAAACTGAGGGACTAGTTTGCGATCAAACAGACAGACAGACAGACAGACAGACAGACAGACGGACATGGCTTAATCGACTCAGCTTATGATCCTGATCATATTGGTATATATTTTGGTACACTCAAAAAAAAATTTCTCTCGATCAAAGACATAATTTTCCTTATTTTGAACACGCGTTCCAATACAAAATTTTTTTTGTTTTGTGTAAATTTTCTCAAAAATGTGGAAAAAACATAAAAAAACATTCAAACAAATTCGTTGCCATGGGGATTTGTATGGGAATTTAATTTCTCAAAATTAAAGAAATCAAGTCTTCAAAACAAGGAAAGTTGGGAATGAAATGGCGCTTAAGAAATTTTTCATTATTTTAATGTATGAATTTTTTCAAAACAAGTATATGAAACCATGGTAACGCATGTAACAACAATATTTTATAAACCTTTTAACATGTTTTAAGGAAAATTTACTCAAAACAAAGAAAGTAGTGTTCAAAATAGGTAAACAATTTCTTTGACCCCTCCATATATTTTTTTTCTCTCAGTGTAGGTCTGCCACGCCTCCTTCTGGTACTTTCACCATTCGTGTTTTGGCACTAAGTTATAATACCATTTCATTCCCATGAAAGGTATAAAAATTATAAAAGAATTATAACCCTAATGCATAGGTGGCCAGGATTTAAGCGTAAGGGAGCCACACGACAACAGCATCAGTAAAAAATCCAACAACCTTCTTCTCGGAATTATAAAAATATTATTTTGCCAAATAACGGTTTATTGCAACAACATGTATGTACTTATGTATGTACATACAGATATGCTGCAGCTAGGCATTCAAATATTTTGCTAAACAACATAAACGAGGTAGCAGATATAAATGTACATCATACATATGTACATACATATGTATGTATGTATGTATGAAGACGTAACTACACAATGAATGTCGAAGCTGAATCTACGCAATGAATGTCGGTCGATGCTGGACCGTTAGGTTTGAGTGCTCGCCGCGACAACGATTTCTGTGAAAAAAGAAATGTGCGTTATTCTGTCGAAATTGATTTGCTTGTTGTTGGGAGCCACTCGGAGCCACTGCGATGTTGTTGGGAGACAAACGGAGTCACTGGAGCCATTGGCTGGTCATCTATGCCCTAATGTACATACATACATACATATATGTGTGCATGTCTGCAATTTCACTACTTAAATTTAATTTCTTATTTTGCTTTTGTTCGATGTCTACACAGTGTATAAACGAAACTTTAATCTGTTCGGCCTGTCCTTCATCGAAAGCTCAGTGCGTCGTTGAAGACTTTTGGGAAAACAGGTTTGAAGTTTGGAATTGTATTTCTCCAAAACTTCTGATTAGTTTTAGGGAACTAACCGATTATAACCGTTTTTCGATTACAATTATTGATAAATTAATACGTAGTACCCCAAGAGGACAAACAAGCTAATTTTTTATACATACTATGTATGTGTGTTCGTTTTTATTATAATAATAAAAAATCGTCATTTCAGCGAAAAAATCGTCAATATTTTGTTGCTATCTCATCTTTACTAAAAACACGTTATAAACAAAAAAAGTGTCGGCTTTCCACTAAGAAAGCGCACCACGAAAAAAAATTACTTTTTCAGGGGCTCTCAGATATCTCAAAACTGAAATCAAAACTTGCAGGTAGTTTACAGTTTACGAGATAATTACCCCAGAAAGAGAATTACGTCGGCTGAGGATTATTTTTTTACAGCGCGGCTGAAGGCGGCCAACGCAAAATGTTGTTCTACACACATACATATATGCATTTGCTCGTTTTAATACGTGCTTTTATCTCAGCAATAGATCGCAGTTTTCGTGTTTTGTTTGGTAAATTTTAAAATTTTAACAACAAATATCTTGTAAAATACAAGCCTCCGGAAATTTTTGAGAGAGCCCCTCTACCCCCCTGAAATAGTTATTTATTTCGGGGCATTGTTCCTTAATGTAAAATTTTCCCAAAAACAATTTTAAAGAGGTGCGAATTCATACAAATTCGTATATAAATGCAATCATATTTCAAAAAGCTGTGCACTTTTATCTACACAATGCGCTTACTTATATAATAAAATAAATAAATAACATCATCAATCATTCATTAATATTAATTCATAACATTTTGCCTTGAAAAATAATTTACAAAATATAAGGATTTATTTCATGAAGATAACCATTTAATTATTGTACTGAGATGGTTTAAATTTTTAATAATGCCACTTTCCTTAAAAAAATATATAATAAACGAAAAAATCGTCATTTATTGGGAAAAATCGTCAAATCATTGCTTAGAAAAATCGTCAAAAGGACGATAAAATCGTCAATTCGGCAACGCTGGCTGGAGGGAACGTTTATTGCGACTGAAAAGGCAGTAACTGTGTAACCTAATACAAACGCACGCCGTCAATTTACTGTCAAAAATTTCTCATGCCCATACAACTTGTATGGGAGTAACCGAAATTGAACGGCGTGCGTAAAAAGCAAACTCGACGCCCAATTTTTGTTTTGCGTGACAGTTGAAATTAAGCATTGTGGGTGATTGTTTGCAAAAAAATTGACACTTGCTTTTGATATCGCGTGTGTTAGATACATATTCCACAAAATAAGGGGCCTATTATGAATTAATACGATACACGCTAAACGCTTGCAGTCGGGTAATTCGTATTACGAAATAATTTCTGTCGTGTGAAACCCGATAGACTGTAATGGAAATAAAGTTAACGCATAACTTATTGAACCCTAAACAAATGTCATTCACGATAGTGCACCTAGCGGGCGTGTGGAATTCATAATATGGAAACTCATTTTATACGATACGCTTGCAAGCGGCCGATAGCTATCGTATGACAGTCCATAATAAGGGGGTAAGATTTTCTCTGATTTTCTATATTTTTCTATTTCTTTATCTGTACACGCACGCAAGTCAATTTCGGTTCAACGCATATGAAAAATTTGCGTGCGTGCGTTAATTGACGACTTGCGTTTGTATTAGGTTACACAGTAATTCTCAACTTCGATTATTTCCTTTCGATTATTTTCGACTTGAGAGGAAAAAGGTTAATCGAGAAAATAATCAAAAGGAAAAAACCGATACATTTTAACCGTTAACCGAAAGAAATTAACCGATTATAATCGTTTTTCCGGTTATAGTTGCCATCCCTAACCGTTTGACACAACTCGCGTAGCTAGCGCGGTAGCTCAGCTGTAAGATGCTTGGCTTCCAATTTAAGTGAAGGTGGTTCAAGTCCAGGGCCCTATTCCACAAAGAAACTTATCAACTTTGCACTTTGCACTATCGATTTTATTGCAAAGTGAAAAGTGTTTCTGTTCCACAATATTCTTTGCAAATCTCACTATGCGTTGCGCTTAGTTTTGCAAAGTCTTTGCTAACGGAACATATTTTTGCAAAGACTTCACTCTCTGCAAAGTCTTTGCGTTCTATTGAAAAGTCAGCGTGCAAGGTGTTCCACAAAGCATTGAAACGTCTTTGCATTTGTTTTGATTCTTTTCACTTTGCATTGTGTGGTTATGAGCCGAAAAATAAAAATAGAGAAAAAATTAGCCGTACTAAAGCTAATTAAAGAAAAAAGGATATTTGCTTGCTTTCAAAACAATAAAGTAAGTATGTTTTTATAAAATTATTGTGAGTATTTAGAACATATTGAAGCTTATATTTCATTTTGAAGGTTAATAAATTAGATAAGCAGACAGCCTGGGAGGAAGTTTTAAATAAAGCCCAGTCACTGCATGGCGTCGGCCCAAAAAACATGGACTTATGCGAGGGATAGCTTCACTGTTATAAATATTGGAATATTTTTAAAACTTTGATTTGGTTTGAAAGAAATTTAAAACTTTTTTTGGGTTAAATTTTGAACCTTCGAAATTTTAAAAGTTTGTTATGCTTTTTTGGTTTAAAATTCAAACTTACAAAAGTTTAAATACTTCTAAGTATTTTTTGGAATAAATTTCATACTTTTTTGGTTTAAATCTTACATTTTTTCTCATTTAAACTTTTAAGGTTTAAATTTTAAACTTTTATTGGAAAAGTATTAATTCTGACGCCCCTATTATAGTTATTAGACAATTTGAATGAACGACTGTGTGGCGTTGTTTGAATGGAGAAAAAAATAAACAAAATAATTATGGAAACAGATAAAATGAAGAAGGAAGAAAAGGAGAAACGGAGGATAGGAAAAGATGAAATATTGGAAAGGATGAAGGGGATGTTGGGGGCAGAACAATATGGAAGAAAAGGAGAAAAATAAGGTAGGAAAGAAGATAGGGAAAAGCATGAAGAGGATTTGGGAGCAGACATTTTTTTTTAATTTAAACCAAAACAAGTAAGGAAGCCTAAGTTCGAGTGGAATCGAACATTAGATACTCAGCTGTATGCTTTCATTGTTTGTTGTTTGATGTACTTTATATAAAGCGAGTGCTGCATAAAGTGGGCGTAGCCACGCCCATTTTAAAATTTTTTATCAGTCATCCAACCAAGCATATGAATATTATTCTTTGTGCAAAATGTCATTCCTTTATGACTTATAGTTACAAAGATGTCACATTACACATTCCCAAAGAGTGTTCCAGAAATATCTATTAAAAAGTAGGCGTGGTCATAAACCGATTTCAATAAATTGTTGCGTGTCTATTAACAGAAGTTGTAAAAGTGTATAAACCAAGTTTCGTCATAATATCTCAATTATTTGTCGAGTTATGGGCTCCGAAATCTCGTAGATTCCTTTGTATAAAATGAGGCGGTGCCACGCCCATTTTCCAAAATTTTTATATTTTTTGTTTCCGGTCTATTGTAGAACTTATGCCACAAAATTTCAATTAATTATCTTTAAATTCAATGAATTATCTTTATATATCGCTTAAAATGTTTTTATTAGGCCACTCTATAGTTCCCATACATAAAAGTGGGCGTGGTCGTCAAACCGATTTCGCTAAAATTTTGAACATGTATAGAAATCTCGTATATTCCTACTTCTAAAAGGAGTGCGGTGCCACGCCCATTTTCCAAAATTTTTGTGTTTTTTGTTTTATGTCCATAGTTGGACTCATGTGACAAAATTTCAGTGATAGATCTTTATATTTGACAGAGTTATGGCTTAAAATGTTTTTATTAGGCCACTCTATAGTTCCCATATATAAAAGTGGACGTGGCCGTCAGCCGATTTTAACAATTTTCTGTCTAAAGGTTTGCCTAAGTAAGTAAATCACGCGTACCAAATTTCATCGATATATCTTCAATGGTTTCTGAGTTATGACATATAAAACTTTCAATGTTTGACGCTTAATAAGTGGGCGTGGCACCGCCCATTTTCCAAAATTTCACCAAATTTCTTCATAAGGGACTGAGCTCAATACGTGGGTGAAATTTCATCGCTCTAGCTATATTAGTAGCTGAGATACCAAATTTCCAATTTTTTATATAGAGCAAAAGTGGGCGTGGTCTTGGTCCGATTTCGCCCATTTTCAATACCAACCGTCCCAGTCTCTATACTAACTTGCATTCCAAATTTCATCGAAATATCTAAATTTTTGCGCGAGTTAGTGTTTACAGACGGACGGAAGGACGGACGGACATGGCTCAATCGATTTCTCTTTTCACCCTGATCATTTTGATATATAGAAGTGTATATCTATCTCGATTATTTCATTCTGTTTGATGTGATTAAAACTATAATACTCTGTGTACTAGTACAGCTGAGTATAAAAAGGTTTACATTTTAAACTTTTGAAAGTCTTAAAATAAATCTTAATTTGGAATAAAATTTAACCTTAAAAGTTTAAAAATCTTTTAAACTTTTCAAAGTTTAAATTTTAAGAATTTATCGGTCGTGTCCTATATATCGACCAAAAAAGTTTAAAATTTATTCCAAAATTGCTTGGGCAATGGAAGAGTCGAACATTCGTAAGTAAAAAAATTTATTGCCTATACATGCAAATAATTTTATTGGTATCACTTGCTATTTTGTTTATTATTATTATAATATAGTATTTTCGTAAATAAACATTAAGTGAACTTCATATATTTGCTTTTTTTCATATTCACCAACTTTATTTAAAATGAAATCAACTTGTGTTTGGTTTAAACGGAAGCACTCATTAAAATTAAAGCTTTGTAGTCCTGAAAAATTAATGCGGTCTCTATAATTTCTTCCTATAACCGGGTCTTCACTACGTCGAACAAAAACTCACGTCTTAACATTTTGAAAAACTTCACTACACCTTTTTCAGTTTATATTCAGAAAGTTACAATTTATATTCAGAAAATTACAATTGATATTCAGAAAGTTACAATTCATATTCAGAATTTCCATTTCATATTCAGAAAGTTGAAATTCATATTCAGAATTTCCATTTCATATTCAGAAAATTACAATTCATATTCAGAAAGTTACAGTTTATATTCAGAAATTTAAAATTAATATTCAGAAAAATATAATTGATATTCAGAAATTCCATTTGATATTCAGAAAGTTGCAGTTAATATTCAGAAAATTACAATTGATATTCAGAAAGTTACAATTGATTTTCAGAAAGTTACAATTCTTATTCAGATAGTTACAATTCATATTCAGAATGTTCATTTCATATTCAGAAAGTTACAATTGATATTCAGAAAATTAAAATTAATATTCAGAAAATTACAATTGATATTCAGAAAAATACAATTGATATTCAGAAAATTAAAATTGATATTCAGAAAATTAAAATTGATATTCAGAAAATTACAATTGATATTCAGAAAATTTCACTGTACGAGTTTAAATTTTATATTGCATACATATGTGCTGATCATGGCAATTCCCGAGCTCTGTGCAATATGCAGAGCTTCAATTGATAGTAAATATTTGAAACTGGAGCAAGGTTTTTCAGAACCTTTTTTAACAATTCATTTTTTTACAGACACCGTAGATATTGAAAGGAGCACTTACAAGTCTTACTCCTTGATGAATAGGGAGCGCATTAACATTATTTTTTTACACTTTCTACATATGTATATTGTTACTATGTAAATATTTTGCGCTGTATGAAAATAAAGAATTACAATGTTCGTTGCCGTGTTTATTTGCGGAAAGGTTTTTCATTTCTGACTCTCCTTCACCCCGGGACTGTCTTCTTCATCCTCTTCCTTTCCCTCCAGGTCCAATCAGTTTTTCCAAAAGTCCGACATACATAAAGCCTGCATTCATGTGAAGCTATACAATGCATCCAACATGTTAGATTTTCCCTGAATGCAACGTATAAAAAAATACCTGAACAACTTTCTGAATATCAATTTTAATTTTCTGAATATCAATTTTAATTTTCTGAATATCAATTTTAATTTTCTGAATATCAATTTCAATTTTCTGAATATCAATTGTAATTTTCTGAATATCAATTGCAATTTTCTGAATATCAATTGTAATTTTCTGAATATGAATTGTAACTTTCTGAATATGAAATGAAGCTTCTGAATATGAATTGTAACTTTCTGAATACGAAATGTAAATTTCTGAATATCAATTGTAATTTTCTGAATATGAAATGGAAATTCTGAATATGAACTGTAACTTTCTGAATATTAACTGTAATTTTCTGAATATTAATTTTAATTTTCTGAATATCAATTGTAGTTTTCTGAATATCAATTTCAGTTTTCTGAATATGAACTGCAACTTTCTGAATATCAAATGGAAATTCTGAATATGAATTGTAATTTTCTGAATATGAAATGGAAATTCTGAATATGAATTTTAATTTTCTGAATATCAATTGCAACTTTCTGAATATAAACTGAAAAAGGTGTAGTAATAAAAATGTGAATTTGCAAAGCGATCGTTTACCTTGCAAATTTTTGACAAACTTATCTATTTCGGCTTTGCAAACATAGAATTTACAGTTTTTGAGGAACGAAAGAGCGCATTTATTTGCAAAGTCTTTGCAAATTACACTTTTCAATAGTAGCTTTGCACTTTGCACAAGAGAACGTACGTGGAACAGAAATCGAAAAGAGAGTACAAAAACTGCAAAGACTTTTCAAATTACACTTTTCAAATCAACTTATAACTTATCAAATTTTACAATTCTGTGGAACACAAAGTTTTGCAAATTGACGAAAAATTTGCAAAGTGCAAGGTGAAAAGTTGATAAGTTGTTTTGTGGAATAGGGCCCAGGTCGAGCCAGTTTTTTTGTTCCTTTTTTTTCTATTAAATAATTTTCTTTATAATTTTTTATTAAATAAAAGTGCCACCCGAATATCGGGAATTACAAACTAATTAATTATTAAAATAAAAACGACCAAACAACCAATATAAAAACCAATCGGATGAGCCTGCCGATAAACAAAATCTAATAACAAGAACAAGCATTGCCTTTTCTATAAATAGAATTTGTACAAACAAAAACACACAACCACATGTATGTACATGCGATAGTTTTCATTGTAATATCCCTGCAAAAAAATGTGCGATTATTCCCGATATACATAGATTTGTCCCGGATTGATTTCTTTCGGGAACAATCGGTCCACAATTAGTCCCCGATTGTTCCCGAACGGGTATAAATGTAGACTAATTGTGGACCAATTGTTCCCGAACGGGTATAAATCTAGATTGATTATATGTAGAATTTTACAAAAATATTCAATGTAGGTATGTATTGAAAAAACAATAGGTAAAACTAATTCAACATGCTTTCTTTTAATAACAATGATGAATAATAATTTTGACAAAATTTTACCAAAAATATCCATTGAAAAATCAATTACGATTATACACTGAAAATGACTATTTAAAAAATTTTAATTTATTGAATAGATTCTTTTACAAAAGTAAAACTTATTGTATAATTTTTATTTAAATAATATATATTTTATAATTTTTAAAGATTGTTATAAAAAATAGCGTTGGCTTGCAACTTTGAAAAATTCCTCACATATCTTTTACACTCGCATAATGCATTCTCAAAACAATAAATATTTGGAGAAAATACTTAATTTTTTTAAAAGATTTTACTACAAGATTATTCGATTATAAACTCTTCTAATATATATAACAATTTATAATTTTTAGACATTTTCATAAAAAATAGCCTTGGCTTACAACTTTGGATGAAAGCGATTAATCTACATTTGTACCCGTTCGCTCCATATAAAGGGATGTAAAATTGTATTAGTCGCATTCTCCCTTACGATTGATCCCGGACACGTCCCGGATTAATCGCATTTTTTCAGGGATGTATTTTCAAATTCGCTTCTCATATGATATGTATATGAAACTTGATATTTGTTGCTTTCGAGCCAATATAAATTGAAAACACAATTATTTGAAATATTGAACAAGATGTAAGAAGTTAACTTCTATCACGTGTACTATGCTACAAGCGGGTTTTTTTGTTATGTTCGACTAACTGTTAGGTACTCCATCAATTAATCCAATGTGGGTACTCCATGGATTAATTTGATTGTTATGCGGGACTGGAGAACTTTGAGAGCTTGCCATGAAAAACAGCGTAGCAAGTTTTTATTTCTTCTTAAGGTTTTATATAAAGCGTACCATAACTTTGATATTGTCGAGTTTTGGTATTGATCGTTCAATCCAAACAGAAGTTAGCATACAACTGAAGTTTCATATTGAGTTTAAGCTTTGAGAGCTTCTCCTCCAAAACACAGTTTTCAGACTTAGTACAGTATTGTTTGGAAGCGTCGATATGACCTATAAAAAAGAAACATTTTAAGGCGCTCCTGAAATTTTTTAAATTTTGAGTTGTGTCACTTTATGATTTAGGGTGCATATGTGTAAATATTCTTGAAATGGCTTAGTAACTATTGTATTTTTCCTAACTGTGCACATTCAAAAACACGAACTACATACACACTTACATAGGTGTATGGTAATTTAATATTCATAAATTTTAATAAGTGAGATAATTTCACGTACATTGTATTTCTTACATATGTATTCTAAATTATTAATACAATTTTTACAGTGAGCCTTGGAAAAAGTCCGTAAAATACACTCTGTATTACTGTTTTTCATAATAATCACATATGTATGTATGTATGTAGAACCCTAAACCCTTGAGAGACTTACATATAATACACATTAAAGTCGTGTAGCGTAAAGTTTAAGAGTCTTCAGATTTACATCTATACTAATCTATACTCTATACTAATTATATAAAATTGATTGTATGGAAAATGTATGTAACGCGATAACTAAAAAAGTACTGGACCGATTTTAATAATTCTTTTTTTAAAATGTCATAAATTGCGAATTCTAGACAACCATGTACTGTTTTTGCGCATTTCTGAGACTTTAATACCTTTTTCCCGTTTTTAAATTTCAAAAAACTCAAAAAAGCGCAAGCATAGACAGATTCGTTTGGTCATTTGCCGTGGAGGCGTCGCAGTCGTGCCAGGCAGCGCAGCGTAGACGACTCATATGTTTGTTTTTGCACAGTTTGTTGTTTGTCTCGGTGGATATCAAAAACCTGTTTACACGTGCATAATATGCTATAACTCAAGGACGCCTGCACCTACACCTACAATATTGGCATCAAATGAAAGGTGTTGAGCAGGACTTCTACATAGATTTATGTTCATTGTGATGCCTAGACATCCTCTCCAGATATGGGTTAAAATGTGTACCCGGGCTTTAACACATACCTAAGTATTTTCATTGTTATTTCCATGCCGGGTCTCCAGATATGGGCCAAAACGTGGACGCGGATGACCACGGAATGTGTCTGAGCGATATTGGTATCGAATGAAAGGTCTTGATCTGGACTTCAACATAGAGCTCTTTTAATAGTGATGCCTAGGCCGGGTCTCCAGATATGGGTCAACACGTGGACCCGGATGACCCATGAATATTTCTGAGCGATATTGGTACCAAATGAAAGGTCTTGATGAGGACTTCGACATAGAACTATTTTATTTGTAATGCCTAGGCCGGGTTCCCAAATATGGGTCAAATAGTAACCACGGATTAACCGGGAATGTTTCTGAGCAATACTGGTATCAAATGAAAGATTTTGAACAGGGATTTTACATGGAGCTCTATTTATAATAATTCCTAGGCCGGGTCTCCAGATATCGGTGAAAACGAAGATCCGGGTGGCCCGGAATGTTTCTGAGCAATATTGGTATCAAATGAAATGTGTTGGGAACGGCGTCAACATGGAGCTATTTTCATAGTGATGTCTAGACCAGGTCATCAAGTGGACCCAGATAACCCCGGAATTACTTAACTTAACTTGACTTGACTTGACTTGACTTGACTTGACTAGACTTGACTTGATTTGACTTGACTTGACTTGACTTGACTTGACTTGACTTGATTTGATTTGACTTGACTTGACTTGACTTGACTTGACTTGACTTGACTTGACTTGACTTGACTTGACTTGACTTGACTTGACTTGACTTGACTTGACTTGACTTGACTTGACTTGACTTGACTTGACTTGACTTGACTTGACTTGACTTGACTTGACTTGACTTGACTTGACTTGACTTGACTTGACTTGACTTGACTTGACTTGACTTGACTTGACTTGACTTGACTTGACTTGACTTGACTTGACTTGACTTGACTTGACTTGACTAGACTTGACATAGCTAGACTTGACTTGACCTGACCTGACTTGACTTGACTTGACTTGAATTGACTTAACTTGACTTGGATTACCTATTATTCGTCATTGCGAAGCAACGGGTATTTGCTAGTATGTATATATTTCTTGTTAAATTTAACTTACGCGTGAAACTTCAAATTGGTGCTTTGGCAGTTAATTGTTTGCAAAAGATGTCCCTCCTATACCGGTTTAGGTTTTATTTCCAAACCTAAAATAATTGTGGATTTTCGGGTTTTTTTTATATTATATATGTAGTATGTATATGTACATATGTAATGTAAAATTAGTAATAATTCCTCCTTCTAACAATCTACTACAGGGTTTTTTTTACATCGCAGTTGCATTTGTTTTTCCTTATAGAAATTCCATGATTATCTTAAACGTATTTTTTTTTTTAATATTTTTCAGGTGAAAAAAATAAGAATTTTTTCTATTGTATTTATGTGTTTGTTTTAATCAAAACCGGGAGTTTTTCAATAATGTAACCTCGATGTTTGAAAAACGTCTAAAACCTAGCAAGACCAAATTTGTGTTGGAACTTTTTATTTAGTTATAAATACCTATTTATTTTGTTTAGTGTCTGGAGTAAACGTAGTGTGATATTAATATCTAAACTTAATACTTAGTACTTTCACGTTAAAATTATTTAAATTTTTTTTTTGCTTATGCTTAAATCAGAAGGACAACTCCCATTTATGTACATATGTATGCATGGATAGGTATTTTAAGTACTGTAATTTATTATGTAAGTATATCTGCATATGCACGTATGTATGTACATGCATACTTAAGTACATACATACATATATATGTATGGATTATGTGTAACATCACTAAAATTCACATATGTATGTATACATATATATGTACATATGTACTTAAGTATGCATGTACATACATACGTGCATATGTTTGTATATACATAATTACATATATGAATATGTACATATGTACATACATATGTACCTATAATGCAAATAATGAAATAAGTACCTATGTATGACACCATGACTCAATACAATATATTTATCAAATATTTAATTAATTAAGCTCAAAATAACCTAAATATGTACATACCTACATATGTATATATTTTATTATTGCTGACGAACTATTCGCATGATTATATTTATGTACCTACATTAAGGTGGAGTGAAAATTTTTTTTTGGAAATTCAATTTGTTCCAAAGCCAGAACGGCACCTTTCTAGCCCAGAAATAAGCCTGTAAAATCTTATTGACCTACTCGCATGTTTAGAGTTGCTCCCAGCCCCACAAAGTTGGAAAAAATAGCACGATCTGGTACAAATGTGAAATTTCTAAAATTATAAAATCAAAAAACCAAATATGATTATTGATAAACATGGCTAAGCTGAGTATTAAAGTGAATTTTTTTTTGGAAACAACAAAAGTTGTTAAAGGTCAAAGTTTATATTATGCATTTTTTAAATTGCAATTACTTAAAAACTACTGAACCAATTTCAAATATAGGTATTTTGATTCCCGAATTCAGATTTTAACCACGGCGAAACATTATTTTGACATTACACTCTACCAATTACAATAACAAAATACATGGGAAAGTTCTGAATTCGCCAGCGAGCCTACCTGGTAAATCTGCCTTGGTAGAGTGCAAGGCAAATTCTTTATGGTAGTGGCACGGCGAATTCGGCAATATTCGCCTCGATTCGCTTTCAATTTTTGTCCAATAATTGGATTTTTACTAAGTAGAAAAAAATTTTTTTTCTTTGGTGTTTGCTCGGACTGGGGTTTGCACCCGAGACTAGAGGTCGGAAACTATCTATAGTCAGCACCATCGATAGTGTACGATAGTTTTTTGCAAACTATCGATAGTATATCGATAGTTGACGATAGTGTCGGGTGATTTGGGAGAGTCTACGGCTACGCTCACACTCAGTGATGCCGTTTTGATACAATCGTATCAAATGTGATACTTTTTTAAGCCGAAGATACGTAGATACTTTTTATTTTGCCGTAGAACAAATTTGATACATTTTTAATCCGTATCAAATAATTTTGATACAATTTAATCAAAATCAAAGAATATTAACCGATTCTTCTTCATTTTTAAGATTTTCTTAAAAAATTTAACAACCTGTAAATACCACGAAAAACATGTATTGTGAAGGTCTTTGAAAATACAAAAAAGGGCAATATTTTATCAAACTTTATAGTAGGCATCACTGCCCATGGAAGGAATATGCACGGCTCACTAAAGCTAGCCACATATGACGGCAGAAAACGCGCGTCTTCATGTATGCACATTGCCCGAAATACAAGGAAATAGAGGGTTTTTGTAAAAAAATTTTTGGTGATACGAAAAAAAAAATGGTCGTATCAAATTGTTACACGGGTTAAAAGCTCGAAAACAGCTTTCTTGATTAATTGAAGTGTTTTTTTCCAAAAAATTTTCGGTGATACGAAAAAAACCAAGAAGGTATAAATTTTTGATACCAAATTTTTTGAGGCTGCGGCAACACTGCTCACACTGTAACCGCCTTTTGCCGTCCGCCAGCAAACACATCCACAAACACATCTGTTTTAAATGAGCTCACCCGATTTCACCCGAATGTAAACAAACTTTGCCCACCTGTCCTGGTCTTAAAGTGCAGACATTGGTAGCTTATCTGTAACCTTATAAAACAGCTGATTCAACCAACCTTACGACAAGCTGTGTTACTAGTCATTGGTGCCTTATCGTAATTCTGTAGCTGTATCGTTAACTTACAGACCAATTGGATTTAGGGTTGCTAACCAAAGCGAATTTACATCATGGCCAATAGTAATGGGCGAGTCCCAACCGAATTCAGATTTTAACAAGGAGAAATATTATTTTGACATTGCAATATACCAATTACAATAACAAAATACATGGGAAATTTCTGAATTCGCCTATGCGCCTACCTTCCAAGATCTGCCTCGGCAAGTGTCAGCTGTTTACAGATTTACGGCACCACTAACAGCTCACATGGATAGCGATAAAGTTACAATAAGGTTAACGATACTGAAATACTTATGAGTCACCAATGTCTGAACCTTTATTCTTACCAATACATGAAAGTAATAGAAGATGGTCCAATAAAACTTGTTTCAGTACATTGTTTTGTTTTATTTATTTATTAGCCATTTATTCTTGTTCAAAAAAATTAATATATTAACCAGAGGCCATAACAATTATAACAAATAAATATAAAAATCACTTGATAACAATTATTAAGCAATGGAAAAATTTTTCCATCATCAATAACAATTACTCAAAGATCGATCATAATTGTTATGAGCAATTGATATTTTTTTCGATGTTCCATAACAATTTCTGGATGATGGATATTTTTTAGATCAGTTCATAATTAATTAAGACTCGACCAAATGATAGCCCTAGCCAAGCGCTTTCATTTGATACCCATTTTGCGGTGTTCGGTATTCTATATTCGTATTCCGTATCCATATTTATCCGCTTTTCCACAATTATGAGCTGACTCAGTTATCGATAAATTTATCGAAATATATCGTAGTCCAAATAAAACCTGGGGTCATCCCCTTTCGTTTGATACCTATATTGTAGTGCAATTTTAATGTTTTTGGGCAATCACATTTTGGCCGATAAATCAGTTATCGATAAATTTATCGAAATATATCGAAGTCCAACTGAAACCTGGGGTCATCCCCTTTCGTTTGATACCTATATTGTAGTGTAATTTTAATGTTTTTGGGTAATCACATTTTAAACGACCATCCGACTAGAACGCATAGTCGTATTTATGTTGCTTTGACTACTTGCCAGTCAGCAATTCAAACCCTGCATGGAATAGTTACCGTTTGTTTGGTGCATAGTGGTCACATTTCAAATTTTCAATAAACTGTCGATAGTTCAAACGATAGTCGAAAACCATCGATAGTGTAAACGATGTTCAGAAACCATCGATAGTGACGATAGTGCCATCGATAGTTTCCGACCACTACCCGAGACCTCTGGCATAGCAGGCGAGCACTCTACCACTGTAGAACTGTAGCCAGTGATGCCGTTTTGATACAATCGTATCAAATGTGATACTTTTTTAAGCCGAAGATACGTAGATACTTTTTATTTTGCCGTAGAACAAATTTGATACATTTTTAATCCGTATCAAATAATTTTGATACAATTTAATCAAAATCAAAGAATATTAACCGATTCTTTTTCAATTTTAAGATTTTCTTAAAAATTTTAACAACCTGTGAATGCCACGAAAAACGTGTATTGTGAAGGTCTTTGAAAATACAAAAAAGAGCAATATTTTATCAAACTTTATAGTAGGCATCTCTGCCCATGGAAGGAATGAGCACGGCTCACTAAAGCTAGCAACACATGACGGCAGAAAAGGCGCGTCTTCATGTATGCACATTGCCCGAAATACAAGGAAATCGAAGGTTTTTGTAAAAAAATTTTTGGTGATACGAAAAAAAAAATGGACGTATCAAATTGTTATACGGGTTAAAAGCTCGAAAATAGCTTTCTTGATTAATTGAAGTGTTTTTTCCAAAAAATTTTCGGTGATACGAAAAAAACCATGAAGGTATCAATTTTTGATACCAAATTTTTTGAGGCTGCGGCAACACTGACTGTAGCACTGTAGACCTGTAAGCAAGGTTAGGTGAAAAAGAAAAAATGACGGAACCCATTTAGGTGAATATAGCGGACAGTAGCAGCACAGAGTTGCATTTGAATTGTTCTAAAAAACTTTAGAGCTAGGAAACAAAACAAAACTAAGTTTTAACTTCAGCTATCCTTCGTTGATCACTTAAAAACACTTTCTCAATCTGTTTTAAAGAGTGCACTTTGATATAATTATTTATTATACAAATCTACCACGATCTTAAAATATTTTTTTCACACATTTTAGCTGCGCCGGCAACCCTTTGCTGTCAATGGAACCAATTTGGTGAATTTCCCAAAATCCCATCTCAAAGCTTGCCTACAGTTCTACAGTGACTGTAGGCAAGCTTTGAGATGGGATTTTGGGAAATTCACCTCCCAAATGAACGTGGACAGAAGAGGGTTGCCAGCACAGCGAAAATATGTGAGATAAATATTTTAAGGTCGTGGTAGAATGGTGGTATATTTTAATAATATAGAAAAAAACATATGTGTATTCATTTGCATAATTAGAAAATGCTCTTTGACCTCACTATTTTATTACAAATACGACAGTTTTCTTGTTATACTCAGCTGTACTAGTACACAGAGTATTATAGTTTTGATTTCCTAACGGTGGATTGTAACAGAATGAAATAATCGAGATAGATATAGACTTATATATATCAAAATGATCAGGGTGAAAAGAGAAATCGATTGAGCCATGTCCGTCCGTCCGTCCGTCTGTCCGTCCGTCCGTCTGTCCGTCTGTACGCACGATAACTCGCGCAAAAATTGAGATATTTTGATGAAATTTGGAATGCAAGTTGGTATCAAGACAGGAACGGACGGTATTGAAAATGGGCGAAATCGGACCATGACCACGCCCACCCCCCCTATATAGTAAAAATCGGAAATTTTGTATCTCAGTAACTAATAGAGCTGGAGTGATAAAATTTCACCCACGTATTGACCTCAGGCCCTTATGAAGAAATGTGGTGAAATTTTGGAAAATGGGCGGTGCCACGCCCACTTATTAAGGGGCAAACATTGAAAGTTTTATGAGTCATAACTCAGAAACCGTTGAAGGTATATCGATGAAATTTGGTAGGCGTGATATACTTACGTAGACAAATGTTTGGACGAAAAATTGCCAAAATCGGTTGACGACCACGCCCACTTTTATATATGGGTATTATAAAGTGGCCTAATAAAAACATTTTAAGCCATATCTCTGTCAAATATAAAGATATATCATTGAAATTTTATGGCAGGAGTCCAACTATGGACATAAAACAAAAAACACAAAAATTTTGGAAAATGGGCGTGGCACCGCCTCTTTTTAGAAACAGGAATATACGAGATTTCTTAGCCCATAACTCGACAAATAATTTATATATAATGACGAAACTTGGTGTGTACACTTTTATTACTTGTAGTAATACATGTTTAAAATTTTAGCGAAATCGGTTGACGACCACGCCCACTTTTATATATGGGAACTATAAAGGGGCCTAATGAAAACATTTTAAGCGATATTTTTGTCAAATATAAAGATAATTCATTGAAATTGTGTGGCATGAGTTCTACAGTAGACCGGAAACAAAAAGTATAAAAATTTTGGAAAATGGGCATGGCACCGCCTCTTTTTAGACAACGGAATCTACGAGATTTCGGAGCCCATACCTCGACAACTAATTGAGATATTATGACGAAACTTGGTTTATACACTTTTATAACTTGTGTTAATAGACACGCAAAAATTTATTGAAATCGGTTTATGACCACGCCTACTTTTTAACAAAGATATTTCTGGAACACCCTTTGGAAATTTGTAACGTGACATCTTTGTAACTAGAAGTCATAAAGGAATTAAATTTTGCACAAAGAATATTCATATGCTTAGTTGGATGACTTTATGCAGCACTCGCTTATATAAAATACACCGTGTTTCCATCAAACGTAAACAACAATGAAAGCATACAGCTGAGTATCTAATGTTCGATTCCACTCGAACTTAGGCTTCCTTACTTGTTTTTTTTTGTTTTCAAGTTCTAAATTTTTTAGAGCAACTGATATGCAACTCTGATGTGTGGTGTGCTGCTAATGTCCGCTATATTCACCTCCAGAAAGGACAATCATTTTTTCTTTTTCACCTAACCTTGCCTACAGATCTACAGTGCACTCTACCCACTGCACCACAGCGGTGTATGTATGTACGTATGTCGTAATGCGCAAACCTTCTATTATTGAACCATGTACTCTAGGGTGCTTTTAATTTGTATAAAAAATTTAAAAGTTCATAAAAAGACTGTGTCGCCCCCTCAATCTGTAGTAACATGGTCAAAGATATCACACATAAATTTTGGTCCCGATTGGTGGCGGTTAAGGCGTGGCGCATTGAGGTCAAAGTTCAGAAAACTCTATGAAGGGTCAAAAAATCAAAATATTTTTTTTAATTATCTAATACCCAAAATCAGTACTTCTATACCCAATGATAACAAATATAAATTTTGGTCCCGATTGATGACGGTTTACTGGTGTTTCAAGGGGGTCAAAGTTCAGGTTACCATATGCGACACTAAAAATGTAAGTCTTCTATGGCAATGTGAATATTGACCCCCTTAAAACACCACTAAACCGTCATCAATCGGAACCAAAATTTATATTTGTTATCCTTGGGTATAGAAGTATTAATTTTGGGTATTAGATAATTAAAAAAAATATTTTGATTTTTTGACCCTTCATAGAGTTTTCTGAACTTTGACCTCAATGCGCCACGCCTTAACCGCCACCAATCGGGACCAAAATTTATGTGTGATATCTTTGACCATGTTACTACAGATTGAGGGGGCGATACAGTAAAATATCGTTAATTTGAATTTTAAACGCACTCTAATGTACTCACTCCATCCAAGGCAGATCTAGGAAGGTAGGCCCGGTGGCGAATTCAGAAACTACTTTTTTTATATGCAAAGGTAGAGTGTAATGTCAAAATCCAAGCGAATTCACATCATAGCCAATAGGAATGGACGAGCCCCAAGCGAATTAAGATTTTAACCACGGCGAAATATCATTTTGACATTACACTCTACCAATTACAATAACAAAATACATGGGAAATTTCTGAATTCGCCACTGGGCCTACCTTCCTAGATCTGCCTTGACTCCATCTACTCATCGCTTAATTGAAAATTGAACTTTCAAGGCCACTGTAGAACTGTAGGCAAGCTTTGAGATGGGATTTTGGGAAATTCACCAAAATTGGTTCCATTGACAGAAAAGGGTTGCCGGCGCAGCGAAAATATGTAAAAAAAATTATTTTAAGATCGTGGTAGAGTTGTATAATAAATAATTATATCAAAGTGTACTCTTTAAAACAGATTGGGAAAGTGTTTTTAAGTAATCAACGAAGGATAGCTGAAGTTAAAAGTTAGTTTTGTTTTGTTTCCAAGCTCTAAAGTTTTTTAGAGCAATTCAAATGCAACTCTGTGCTGCTACTGTCCGCTATATTCACCTAAATGAGTTCCGTCATGCCTGAATCGCAATGTGACGTTCGGTCGGTCGCGCTTCTGACAAGTGAGTAGAAATGTATGGAAATATATGAAGCAAATCGCATTGTGACCTCAAGCGTTTGATCGTAAAATTTTTGTAATATCGTATGTTCATTGCAACCCTGTATAAAGCCTGAGTTGAACATTTCTCTACTAAGTCGGGGGTTTGACATTAAGGAAATTAAAACTGTTTTTTTTTTTTTGATAAAAAATTATGAAATTTATGAAAAAATTCAACAAAATATATTAGTGGCAGTGAACATGCTTACAATCTAACATCTAATATCGAATGTCAGTGTGAAGCGGCTTTGAGGTACGATCAACGCGCGACCGACCTAACGCCAAATTGCGATTCCGGCATCATTTTTTCTTTTTCACCTAACCTTGCCTACAGGTCTACAGTGTTCAAGGCATTCATAGTAAACTAATTGGATATGTTGGGTCCCAGTTCCGATGAATTCTAATAGTAATAAGAATATAGTGTTTTATATGCGTTAAATACATACATATGTATGTACATAGTTGCATGAAGTCAAACATGGTTATCGATTTTTTTAATTTTCGACACTAAAAACTTTATTGATAATAATTAACAAAGAGACAATTTAAATATGTTTTTAACTACATATATATGTATGTACCTAGTGTGATTTGATTGTATGAATAAGGCTGTACATAAATATTTATGTGCATAGGTATGTATGTGTGTAAATATATGTACATACCCATAAAAAAATTTAAGCATTATTTAAGAATTAAATAATAATTACAGTGACAATCAGTGAAAAAAAAACTCACATAACATCGCTTTATTCCTTCCTACTTAAAGCCAGCAAAATGGGTATTATTTTTCTTAGGTATGTAGGTGAGTAGGTAGATGCTGGTAATATTGGATGGTACATATGTACATATGTACATACTTCTTCGAAGAGTTCTTGACAGTTCCTTTTTCCTGATTATAGAATGCCTTAAGATTTACTCAATCGAATTTCAATAAGTGTAACCACAAAATTATTAATTGATGGCTGTTAATAAAACTAAAATTGTCCAAGTTCGCTATGGAACCTCACAGCGATATTACGTTGTTTATGTTTACGATTAGGGAATTTGTTTTGGATTGCGATGGTTCGAATATTTTTTGATTGTAGTTCAAGTTGTAATTATGTAGGTAATGTTTACTGCTGTTGTTGTAGTATTCATCCAGACGATACACTGTATGATTATATTTGGTCTTTGTATATCCGCACAATTTTGTCGCTCTATATATTATTTGTAATTTTCTTTCCTTTCTTTTCCAGTACCTTCATTATAGTATTGTTTTTTCTTTTGAAGACTACGTATCAGATCTATGAAATTGCCGTGATGAGTTTTCTTTCCTTACCCTTCAAACAAGTTCGTAGAGGAAATATTTACTTGTATCTTGACCAAAGTTATTTGCATTGTTTTTGTTGTTATTAATATATATTCATATGTATGTATGGATTAATATAATTTTATATTGGATGTGTATTATGGATGTTGTTGTAACATTATGGCTCACTTTAATATTACATTAGAATACATTTCCCCTTTTCAGCCCATGGGTTGTTCTTCTTATCTGGGGCGTTGATTAGAGGATCATTTTTTTCATTCTCCTCAATGAAAGATCGCATTCTGCAAAAAGAAAATTAACATTAATGAATTGTTTATTTATTTCATAAACTTATGTTTGTTTATTTGACTGGTAACGTTAAACTCGTTACGTTGCGCGATTTGGAAGTATAGTATTAGATCATGCGAAAGAAATTGAAAACTCTGCGAACTGGGTAAAAAAATGAATGAAAGTGGACATCTAAATAAAATTTCATGCACAAACTTACATATAAAATAAATGTTCCAAACTTTGGGTTCTTGGTGGCTTTTGAACATAAGATATGGTAACTGGTTACGTTACACAAATAGTGGCTACATTACCTGTGCGGTTTGGTTGTCTAAAATTTAGCTCAAATTGACTTTTTTATCCAATTTTTCTTCATACATACCCTACAAACAGATTCTAATAGGGCCCACTAACCACCCATTTTATCGTACGACTTGGGCTCGTTGTACAACAAATCGTCACATTAGTGGGCCTGTTATACACGTTTGAGAGACGGTTGGATGAAGATCAAACGATTTTGATATTTTGTCGCGTTGTACAACAAGTTGGAAGGTTAGTGGACTTCATTATTTAATTATGTTGTAAAGGCCAACTGCTTAGTAATTCATATAGTGGTATTCAGAGCTTTATGGCCGGTGAAGTGAAAAGCGAAACAAAGGTTTCCTTTTATCCTCCTACGCGTTTCGGTGCATATATGCGCCTTCCTCAGGGAGTCTGACGATCAATCAACACAACATATAAATATAAACATATACATATTTTGTTTTCTACTGTCATTCGTATGTAGGCAGTAGAAAACAAAATATGTATATGTTTATATTTATATGTTGTGTTGATTGATCGTCAGACTCCCTGAGGAAGGCGCAAATATGCACCGAAACGCGTAGGAGGATAAAAGGAAACCTTTGTTTCGCTTTTCACTTCACCGGCCATAAAGCTCTGAATACCACTATGAGCCTATACACACTTGCGACTCAATCGATTTGGTCGAATTGGACTGTTGTATTCACACTACTCCAACTATTTAGTTGAATCGGTGGCAGCTATTCACACTTGAGACTAAATAGTCGTGCGATTGACAATGACATAGTGTTGCCAATGTTCACATTTTACTCAGCAAATTTTACATTAGTGGTCTTCATATAAAGTGATGAAGTATTAAATTGTTAAAGTTTATCTGCATTCTTACATGAAAGCACCTTCTTGTCAGCTGTCAACTTGATTAATAAATAAAAAACAATAAAATAAACAAAAAGTGCATACATTATTTGGCTTTGTTTCTTATTAAACTAGCAACTAGCTGTCAAGTAAATGAAAAGAGAAAAACGGAAGGAATTACGCTCATAAAGGCGAAACGAACAGAAGTACAAGAAACGGAAAAATAGTAAAAATCAGCCATTAATAATTTTCATGAAATTTCATTTTCATTATTTCTATTTTAAAATGCGATTAATGACATTTGAAGAGAACAACAATATCAAGAAACATATGAAAACGGAAGTAAATATCCTTAGTTAGATAATTCTTGTCTATAACTACACCATTTCCAGATGGATTTTAGAAAGCGGCAACTGGATTTTAGAAAGGGGAAATTGAATCTTAGAAATGTCAATTGGATTTTAGAAAGGGGAAATTGGATTTTAGAAATGTCAATTGGATTTTAGAAAGGGGAAATGAGATTTTAGAAATGTCAATTGGATTTTAGAAAGGGGAAATTAGATTTTAGAATAGCCAAATGGATTTTAGAAAGGGAAAATTGGATTTTAGAAATGTCGATTTGATTTTAGAAAAGGGAAATTGGACTTTAGAAATAATAATTATTAATTTATACTTTCATACGCAATAAAGAATTTCTATTCGAAAAATTCTGTGTAAAATTTATTTTAAACGCACATTCTGAAATCCAATTCACGCTTTCAAAAATCCAATTTTGTTTTCTAAAATCCTTTTAACGCTTTCTAAAATCCAATTGACATTTCTAAAATCCAATTTCCCCTTTCTAAAATCCAATTGACATTTCTAAAATCCAATTTCCCCTTTCTAAAATCCAGTTAACGCTTTCTAAAATCCAATTTCCCCTTTCTAAAATCCAGTTAACGCTTTCTAAAATCCATCTGGAAATGGTGTAGTTAATAAGAAACGAACCTTTTGTTTTTAAACATTTTGAAAATATTAATTGAAATATTCAATCTCTACAATTTACCAAAAGTGAAATAAAAGTAGTGCTGTCAGCATGGCAACTCTTTCCACTACGAATATCACTGTTGCTGTTGTAGTCGTTCGACTAAATTGTCTCAAGTGTGAATACGTAGAAGGGCGCCTTGCTGATCAAGCAGTTGTACAACTGTTTCAGTTGGAATGAAATTGGGCTGCAAATCCAACTGTTTCAGTTGTACAACTAATTGAATGTAGTGTGAATGCTTCCATACATTCCCATGCAAATCAACATTCGACTAAATCATACATGGCCAGCCAATGGCCCCAGTGACTCCGTTTGTCTCCCAACAACATCGCTGTGGCTCCGAGTGGCTCCCAACAACAAGCAAATCAATTTCGACATATTAACGCACATTTCTTTTTTTCACAGAAATCGTCGTCGCGGCGAGCACTCAAACCTAACGGTCCAGCATCGACCGACGTTCATTGCGTATTTACGCCTTCATACATACATACATATGTAAATATGTATGTATGTTGTACATTTACCCTGTAAAAAAGTGTGCGACGAGTCTCTAAAAAGATTTGTCCGGGAGCGCTCTCTTTCGGGTACAATTAGTCTACAATTGTTCCCAATTGTACCCGAACGGGTACATATGTATACTAATTGTAGACGAATTGTACCCGAAAGGGTATCAAACGGGTACAATTAGTCGCACAAATGGATGTGTCGCATTTGCTACCTGTTCGGGTACAAAACGGGTACAATTGTGCGCTTTTGCTACCCGTTCGGGTACAAACTGGGTACAATTAGTCTCTTCATAGGACATGCTCAAACAAAAGAGAACACTTCAACCCATATAAAGAGATACAAATGGGTAGTAATCGCATGCTCCCTTGCGAGTTGTCCCGGATGTATCCCGGAGTGATCGCATTTTTTGCAGGGTATATCTGCTACCTCGTTTACGTTGTTTAGCAAAATATTTGAATGCCTAGCAGCATATCTACTGAAGTTTGTATGCATGTATGTACATACATACATAAGTACATGTTGTTGCAATAAACCGTTATTTGGCAAAATAATATTTTTATAATTCCGAGAAGAAGGTTGTTGCAATTTTTATTGATGTTGTTGTTGTGACTCCCTTACGCTTAAATCCTGGCCACCTATGGACTAAATCGATTGAGTCGCAAGTGTGTATAGGCTCTATATGACTTCATTATTTTTTTGTAGCTAAAGTGAAAGCATCGCTCGCATCGCGTTGAAAATAAGAAATAAAAGTGACAAAATTTAGTAAATTGCTGCAAAATTATTGCCAATATGTGCAATATTAACAAAGCGTCGGTAAAAATGATGGTTGACGATAAATCGTACTTTGAATTTAGAGGTAGGCGTACCTACGGGCGAATTCAGAAACTACTTTTTTATTTATACTTTCACATCGAAAATCTCTGGAAATATTTATAGTAGGGTACTGAAAATTGGTGTGGGGGCATATGAGATAATTACGTACTCAAAGGAAGGAAGCGATGGGTGTTGGTAAAGCAGGGATGGGCACCTCCCATACAAACTGAAACTTTCACAGGGAAAAGCTCTTTAAATATTCGTAGTAGAGTACTAAAAATTGGTGTGGGGGCATATGAGATAATTACGTACTCAAAGGATGAAAGCGATAGGTCTTAGTAAAGCAGGCATGGGCACCTCCCATATAAACTTAAACTTTCACAGCGAAAATCTCTTGAAATATTCGTAGTAGAGTATTTACAATTGGTGTGGGGGCATATGAGATAATTACGTACCCTACGGATGAAAGCGATGTCTTGGTAAAGCAGGGATTGACACCTCCCATACAAACTGAAACTTTCACAGCGAAGATCTCTGGAAACTTGACAAGGGATGACGGAAATTCGTTCCACAATACTTCTCTGGAAATATTTATACTAAGGTACTGAAAATTGGTGTGGGGCATATGAGATAATTACGTACCCTACGGAGAAAATCAAAATAAGGAAACTATCTTTGACGCAAGAATCATATTTTTTCTATGTAGCTTTTTAGGCTAGCTCAATATGCTAATATTTTTAAAAGCACGTGGTGTGAAACCCACGGGTAACCTCTAGTATGTACATGAAATTTGAAGAATTACTGCATACATTTTGCCGACGTAATAAAAGAACAAGAAGGAAGTCAAAAACTCGTTGCTAGAGCTACAAAACTATCGATGGCACTACCGAAAGTTTTTTTTCTTGCCACTAACGATATTTTTCCAATATTCCTTGTGCCTCAGACACACATGTGGTATGAATATTATAATATCAATACTATGATTTGGCTATACTATGAAAATTTTCAATTAAACTACAATATGAGGGGACACCCTGCTAGAATTGTGTGACCGAAAGTACTAACACTAGGTTTGTTTCTTATTAATCTAGCAGCTAGTTGTCAAGTGAGCAAAACGGAAAGAATTGCGCTCATAAAGAGCGAAACGAACAGAAAATCAAGAAACGGAATAATAGTAAAAATTTGCTATTAGTAATTTGAATGCTATTTTTGACTGTTAATGCTTATTTTTTCTAAAAAAACATTTAATTTTCTTTATTTCTATTTCAAAAATTCTGAAAATTTCCAAAGTAATAAATTCAAAAGTATTCGTTTGTTTATTTTTTCAACAGCTGTTTCTTACTTTGGCAGCAAATAATTTCAGCTAGGGAAAATTCCCTGCAAGAACTGTGCAGGTCATTTGACCGGTCATATGACCGGCAGGCATGACAAAAAGTTTTGGGATATTTCCTATCACATTCTTAAGGGCATCGGGAACTTTTGTGACCGTTTCATTCAGCACGTTCCCGTATGTGTATTTTCAAATTCCATTTTATCCTTATCTATCTCATTGGTTTTGAACTTGGCTACAAACACATACGAGTGCAAATGTGTTGGTAATATTATATTTTTGCAATAGTGTTAGTAATTTCGGTCACACAATTCTAGCAGGGTTTTACTAGCTGAAATTTGGAGCTGTCAATGGCTCTCTTCTGCTATTTTTTTGACTCAAGAAACGATTTGCCAGCCGAAACTTGGCTAACTATTCATAACTACCCTGCAAGAACTGTGCAGGTCATTTGACCGGTCATATGACCGGCAGGCATGACCAAAAGTTTTGGGATATTTCCTATCACATTCTTAAGGGCATCGGTAACTTTTGTGACCGTTTCATTCATCACGTTCCCGTATGTGTATTTTCAAATTCCATTCTATCCAAGGCTAATTTATAGAAGGTTAACCTACTAAACAGCTGATTTCTAACTTTTTTCAACTTTTTTTATTCATATTGTGGTGCTTATGTTAAACTTATGTCAATTTTGATCTTGACGCAATATGATTCCTACAATGACGGGCTATGATTTTGACAGAAGGACCACAGAATACACAAACAATTTACATGGAGTGTGTATGTATGTATGTACGTATATCATACTGCGAAAACCTTCTATAATTGGACCATGATTCTATCCTTATCTATCTCATCGGTTTTGAACTTGGCTAGGAACACATATGAGTGCAAATGTGTTGGTAATATTATATTTTTGTAATAGTGTTAGTACTTTCGGTCACACAATTCTAGCAGGGTAGCTACCCTGCAGGCAAAACAACTAGTTGCATACTACAATTCTACCAGTTTGAAAATGTCGGCATCTAGTTGCCCAACTATCCATTTTACTTGAAAGCAACTGGTAGTTTTAACGTGGCGATGGCCTACGAGATGGCAATTGTCTTCCCTTGCATAAGCTTCACACTAGAAAAATACCACTCAGTTTCATACCAGTAGACAACACATCAGCTTCAAACTAGAAAAATACCAGTTAAGGGTATACTAGAAGAATACCAGTCAGAATAATACTAGAACAAGTAAGGAAGCCTAAGTTCGAGTGGAATCGAACATTAGATACTCAGCTGTATGCTTTCATTGTTTGTTTGCGTTTCATGGAAACACGATGTACTTTATATACAACGAGTGCCGCATAAAGTGGGCGTAGCCACGCCCATTTTCAAAATTTTTATCATTGATCCAACTAAGCATATGAATATTATTCTTTGTGCAAAATTTCATTCCTTTATGACTTCTAATTACAAAGATGTCACGTTACAAATTCCCAAAGGGTGTTCCAGAAATATCTTTGTTAAAAAGTAGGCGTGGTCATAAACCGACTTCAATAAATTTTTGCGTGTCTATTAACACAAGCTATAAAAGTGTATAAGCCAAGTTTCGTCATAACATCTCAGTTATTTGTCGAGTTATGGGCTCCGAAATCTCGTAGATTCCTTTGTCTAAAAAGAGGCGGTGCCACGCCCATTTTCTAAACTTTTTCTATTTTTTCTTTCCGGTCTATTGTGGAACTTATGCCACAAAATTTCAATGAATTGTCTTTATATTTGACCAAGATATCGATTAAAATGTTTTTATTAGGCCACTTTATAATACCCATATATAAAAGTGGGTGTGGTCGTCAACCGATTTTGGTAATTTTTCGTCCACACATTTGCCTAAGTAAATGTATCACGCGTACCAAATTTCATCGATATATCTTTAACCGTTTCTGAGTTATGGCTTATGAAACTTTCAATATTTGCCCCTTAATAAGTGGGCGTGGCACCGCCCATTTTCCAAAATTTTTGTGGTTTTTGTTTTAGGTCCATAGTTGGACTCCTGCCACAAAATTTGAGTGACAGATCTTTATATTTGACAAAGATATCGCTTAAAATGTTTTTATTAGGCCCCTTTATAGTTCCCATATACAAAAGTGGGCGTGACCGACAACCGATTTCGACAATTTTCCGTCAAAACATTTGCCTAAGTAAGTAAATCACGCATACCAAATTTCATCGATATATCTTCAACGGTTTCTGAGTTATGACATATAAAAATTTCAATGTTTGACCCTTAATAAGTGGGCGTGGCACCGCCCATTTTCCAAAATTTCATAAAATTTCTTCATAAGGGCCTGAGCTCAATACGTGGGTGAAATTTCATCGCTCCAGCTATATTAGCGGCTGAGATACCAAATTTCCGATTTTTTCTATATAGGAAAAGTGGGCGTGGTCATGGTCCGATTTCGCCCATTTTCAATACCAACCGTCCCAGTCTCGATACCAACTTGCATTCCAAATTTCATCAAAATATCTCAATTTTTGCGCGAGTTAGAGTGCGTACGGACGGACGGATGGACGGTGCCCACGAAGCTGCTCGCGAGCACAGCGCTGTCGCAGAGCCATATATGTACACTGACGTGACGTAGCAAAGCACTGCTTCAGTCGACTTTGCCGTTGGTTGTTTTTCTTCTGAATTTTAGCTCGTGGTTGCCAGCTGCGTAATGCGCAATTATGAATGCAAGTAAATAACACTGGATCACAAAATGAAATTTTTTGTCTGTACTTTGGACGTGACTATCCTATCTATATGTAAAATCGGTCTCTGATTCCGAAAATCGGGTTCATTTTTAATTCTATGGGAAGGTTTTTGAGATATCGGCAATTTACCGTTATTTGGCCAATGGGTCCACTTAATCCAGTATATCTCTTTAACACAGTGAGTTATCTTCCTTCTCACACAAAGGAGTAAAACCGAAGGTGAAATCATTGGTTTTAAAGATATTGCCTGACAAAGTAAATTTTTTCTTCAAAAAATCGTAAAAAATCGAAAAAATTCAAATTTAATCGTCAATATTTCAGAAACTATAAGAACTAGAGAAAAATGTTATAGGAGCCGTGAAAAGGAAATTTAATTTTCTTTCGTTTTGTGTGGTATTTACAATTGGTGTGGGGGCATATGAGATAATTACGTACCCTACGGATGAAAGCGATGTCTTGGTAAAGCAGGGATTGACACCTCCCATACAAACTGAAACTTTCACAGCGAAGATCTCTGGAAACTTGACAAGGGATGACGGAAATTCGTTCCACAATACTTCTCTGGAAATATTTATACTAAGGTACTGAAAATTGGTGTGGGGCATATGAGATAATTACGTACCCTACGGAGAAAATCAAAATAAGGAAACTATCTTTGACGCAAGAATCATATTTTTTCTATGTAGCTTTTTAGGCTAGCTCAATATGCTAATATTTTTAAAAGCACGTGGTGTGAAACCCACGGGTAACCTCTAGTATGTACATGAAATTTGAAGAATTACTGCATACATTTTGCCGACGTAATAAAAGAACAAGAAGGAAGTCAAAAACTCGTTGCTAGAGCTACAAAACTATCGATGGCACTACCGAAAGTTTTTTTTCTTGCCACTAACGATATTTTTCCAATATTCCTTGTGCCTCAGACACACATGTGGTATGAATATTATAATATCAATACTATGATTTGGCTATACTATGAAAATTTTCAATTAAACTACAATATGAGGGGACACCCTGCTAGAATTGTGTGACCGAAAGTACTAACACTAGGTTTGTTTCTTATTAATCTAGCAGCTAGTTGTCAAGTGAGCAAAACGGAAAGAATTGCGCTCATAAAGAGCGAAACGAACAGAAAATCAAGAAACGGAATAATAGTAAAAATTTGCTATTAGTAATTTGAATGCTATTTTTGACTGTTAATGCTTATTTTTTCTAAAAAAACATTTAATTTTCTTTATTTCTATTTCAAAAATTCTGAAAATTTCCAAAGTAATAAATTCAAAAGTATTCGTTTGTTTATTTTTTCAACAGCTGTTTCTTACTTTGGCAGCAAATAATTTCAGCTAGGGAAAATTCCCTGCAAGAACTGTGCAGGTCATTTGACCGGTCATATGACCGGCAGGCATGACAAAAAGTTTTGGGATATTTCCTATCACATTCTTAAGGGCATCGGGAACTTTTGTGACCGTTTCATTCAGCACGTTCCCGTATGTGTATTTTCAAATTCCATTTTATCCTTATCTATCTCATTGGTTTTGAACTTGGCTACAAACACATACGAGTGCAAATGTGTTGGTAATATTATATTTTTGCAATAGTGTTAGTAATTTCGGTCACACAATTCTAGCAGGGTTTTACTAGCTGAAATTTGGAGCTGTCAATGGCTCTCTTCTGCTATTTTTTTGACTCAAGAAACGATTTGCCAGCCGAAACTTGGCTAACTATTCATAACTACCCTGCAAGAACTGTGCAGGTCATTTGACCGGTCATATGACCGGCAGGCATGACCAAAAGTTTTGGGATATTTCCTATCACATTCTTAAGGGCATCGGTAACTTTTGTGACCGTTTCATTCATCACGTTCCCGTATGTGTATTTTCAAATTCCATTCTATCCAAGGCTAATTTATAGAAGGTTAACCTACTAAACAGCTGATTTCTAACTTTTTTCAACTTTTTTTATTCATATTGTGGTGCTTATGTTAAACTTATGTCAATTTTGATCTTGACGCAATATGATTCCTACAATGACGGGCTATGATTTTGACAGAAGGACCACAGAATACACAAACAATTTACATGGAGTGTGTATGTATGTATGTACGTATATCATACTGCGAAAACCTTCTATAATTGGACCATGATTCTATCCTTATCTATCTCATCGGTTTTGAACTTGGCTAGGAACACATATGAGTGCAAATGTGTTGGTAATATTATATTTTTGTAATAGTGTTAGTACTTTCGGTCACACAATTCTAGCAGGGTAGCTACCCTGCAGGCAAAACAACTAGTTGCATACTACAATTCTACCAGTTTGAAAATGTCGGCATCTAGTTGCCCAACTATCCATTTTACTTGAAAGCAACTGGTAGTTTTAACGTGGCGATGGCCTACGAGATGGCAATTGTCTTCCCTTGCATAAGCTTCACACTAGAAAAATACCACTCAGTTTCATACCAGTAGACAACACATCAGCTTCAAACTAGAAAAATACCAGTTAAGGGTATACTAGAAGAATACCAGTCAGAATAATACTAGAACAAGTAAGGAAGCCTAAGTTCGAGTGGAATCGAACATTAGATACTCAGCTGTATGCTTTCATTGTTTGTTTGCGTTTCATGGAAACACGATGTACTTTATATACAACGAGTGCCGCATAAAGTGGGCGTAGCCACGCCCATTTTCAAAATTTTTATCATTGATCCAACTAAGCATATGAATATTATTCTTTGTGCAAAATTTCATTCCTTTATGACTTCTAATTACAAAGATGTCACGTTACAAATTCCCAAAGGGTGTTCCAGAAATATCTTTGTTAAAAAGTAGGCGTGGTCATAAACCGACTTCAATAAATTTTTGCGTGTCTATTAACACAAGCTATAAAAGTGTATAAGCCAAGTTTCGTCATAACATCTCAGTTATTTGTCGAGTTATGGGCTCCGAAATCTCGTAGATTCCTTTGTCTAAAAAGAGGCGGTGCCACGCCCATTTTCTAAACTTTTTCTATTTTTTCTTTCCGGTCTATTGTGGAACTTATGCCACAAAATTTCAATGAATTGTCTTTATATTTGACCAAGATATCGATTAAAATGTTTTTATTAGGCCACTTTATAATACCCATATATAAAAGTGGGTGTGGTCGTCAACCGATTTTGGTAATTTTTCGTCCACACATTTGCCTAAGTAAATGTATCACGCGTACCAAATTTCATCGATATATCTTTAACCGTTTCTGAGTTATGGCTTATGAAACTTTCAATATTTGCCCCTTAATAAGTGGGCGTGGCACCGCCCATTTTCCAAAATTTTTGTGGTTTTTGTTTTAGGTCCATAGTTGGACTCCTGCCACAAAATTTGAGTGACAGATCTTTATATTTGACAAAGATATCGCTTAAAATGTTTTTATTAGGCCCCTTTATAGTTCCCATATACAAAAGTGGGCGTGACCGACAACCGATTTCGACAATTTTCCGTCAAAACATTTGCCTAAGTAAGTAAATCACGCATACCAAATTTCATCGATATATCTTCAACGGTTTCTGAGTTATGACATATAAAAATTTCAATGTTTGACCCTTAATAAGTGGGCGTGGCACCGCCCATTTTCCAAAATTTCATAAAATTTCTTCATAAGGGCCTGAGCTCAATACGTGGGTGAAATTTCATCGCTCCAGCTATATTAGCGGCTGAGATACCAAATTTCCGATTTTTTCTATATAGGAAAAGTGGGCGTGGTCATGGTCCGATTTCGCCCATTTTCAATACCAACCGTCCCAGTCTCGATACCAACTTGCATTCCAAATTTCATCAAAATATCTCAATTTTTGCGCGAGTTAGAGTGCGTACGGACGGACGGATGGACGGTGCCCACGAAGCTGCTCGCGAGCACAGCGCTGTCGCAGAGCCATATATGTACACTGACGTGACGTAGCAAAGCACTGCTTCAGTCGACTTTGCCGTTGGTTGTTTTTCTTCTGAATTTTAGCTCGTGGTTGCCAGCTGCGTAATGCGCAATTATGAATGCAAGTAAATAACACTGGATCACAAAATGAAATTTTTTGTCTGTACTTTGGACGTGACTATCCTATCTATATGTAAAATCGGTCTCTGATTCCGAAAATCGGGTTCATTTTTAATTCTATGGGAAGGTTTTTGAGATATCGGCAATTTACCGTTATTTGGCCAATGGGTCCACTTAATCCAGTATATCTCTTTAACACAGTGAGTTATCTTCCTTCTCACACAAAGGAGTAAAACCGAAGGTGAAATCATTGGTTTTAAAGATATTGCCTGACAAAGTAAATTTTTTCTTCAAAAAATCGTAAAAAATCGAAAAAATTCAAATTTAATCGTCAATATTTCAGAAACTATAAGAACTAGAGAAAAATGTTATAGGAGCCGTGAAAAGGAAATTTAATTTTCTTTCGTTTGGTGTGACCCTAAGGAAGATAACTCACTGTGTTAAAGAGATATACAGGATTAAGTGGACTCATTGGCCAAATAACGGTAAATTGCCGATATTTCAAAAACCTTCCCATAGAATTAAAAATGAACCCGATTTTCGGAATCAGCGACCGATTTTACATATAGAAAGGATGGTCGCGTTCAGAGTATTTTTTGGCTGTAGAGCAGTGTAATTTTTATTTGCGAAAATGTCCACAATGTGTGATGACGTGCACGAATTAGAGTTCTTTATTGTCAAAAACTCTAATTCCGAATACGATTGTAGCATAATGGTGAGGTATGCTGCCTACGGACCAAGGAGCGTAGGGTCGAGTCCCGAGTAGCGCATTTTTTTTTTTTGTTTGGTAGAAATTTTTCACCTCACGTTTACAAAACATTGTATAAAAATGTTTATTAAAAATTTCTTTCCAAACGTGAAATGCAATTATATAATTAGGGTTCCTTTTCGATGATTCAGCAATTACTATTAATTGAATTACAAGTTTTATATTAAAGATTTTCGAAACGTTTTGCTTACTGAAGTAAATTTATTGTAAATTTATAACAAATGTATTTTGCATATTGGAATATTTATTATATTTTCACATACATACGTATGAATATGATTTTTACAGAAACATTGGTGTCTAATACTTCTGGGCAAGGCTGTATATTTATATTTATCATTTGAGTGTGAGATGTATTTACGTACAAGTATTTTAAATAACAAAGGTGGAAAATTATCATTAGCCTAAAATCATCATTAGCAAACAAAAAACACCTCAGTTCGGTGCCATTACAGGGAAGTGGCAACTCACGTTTCTAGCGACAAAACGCCATGCATCAACACTACGACAAAATGAGACTGTATTTGTGTGGGCATCTACCCTGCAAAAAAATGTGCGATTAATACCGAAAGATATTTGTCCCGGATGGATCTCTTTCGAGAACAATCGGTCCACAATTAGTCCCCGATTGTTCCCGTACGGGTATAAATGTAGACTAATTGTAGACCAATTGTTCCCGAACGGGTATAAATGTAGACTAATTGTTGACCAATTGTTGCCTAACGGGTATAAATGTAGATTAATCGCTTTCATCCCGAACGGATATAAATGTGGATTAATCGCTTTCATTCCGAACGGGTACAAATCTAGATTCCTTAAATATAGAAATTTTACAAAAATATGCAATGTATTTAAAAAATTGTAGAACAACCGGTAAAACAAATTGAACACCCTTTCTTTTAATAACAATGATGAATAATAATTTTAACAAAATGTTGTCTACAATATCCTATGAAAAAATCCTTTACATTACGCTCATATAATGCATACTCAAAACTTACAACTTTTTTAAATTTATTTATTGAGATTTTTTTACAAAAGTAAAATATTATATAATCTTTATTTAAATATGCATGAACATTTACAATTTTTTTGAAGTTTGTTATTAAAAATTGCCTTGGCTAACAACTTGGAAAAATCTACATTTGTACCCGTTGAAGGTGAAAGCGACTAATCTACATTTGTACCCGTTGGGGATGAAAGCGATTAATCTACATTTGTACCCGTTCGGTATGTAAGCGATTGATCTACATTTGTACCCGTTCGGTATGTTAGTGATTAATCTACATTGGTACCCGTTCGGGTATACAAGTTGAACAATTAGTCTCTTCATAGGACATTCTCGAACAAATGCGATCAATTCACTCCATATAAAGGGATGTAAAATTGTATTAGTCGCATGCTCCCTTGCGATTGATCCCGGACACGTCCCGGATTAATCGCATTTTTTGCAGGGTATGATCTACATAATATGTACATACACACGTAAATTGCTTGATTTATGTTTTCCACGTTCGTCGTATAATAAAGTGTCATAGACACACGGAGAAAACTATATGGATTTCACATCCATATTTATGGATAATCCTGTCTGATCCATAAACTGTGGATATCATATCAATATACGGCCGCTGTGGTAAAGTGGGTAGAGTGCTCGCCTGCTATGCCAGAGATCTCGGGTTCAAACCGCAGTTCGAGCAAACACCAAAAAAATTTTTCTAATTAGTAACAATCCAATTATTGGGTTTTTTAAGAGCAGCGGTCACCTCTCGACCCTCCGAGTGTATTTCTGCCATGAAAAACTTCTTACAAAAAATGCATTCGCCGTTCGGAGCCGGCATAAAACTGTAGGTCCACCCAATTAGTAGAAAAAACAAAAGGAGCACACCTCGAATTGGGAGAGAAGCTCGGCCATAAAACTCATCAGAGCTATAATAGCGCCATTGTATTATATTATATTATATTATATTATATTATATTATATTATATTATATTATATTATATTATATTATATTATATTATATTATATTATATTATATTATATTATATTATATTATATTATATTATATTATATTACATTATATTATATTATATTATATTATATTATATTATATTATATTATATTATATTATATTATATTATATTATATTATATTATATTATATTATATTATATTATATTATTATTATCATATCAACATAATGGGTATTAAATCAAAAAAAAAATTTTAATATATAAAGAAATATGGATATGGCATCCATTATATGGATATGAAGTAAAGGTTATATTTTATCATAGGTATTCTGAAATGCAAACTTTTTCTACATATGGGCTAATCCTGGGTAACGCACGCGACATTCGTACGCATATAATCAATGCTAAAGGAGGGAAACAACGAGAAGATTAGATACATATTTATTTAATCTAATGCAAAACACTTCCAGAGTACTACATTCACAAGAAAATTTAGTTAAGTTTAAGTTAAGTTCTGATATACACGCAGATATATAACGGTAACGCACGCGACTAAAAATAGAAGTTTTTTTGTAATGGCTCTGGAAGTATGCAAAATTTAGCGAATTTTGCACAATAAGATATTTACTTAAAATGAGGAAATGAAGTTAGAAGAATACCTTAGGTTCGTGGATATAAGAAATTTTAAAAATATTTCTCTAATTTTTTTATGAACTATAATAGTAGTACTCACGCGACAGTAACGCACGCGACAGAATTTCCCAATGAAAAAAATATAAAACAAAATTTTTTTTTAATTCTCATTTTTAATGAATTTTTAGCAAAGAATGAATAAAAAAGGACATTTAAAGTATTTTGATAGAATAAGTAAAAAATAACTTAAAACTAGGTACGTTGTACTTTAATTTTTTTCTTCGGCGAATAAGCTGTTCGAGCAACCTCAATAAAGTCGCTATCGATGTATGAAAACCAAAGCTAACTTTTAATTCCGATTATGTTTGGAACACTTTTCCATAACTTAGAGAGATTAAGTTTGTATCGGAGATGCCACACCCCCTTTTCCAATAGCTCCAATTTTCTTTCGTAAGTATGGTATTGATATTGTTTATCTCTGTAGTAATTCTCAGTGTCCAACCATGAACACTTCCGGAGATATTGAGTATAAAAAATGTGGGGTATATGGGAGGTGCCACGCCCCTTTTTGTAATGACAGCTTTGTTCAGAAACTCAGTTTGAAGCGCAACCTGCTTTTGTAGTACAAGAAGAGCGTTCATAAGGTGACAGGTAACAAGGTCAACGGAAATAATGTCAATTGACCTTATTTCCCACCCGGTTGGGAAATAAGGTCAATTGACATTATTGCGTTTTTGGAAAACGCAATAACGTCAACGAAAATAAAATAATTGACCTTATTTCCCAATCCAAATGGAAATAATGTCAACTATGCTTAAAACTTGTTCATTCATGAAAATATTTGCTGAGTTCTTCTGCAAACCCGTTATGAGTACCGTTTGTTAATGAATGAAAATACAATTTTACTCGCTCTTATGTTACTACAAATTAGTTGATAAGTGAATTTAGTGAAGTGTGGTCGTCGAAAAAGAAAACAATTGCGAAATGTCTTTACATTATTCATATGTGGAGGGGCTTAGAAAAAATTCACAATTATTATTAATTGATAACAAATTCTTATTCAGGAAAAAAAATGTTCTTACGGCGTACATAAGATATGTAAAGTGCCCTGTTCTCTGCCCCTACTGCAGACAAGTTGTTGCCAACACAGCAAAAATATTTCAATAAATTATATAATAATGTAAAGTATGTTAAATATCTAGTTATACAAAAATTTAAATAAAAATGTATATAAAAACTATGTCTACTTGCCTTATCCTGCGGCATGGCAAAAAGTAGGAAAATCAAAAAATTTGGAATTAAAAATCGCGCGATTTTTTATTCCATATTTTCATTTTCCTAAACTGCTTTTTATGAGAAAAGAAATCGCGCGATTTTTTATTCCAAATTTTCGCCTGCTGCGCTTAACTTTTCTAATAACAGCAGCGACGCGAACCGACAAGGACCGATGCGAAGCTAAATGCTCGAAAACGCAATAAAGTCAATTGACTATATTGCGTTTTCCAAAAACGTAATAATGTCAATTGACCTTATTTCCCAACCGGGTGGGAAATAAGGTCAATTGACCTTATTTCCATTGACCTTGTTACCTGTCACCGTTCATAAACTTAAATTTTGCATGAAGCGTCGCTCATCACAATCACCAAAAAATAATTACTGCCGCTGTTGCGTTTCATGCTGCGTTTCTGAACATACCCAACGCTCATCTCTATTTGTGAGCTTGGCATCACGTTAGTATATCATCCCAAGTTCTAGCCTTACAAAGAATATTTTCAGAAATACGTATACAGTATGAAACGTTTTGTTTGTATGGGAGGTGCCTCGCCCTTTTAACTTTTGTGAAATTATTTTACAATAGAACCTCCTCCAGACAATAATAAACCCAACAAAAAAAGAATTATCGAAATCGTTCCATCCGTTCAGGCGTGATGCGATGACCAAGGAAATAGTGATTCATTTTATATTAGAGCCCTAGATACCCGGGTATCGAGCAATTCGATCTGATCGTTTTTGTTTGAAGCCCGTTTGTTGTTCAAATGCCCGTACAAACATTCGAGCATTTGAGCTTACAAACAAATAAATGTGTATCGGAAAAACAAAAATAAAAAAACTACATATAAAGAAAAAAATAAACAAAAGAAAAAAACAAACTTCAAAATACCCGAATTAGGTAATAAACAAACAAACAACTGTTCGAGCATTTGAACAACAATTGTTCAAGCTACTCGAAAATGTTCAAAAAAAATCGAGAGCTCTATTTTATATACATACTAGCTGACCCGGCAAACTTCATTCTGCCCAAAATAGATTTTTTTATTAATTTCATTTCAAAAATTGTTATTACACCGGTAGTATTTTTAATAGAAAATTAACGATTTTTCAATACTTCATCTATATATACATATATAAATGATTTGTTGTTTAATTGTAAGCTGTCAAATGGAATGACCACCTACTACGCTCCAATTTATTTTCACTGAGTATTGGCTATTTTAACTAAGTAAGTAAGGGTATTGATATAGTATACCTCCATAATGGTTTTCAAGCCCCTCCTCCAACCCTTTTAGATATATTCAGCCTCAAAAGTTTAGTACGTATGGGAGGTGCAAATTCGATAAATCTTTTTTTTTTTTTGGTGAACATGGTATTGATATCGTATATCTGCATAGTGATTTCTTTGTACATGCTATGAACGCTTTTAGGGATATTTAGCCTTAAAAATTAAGAACGCATGGGAGGTGCCACGCCCTATTTTCCCAAAACTACTGTTATTTCATAAGCATGCTATTGATATCGTTAATCACCTGATCAATTTTCAGGTCCCTACATTAAACGCTTTTATAGATATTCAGCTTGAAAAATTAAGTTTGTATGGGAGGTGCCACACCCCCTTTTCCGGTAACCCCCACTTTTATGCGTGGTAATAGTTTTGATATCATTTAGCTCTATACCAATTTTCAGCTCCCTACCAGATTGAAAAATTAAGATTATATGGCAGGTGCCACGCCCCCTTTTCCAATAACCCACACTTTTATGCGGAAAAATTATTTTGATATCATATAGCTCTGTACCAATTTCCAGGTCCCTGCCTTAAATCCTTTTTGAGATATTCAGCTTAAAAATTAAGTGTGTATGGGAGGTGCCACGCCCCCTTTTTCGGTAACCCCCACTTTTATGCGTGGGAATAATTTTGATATCATTTAGCTCTATACCAATTTTCAGCTCCCTACCAGATTGAAAAATTAAGATTATATGCCAGGTGCCACACCCCCTTTTTGGATAACCCCCACTTTTATGCGTGAGAGTGGTTTTAATATCATTTAGCTCTATAGCAATTGTCAGGATCCTGCCATTTATTCTTTCTGATATATTCAGCTTCCAACGCTAAGTATGTATGGGAGGTGCCACGCCCCCTTTTCGTATAACTCCTATTATTTTACGTCCCTACCTTAAACAATTTTAGAGATATTCAGCATGAAAAATTAAGTTTGTATGGGAGTTGCCACGCCCTCTTTTCTGATAACCCCTTTTCTGCGTGAGAAGGGTTTTGATATCACCTACCTCTTTACCAATTTTCAGCTCCCTACCTTGAACTCTTTTAGAGCCCGTGCACAATTGACTTCTACCTCGCTTTGCCTTAAGGCGGCCAACTTTATGATGCATCAATGCGGGACATCTACCTCTATTCACAACAAGACTGAGGATTTCTTGGTGGTTTAATTGATTTACAAACAAACAACACATTTATTTTTAAAGTTATATTTCTCACATGAGTGACATTGTTTTACTAGTTCTGGGGTTTGGCTTAGAATGTCCAAAAAGTTTTCACAGTTGCCCATATTAAATTTTATAATTAGCATTGCACGTAATGTTTCTACTTTTATAGTCCAACCAGTCAACGACGCACGCACGTAGTCCGTGTCAGCTGACACAACCTGTCTTAAGGTCCCCACAAACAGAAGCGATACGATACAGCCCACATATGCATGACGCGATACGATACAGCCCACACATGCAAAATCGTATCGCGTCATGCACAATTGTGGTGCCGTGATTTAATCCCAAGTGGCATAACCCCAATTTTAAAATTTGGGATTATGTCACTCACCATGGTGTGACATAATCCCAATTTTTTTACTTGGGATTATGTCACCTATGTGGGAGTGACATAATCCCAAATAAAAGGCAGCCAGAATACCAAATCACTCGAGTAGGTACTAGTGCGAAGCAAAATCGCGATTTTTGCTTCCAAATTTTTATTTTTTATAGACATATGTATGTATATACCTATCGATCTAAAATAAAAAAAAGCGTCGCAGGCGAAAATTTGGAATCAAAAATCGCGCGATTTTTTCTTCCAAATTTAAATCTTTTTATAGACATATGTACATACATATGTATATACCTATCGATCTATTAAAAAAAAAAAGCGCCGCAGGCGAAAATTTGGAATCAAAATCGCGCGATTTTTTCTTCCAAATTTTCATCTTTTTATAGACATATGTACATACATATGTATACACCTATCGATCTATTAATCGCGCGATTTTTTCTTCCAAATTTTCATCTTTTTATAGACATATATACAATGTACACAAATATTTATATACTTATCGTTTTATTGAAAAAAGTCTGTATATATGTAAATATATTTAATTTTAATGTAATTTTTAGTTTTAAAGTAATTTTTTGAGAACATGTGTATTTAAGTACATACATATTTCATCTTATACATATACTCAATGTATTATTGTATAACAACATTAACTTTATTGTCAGCTTTAATTTTTTTGCTTAATGTAATAAAATCTAAGAAAAAATCTGAAATATTTTTTTGGGCTTGAAAATGACATTATCCCAATTGGGATTATGTCACTACGCCTAGTGGATTATGCCCCTTGGGATTATGTCAGGGTACCACAATTGCATATGTGGGCTGTATCGTATCGCTTCTGTTTGTGGGGACCTTAATGGAGTTGTAGTGTAAACGCCCAGTCACCAACGCATGACGACGGCTCACTTGACGCACGTATCGTAGAAACCTAGCTCAATTTGATTTTTCCCGTAATAACGTGTCAGCTGATGCTCTCGTGATTGCTCTCTTTGCAACAGGGTTGCGGAGCGATAATTTTGTAGTCGATTATAAAATTATGTTAACATAAGTGTATTTTTTTTTTAATATAGAGATAAAAATGTAATCAAAAAAATTAAGTTTTTTCTTGCGTTTTTTTTTTACTAATTTGACTATTGCCGCAATTGTTTTTTTAAACGGAAATAAAAATGTAAATAGAAAAAATGAAGGTTTTTTGGCGTTTTTTTTACAAAATTTTACTAAATATTGTACCAATCGTTTGTATTTGTTTTTATATGGAGATAAAAATTTAAATAGAAAAAAATTAAGTTTTTTCTGCTGTTTTTTCTTTACTAAATTTGACTATTGCGGATAATTTTGACTATTGCATTTAATATATTTGACTATTGTGAATATTTTGGACTGTTCAATTTAGCAAAATTATGTTTTAATTGAATACAAGTAAAAGTTTTAAATTCGTTGTTTAAAATTTAATTAGTAATTTTTACACTGTGGCGATGTGCCCCACGGATGGGGCAGTTTCGCAAATTTGGAAAAATTAAAAAAAGTATAAAAACAAAAAAATGTATAAGTACAAGGAAGAAAAAATAAAGAAGGTAAAGGATGTACATAGGTTTGCAATCAAGTTACCATTAAAAAAATGCATTGGTTTAATTTCCACAACAATTCAAAAAATAAAAGTGGTGAATGTGCCTCCTTCTACTCTACTCTGAAAAAACGATGTAAATCCAAAGACTTTTGCAGTTAAATCGACAATTTTCCGCAGTCGAATTCGCTCAACATACGTAGATACATACATTTGTATTTAGAATGCACCATTTGTTCACTTTTCATTATCCACATACCTACATACATACATATGTATGTATGACATATCTATTAGAATCCTTTAATGAGTACACATTTTTGAGGGATTTAATAATTTGTTTTTTTTTTCTTTCACCTTGCAGACAAAAAGATATACATACATACATACATATAACAGATGTATAAAACATGTACGAGTGAGACAAAAACTCCAATTTTTAGAAAATCCTGCGTACAATTTAATGTACCTACATATTAAATTTATTGTTGTTAATTTCTTTGATTAATATATTTTTTTCACAAAACAACAGCTGAAAATAAACACATATGTATGTATTTATGTAGATACATACATATGTATGCATATGTACATATCGTCGTACCATACGAAAACTAGCATATTAAAAATTTCTGGCGAAAGCTATCAATAAAAATTCTTTACGAAAAGTAACAAGTTCGACTTTTGGCTGACGAAAAATAACAAAATCGACTTTTGGCTGACGAAAAATAACAAATTCGACTTTTGGCCGACGAAAAATAACAAAATCTACTTTTGGCTGACGAAAAGTATCAGTAATTATATACTTTTTTTACATTAAAATTGTTGTTGTTTAAACAAAATTGATAGTCGAACTTGTTACTTTTCGTCAGTCACAAAAAAACGTATGTTAGTTTTCGTATGGTACGGACGATATGTAGTATGTTATACTTGTGCCTAAAAAGGTAAGAAATACTACATATATGTGTATGTACTATGTACATATGTATATACTCACTCTGCGATGCTTTTGGATAAGGGCCATCGCTCCATCGTTGCCTGATATTTCATATTTTCTATTTGTTTCTTTAATGCGTCCCGATCCATGTTTTGTAAAGCACTGGGATCCATTATGGCCAGAATCTATCACATACCACGGCTGGAAAATGTGTAGAAGCGAGATATTAGAGAGCGCATCTCTCAAATTGGGCTAAATTTATATTATATGTAAGAGTACTTTTATGATACATATATGTATGTACATATGAAAATGCAGCTTTCAAGCTTCGCAAATATTTCCAATGGCACGGAGAGAACACACAACTCATCTCAAAGCATGCTATTCAATAAACTCTGGTCTTGTAGCATCACCAATTGCATAGCATTTATCTCATTTTAATTTTTCAAAGGGTTTGCTGCACAGCACGCGGAGTGGGTCCTCGTCTAGAATAAATATATGTAACAGGTACGTATCGCACCCTAAATCATTGAGTAACACAACTCAGAATTAAAAAATAATCAGAGGGCCAAACAATTTTTTCTTTTTTACTATGGGAAAAGGCCACCTATAATACGATGCATATAAATGTTGTATTCTTATATAGGTACATAACTTCATAAATACAATTGCTAATTCTCTAAAGATAAATATCTACATTGGTTCGAGGTTTTTGATTCGTAATAGCTCTGCTTTTTGTTCCATATTTGCAATTTTTTTGTACGTACATATGCATGTACCTATTAAGATTTAAGAGTTATCAGCCAACAGCGATCACTTATTTTTATAAAAATGTGCCCCAGAAACATTTTTCTTAATTCTCAACTTGAGGTGCATTAGAGAACTAATCATATTCTCACAAACCCTATTCGCAGAAATGCGCATGTACATACATACATATGTATTTATATGTAAATATGTTTTAGGTTGGTTGTTCCAGGACCAATCTAGTTAAACATGGTATCCAAGGATGCCACACCAAAAAAAAATTAGGACCAACAATTTTATAAAATAGGAATAAATGATAAAAAGTGGACCAAATTGTTTTAGTTATATAGTAGCCAGCGTTGCCACTTAAAAAATTTTAAGTTTACCAAAATACAAAATAAAAGTAACCAAAACTAGAAACAAGTAACCAAAAGAAATTAATAATATAGGCATACATATGTCCCATTAACGTTAGGGCTATTTATTTCGTAGCAAAACAATATATATGGCTAACAAAAACTAAAATATATCAATTATTTTACATCTTTAAGCCTTAAACAGATCAACGTCGAGCGAAATATCGCCCTGTCGTAGCGTTCTATCAACATTTAAAACCACGGTCAGGTATGAGAATGAACAGAGCCAAAAAGCTGACGAAAATCGGCCGACGAAAATTCGCCAGAATAGATTTATTTCTAATGTGGTCGCAGGCTCCTGTCAAATAACTTATTTGGACTAAAAAGCTTTTTAGTGTTTAGCACGAAAATTATTTTACTTATTTTTTTATTGTTGGGGGTAAATGGAAAAATTTCAACAACTATTTCCAGCGAAGTTTGAGTATAGCTATTTCACGAAAAACCATTTTCGATCATTAGCACCCTTTTCGGAAGTGGATGCTCCTCACGGGGATCGAACCCGTGATACATTCCATCTTCAGCCGCAATGTGCGAACGCTTTTACACGCTCGACCACTGAGACTCTGTGAAAGCTGTTGAATTTTTCCCTCTTTTGCCGTATTCATTTTCCAGAAACAGCTTTACACTCAACATCCGCTGGAAATAGTTGTTGAATTTATTCCGTTTACCCCCAACAATAAATTATTTGGAATTTGATAAAAAAAATACAACAAAATAATTTGGATAAAAAATATTTTATAGTTTTAAGTTTTTAAAAGCGTACTCCTAAAAATTGAATGCAACCATAGTGTGCTCAATAAATGGACCTTGAAGGTAACCAAAATCGGCCGAAAGTAACCACGTAACCAAACGAAAAAATTGTAACCAATTTTGGTAAAACGTAACTAAAGTGGCAACGCTGATAGTAGCAGTGAAGCAGAGGACAATGAATTCAAAATGCATACTTACACCCGAATACTGTTTTAAAAAGAACAAAATATTATTTTTAACATAAAACAATAACAATTAATTTAATAAAAATACCCACATAGCATTTTATGAATTTTTTGATCATATTCCGGTCTTTTTCGATCCCTATGCACGTTTAAAATAATGGAAAATGCGCTCATTTTCTGATCATAAAAGAGCCTCTCGTCTGTAGAAAATGGTACCCTACGTCGAACTCTTCTTGGGGAGTCGTTTTCGAGTCTTATTTTAATCGTATTTTAATAATTTTCGAGTCCCTTTCGATTTAATTTTTTTCGATTTTGAATCTTTTTTGGGTCATTTTTCAATCTTTTTTCTGGTCATTTTCGAATCGTTTTTGGGTCGTTTTCCAGTAACTTTCTGATCAATTTCTAATCATTTTCTAATACTTTTCTACTCATTTTTGGGATACTTTACAACCCACTTTCCCATCTTCTCTCCTCTTACATGTTAAACCTTTAGTCTTACCTTTACCAATTCGCAAAAAGAATTTCCACGGTCACCCTCAGTCCATATTGGTTGGAACTTTTGAAACAGATTTTTAGCCTACAATAATATTAAGCAAATAAGGAGTTTAAGATAAAAAAATTTCAATCCATAAATGAATTCCTATGAAAATGCATATGCGCATTTTGGCACCCTCATATACGGCAACACGGAAGGCATACATCCATATGTTCCTGCTCTACAACATTCGGAACCATCAATACCGAAATCTAATATAAAATTCTCTGAAATTCTTTTTTGAAAAAATATAGCTTTATGTACTAGGCTTGCTAAGGAATAATTCTTTTTTTTCTAAAAAAGCAAAGTAATCGATCACATTTCGACCTTCAGCATGATCAATTTGTGATAAATTATTTTTTTAATCAGCAAAGGAGATCAAAAAAGACTCAGCTAGGTGATCTTTATATGATAAAAAATAAAATCACTTTTCAATTGCTGGTCGGACTCGTTTTCCAGTCTTCTTTTAATCGTCAAAGTGATAAATTCTTTTTTTAATCAGCAAAGGGGATCAAAAAAGGCTCAGTTAGGAGATTTTTTTATGACAAAAAATAAAATCACTTTTCAATCGCTGATCTGACTCATTTTCGAGTCTTATTCTAATCGCAGAGGTGATTAATCAGTTTTTGATCATCAAAGGGGATCGAAAAAGACTCGGTACAGTCAGTTTTCATAAAACAATCTTCCAAATGCTATGTGGGTAAACATAAACATAAAACACAACTTTTTCATAACAAGTTTGAAATAAAAAAAGTCATTCAAAAATTAGTCATATAAAAAGGAATAAATATATCTAAACATACATATGTATGCTCGTTATACTTTTTTAACATTGCAGTTAGGAGTTCATGGATGCAATTGTTAAGGAAACTTTACTGAAACTTCAAATGATACATTTAATTGAAAATCTTTCGCTAACGAAACGTAATGCGAATCTTGGACTTTTAAGCAAAGTTATTCTATTACTTATTAGGGGTATTCATGATTGGGTGCAAATGGCCTTGCATCGTTCCGTTGCATAGCGTTATTTGCATTGCATAGCGATATTTGCATTGCATTATTCAACAGCTGATTAAATTAGTGGCCAAATTAAAATAGAGGTGCTAATTACGCCGAACCTATCAACGTTTTGATGAATCGACACTTTTTCAATGCATTAACAAAACACGTAAAAGACAAAATGGAATGTCATCTATTTAATAAATTTTTTTGTAATAAAATGAGGTGGAAAAATTTACTGTGTCAAGAAAAATTGTCCTATTTTACTGTGCCACTTGTGAAAGGAAATGGAAGAGTAAACACATTCCCAATTCAAGAGTAAATTTTTTATGTTTGATGATTTGTGATTGGAATACTTATTTTTGTTGATGGTCATATTAATAAAAATGCAATAAACGAATTAATTGCAAATTTTGATTGAAATACGTAACCTATATTCGTGTACATAGCGAACTGTCAAAATAACAAATTAATTGTACCATTGCTACAAATAAGTTTGCAATGAATGACTATAAAGGTCGCTCACTATCCGTTGCATTTTCATGAAATTGCATAATTTTGCTAACCTCTTTGAACCTAATTATGGATTCCCCCATTATACCATCTTATTGCAGAGTTTCGTATTTAATAGTGATAACTAGAAAAATTTGCGTTCTTCAACTGCCACATAGCTGGCAAACACAGTAACGTAAATACATATAAAGTCGGCCAAGTAGTAAAAAAGTGTTTGAAAAATGTTACCCGACAACGCAAGTAGTTTCAACAAGTAAGGAAGCCTAAGTTCGAGTGGAATCGAACATTAGATACTCAGCTGTATGCGTTCATTATTTGATTGCGTTTGATGGAAACACGGTGTATTTTATATAAAGCGAGTGCTGCATAAAGTGGGCGTAGCCACGCCCATTTTCAACATTTTTATCAGTCATCCAACTAGGGACACGAATTTCGATACGATACGATACCAAATCGATATTTTTTGCATTTGATACCGATACTTTTTACTCGATTCTTTTGCAACGATATTTTTTGGTATCGAGTACTTCAACCACGGTATCGAACAAATGAGTACATTCAGTGATGGAAAATTAAAATTGTGTCATATTTGTCCAAAAAATTGTGCAACGCAAAATAGTGCTGAAAATCGGTCGAGTGTGCAGAAGTGACAAGCTGCTTCCTAAGGGCCGAAAAATGCACAAGCACGAGTAATTTTCACTGGTACATATCGAAAAATAGGTCTGAGCCACGTGCTGAAATAATTGCAGGTTTGGGCTACTTCGTAAGGTTTTTTGTATGAAGTTACCCAAATCTGTTTACTGATTTTCACATTAAACGAGGCGCACACTTACCACCGAAACTTGCTTACAATTTGCAATTACCATGCGATAGAAATAATGATAACTGGAGATATAGGACTATATATTTTTCATTTTCATACGATAATTTGACGTTTGCAAATAAAAAATCGTAATTTCAGCGAAAAAATCGTCAATATCTTTTTTCTTTCTCATTTTACTAAAAACACGGTATAAACAAAAAAGGGTATGTTTTCCATTAATGCCCCTATTACACTACGTTTTTTCCTGGTATTCTACAAGGGTTTTTGTGTAAAAGAGGTGGTCAAATACAGTTTTGTGTAAGCTATGTTGAAAAAAACCAACGAAATACCATCTGGGCGGTTAAAAACCAATGAGCCAGCTTGTATTTCGATAGGTTTTTTGACATTCCGCACTTTTTTCTGACAATTGTTTCAATTTGACAACTACAAAATAAATTATTTTTAAAATATAAAATATATGGAAATACAAATTTTAAATTTGCCTCTTGTAAGCTTCTGCTTTGGCCGTAAGGGGAAAAAAGAAGTCCGGAAGAAAAATCATACTGCGCAATGGCTTCTCGTTATAACATGGAACGCACAGATATTCTGCCACTTGAGTTTAATTATTTTTTTGTTTCGATAATGGGCCATATTAATAAAAGCTGAGCATTTGCTTTTACTTAAAATTTGAGACCTTTTACTCAAATTTTGAAATTTGGTTCATACAAATTATTGTCAAATTTTTAAAATCTTGAGTAAAAGCATTTGTTTGGTTTTTATTAATACGGCCCAATTTAAATTCAAATTTCCAAAAAAAAAATCACTGATGGATACATATAATCTCAATGAAAATGAATTGTTAATGTTATTTAAGATGTTTATTTTTCGAAATACTAAATATTTTGCAAATATATTTTTACAACTGTGATTGCATTAAATACACCTGTTGTTTTGTAAAAGCTGTTGGTTTGTAAAAAAAATGTTTTCAAGAACTTAATAAACTTGTATAATTTTTTTAATTAGCTTGAACTATTCTTATGAGTTGGAAAAGGATTTACGTCAAAATCAAAACTTTGGAACCAGCCATGGCATACTATGCCATGGAATTAGCACTAATACAGCTATATGCGTATGCCTCAGGATGCAGTTTTATTGCGTTTTTGGTAATTTTCTAGAAGACGGTGCAACTTTAAACCGTTTTAATAAATATCTTTTAAATGTGGAAAAATCTTTTATTTCCGCTTTCGAATTCATAATCTAGAGGTCAGAACGCGTCGATTGGTACCTCTTTTAACTATTTAGAGGAAATTTTAAGGTTGCACCTTCTAGAAAATTACCGCTTTCGATACCAATACTTTGAGTATCGAGTAGTTTAGTTTCGATATTATCGGGTTCGCGATTCTTTTTAACCGATATTTTAAATGAGTACCAGATCGATGCTTTTGATTCGATATCGTGTCCCTACATCCAACTAAGCATATGAATATTATTCTTTGTGCAAAATTTCATTCCTTTTTGACTTCTAGTTACAAAGATGTCACGTTACAAATTCCCAAAGGGTGTTCCAGAAATATCTTTGTTAAAAAGTGGGCGTGGTCGTCAACCGATTTGAATAAATTTTTGCATGTCTATTAACACAAGTGATAAAAGTGTATAAACCAAGTTTCGTCATAATATCTCAATTATTTGTCGAGTTATAGGCTAAGAAATCTCGTATATTCCTTTGTCTAAAAAGAGGCGGTGCCACGCCCATTTTCCAAAATTTTTCTATTTTTTGTTTCCGGTCTATTGTGGAACTCATGCCACAAAATTTCAATGAATTATCTTTATATTTGACAAAGATATCGCTTAAAATCTTCTTATTAGGCCCCTTTATAGTTCCCATATATAAAAGTGGGCGTGGTCGTCAACCGATTTCGCTAAAATTTTGAACATGTATTACCACAAGTAATAAAAGTGTACACACCAAGTTTCGTCATTATATATAAATTATTTGTCGAGTTATGGGCTCAGAAATCTCGTATATTCCTGCTTCTAAAAAGAGGCGGTGCCACGCCCATTTTCCAAAATTTTTGTGTTTTTAGTTTTATGTCCGCAGTTGGACTCCTTCCATAAAATTTCAATGATATATCTTTATATTTGACAGAGATATAGCTTAAAATGTTTTTATTGGGCCACTTTATTATACCCATATATAAAAGTGGGCGTGGTCGTCAACCGATTTTGGCAATTTATAGTCCAAACATTTGCCTAAGTAAGTGTATCACGCATACCAAATATCATCGATATATCTTCAACGGTTTCTGAGTTATGACTCATAAAACTTTCAATGTTTGCCCCTTAATAAGTGGGCGTGGCACCGCCCATTTTCCAAAATTTTTGTGTTTTCTGTTTTATGTCCATAGTTGGACTCATGCGACAAAATTTCAGTGATATATCTTTATATTTGACAGAGATATATCTTAAAATGTTTTTATTAGGTCACTTTATAATACACATATATAAAAGTGGGCGTGGCCGTCAACCGATTTTAACTATTTTCCGGCCAAATGTTTGCCTAAGTAAGTAAATCACGCATACCAAATATCATCGATATATCTTCAATGGTTTCTGAGCTATGACATATAAAACTTTCCATGTTTGACCCTTAATAAGTGGGCGTGGCACGGCTAATTTTCCAAAATTTCATCAAATTTCTTCATAGGGGCCTGAGCTCAACACGTGGGTAAATTTCATCGCTCCAGCTATATTAGTGACTGAGATACCAAATTTCCGATTTTTTCTATATAGGAAAAGTGGGCGTGGTCATGGTCCGATTTCGCCCATTTTCAATACCAACCGTCCCAGTCTCGATACCAACTTGCATTTCAAATTTCATCAAAATATCTCAATTTTTGCGCGAGTTAGAGTGTTTACAGACGGACGGACAGACGGACGGACGGACGGACATGGCTCAATCGATTTCTCTTTTCACCCTGATCATTTTGATATATATAAGTCTATATCTATCTCGATTATTTCATTCTGTTACAATCCACCGTTATGTGATTAAAACTATAATACTCTGTGTACTAGTACATCCGGAAAAAGTGGCCCAGTGGAGTAAACACGAAAAAAAGGACAAAATTTGGTCCAAAATGGCCCAAAGTGGCATCCATTATGGTATCTTAAATTTGCTTTCGATTTGTATAAAAAAAAAACTGCGCTGGAAATGTTACATGCGCAATGTTTTCAAGAGAATTATTCATCGAAATCATTTAAGGGTTGGAGAGCGACACGAGAGAAGATTAGTTAATTGAACAGAAACCGCTTTGGAAATGGTTGGAAAATGAAAATGCAAGCTTTTGTTAAAACTAAAACTTTGCTAGGTGTCAACGCTAGAGCTGCAAAACTATCGATAGTCGCACCACTCGGTAGTATCGATGAATATTTCACTACATTAAAATGAGAGATGGTTTTGTTTAAATATTTTTTGAAATTTTTAGTCAAAAGTCAAAAGAATAGGGGACCTCCACTGTGTTGGAAATATCAGGTGAATACTAATTTGTTCTGTATTCGCCAAAGTTGGTCTGGGAGACATCATCTTCCATATGCTGATGACTTGAAGCTTTACACAACAATCTCCAGTGCTGTCGACTCTTTCAAAATCCAGTCAGACTTAAACAAACTCTCAGGTTGGTGCTCTACCAATGGCTTACAGTTAAACATTAGTAAATGTCTTCATACCTCTTTCTCCAAATCGCGCTCTATTATTCCTACATGTTATTACATCAGTGAATTCAGAGGCTGTATTTTTTGACTCTAAATTTACTTTTAGTAGCCATATAAACCATGATACAATCAAACAAGGTAGTTCCATTTTACTTTGACTTTGTCATTTTTGATTATAATATGGATTATTGACGTCTTATTTTAAGTCAAAAATTTAGGATAGCGTTTCCCAATCAAAAATTTTTGGCTGAGAGTATATTTGAACAAAATATTGGGTATTTTAAATGGAATGGTCTTTTTCACATATGCTAATCAACAAAACAAATGAAAGACTACAATTAGCCGATATAATGAGTATATTTTAACATTTTCAATATATATAAAAAAAAGCTTTTCAAAGAAAATAAAAAATAAGTTATTCATAAACAAGTAAGGAAGACTAAGTTCGAGTGGAATCGAACATTAGATACTCAGCTGTATGCGTTCATTGTTTGTTTGCGTTTGATGGAAACCAGAGTTGGGCATGATTCAACTCATTTTGAGTGCACTCAGCCTGCAACTACCACTCAAACCTGAGTGGTAGTTAAATATCTGATGTGTTGGTTGTTAGTGTTGGTAGCAAAAGTGAAAAGAAGTCAGTCAAACCCCAAAAAAGCTTATGGAAAAACTTACATACATACATATGTATATGTATGCGTATAACTTATGTATATGTATGTACATTAAATATACATAATTCAAGGGAAGGACATGTGCATTACAATAGTATTTGTAGATATTCAAGTTCATCTACTAGTTCGTTCTAGTTAAATTTCAAGTTCACTTCCTAGCTCACCCCTATTTCAATTTCTAGTTCAACTCTAGTTCACTTCTAGCTCACCTCTAGTTCACTTATTGCTTACCTCTAGTTCACTTCTAGTTCACCTCTAGTTGACTTATAGTTTACCTCTGGCTTAATTTCTAGTTCATTTTCTAGTTCACCTCTAGTACACCTCTAGTTCACCTCTAGTTCACTTCAAGTTCAATATTTTTCAATCAGTAAAAACCCAAACCCTTCAATATCGCGACACACCTAAAAATGGACTTATGCCAATTTCAAAACTAACGACTCACATATACTCACATACATATGTATTAGTGTCCGACCGAATATTCGGCCAAGCTTCGGTATTCGGCCTATTCGGCTGGTATTTTTTATTCGGCTTCGGCTGAAAATGCCGAATAATCGAGGCCGAATAATAGATTTGTTTAATAACAAAAAAAATTTACTGGATTTTACGAATTTTTGATTTTTTTTAAGCGACAGAAAATCGTAACTTCCAGTAATATTTTTTTGTTATTGAACAGGCCCAAGATTCCGAACGAAACTTACGCTAATTATACTGGTTCACAAAATGAAATTTGTTGTTTTTTTGTGATAGTGAAGAATCTTTGGATGAGTCAATTACTTTGGATTCCAGTGACCTCTGGGCATCCCATGATAAATCTGCAAAAGATTGCACACGCAAAGCAAAAACTAATACAAGTCTTGAACTAGAATTAAGCGAATACTTAGATCAAACACTTGTTCTTCGTAGTGTTAATATATTCCATTATTGGCATTCCTCAAATTTTTTTAATTTAAAAAAGGTTGCAAAAAAATATTTAACTGCTCCTCCAACCAGACCTGGGTAATATCAAGTACCACTACGACTTGTGTCAAGTACATTTTAAAAGAATTGTACTGGACTGGTACTTGCATTCCCAAATTTTCAAGTACTAGTACAGGTACAAGTACAAGGAATTGAAAAAAATTGAAGTTTTAGCAAATACTTCAAAGTAATTGAAAAGAATTGAAAGTACTTGAAAAGAATTGAAAAATGTACTTGAACCGATTTTTCAATTATTTTCAAGTACTTTCAATTACTTACAATCTTGAAACCAATATTTAAAAAAAAATTACCAAAATAAACGATATTTTATATTTTTTACATGTCGCTTGTAGTCCATATTATGTTTAGTTAACAAAATGCATTTGAAATTTAACATAAATAAATAATTTAATTTAATTTAAAACAAAAAAAATAATTCAACATAAATAAAATTATAAGAAAAAAAATAACGTATCTTAATCCTAAATATCTAGAAAAACTGTCGAAATTCGACAGTAGGCGCACTCTTTTTTTAAATATTGGTTTCAACTTGACGTTCCGTCGTCGATTGTAAGTAATTGAAAGTACTTGAAAAGAATTGAAATATCGAGTCAAGTACATTTTTCAATTCTTTTCAAGTACTTTCAATTCTTTTCAATTACTTTGAAGTATTTGCTAAACTTCAATTCTTTTTCAATTCCTTGTACTTGTACTTGTACTAGTACTTGAATATTCTGAAAGTACTTAGTACGGACTCATTACTTCAAGATCAAAATATAAAGTATTTAAGTACGTAATAGTCCAATTACTACTCAGTATTACCCAGGTATGCCTCCAACAAAATAAAAAAATCTCAAACTTAAGTATATAAGTATTTTTCTTATTTTGGTATTCGGCTTCGGCTTCGGTTTTCGGCCGAATAAAGGATTATGCCGAATATTCGGCTACGGCTTCGGCTTCGGCCTAAAATTCCAGCTTCGGTCGGACACTAATATGTATATATGTACATTTCACCACAAGCTGATGAGTTGATTAACTTCTCAATGATTTCACTGCCTAAATAAGTTTCGAGCACCAAATTTGAGTGGTAGTTGATTCAAAATTCAACTACCACTAAAATTTAGTGGTAGTTAAATTCAAGATTTAACTACCACTCAAATTTAGTGGTAGTTAAATTCAAGATTTAACTACCACTCAAATTCAGTGGTAGTTAAAATCAGGATTTAACTACCACTCAATTTGAATGGTAGTTGAAAAATGCCTATCCTTGATGGAAACACGGCGTATTTTACATAAAGCGAGTGCCGCAAAAAGTGGGCGTAGCCACGCCCATTTTCAACATTTTTATCAGTCATCCAACTAAGCATATGAATATTATTCTTTGTGCAAAATTTCATTCCTTTTTGACTTCTAGTTACAAAGATGTCACGTTACAAATTCCCAAAGGGTGTTCCAGAAATATCTTTGTTAAAAAGTGGGCGTGGTCGTCAACCGATTTCGCTAAAATTTTGAACATGTATTATCACAAGTAATAAAAGTGTACACACCAAGCTTCGTCATAATATCTCAATTATTTGTCGAGTTATGGGCTCAGAAATCTCGTATATTCCTGTTTCTAAAAAGAGGCGGTGCCACGCCCATTTTCCAAAATTTTGTGTTTTTCGTTTTATGTCCGCAGTTGGACTCCTGCTATAAAATTTCAATGATACATCTTTATATTTGACAGAGCTATCACTTAAAATGTTTTTATTAGGTCACTTTATAAGACCCATATATAAAAGTGGGCGTGACCGTCAACCGATTTTGGAAATTTTTCGTCCAAACATTTGCCTAAGTAAGTATATCACGCGTACCGAATTTCATCGATATATCTTCAACGGTTTCTGAGTTATGACATATAAAACTTTCAATGTTTGCCCCTTAATAAGTGTGGCACCGCCCATTTTCAAAATTTTTGTGTTTTTTGTTTTATGTCCATAGGTGGACTTATGCGACAAAATTTCAATGATAGATCTTTATATTTGACAGAGATATGGCTTAAAATGTTTTATTAGGTCACTTTATAATATACATATATAAAAGTGGGCGTGGCCGTCAACCGATTTCAACTATTTTCCGTGAAAACGTTTGCCTAAGTAAGTAAATCACGCGTACCAAATTTCATCAATATATCTTCAATGGTTTCTGAGTTATGACATATAAAACTTTCAAGGTTTGACCCTTAATAAGTGGGCGTGGCACCGCCCATTTTCCAAAATTTCATCAAATTTCTTCCTAGGGGCCTGAGCTCAACACGTGGGTAAAATTTCATCGCTCCAGCTATATTAGTAACTGAGATACCAAATTTCCGATTTTTTCTATATAGGAAAAGTGGGCGTGGTCATGGTCCGATTTCGCTCATTTTCAATACCAACCGTCCCAGTCTCGATACCAACTTGCATTTCAAATTTCATCAAAATATCTCAATTTTTGCGCGAGTTAGAGTGTGTACAGACGGACGGACAGACGGACGGACGGACGGACATGGCTCAATCGATTTCTCTTTTCACCCTGATCATTTTGATATATATAAGTCTATATCTATCTCGATTATTTCATTCTGTTACAATCCACCGTTATGTGATTAAAACTATAATACTCTGTGTACTAGTACAGCTGAGTATAAAAATAAAATAGATTTAGGCAGTTATTGAAGTCGAAAAATCTTATCAAAACGTCCTTTATACAATATTTGAAAACTGTTCGATTTTTTATGAATAAGGTAAGAATTATTGATTTTTTTATATCGTCATACCATACGAAAACTAGGATATTTAAAATTTCTGGCGAAAGCTATCAATAAAAAAATTCTGTACAAAAAGTAACAAGTTCGACTTTTGGCTGACGAAAAGTAACAAGTTCGACTTTTGGCCGACGAAAAATAACAAAATCGACTTTTGGCTGACGAAAAGTATCAGTAATTATATACTGTTTTTACATTAAAATTGTTGTTGTTTAAACGAAGTTGATAGTTTTCGTCAGCCAAAAGTCGAACTTGTTACTTTTCGTCAGCCAACAGTCGAACTTGTTTCTTTTCGTCAGTTTTTTAGTTTTCGTATGGTACGACGATATGTATTATTTATTGCGTACGTATATATAATATATATATACATATTTGGTTTCAATGTTTTATACAAGAATATTTCCACATTTAAAAAATATATTTATTAACAAAATTTTCTTGCAGTTAAGTATATAAGAGTGTAAATTTAATTTAAATTTTTATGTTGCAGTTTTCTTTAGTTTTTACTTGCGTTATTAATTTTATTTCCTTTATGTTTTTATTTACCTAATTCTGAAATAGATTCTTCGCAAAAAAAGTCTTTTTAGTATCTTTTCATCTAATTACTAATAAATTTTGCATATAACCATGCCATCGACCGCACTTGTTTTTTCGGTTGCAAGTTCATAAGTCGTGCCAATATTCATAATTTCTAAACCACTGAAATTTTTCAATGAAATTCAAAGGAGGTGTAGTGGGATTGTAGTATGTACCCATTAAACACTGAAAAAGAAATTATCAAACGTTTGAGAAAATATTGTTTCTAAAGTTGAGAATCACCATACATATATATCATTTGAAAACAGCGTTGCCACTTTTGGTGCTTTCGTACCAAAACTGGTACTTTGAAAATGATTTGGTACGTTGGTACGTTGCTTTTGATTTTGGTACTTTTTCCTTAAAAGCAACGGTTTGGGAAAACAATGTTTATTTATTTCCATCTATTTTTTATTTTTCTATACATATATTATTTTTGTTTGTTCACTAAAAGAACAGTAATTATGTTGATTAGTTACATCGCCAACACGCGATAGGTATCCCAAAGACGTAGATGTTATGAAATCGATACAATTCTTGATCACTAGCATGACCCAATTATACCGGTCGTAGCATTATGCCACCAACAAACAATTACCGTGTATTTTGTTAGAGCTTTTTGGCTAATAGTTGTCAAAATTAGCAAACAAATTGTATGGAGGGAATAAGGTAACTCGGTTTGACCTTGGTGTGCTGTGGCACTTGCTCCTAGCGAAGAAAAAAAATCAGCTGATGGCATGCTACAGCCGCTGTTAGTGAGCTCTGATCACTACTCAATAAATATACAAACATGTATCAAGCAAGTTTTAAATGGAAAGAGTGATGGAGATGTAAAAAGTTAAATTAATTTAAAGCGCGATAATTTTTATTAATTTTTGGTTTGTTTTCTTTAATTTTTTAAATACTCTTCTTTTTGTTAACGATAATATCGCACCCTAAATCATTAAGGGACACAACTCAAAATTTTTTGAAATCGATTTTTATCATAAACCGGTACACAGAACATATCTCTAGCGGTTGCAAAAAAAAAACTTTTCAATCGGTGTCTCTTTGACTGAAAAATAGCAGTTATACTTAGCCGTTTCAACACCATTGCTTATAAGAAAAAAAGTTGTTTGGCTCCTGAAAATTTTTGAATTTTGAGTTGCGTCAATTTATGATTTATGGTGCAATATATTGAAGTTAATTTTCCGTTAAAAAATAATAAATGAAAAAAAAAAAAAAACATTTGTCTACTACGACTGTTACCACGAAAAAATCTGTTTGGTACTCTCAAAAGCAATTTGGTACGTTTTTTGGTACGAGGAAAAATATGTTAGTGGCATCACTGTTTGAAAATAAATGTTTAGGCCAGCAGCCTAAACCCACAAAAACGTGACCGCCCTAATGTATTAAATGTCATTTTGGCAATAAAGTAACGAGTGGCTGAATTAACGGCCACCGTTAACTGCTGTTAGTTAACTTTTTCAGGCTTCTTGCCATCAAAAGAAATTTGCATAATTCTATTCCTGTTTAAGCACTATTGGCGGCACATCAGCGACTTCAAAAACGTAAGTACTGGTATTTCACTACGTGAAGATATACTGCTATCTATATATACATAATCATTTTGTCACTCCGTGATATTATTATACTTTCGCATTTATATTTTTAATTTTTTAATAAATTTATATTTATTAATAACGTTTCTAACCAACTTGTTTTATTCCTCTTTCACGGAATTATTCAATAAAGATATTTTCAAGTGTTCATCAAACATTGTTTATCAATTTTAGATTAACTTACAACACAATTGAAAAAAAAACTTGTTTCGTATTTTGTACTATTTCACGAATCTCAACATGTGAAGGTTTGAAGGAACGAAGAAAGTTTGTGTTTGTTCGTTGTTCTACTCGAGCAGTCCCTTAAAAGCCCGTCTCCACTTGTTTCACCAACAAAACATCTAGCAAAACATCTCGCTAAATAACCCGTCTCCTCGTGGCTGATCGTGATTCAGTTTAACATTTCTCTTTCTTGCTCTTCTTAAATGTTTGTATGTTTGCTTATATTTTGCGTTTTTGTGTTGGGCTGTGTGAGATTTCGATAGATTTTCGATACAAAATTAGAGAAGACATCGATATCATCGAGGTTGGAAAGATGATTCAGAATGAAACAGTGTTTCAATCTTCACTCGCTCGCTAATTATTTGTTTGTGGCTTTTTGTGAAGTTACACAAAATTAAAAAAAAAAAACATATGTAGTTGATTTCCGATATGTGTGTATGTACATCTATTAAAAAAAGATATTAATATACTAATGTAATTGTAAAAAAGGCACTGGCGAAATTCACCCGCACGGGTAAATGAAAAACATCACATAAGCGTACCTACAAATATGTAATACATACGTATCTACATATATCTATTTATTCCTGAAGTACTTGTACTTGTACTGGAATTTCGAAGTACTGAGGTACTGGTACTTGTACTTGTACTGGTACTTGCACTTTACAGGTCTGCCTAATATAATATATAATATAATACAATGCCACTGATATAACTCTGACGAGTTTAGGGCCGAGCTCCTCGTCCCAATTCGAGGCGTGCTCCCTAATTTTTGTTTTTCCTACTAATTGGGTGGACCTAAAGTTTTATGCTGGCTCCGGACGGCGAATGCATTTTTTGTGAGGAGCTTTTTCGTGACAGAAATACACACGGAGGGTATGCCGCCCATTTCCGATATTTCTAAAAACCCAATAATTAGATTTTTACTAATTAGAAATTTTTTGTGGTGTTTGCTCAGACTGGGGTTTGAATCCGAGACCTCTGGCATAGCAGGCGAGCACTCTACCCACTGCACCACTTTTTATGAGTATACTCTAAATCACAAAAAATTTATCGCATGCCGATCTCTGGTAGGTACCTATACTACATATCGTCGTACCATACGAAAACTAGCACTTTTAAAATTTTTTACAAAGAATTCCTAAGCAAAAAACCTAAAACCTTGAAAGTGCTAGTTTTCGTATGGTACGACGATATGTATGTATGTCCATTGTACATGTATACTAGACTGGCCCTTATTTTATCATTTATTTTTATACACAGCTGTACTAGTACACAGAGTATTATAGTTTTGATTTCCTAACGGTGGATTGTAACAGAATGAAATAATCGAGATAGATATAGACTTATATATATAAAAATGATCAGGGTGAAAAGAGAAATCGATTGAGCCATGTCCGTCCGTCTGTCCGTCTGTCCGTCCGTCCGTCTGTGAGCACGATAACTCGCGCAAAAATTGAAATATTTTGATGAAATGTGGAATGCAAGTTGGTATCAAGACGAGAACGGATGGTATTGAAAATGGGCGAAATCGGACCATGACCACGCCCACCTCCCCTATATAGTAAAAATCCGAAATTTTGTATCTCAGTAACTAATAGAGCTGGAGTGATGAAATTTTACCCACGTATTGAGCTCAGGCCCTTATGAAGAAATGGTGAAATTTTGGAAAATGGGCGGTGCCACGCCCACTTATTAAGGGGCAAACATTGAAAGTTTTATGAGTCATAACTCAGAAACCGTTGAAGACATATCGATGAAATTTGGTAGGCGTGATATACTTACTTAGGCAAATGTTTGGACGAAAAATTGCCAAAATCGTTTGACGACCACGCCCACTTTTATATATGGGTATTATAAAGTGGCCTAATAAAAACATTTTAAGCGATATCTCTGTCAAATATAAAGATATATTATTGAAATTTTATGGCAGGAGTCCAACTATGGACATAAAACAAAAAACACAAAAATTTTGGAAAATGGGCATGGCACCGCCCCCTTTTAGAAGCAGGAATATACGAGATTTCTTAGCCCATAACTCGACAAATAATTGAGATATTATGACGAAACTTGGTGTGTACACTTTTATCACTTGTGGTAATAGACACGCAAAAATTTATTGAAATCGATTTATGACCACGCCTACTTTTTAACAAAGATATTTCTGAAACACCCTTTGGGAATTTTTAACGTGAAATCTTTGTAACTAGAACTCGTAAAGGAATGAAATTTTGCACAAATAATAATATTCATATACTTAGTTGGATAACTGATAAAAATTTTGGAAAATGGGCGTGGCTACGCCCACTTTATGCAGCACTCACTTTATATAAAGTACAACGTGTTTCCATTAAACGCAAACAAACAATAAAAGCATACAGCTGAGTATCTAATGTTCGATTCCACTCGAACTTAGGCTTCCTTACTTGTTTCATCTGATTTTAGTGTTGGATAGCTTTTTAGATAGGGAATTTCAATGGAAAGAGTCATAAACTAATTGGAAACATAGAGTTGTATTTGATTTAAAGTAAAGCAATCTAATAAATAGCCATATTTTAAGTGCTTTTATGCATATTTCAACAAGTATGATAATAGCTGTGTTTTTATTTAAGCGCATATACATCTGCGCTTAAATTTTGTATGAACAACTAAGCGCGGATAGAGATGAGCACTTAGAAATCCATACAAAATTTAAGCGCAGATGTATATGCTCTTAAAAAAAACAGGGCTAATATTAATATAATAAAAGCTTGCATGGAAAAATTACAATTGCTTTATATTAGTTTATACTCAGTCTCCAACTAGTTGGCCAATAGTTTCTTAAAAAATATATAATTAAACCGGTGGTTAATTTGACGTAAATTGTATGGCGAGCTGTCAAATAATTGCACTTAACCGGAGATGGTGAATCCGGCCCTTAATGTGCTTTGAAAAGAATCAGTGGTGCATACTTATGTAGGTAGATAGCGTTATTACCGCTTCACCGTTATTCTTGAACTTTAGTTTCGATTTGATGACTGAAGTTGGCACAATTTCTATGCAAGCAGGGCATACAAACAAAATATAATCGAAATACATAATTTAATTTGGTGTGTACCAAATTCAACAAAATAAACATATTTCTCACCATAGCCTTAATAAATGCGCGCTAAAACCGTTTACTCTGATGCAAAGGAAAAAATCTCACCGTTATTGCCTCATATAAGCCTTGAAAAATGTTGTGAAAACGTATTTAAAGGCCTATCGATTGTTCTTCGCTTAAAAAATAATTGTAAACAAAATGAGATTTAATGCGACCTGCAAATAAAATTAATTAATTATCAAATTCCAACACCAACCTTCTTCCGAATTATCACTGATAAATTTCGAAAACGCGCAAAACTGACGCTACAATTGCGATCTTTATTTAAACTGATTTAATCAAGAATTGTGTTGCTGTCACCTACCACAATATTCTAATGCCACTAGCACTTACCGTAACTAAATTTGTATCGTCCAGCGAAATGGCAAAATAGTGGTGGAAGGCGTATGTACATACATATGTACATACATACTAAATCAACAATCACTTGAACCAGGGGCCGAAAATAATGGTTATTTTTTCTAGTGTGGTGAAAAGGTTACGCAAAAATAACCTTTATCTTCTTTTGGTCCATAATAACCATTATAAAAACCAAAAACCGTTTTGGGCCTGAATAACCTTTATTCAGATTTGGTCAGCTATAAAAATCAAGCCTATTTATTTGTCAATATTTCTGGACGATGTTGGTATCAAATGAATGGTGTTGAGCAGGGCTTTTACATAGAGGTGTATTTGTTAAGATTCGTAGGTCGGGTTCCCAGTTATGGATGAAAAATGGACCCGGATGCCCTGGAATATTTTAAGCAATATTGGTATCAATTGAAAAGAGGTAATCAGAGCTACAATCCCTTTCATTTGATACCAATATCGTCCAGAAATATTGACAAATAAATAGGCTTGATTTTTATAGCTGACCAAAAAAAAATAAAAATCTGAATAACGGTTATTCAGGCCCAAAACAGTTTTTTGGTTGCCATAACGGTTATTCAAGCCCAAAACACTTTCGGTTGCCATAACGGTTATTCAAGCCCAAAACACTTTTTTGGTTGCGATAACGGTTATTCCTGAAAATATACAATTAATGGACTTAGCACATTTGCTCACGAAACCAACGATATATACATAAATTATATTTTTACATTTTTCGCATTAAACATTCCACATTTCGGGAATATTTTTGTAGCTACATATTTATTGAAATTTTCCACTTTTATTTCATATTTTCAAAGCGATGCGCGCGATGCTTTCACTTCAACGCAGCGTTGCCGTTTTAAATTCTTGAGATTACCCAAAAAAAATATTCAAATCAGGGACCGATTTTAATCGTTATTTGCATTTCTTCGGATGAAAAAATCATTATGAAAACTTCGTTAACAATAAAATGCAAGTATGCCAATATAATGATTTTTGCACATTCTATCCAAATATGACCTCATCTTTATTCTGAAGATTTTTATTTTTTAAATTTTTAAATAACCATTATTTGCGATTTTTATTTTTTCGATCCAAAATAATTTTTATTATTGGATTTAAATTTTTCCGATGAAACTTGATCGATATTTTATGATTTTTATTTTTTCGATCAAAAATAATTTTTATTATTGGATTTAAATTTTTCCGATCAACTTTAATAAATATTTATTTATTCCTTTTTCCTATCATAATAAACTCTAAAAAATTGTTTCTTTTGTACCATACGCTATATTATTAATACGCTAACATAAATTTTGTTATCAAATAGAACTGCGCCAATTTTCATTAAAATTGGTTGGAAAATGCGTCCATAATCGCCGTTGAAAAAATAACTGTATGGGTGTTGTATGCTTTTGAGCAGAACAGAATAGAGCTATGGCAATGTGCAAGCATAGGTATTCTAAACTTACCAAGCACAATGTTGGCAATCGTCAACTTCGCCATTAAATATAGGATTCACTAACGTTTGAAAAAGTTTATTATGATCGGAGAAAAAATAAAAAAATATTGATTAAAGTTGATCGGAAAAATTTAAATCCAATTATAACAATTATTTTTGATCGAAAAAATAAAAATCATAAAATATCGATCAAGTTTCATCGGTAAAGTTTAAATCCAATAATAAAAATTATTTTTCATCGAAAAAATAAAAATCATAAAATATCAATCAAATTTCATCGAAAAAATAAAAATCAAATTATAACGATTAAAAATGATTTTTTTTATAAAAATGATAATCGTTACGGTCCCTGATTCAAATTACCCATAATTGCCCAAAATTCCCCATACAAATTTTCAAATTACACTACCCGACAAAATTTCAAAAATTTTGATATCCTCGACATTTTATACATCTTATATTTAACTTATTTTTTGCATAAAAACAAAGCTTTTGTCCGCCATAATTCCGCCACTTTAACGTCGATTTTATGTGGAGTTGGAAAGGGTATTTCATCCTGGTACCCTGACCAGGCACGTAGCCAGGGGGGGGGGGGCTCGGGGGGCTCAAGCCCCCCCCCCGAAATTCGAAGGAAGTATTTTTTTTGTAATTTCCTCAACTCGCGTCTCACAAATTCGAATGTCAAGCATGGCGAAAGCGGGTTTGGATTTTCTTTAAAAAATTTAGCTCTTTCAAGCCCTTTTTTCGTGAACCTAGCCCCAACCAAAGTGCGCAAGTTCGAGTCTTGGCAGAAGCAAAAGTAACCTGATGAGTCTTAGAGGGATCTAAGGCGAAACAGCTGTAGTTACATCCATGCTTAAAAAGTTTTTTTCTAGTTTATAAAAAATAAAAAATTAAATATAACATGGGCCTGTGCTCGTTAAATTAAATATATCAAAATTTTTTCTGCCAACACTAAATTTCTAGATAACAAGTAAGGAAGCCTAAGTTCGAGTTCTCGCTATGATCTCCATTCACTGGGATATTGCTGTTGATCCTGACCATGTCATAGACATTTTATCAAAAAACAAATCCAGAAGGCTACTTCTTTGATGAAAAGGTTATTGTAAAAGAAAGTTTTATATGAAATTTTGTACCACATTCCATATGTATATGTATGTATGTATGTACATAATAAAAGTCAATTAAAATAGCTTTTCAGTAATCTTGTACATATGTACAAATTTTTTCCATATTCATTTTCAAAATAATCAACCAATATGAATAACTTTCATTTGACCTATGTATGTACATATGTATATGTATGTGGGGGGGGGGGGGGGGCGGGGGGGAGTGCAATTTGTCCATAATTTCTGTAAGCCCCCCCCCGAAACGAATTCCTGGCTACGGGCCTGACCCTGACATAATCCCAAGGGGCATAATCCCAAATTTTTTATTTGGGATTATGTCACTCCCCCTAGGGTGACATAAACCCAACTTTTTTACTTGGGCTTATGTCACCCTAGGCGTAGTGACATAATCCCAATTGGGATAATGTCATTTTCAAGCCCAAAAAAACATTTCAGATTTTTTCTTAGATTTTATTACATTAAGCAAAAAAATTAAAGCTGACAATAAAGTTAATGTTGTTATACAATAATACATTGAGTATATGTATAAGATGAAATATGTATGTACTTAAATACACATGTTCTCAAAAAATTACTTTAAAACTAAAAAATTACATTAAAATTAAATATATTTACATATATACAGACTTTTTTCAATAAAACGATAGGTATATAAATATTTGTGTACATTGTATATATGTCTATAAAAAGATGAAAATTTGGAAGAAAAAATCGCGCGATTAATAGATCGATAGGTGTATACTTAGTGTCCGACCGAAGCTGGAATTTTAGGCCGAAGCCGAAGCCGTAGCCGAATATTCGGCATAATCCTTTATTCGGCCGAAAACCGAAGCCGAAGCCGAATAGCAAAATAAGAAAAATATATACTCAAGTTTGAGATTTTTTTTATTTCGTTGGAGGAGCAGTTAAATATTTTTTTGCAACCTTTTTTAAATTAAAAAAAATTTGAGGAATGCCAATAATGGAATATATTAACACTACGAAGAACAAGTGGTTGATCTAAATATTCGCTTAATTCCACTTCAAGACTTGTATTAGTTTTTGCTTTGCGTGTGCAATCTTTTGCAGATTTATCATGGGATGCCCAGAGGTCACTGGAATCCAAAGTAATTGATTCATCCAAAGATTCTTCACTATCACAAAAAAACAACAAATTTCATTTTGTGATCCAGTGTAATTAAGTTAAGTTAGGCCTGTTCAATAACAAAAAAATATTACTGGAAGTTACGATTTTCTGTCGCTTATAAAAAATCAAAAATTCGTAAAATCCAGTCAATTTTTTTTGTTATTAAACAAATCTATTATTCGGCCTCGATTATTCGGCCTTTTCAGCCGAAGGCCGAAGCCGAAGCCGAATAAAAAATACCAGCCGAATAGGCCGAATACCGAAGCTTGGCCGAATATTCGGTCGGACACTAATACATATGTATGTACATATGTCTATAAAAAGATGAAAATTTTCGCCTGCGGCGCTTTTTTTTTTTTAATAGGTGACATAATCCCAAGTAAAAAAATTGGGATTATGTCACACCACGGTGAGTGACATAATCCCAAATTTTAAAATTGGGGTTATGCCACTTGGGATTAAATCACGGCACCTTTCATTCTCTCAAAATGAAATGAAATAACATAAAACTCAAGACGTAATGGCGGAGATATTGACAGATTAGTAATACTCCTTTTCTTCTTAGCGCGAAAACTGAAATTTCAAAATATCTCGAAAACTGTTCTACTTTTGAACCATTCGATTACATATTTGGAATCAGCAGGAATACGTAGGAATCAAATAATAAATGTCGAGGATATTTTTTTGTCGGGTAGTGTTATCAAGAGATTTCCAATAAAAAAAATATTTTCAAATTTATTTTACTTTATAACCCCAGCAGTATTTATCAGCTGGAAAACAGTACATATTTCCTACTGAATATTCAGTAGAGATGTAGTTCTAAAATCTGAACTTTCTCTTTCGTTTTTATATAGAGGTGGCGTCGAAAATCAACTACCTGAAAACTGCAGAACGAGAAGGGAGAGTTTCTGTATGAAAAAAGGCCTGAATACGCAGGGAAAACTTCCATAGCATATATTTCAATACACCTGATGGCTTCACTTCGTGTTCAGTTATTTTTTCAGCAATGAATTTTGAACTCAGTTTCAGGTTATTTTTCATACTGAATATTCTAGTGAATATGCACCTCCTTACCTCAAATACTGCTGGGACGGTTTGTATTTTTAAATTCATGTGCATGTATATGTGTGGTTAAAAAAAGTTATAAAGAAACATAAAACAAGTAAGAGAGAAATGAAACATTAAATAGTCCGATTTTCTTAAATTTATAGGTACCTCCAATTCTGTGGGTTGTTTATGCAAATATTTATAAAAAAATATTGTAATCATCTTAGCAATTTAAGTGGAGAAGTTTTACCCCAAAATGTATGGTTGGTTGTAGGGGAGCTATATGTTATAATGGTCCAGTTTGGCCGATTCCGACAAATGATCAGCGTATCTTAACAACTGAGGAACTAGCTCATGATTCTGATAATATCGGTATATATTTTGGTGGGTCTAATTTTTCTCCTTCTAGTTATAATACCATTTCATGTTCATGAAAGGTATAAAATTACTTATTTTTTTCCTAGCTAACTTCTTACTTTAATGGGCTTATGAAATTTGCTTGTAATTCAAGATTAAATAAATGCTGCAAAAACTCATGCACACTTTCACACAATGAAAATAATTAATTTTTTTATAGGTATGTATTATTATTCATATAAAACTATTAAAAGGCGAATTCCCCAAAATTCCCCAAATCATAGCACTTCCCAAATATTACCCAAATATAAAAAAATTCCCCAAATTTGGGGAATTACCCACAAAACGGCAACGCTGCTTCAACGAGAAAAAAATAATGAAGTTTGACAAACATATCAACTAACCTTCCAACTTTTTGTAGGTACAACTCGACAAAATATCAAAATCGTTTGATCTCCATCCATCCGTCTGCCAAACTTGTACAATAGGCCCACTAACGTGACGATTTGTTATAAAACGAGTCTAAGTCGTACGATAAATTGGATGGTTAGTGGCCCTATTATGAGACCTTTAATGGCCGCTGTGGTGCAGTGGGTAGAGTGCTCGCCTGCTATACCAAAGGTATCGGGTTTTAACCCCAGTCCGTACAAAGACCAAACATCAAAAAGCTTCTCACAAAAAATGCATAGTTAAGGAGCACACCTCCAATGTGGAGGGAAGTTGGGCCATAAAACTCGTCAGAATCATAATAGTGCCAGTTTATTATTATATTATTATTATTATGAGACTTTTAAGCTGCAAGTTATTGGTAGCGTACGAGTACCCGTCTGATATACATACATATGTATGTATGTACTTATGTAGGTCTCTGCGGCATGGTATATAACAACATCAGATGAAACGGCTCAAATGAAAAAAATGTATGCATATGTATGTACGTAATATTTCATTGCCCACATTCATAAAAGGTATGAAGTCTTCGGTACGTCCGCGGTCCACTTACCTACTTCGAAGCAATTTTTTGTCTTTTAAGAAGCCAAACATGTTTAATTCTATCGAACCAATATAACCTGTGAAATGTGTATTGATTCAACCGACAAGATAATTAAATTATGCACTTTTTTACAAAAAAGAACAAAACAGGGACCGAAAATAACGGTTATTTTTTCTAGTGGTGAAAAGGTTACGCAAAAATAACCTTTATCTTCTTTTGGGAATTTTTAACCAATATCATGAGAAAAATTTTTTTTTGGTCATTAATAACCATTATAACAACCAAAAAACTGTTATGGGCTTGAATAGCCGCTATGGCAACCAAAAAACTGTTTTGGGCCTGAATAACCGTTATTCAGATTTTTATTTTCTTTTTTTTGATCAGCTATAAAAATCAAGCCTATTTATTTGTCAATATTTCTGGACGATATTGGTATCAAATGAAAGGTGTTGATCAGGGCTTTGACATAGATGTGTATTTGTTAAGATTCGTAGGTGGGGTTCCCAGTTATGGGTGAAAAAGTGGACCCGGATGCCCTGGAATGTTTTAAGCAATATTGGTATCAAATGAAAAGAGGTAATCAGAGCTACAATCCCTGCTCAACACCAATAATATAATACAATGGCGCTATCATAACTCTGACGAGTTTTATGGCCGAGCTTTTCTCCCAATTCGAGGTGTGCTCCTTTTTGTTTTTCTGTTACGTGCTGGCTACAACTGAACTCACTACTTTCCCCTTCTAACTCCCCTAGGTGTGTCGGGACGTGCCATGGTACGCTAGCGTTTAAGCACGAGCTAGCTCGCCGGATTGTGGGTGGTTCTTGGGCACCCCGACTCTTACCCTCAGCACCATACAAAAAAATAAATCGTACCATACCTAACATTTTGCCTCTGGAATACCTCGCCCCTTCCTTCGCCCGCCCCTTGTCATCCCCCAACCCCCAACCCCCCTCGTCCGCCCCCGATGCCCGCCCTCGGCCATGGTGACATTCGGCCGGCCACTCTTGACCCTCCCTTCCATGGTCGGCAGTGGCAATCCCTACAATCCCTGCTCAACACCAATATCGTCCAGAAATACTGACAAATAAATAGGCTTGCTTTTTATAGCTGACCAAAAAATAAATAAAAATCTGAATAACGGTTATTTAGGCCCAAAACAGTTTTTGGTTGCCATAACGGTTATTCAAGCCCAAAACACTTTTTTGGTTGCCATAACGGTTATTCAGGCCCAAACGGCTTTTTGGTTTTTATAATGGTTATTAAGGACCAAAAAAAAATTTTCTCATGATAATAGTTAAATATGACTTTTACCCCATTTCTCTTATAACCGTTACGTCCCTGAAAAAAGACAAAACAGGCAAGAAACAACAAGAACAAATCAATCGCTCACATCCCGAACGGATACAAATGTAGATCAATCGCTTTCATCCCCAACGGGTACAAATGTAGATCAATCGCTTTCAGCAAGTACATATCGCCCGTTTTATGCAATAGGGATTTAACTCGAAATTCTCGATTTCTGGGATTTTGCCATATATTTCAATAACTGGGTCGTACCTTTGAGTCTAGTCTTATAAAATACTCAAAAAGATAAAAATGGCGGAAATAAAAGTGATTTTGTAGTTAGCCATAGAAGGAAACTATTTGAAATTATAAAAGTTTATTTGCGTTTTCCCAAAAAATTTTTTTTTTTTGAGTTAAATCCCTATTACATAAAACGTGCGATATAATGTTTTACTTTTGTAAAAAAATCTCAATAAATAAATAAAATATTGTAAGTATTGAGTATGCATTATATGAGCGTAATGTAAAGGATTTTTTCATAGGATATTTAGGCAACATTTTGTTAAAATTATTATTCATCATTGTCAGGGGCGGATTTACCTCTAGAAGCGCCCTGGGCAAACAAATCAAGCCGCGCCCCAATATTTCCAAAAAAAACGCACTTGCCTTCGTGTGGTGAAATTTCATTACTGATATATTTTACGGATTGAAAAAATTTGATTCGATTCTTATATAGGTACCACATTTTTTCCATTTTCTAACCTTCAAAATGATCTCACCTTAAACCCTCATTATTAGGTGGCACAGATTTCGCAATATCATTAAATTGCAGTTCATCATACGAATCTGAAAAACAATTTTATAGTGAAAATGTTTCGTCCTGAAACTAAACTCATAATTTTTGACAGTAGGGTGCCTCCCAGGTAGCGAAATCTGGCATTCTGGCCCAGAATCTACCTGGGCTAACCTAGCTGTCGATCAATTGACTTATGCATTTTTACCTTTTTGGTTATGATCAACAACGGAGTCATTTTGTTTTCGAGGAGTTTGAAAAAAAAAAAACAATCAAGTTTAGGGGTTTCGACAGTAAATCTTTGTCTTTCTGCACTTTCTCGGCTGCGCGTTTCTTGTTTGCTGGGCCGCTTAACTTTTTCATATTTGCACTCATTCTTCTATTTTTCACAAAAACATTAATTCACTGACACTTTTTTGATGTTTTTAACTCGGAACGACTTTTAAGATTACATAAAATGTACGCAGCGCATTGTATAGAGGCGCGAACTATTCAAATTAACCAGAAACAGAAAATATTCAGATCTTAGTTTCCTTTGAAAAAGTGAGCTCGCGCATTTCCCCGAAAAAATACTTCAATGCCTACTTGATTTTTAAATTTGAAATTTCAATTAAATTTGAATCTTTCACGTCATTTACTGCACACAAGCTACTAAAACTTAGTGCTTACATATCGCTCATTTGCTGCAAGACCGGCATAAATCAAAAAACGTGATTTTTGAGTTAATGCTGCAGAATAGTTAGTTACATCGTACTTCATGTTGAGTAAAAAATTCTTTATGATTTTTTGAAAACTAAGCGCTTCAGATACAAACCAAATGTTGCATTTACTTGCGCACCATATGGCGGTTGAATCTCAAAATTTCCCTTCCTGAAAAGTTGTGTATTTTGAAAAGTGCAAATGCAGCAAATGAGTGATATTTAAGTCCCACTGGGGCGAAGGTTAAGAACTGTACCAATGTTCTGAAATGTACTTTGATTAATTTTTTCTCTGTAAAAAATTGAAAAAATCTTTCATTCTTGTTGTACTCGTAATATTAAAAAAAAAAACTTTTTTTGATAAATAAAAAAAAAAAAATTTGTCCTTGTCTTAGTATTGAAACGGCGCCCTGGGCAGCTGCCCATGTTGCCCCTATGTAAATCCGCTCCTGATCATTGTTATTAAAAGAAAAGTTGTTCAATTCGTTTTACCGGTTATTCTAAAATTTTTGTAAAATTTCTACATTTAAGAAATCTAGATTTGTACCCGATCGGAATCAAAGCGACTAATCTACATTTATACCCGTTCGGGAACAATTGGTCTACAATTACAATTACACGTACGGGAACAATCGGGGACTAATTGTGGACCGATTGTTCTCGAGGTAGGGTATGCAGGGTATGTACCTATTACGTTTCTGTTCCTCTAAAGAAATCTGTTTAGACTCATTTAGAAAACGACGCACATATGTACGTAGATATTGAAGTTTTATGCGGCCAAAAATATTTTATTGTCTACATCTATTCAAAATTAATTATTATTAATTAATTTTAATAATGAGTCAAGTTTTCTCAAGTGGGCCATCTACAATCGATTTTTCGATATTCTATGGTATGTATGTATGCATGTATGTACATACCCTGCAGGAAGAAAAAAATCAATTCCTAAAAGTAGTTGATTTTTAACTGACTATTTTGAGACAATTGAAAAAAAATAATCAATTTGAATCAAACAGCAACCATTTTTAGTTGGTTGCTTTGTCATGCAGGAATATCCAAAAAACGTAAAGTGTGCATTGACAAAAGCTTTCAAATGCCTGATGAAAATATTTTTATTCAAAAATACATATTTAAACAGATAGAATTTTGCTGTGAAAATTCCTCATTTTGGATTTGGGAAGCGAAGCAATGGAAGAATATCGAAATTCTTGCGAATTCCATGAATGTAAACATGTAGGTACGTAACAGCTACATCTGCAACCATTTCCGATGTATGTTTTGTATAATTTTCTAAAAAAAAGTTAGTTTATAGTTACCCTCCAAGTAATGCAGAAGTACACAGGACTGACTTTTTTATCGCCATTCCCAAACAAAAGTAGTTAGCCTTTTTCAAAGAAAATATACAATTAAAAGTTACCACTAGTGTCTTTGGAATCAGTTTAAAGTCGGTTTTAAGTTAAGATGCATTTCCTGCAGGGTATGTACATAGTATGTATGTATGTATGTATGCATGTATGTATGTAACTTCATCCCATCCTAAAAGTTCCCAGCAGTACCCAACAGACCAGGAAGTAAGCGAAATGTAATAGGACTTGAGAACAAGCTTATAACAATTGTCCATTGTAAGCTTATTGGAATACAGTTTTTATAAGCTTAATTGTAAGCTTATTCACAAGCATGATTGTAATAATTGAGGAACACAAGCTTGAAAACAATATTACAATAAGCTTACTTTACACTTGCAATGAAAGCTTAAAAAACTATTAATAATAAGTAGGGCAACAGAAAATATGCCCTAAAAAATTCGTTTTTAGCGCTAAAAATATGTCCTTAAAAATGTGGTTTAAGCGCTAAAAATATGCCCTTAAAACTTAGTTTAAGCACTGAAAATATGCCCTTAAATTTTTTTTTATATACCTACTTAATAAAAAGATGTACACTCAGAAAAAAAATCATCAACACGATTCATGTAAAATTAACACGATCGATCTTTACACATAGAACAGCAACAAATTTTTCAAATTACACGATGTTTGAAACATGATTTTGGCTTTGTAACTGTCATCTGAAAATTTGGTAAATTCAACCAAATTTCATTGTTGATACAACATGAAGAAATTTTAAAATATACAAGATGATTCAAATATAAAATTTTATTCCTAAATGTCATTTGGAATTTGGTTTATTTAACATGATGATAGTGTCAATATAAACTAAAAAAAATGTTAGAAAAATGACGTCCCAATTTTATTGTTAATACAACATGAAAACAAATGTGAAAACAACAAGAACCACAATTAACAATAAAATTTGGTTGATATAACACGAAACAATGTTCAAACATAAACGTCATTTGTAATTTTGATTTATTCAACACGATCATAGTGTCAATGTAATCTAAAAAAAAGTGTTAAAAAAAGAACGTCAAAACTATTTTGAAACATACATAATTTTTAAGATCATTTGAAGTCTGATTTTCGTGCAAAACGCAAATTATTTTTAAAAAAAAAAGGAAAATTTTGTGCCGTGGCAGTGATGCGAGTTTAGCATCATTGTCAGTTCGCGATAGTGGGTTTTCGATTTATATTTTCAGTTTGCAGGTGAGTTAAAAGAGGATTATATTTTTGTTTCTAAAAGTATTTAATGTTCAATATTTTATTTTTCCTCTTCATAGGTTGCAATATCACGAGGAGGTTTTTTAGCGAATAGGGGTTTGCGTGCAGCATGCGGTTGTTGCATTAGCGGCCAAACATTACTCGGTGCAACTGATAGTACTATCGCCCATCTATAAACTATCGCCGGTACATTTGTGTTCGTATGAGAAGGACGCCTTCAATTTGATCAGTTGTGCGGGTGATGTACGAATGTGCTTAATTGAAGTGATGATTATATATTTTATGTTTTATATGTTTTTGTATTTAAAAAAATAAATTGTACAATCAACAAGACTTTCTGGTTAATTTAAGAATAAATTTAATGTAAAATCAAAAAGATGTTATTGTTAATTCAACAGGACTATTTCGTGTTAATTTAACTAGCTTTTATTGTAACATTAACTAGTTAAAATTGTAAAATCAACAGGAAGACTCAATACTTTTTAGTGTTAATTCTACAGTTGTCATCCTGTTAAACTAACACTTGACAGTAGTGTTAAAGTTACACGATTACATGATGGCATACATTAAGCATCGTGTTGAAAAAAATTAACCACAAAATTTGTTGATTTTTGGTTGATTTCACACTATTTTTTTTCTGGGTGTACGGCATGGTAGGTTGTGCGCTCCCCTCTCATGCAAGAGAAATAAAAAAAATTCACATTTGCGAAACACATCTTCCAAAAGAAAACAAGTATTTTTACATACGATAATCTACATATCGTCGTTTAAAGTGCATTTTTGCGTAACAGGTATTTTCATTTTCGCGTAGCGGACATTGTTTGAACTTTACAGGAGAGCAAAAAAACTATTTCATTTAAAAACCGTTACTTATTTCTGCGTACAAACTTAAATTTAAATAGTTACGTAGATCAGTTTGTTAGCCATAACATCAACTTAGTGTAAAAAAAGAAACAAATTGAATTATTAGGACTCTTTTTTTTCATGTGCGGTTGTGCAATTTTATTTGGCACAAAAATCACGCACAATCGGTTATGAAATGGCAAAATGTTCAATATAATTCTTATTTTAGCATTTTATAAAGAAAAAAAGTAACAAAACTTGTACATATATTACATTTTAAACTAAAATTCATATCTTTAATTAAGAAAACGTAAGTTTGTTTACACATAGGTGGAGAACTCTTAAGGTAAATGTGGTAAATTGTCATAAAAGCTATGACAATCGGACGGCATCACTCTTTTAAGTTCTTGTAAATGTTGATATTTACGTTTTGTAATATTGAGGTGACCTTTGTGGATTGGATTAGGAATATCCGTGTCTATCTGGTTTATAACCTGACTTGAATGTCTTATAAATTTTCGCATAAGAATCATGGCCTACAAAAAACATGTTTTTATCGCAATGTAATACATTAATTTTTATACACAGCTGTAATAGTACACAGATTTAAATATTTTTATGAAATTTCGTATATAGGTTCCTATCCAGACTGGGACGGTTGAAAATGGGCGAAATCGGACCACGACCACGCCCACTTTTATATATGGGTATTACAAAGGGGCCCAATAAAAACATTTTGAGCGATATCTTCGCCAATTATAAAGATAATTCAATGAAATTTTGTGGCACAAGTACCACGATAGATAGAAAACCATAAACAGAAATATTTTGGAAAATGGGCGTGGCACCGCCTCTTATTATACAAAGGACTCTACGAGATTTCGGAGCCCATAACTCGACAAATAATTGAGATATTTTGACGAAAATTGGTGGACTTATTTCTACCACTTGCGGTAGTATATGTGCAAAATTTTAGCGAAATCAGTTTATAACCACGCCTACTTTTTAATCAAAATTTTTCTCGAATGCCCTTCAGAAATTTGTAACGTGACATCTCTGTAAGTCATGAAGGGATGAAATTTTATAATAACAAGAATATTTATACGTTTAGTCGGATTATTGATACGAATTTTCAAAATGGGCGTGGCTGCGCCCACTTTATGCGGCACGGCCTTTTTTAAATTGCACCGTGTTTCTAGCAAACGTAAAAAAAACTATGAAAGCTTATAATATTTGGCTCCACTCGAACTAAGGCTTTCTTTCTTGTTTTGTTTTTTTAATTTTTGATAACTTTAGTCATAATTTGGTTGGGAAAATTGTAAAGATTGTAGCAAAAAAACGTAGCTTACCAATTAGCAACTTCATTAATTTGTTTAAAATAATACCTGCTTGATATTTACCTGACATTATTTGTTGAAATAAGTTAACTTTTGCTCCCTTTCATAAAAATTCGCCATTTAATTTATTTATCTAATAACATATAACTTCGCTTATATGAATGAACTGAAATCATACGCGGTAATGCTGCCAAATTTTAACAATACCCTTCATACGCGATTATGCAATTTACTGTTATTATGCGTTTTTGTTGTTAGAATTGCAATGTTTTGGTATGGATCGATAGAGCTGAGCGTCAGGAACTCAGGGTTGGAAAATCTCATTTTTGGCAAAAATGTCCCTTACTCGAAAATGAAAATACCTGTTACGCAAAAATGCACTTTAAACGAAGATATATATATTAGGGTGGGTCAATTTGTACTGATGGAATAAAACCTACTTTGTTTCGGCCACAGCTGCATTCTCTGGTCAATTCTGAACAAAAAAATCCAAAGGAGCATAGTTCTAAAATGAAGTTTGACCCTCCGCAATTTTAATTTTAGATAGTCATCCCTAAATTTTTTTTTACATTTGTTAAAAAATGTAGTTGAAGATACTCAAATTAAATTTTGAGATTTATTTGAGTTGAACCCATTCGTCGGCCGACACATTATCACAAAATTTAATCAATTTGGGTAAAGTTTACAAACGACGAAGAATTCACTATCAGAGATCTTAAACTTCTTTCCTAAATATCTCGAAATCAAAATTTATTACGGATATTCTGAATACGTCATTGTATTCTACAGGCAAAAATTAAGTTGACGTGTTTCGGCGTTTCACTTAGATATTTCAAACTTTTAAGATATACCTGTTGAAACATAAAATAATTGGGAGAAATTCTAAAGAAGGTGTTTGGAAAATTAATGTATTTCCCTAAAAAATAATCAAATTGCATACTTATTTATTCAAATTGCTATTGCTGTAAATTACAAAATTTTGCGATAAATATTCAAATAGAAAACTATGTAGATTGTCGCGGTAAGTTTTTAAACGTAGAAAAAGATCTTTCCAAGTCAACTGAAGATATCGGGGCGTATTTAAAAGCAAGAATTTCAGTCACTGTGTAGCGTGTAGTGCTACACGTTCAATATGAATATTGCGATATTTTTCTCGCTCTGAGGTTCAAGATATTTTACTTGCGTCCTTTTCTCACTTTCACTTTCAATTCGTTTATTGCCAATATTGCGATCCGGATCACGGATTTCAAAATTTTGCGATCCAGAATCGCGAGCCATCAATACTCGATGCTACACTATCAATATGAATCACGATCCACGGATTTCATCAATATATATTGACCGTCTGACGTATGCTATGTATGTAGATCAGCGATCGGCACCGTTGGAAGAGCAACCAACACACTCGCAAAATATTTGTGGTAGTGTGCGTGCAAAAGCAGAGCACTGAAAAAACATTTATCCGCATACCATCCGCACCTTTCAACGTACAAGTGCAAACTGGTTCGCGGCCATAGTGTAAAACGTCTAGTGAGCCAGCTCATCGAAAAATCGATTAAAAAAAGTCGATATATGGTCGATGTGCCATCGACAAATGTCAAAATGATGGGCAGACCAGCATGGCGGCCATTTTTGAAGTGCAGTTCAGCATGGCGGCCGGATGTGGTTGTTGTATGAAAAGGAACCATAATGACATGGTCGTAGCAAGCAGGACAGAAACGCAATTCTGGAATTGGGAATTGAAAAAACCAATTCATAATTCCGAAAAGAAATTAAGGCCGAGTTGCTAAAACGCAATTCCCGGAGAGGGCGCAAACGCCAGCCATTTCACGAATAACATGTGTAGGAATGTAAAATCAACAACCTACAAAACAGAAAGAAGAAGAGCAGCTTATATTGCATTCACGATCGTTATTTGGCCAACAACTTCAAAATCAGCTGAGCACAGCTGTTCGACCTGTTTTAAACACATCCCAGAGTCATTTCACTGTTCTCCTTACACAATGTTCGCGGCCAGCTCAGCGATAGCTTGCTAGCAGCGCACACACGATCTATACATGAGAAACGAGTGGCCCTAAATGGCCCAGCTGCCGATCGCCGATGTAGATACCCAGCTGATTCGTGTAGCACATTTGAATGAAACATTGCGAAAATATTAAATTCGCGTTGAACTTGTCAGACAAAGAGGAATGGCAAATAGTATGCGCATATACAAAAAAAAAAATTGCCAGAGTACAAAATTTAAATAAAACCAATTTTACGAGCGAGATGGAAAAATACGACGAAATACTATGCTAAAATATGAATTTGTAGCAAAATATGCTAAAAATATGCAAATAAGTCAAGATATGCAAAAATAAGCCTTTTGACCTAAATATGCGAAAATATGCCCTAACAAGTTAGGCTTATTCTCTTCGTCTTGAGCTAAAACGCCGATATATATTTATCATACGTAAATGGGACTGCAACAGAAAAATATGCATTTGCATATCTTCTGTTGCCCTAATAATAAGATTGTTTTAAGCTTGCTGTAAAATTTTTTAAATTTTGGTTTTACAATGATTCATATAATTCATTATTCCTCTTTCGGAAAAGGGAAGTATAAAAGCCTCAATAAAATTCAATATAATGTTGAATGTCCTACTATATGATACCGTTCAGGTTGATGTCATGGTTCGAAACAGGAGGAGAATATAAAATAAAGAACATTGCAGTAAAGGTGAAGAAGGAAAGAAAATGAAAAGAAAAATGCAAATAAAAATTTATTTTTTTTTGTTTTTTCTACTATTTATACATACAATTGTATTTATAAGCTTACAACAAGCTTTCACAAGTAATATTTTTCTACAATTACATTTGTAAGCTTATAAAAAGGGTGCCGTTTTGATTTTTCTACAATTGTTCTTAAGACTTTTTCAATACTTTACACAAGCTTTCCTCAAGCTTAACGCTTATATTTGTAAGCTTGTTATAATATTATTCTCAAGCCCTTTGGTCTATTGGGTATTTATCAGCTGGAAAACAGCATATATTTCCTACTGAATATTCAGTAGAGATGTAGTTCTAAAATCTGAACTTTCCCTTTCGTTTTTATATAGAGGTGGCGTCGAAAATCAACTACCTAAAAACTGCCGAACGAGAAGGGAGAGTTTCTGTATGAAAAAAGGCCTGAATACGCAGGGAAAACTTCCATAATATATATTTCAATACACCTGATGTCCTCACTGCGTGTTCAGTTATTTTTTCAGCAATGAATTTGAACTCAGTTTCAGTGTATTTTTCATACTGCATATTCTACTGAATATGCACTTCCTTACCTCAAATACTGCTGGGTATGATTCGGAGCAAAACAAAAACAGTTGTGTGAATTTTATATGAGTTATTGGCCAGTTTTTAATTAAGGAAAATTGAAAAAAAATTTTTTGGTAGAAGTTATGGATCTATTTCGGAGACCACCACATCCCCTCATCAGACTTCTTCAGGCGGCCTCAACCGAGAATCGAACTTAAGTCTTTTCGATTGGTAATCCAATGACAATCCCATTGAGCTACCACCGCCGTCAGCTTTGTTTCGCCAAAGAACGTAAATGTATATAGATTTACGTTCTTTGGACACTCTGTCTTTGCTACCTAGTATGTTGGTGCAATTGTGTGTTTTGTTTGTACAAAGTTCTAAAGCTGTTAACAAGCAAATTTTTTGTACAGGCAATGCTTGTTATTGTTTTTAGATTTTTGTTTTTCGGCAGGCTCTCCGATTTACATATTTACATACGTATGTTTTTACATGGCCGTTTTTTCTAATAATTATTTTATGTGAATTTTATATGAGCTATTGGCCAGTTTTTAATTAAGGAAAATTGAAAAATTTCATTACCCATTACACGTAATGCAAAGTAGAATGGAGCGCGAAAAATGAACTGGAATAAATACCGTTATTTTCAGTGGAAATTTGCATCATGCCTTACATTTTTCGTCTTCTTTCTCTGCTTCCCTGTAAGGTATTCTTTATTTGATTCGCTAGAATCCTTGCGGTATTGCGTGATTTATTCGTTCGGCGGTAATGCAGTGGGCAAGTCCTTCCCTCCAATGACAAGCCCATGCTAATGTCAGGCATTATGTCAACGAATGTGGAAGCGATTGTCAGGGTTTTTCTGGATTACCTTCTCAATTCCACGGTCATCGAGTTTTTTGATGGGTTCATTTAGCCACATCAACATAAAAGTACCCAGCAGTATTTGAGGTAAGGAGGTGCATATTCACTAGAATATTCAGTATGAAAAATAACCTGAAACTGAGTTCAAAATTCATTGCTGAAAAAATAACTGAACACGAAGTGAAGCCATCAGGTGTATTGAAATATATGCTATGGAAGTTTTCCCTGCGTATTCAGGCCTTTTTTCATACAGAAACTCTCCCTTCTCGTTCTGCAGTTTTCAGGTAGTTGATTTTCGACGCCACCTCTATATAAAAACGAAAGAGAAAGTTCAGATTTTAGAACTACATCTCTACTGAATATTCAGTAGGAAATATGTACTGTTTTCCAGCTGATAAATACTGCTGGGTATCTGCATACACCCTGTAAAAAAATTTGAGATTAATCCCGAAAGAGATTTGTCCCGGAATGATCTCTTTCGGAAACAATCGGTCCACAATTGTTCCCGAACGGGTATAAATCGTTGTACCATATGAAAACTAGCACTTTTCAAATTTCTTCCATACAATTTCTTTGTAAAAAATTTTGAAAGTGCTAGTTTTCGTATGGTACGACGAAATGTAGATTAATAGATATTACAAATCTAGATTCATTAATTGTAAAAATTTTACAAAAATATGAAATTTATTTAAAAAATTGTATAAAATGTACAAAATTTTTAAAGTGCTAAGACGATTTGTACCGGTCCCGGGACGAAAGCGATTAGTCTAGATTTGAACCCGTTCGGTATGTTAGTGATTAATCTACATTTGTACCCGTTCGGGTATGAACAATTAGTCTTTTCATAGGACATGCTCGAGCAAATACGATCAATTCACTCCATATAAAGCGATGTAAAATTGATTTAGTCGCATGCTCCCTTGCGATTGATCCGGACACATCCCAGATTAATCGCATTTTTTGCAGGGCATATATGCATACCAATGTATTTACCATTGGTAAGTGCAATACTTCTGTTACCATCTCGACATTTGTATATATGTAGGTATGTACATATGGGCTAATCCTGAAAAAGTCAACCAAGAGCATAAAATTAAAAATCGTCCGAACTAGCAAAGTATCATTTTTTTTCTTCGCGGGTTTAGTTTATTGAAAAGAGAGTTATATTATTGTTACATGCTCTAATCATTCTACTTAGAACGTAATTTAATTTAAGATTATCAAATTTGCGAAGCTAGTAAGAATAAAGGAGTTTTTTTACTTTAAAATTTCGCTTATCCTTTTGTCGCGTGCGTTACCAAAAAACTATATAAATGTAAACAGTGGTCACCGGCCAACAACAATCACCAACAACAACCGCTTACATTGACATACGTTTTCCAGTCGCTCTTTAACCTCTCAGTTGATCCCGTTGTACCAGTGCAGTTGATCCAGTCGTTTTCAATATCAGTCGTAAAATTCAGTTGAGTCAGTCGTAGAAGCAGAGTCGTAGAAAAGCCGTCGTAGAAACAAGTCGTGGAGTTCGGTCGATCCAGTCAAGTCGTAAAACGTAGTTCCAAGTTGTCGGTTAAAATCAGCGTGGTTATCCTAAGTTGTCAAATATACTTTCAAATTCTATTATCTTAATTTACAATGAATTAAATTGTACCAAACTTACTTTATATTGAATTAAATTAAATAATACCTAATTAAATAGTGATTCTAATAATCACAATAAACATTAGCTATTTCCATTTCTTACATTTGGGGGCTCAACCAAAGCCTAAGTGCCTAATTTGCAAAATATCTGTAACCTACCGCACTAAAAAGTTTAATCGCGATATCAATCATTAAAACATAAGAAAAAATCGCGAAAAAATACAAGTGCTAAAATCTCGAACATTCTAGAAAATTATAGCGTGATTACGATTTGCAAAAAACTACGAATTAATTGTCGCGTAGTCGGAGTCGTAAATAGCCAACTCCGTTATTTGTCGCGCAATCGACGTTAAACTCAGTAAAAAACAAAAAACAAAACGAATAAAATGAAACCAACTACACATTCCTACTTCACTCGTTCCGCTGCGGATGAAGGTGAGAAAAATGATGCAGAAAAAATACCGCCGGCAAATGGCGCGGTGAGCGAACCGGTACATGTGAACGGTGATAGAGTCATACCACCCAACGAAACACATAATGCGGAAACGGTTGAAATTAATAACGAAGAAAATCGCGGCGCGGGAGAAGATATTGGAACATTGGACATGCCGAACGGGTTAGAGGAGAAAGACGATAGTATAAAAGATTTAGTTAAGTTGCTCACATTAAAGATGCTACGGGAAGACGATAACAACAAAAAAGTGAAAATTTCGGCAGAGAGCTTTGCAAAAATTATTCCAGCGTATGATGGAAAAAATATACCAGTAATACAGTGGCTCCATAATTTTGAGAGTAACGCGGACGCATATGGACTCGATGAAAAACAAAAATATGTTCAAGCGCGCGGAAAAATGATAAAAACGGCCCAACTATTTTTAGAGTCGGTATGCGTGAGTGATTACAAAAGCTTGCGCGAAAAACTCATAAACGATTTCCATAAATTATGGACCATAATGCTATGGTTATGGTTACAATCTTGATTGCCAATCAAAATCGGAAACATTTCGTGATTGGTGAGAGGTGGTTACGCTTACATTGATGATTGGAGCGCACATACACAACATAACACATGAAAATTACTGAGCACATACACAACATCACATTATTACCTCTGAAACCTCGTTTGCTGGCTGCCTGTTTCACACAGCAAGTTTGCTGGATGTGAGAGTCCGAAAATTCTCTCACCGTCGGAGTGCACAACAACAATTACACGGTGCTCGACCAGCTTGATTGGTAGCATAACCAGGCCATAAGGAATATACCAGTGCCGAATTACACAAAAAATTAAGAGAAGTACAAAAAAATAGCGATGAAAGCTTTCATGAGTATGTTTTACGTGTTAAAAAATTAGCATCACTCGGAGCGGTAGATGACGCGTCGGTGATTCGCTACGCTGTTGATGGACTGCGCGTTAAGCCGGAAATTAAATTTATATTATACAATTGCAAAACAATGAAAGAACTAATTGAACGTCATCACGTATTTGATCACGCGTTTAAAACCGAACAAACGACGGCCGCGCCCGTAAAAAACAATGCGGCGAAAAAAGAGCATTGCTTTAACTGTGGCTCGACAGAGCATAAGAGACCAGCGTGTAAAGAGCAAACAAAGTGCTTTAACTGCAACAAAAGTGGTCACATCGCGAAACTTTGTCCGCTCAAAGCTCAAAGCTCAAGCGCAGTAAACGTAATATCTGTTTTCAATCGTTTTAAACCTATTGTGATAAATGGCATTGAAGTGAAAAGCTTTATCGACACTGGGTCTGATGTGTCAATCATTAGAAAAAGCTTTTATAATAAATATTTGTCGAACATTTTATTAAAAGACTGCGATAAAATACTATACGGACTTGGTAATATTTCGAGCAAAGTCGAAGGCTCTTGTTGTTGTAATATCGTTGTGGACGAACTCAGTTGTGAGCAAACGTTTTTAGTTGTATCTGATAAAAGCATAAAATTTTAAGTTTTATTGGGGTTCGACTTTATGAACAGATTTAAAGTAGTGTTTGATAAAAGCGGTTGTAAATTCAGTGATCCAGATCAAAACATTATAGAAAATGAACTAAAGGTGTACAATATCAATGAAAGTGAAGTAGACCTAGTTGTGCCGCCGTCTTTTAAAGGCGTAATTAACGAAATTACACAACTTTACAAACCTGTAAATGCAACTAATAAGTGTCCTATTGAAATGGATATTATTACCGATAATGTCAGGCCTTTTCGACACTCGCCAAGTAGGCTACCACTAGAGGAGCAAAACGCTGTACGAATGCAAGTTGAACAGTGGCTTGAACAGGGAATTGTTAGGCATTCCACATCAGAGTTTGCTAGCAGAGTAGTAGTAGTAAAAAAGAAAGACGGATCTTATCGCGTATGCATAGACTTTAGAAAATTAAACACAATGGTGCTTAAAGACTGCTTTCCACTCCCTTTAATCGACGAAGTGTTGGAAAAATTACAAAGTGCGAAATATTTTTGCGTAATGGATCTGGAAAATGGGTTTTTCCATGTTCCCATTAAAGAGAGTGCGAAAAAATATACCGCATTTGTAACTAAAGAAGGCATATTCGAATTTAATTATGCCCCTTTCGGTTTTTGTAATTCGCCTGCCGTGTTTATACGATACATAAACTATATTTTTCAAAATCTTGTGAATGAAGGCGTAATGGAACTTTATATGGACGATATAATAGTGTTTGCCACCACGGCAGATGAGTGTATAAGCAAACTAAAAAAAGTGATTACTAAATCTTCTGAATATGGCCTAAAAATAAAGTGGCAAAAATGCGTTTATGCAAACAAAAATTAACTTTCTCGGACACGTAATTGAAAATGGTTCAGTACGACCTGGTAGTGAAAAAACAAGAGCAGTGCATCGATTTCCGGTGCCCAAGAATATTAAAGATGTGCAATCGTTTTTAGGTTTGACCGGATTTTTCCGAAAGTTTATCGAGGGTTACTCGTTAATAGCACGCCCTCTTACCGAATTGTTAAAAAAAGACAGGCTATTTAAAATCGGCCAAACGGAGTTATTAGCAATAAACGAACTTAAAAATAAATTAGCCGAAGAGCCAGTGCTTAAAATATATGACAGACATGCAAAGACAGAACTACATACTGATGCGTCGAAAGCTGGCTTTGGTGCAGCTTTGATGCAGGTTTGCCAAGGTGAATTGCATCCCGTGCACTTTTGGAGCAAAAAAGCTACTCTTCAAGAATCAAAGTTACACAGTTAAATATTAGAGGTGAAAGCTGCGCATCTGGCGATGAAAAAATTTCGTCACTACCTCCTCGGTGTATCTTTTACGCTAGTCACTGATTGCGCTGCTTTTAAAAGCACATGCACAAAAACAGACGTCCCTAGAGAAGTTGCGCAGTGGATCATGGATTTTCAAGACTTTCATTTCAAAACCGAACATCGTGTAGCTTCACGTATGCGGCATGTGGACAGTCTCAGTCGCAACCCAGTAGCTGAAATATTTGTTATAACATCAGACATAACGTCGCGTATTAAAAAAGCCCAGGAAGAAGACGAACACCTTACAGCAGTCCGCGAAATACTCAAAAAACAATCTTACGAGAACTATAAAATGAGAGGCGACCTTTTATTCAAAGCAGTAGATGGAAACGATTTATTGGTGGTACCTAAGATATTAGAAGCAGATATAATTCGTGATGCGCATAATGTTGGTCATTTCGCTGAGGAGAAAACCATGCATGCCATACAACAAAACTTTTTTATACCACATTTGCAAAGTTAGGTAAGACGTTGTATACAAAACTGTATTAAATGCATAATACATAATAAGAAGCTTGGCAAAAAAGAAGGGTTATTGAACTGCATCGACAAAGGCGATCAACCACTCGAAACGCTTCACGTTGATCACCTAGGGCCAATGGATACCACAGTAAAACAGTACAAATATTTATTAGTCCTAGTAGATGCATTTTGTAAATTTACGTGGCTCTTTCCAACAAAAACAACGAATGCTGATGAGGTAATACGTAGGCTGACTGAATGGTCAAGCATATTTGGCAACCCGACTCGAATCATCAGCGATAAAGGAGCAGCATTTACTTCCAATAAATTCAGCGATTATTGTAAGGAAAACGAAATATCACATATAACTATTACCACTGGTGTAGCGCGTGGAAACGGCCAGGTTGAGCGCGTCAACCGATCCGTGTTACAAGTGTTGTCCAAATTATCAACTGACGAGCCAGCAAAATGGTACAAATATGTTGGGCTTGTACAGAAAGGAATTAACTCTCATGTGCACACCGCTACGAAACGTTCACCATTTGAGATAATGTTTGGAGTTAAGATGAAGGCGGATATTAATAACAACGTACTTGATTTACTACGAAACGAACTAATCGACGCATTTGACGAGGAACGCCAAATTCTACGTCGTGACGTGAAGCAGCAAATTTTTAAGGCGCAGGAGCAGTATAAGAAAAACTACGATAAGCAACGAAAGAGCGCACCCGTTTATAAAGTTAATGACATTGTAGCAATCAAACGTACGCAATTTGTTGCTGGTAAAAAGTTAGCGAGCGAATTTCTTGGACCCTACGTTGTTACAAAGGTTAAACATAATGACCGATATGACGTGAAAAAATATGGAGTATGCGAAGGTCCATTGGAAACATCAACATCAGCTGACAACATGAAATTATGGCGCTTTGTTGACAATACAGATGAATGGGTGTCATCTGGGTCAGATGACGATGAACAGGATGGCCGAATGTAAACAGTGGTCACCGGCCAACAACAATCACCAACAACAACCGCTTACATTGACATACGTTTTCCAGTCGCTCTTTAACCTCTCAGTTGATCCCGTTGTACCAGTGCAGTTGATCCAGTCGTTTTCAATATCAGTCGTAAAATTCAGTTGAGTCAGTCGTAGAAGCAGAGTCGTAGAAAAGCCGTCGTAGAAACAAGTCGTGGAGTTCGGTCGATCCAGTCAAGTCGTAAAACGTAGTTCCAAGTTGTCGGTTAAAATCAGCGTGGTTATCCTAAGTTGTCAAATATACTTTCAAATTCTATTATCTTAATTTACAATGAATTAAATTGTACCAAACTTACTTTATATTGAATTAAATTAAATAATACCTAATTAAATAGTGATTCTAATAATCACAATAAACATTAGCTATTTCCATTTCTTACATAAATAGTTATTAAACCTAGGAAACCACTTGAAATAAAAAAAAATTTCAGTGAAAAAGTATGCTTGTGTACCTTTTTCCAAAAATCAAATAAGTTTTGTCCGAAAGCTGAATGTTACCACTTTATGTGTGTTTTAAATTTGTCGCGTGCGTTACCGTAAGTGTAAAAATTCAATCTATGTATATATATAAAAATGAATCACTATCTCCTTGGTCATCGCATCACGCCTGAACGGATGGAACGATTTCGATAATTCTTTTTTTGTTGAGTTTAGTATTGTCTGGAGAAAGTTCTATTGGAAAATAATTTCAAAAAACTTAAAAGGGCGTGGCACCTCTCATACAAACAAAACGTTTCATAATGTATATGTATTTCTGAAAATATTCTTTGTAAGGCTTAGAACTTGGGATGATATATATAATAGAGACGAAAGTTATTACGAAAAGGGGCGTGGCACCTCCCATATACCCCAAATTTTTTATACTCAATATCTCTGGAAGTGTTCATGGTAGGACCCTGGAAATTTGTAGGAACATAAAAAATGTCAAATGGGAGCTATTGGAAAAGGGGGCGTGGCATCTCCGATACAAACTTTATCTCTCTAAGTTATGGAAAAGTGTTCCAAACATTATCGGAATTAAAAGTTTGCGTTGGTTTTCATACATCGATGGCGACTTTATTGAGGTTGCTCGAACAGCTTATTCGCCGAAGAAAAAATTAAAGTACAACGCACCTAGTTTTAAGTTATTTTTTACTTATTCTACCAAAATACTTTAAATGTACTTTTTTATTCATTCTTTGCTAAAAATTCATTAAAAATGAGAATTAAAAAAATTTTTGTTTTATATTTTTTCATTGGGAAATTTTGTCGCGTGCGTTACTGTCGCGTGAGTACTACTATTATAGTCCATAAACAAAATTAGAGAAATATTTTTAAAATTTCGTAAATCTACGAACCTAAGGTACTCTTCGAACTTCATTTCCTCATTTTTAGTAAATATGTTATTGTGCAAAATTCGCTAAATTTTGCATACATACTTCAAGACGCATTAAAAAATAACTTCTATTTTTTGTCGCGTGCGTTACCACTATATATTTGCGTGTATATCAGAACTTAACTGTTACTCCAGCTTAAATTTTCTCGTGAATGTAGTACTCTGGTAGTGCTTTGCATTAGATAAAATAAACATGTAATCCTCTCGTTGTTTCCCTCCTTTATCATTGATTATATGCGTACGAATGTCGCGTGCGTTACCCAGGATTAGCCCATATGTATTTTACTTATTTTAATGATATAAATACATACATCGTCGCTCCGGAAGAAGAAAGACGCATGCTAGTAATTTGTCGACGAAAAAAGGCGCATTAAAAATATATCGGGGAAGAAAGACGCTTTACAAAATATGTCGACGAAGATGGACGCATTAAAAAATATTTCGACGAACAGAGACGCATTATAAAATATTTCGACGAAGAAAGACGCATTAGCATTATTAACTGCGAAGAAAGACGCATTAGCATTAATATTGACAAAGAAAAAATAAAAATCGAATACGTCTTTCTTCCCTAAAAAATATTTACATGCGTCGTTCTTTATAGTAAAAAAAAAATAAAGCGTCTTTCTTCGTTATCAAAAAATATAGTCTTTCTTTCGAAAAATTTTTTTAATGCGTCTTTCTTTGAAAACAAACAAGTTTGCGTCTTTCTTCCTCACCAAAACACTTTGCGTCTTTTTTTCTTCTATAGCGACGATATGTGGTACGTATGTACATATATATAGTGTGTAGGTACATGTACGAAGTGTATAAAGAGTGCCGATATTTTTGCAGATAAATAAACACGTAAACGGCACTTTTTTAATCTATGAATTATAAAAATATTTCTTATAAGATGTGTAGATATACAATTTGGACAAATTGTTGAAATTTATAATATACTAGCAAATACCCGTTGCTTCGCAATGAGGAATATAGTTAACCAAAGTCAAGTCAAGTCAAATCAAGTCAATTCAAGTCAACTCAAGTCAATTCAAGTCAAGTCAATTCAAGTCAAGGCAAGTCAAATCAATTCAAGTCAATTCAAGTCAAGTCAAGTCAATTCAAGTCAATTCAAACCAAGTCACGTCAAGTCAAGTCTATTCAAGTAAATTCAAGTCAACTCAAGTCAAGTCAAGTCAAGTCAAGTCAAGTCAAGCCAAGTCAAGTCAAGTCAAGTCAAGTCACGTCAAGTCAAGTCAAGTCACGTCAAGTCACGTCAAGTCACGTCAAGTCAAGTCAAGTCAAGTCAAGTCACGTCAAGTCAAGTCAAGTCGAGTCACGTCAAGTCAAGTAACGTCAAGTCAAGTCAAGTCAAGTCACGTCACGTCAAGTCAAGTCAAGTCAAGTCACGTCAAGTCAAGTCAAGTCATGTCAAGTCAAGTCAAGTCACGTCAAGTCAAGTCAAGTCAAGTCAAGTCATGTCATGTCATGTCATGTCAAGTCAGGTCAAGTCAAGTCAAGTCAAGTCAAGTCAAGTCAATTGAAGTCAATTCAAGTCAAGTCAAGTCAAGTCAAGTCAAGTCAAGACAAGTCAATTCAAGCCAAGCCAAGCCAAGCCAAGTCAAGTCAAGCCAAGTTAATTTAAGTTAAGTTAAGTTATTCCGGGCTTATGTGGCTGCACTTGATGACCTTATCTAGCCATCACTACAGCTCTATGTTGAAGCCGTTCCCAACACTTTTCATTTAATACCAATATCGCTCAAAAACATCCGGGTCCGCATTTTGACCAATATCTGGGGACCCGGTCTAGGAAATATTATGAATAGAACTCCATGTAAAAGCCTTGTTCAAAACCTTTCATTTCATACCAATATTGCTCCGAAACATTCCGGGTTAATCCGCGGTCACATTTTGACCCATATATGGGGACCCGGCCCAGGCATCACAAATAACATAATTCTACGTCGAAGTCCTCATCAAGACCTTTCATTTGGTAGCAATATCGCTCAGAAATATTCGAGGGTCATCCGGTCCACCTGTTGGCCCTTATCTGGAGACCCGGCCTAGGCATCACTATTAAAATAGCTCTATATCGAAGTCCAGATCAAGACCTTTCATTCGATACCAATATCGCTCAGATACATCCCGACGTCATCCGGATCCACCTTTTGACCCATATCAGGAGACCCGGCATGGAAATCATAATGAAAATTGGTCTGTGTTAAAGCCCTGCTCAATACCTTTAATTACATACCAATATCGTTCAAAAACATTTCGGAGTCATCTGGGTCCACATTCTTACCCAGACTGGGGAGGATGTCTAGGCATCACAATGAAAATAACTCTATGTTGAAGTCCTGCTCAACACCTTTCATTTGATACCAATATCGCACGTATAGGTGCAGGCGTTCTTGAGTTATAGCATAGTATGCATGCATAAACAGGTTTTTTATTGTCACCGAGACAAACAACAAACCATGCAAAAACAAACATATGAGTCGCCTGCACTGCGCTGCCTAGCACGACTGCGACGCCTCTACTGAACACGGCAAATGACCAAACGAATCTGTCTATGCTTGCGCTTTTTTGAGTTTTTCGAAATTTAAAACCGGGAAAAAGGTATTAAAGTCTTAGAAATGCGCAAAAAAAAGTACATGGTTCTCGAGAATTTACCATTTGTGACATTTTAAAAAAAGAATTATTAAAATCGGTCCAGTACTTTTTGAGTTATCGCGTTACATACATTTTCCATACAATCAATTTTATATAATTAGTATAGATATGAACATACATACATATACAAATCCCTAAAAAAAACTCTAAAATTTGGAGAAATGCAATTACTCAAACCGTTAACTGATCTCCGGAGAAAAAATAGTATTGCAATTATTATGAACACTGCTGTTTCTGCTTCTGTTATTATTCATCAATCATTAATCAGGCAATATGCAATCAATACGAAGAACTGTTCTGTGGCCTGTGGTCCTCCGAGTGTAGGTATTTCTGCTATAAAAAGGCTTTTTAAAGGCAGAATAGTAGCTCCACCCAATTTGTAAGAAAAAAATTAAGTAACACATCGCGAAATGAAGATGATCGACCTAATGCTCATTTAGTTTATATTTCCGGCTTCCTACATTATTATTGTTATTGTTACTATTATTTCAATTATATTTATTATTATGATAAATATTCGTTGTATTCGAAAGCAATGCAATAATGTATTCCCATAAAGCTTATTTAAACTCTGATTATCATATAAAATTAATTCACTTAATCGAAATAGTCTTCTTTCTGTTAGCAGAATTACTTTCATTATAAAAGCGCTCACGGTTACTGTTAGAAGGAATAAACCTAGATTTTGTATTGATATTGAATAAAAAATCTGAGGCAAAAGTTGTAGATAACAAATTATCACACTTTTTTTCAGATCCAGTAAAATATTTGTGATATCCGTATAAACTACAAAATCATAGATATGAAAAATTTTTAGTGGCTCTAAGCTTGAGAAGTGGAAATACATTTATGTACATATATTAACATTAAAACATCAATTTCTGTACATTTTTATAAATATATTTGTATACCTCTGTAAATATTACGAGTATGTATAATTTTCATTATATATTCATAATCTCTGTATGTATGCAAATATTTCTTGATCTGCTGGTATATTATTTTTAATACATAATTCAATTACTTGCTTTCATTCAATATTAAATTTTGCTATACAAATGATGGGCAGCCGCGAATAACGTTCTAGTTTACAAAATATAAATTTTTCAGTAGAGCAAAATAACGGAAAATCATTGGTTTTGGTAATTTTTATTTGGATTCTAAAAAAAACTAATATTGTACATGATACGAGTTTTTATTAAAAAAAATTAATCAATTTAATTTTTATGGTTTTGTGTGTACCTAACCTAAAATGTTCTTCCACTGGATTACTTTCTAATCACATTTTTCATGTGGAAAGGTGAATAATTTTAGCTGATTTGGTGTTGAGGTAATGTAAACTGTTATACGCGGCTACTATTCATATGTAATAAATATTTCAGAAAACTATAACATAAAAAATAAAAAAATATGCGAAATGCTGTAAAAAAAATAATAATAACTCCATGTAATAGCACGTTTAAAAGATTTAGTGATTTTATAAAACAACTTTTTAGATTATTTGCGCAATGCGTTTTAAATTTCGTTTAACTCAAATTCGTGCAGCAAGCATCTAATAGAATGTTGAATATGTATAAATGTATGTACGTATGTACAATGTACTAACCTATATCGCGCCATCGAAATTTGGATTCCTCTCATTTTTCTGAGTAGAAAACTCCTCCATGACATTTGTCTAAAATTAATTTTGATGTTCCGGAATTTGATTTTTATGAACCAAGAAGAATTTTTGAAAATAAAAATTGGGCAAAAATCGCAAAAAATATCCAGACCAATATGCACCTCGAATTGAAGCAGAATTTTATGCTCAATCAAGATATAAAATCCGAGTTAAAATCGGATGATCCGTTTTCGAGATATAGCCTGATTTCCGGTTATGGAGGCTGAATGCCCAAATTCGCATACTTTCGCGATTATCTCTTGTTGTGTACAATATATCTTAATTTGTTTTGAAAATTTCTTAAAGATAAGTCAATACAATACATGAACAGTATTTTAAAATACTAATTTTCTTCCGGTATAGGAAAACTAGATTGCACTCTTATTTCCTTTGCCTAAATCGCGGTATGGGTTCTCTATGTTATAGGGTATATTCAGAAACGCAACAGCGGCAGTAATTATTTTTTTGATGATTGTGATGAGCGACGCTTCATGCTAAATTTATGTTTATGAACGCTCTGCTTGTCCTACAAAAGCAGGTTGCACTTCAAACTGAGTTTCTGAACAAAGCCATAGTCATCCGATACCGGTGATTTTCGCCGATCGCGCTTTGTGTACAATAAATTCTCCAAATACAAAATTTCAGAATTTTAGCTGCAAAAATTGAAGAGTTATTCCCTAAAACGTAGACTTATGCTTTTGAAATTTGTTTTTTGCTTCCAATAGTACGCTATGGCATATGAGTAACCTTGAGTTTTTTTAGAGTTGAGTAAAGTAAAAAAAACAGTCCCAAATAGCATACGTCTACGTTTTGGGTTATAACTCTTCAATTTTTGAAGCTAAAATTCTGAAATTTTGTATTTAGAGCATTTATTGTACACAAAGCGCGATCGGCGAAAATCATCGGTATCGGATGACTAGAGAACCCATACCACGATTTTGGGCAATGGAAATAAGAGTGTATTTTAGTTTTCCTATAGCGGAAGATAAATTAATATTTTAAAATACTGTTCATATATTTTATTGACTTATCTTTAAGAAATTTGCAAAACAAATTAAGATATATTGTACACAACATGAGATAATCGCGAAAGTATGCGATTTTGGGCATTCAGCCCCCATAACCGGAAATCAGGCTATATCTCCAAAACGGATCATCCGATTTTAATTTTCGAATTCGTTTCATATCTGGATTCAGCATAAAATTCTGCTTCAATTCGATGTGAATATTGGCCTGGTTATTTTTTTTTTTGTCGATTTTGCCCAATTTTTATTTCCAAAAATTCATCTTGGTTCATAAAAACCAAATTCCGGAACATCAAAAATAATTTTAGACAAATGTCGCGGAGGAGTTTTCCACTCATAAAAATCAGAGTAATCCGAATTTCGATGGCGCGGTATCGATTAATTTCCCTCCTTAAATCGCCCCACCCTAATGTACATACATATATTCTATTTCTAATTTGAGGCTTTAGTAAATAAAACTTAATTTTCGAACTACATTCATTTGAATCGTCGAAAATTTAGCATTGTTTACCTCGCGATTGCGGTTAATTAACTTTTAGTTTAAGCATATGTATATGCAGATACAAAATTCTATTTTTACTTACTAAAGCAAATTTTTACATTTATTTCCTTCAAATGTTAATGCTCTGCTACACATTACAATTCTATTTAATGATTCAATTATCTTATATTTGGTTTTAATTTCACTTTTGCAACGAAATCATTTGATTATTATTATTATATTAATATACATACGTATATATATATTTGTTTATGTATAGTTCTAGTTTGTTCTCAACTCAATCATCAAATATGCAAATTCAGCTACTTAATAATTAACTTTTCTTATTGGTGTGTACGATATACAAAACTCAAAAGTTGAAACTCAAAAAATTAAATTTTAGTTTCAAGGTTATAATAGTAATTCTTCCATATAAGTACGTTAAATATAGTATGTTAAAAAAAACACGGTTTCGGTCAGCTAGTATAGCGCGAATGTTATCCATAAAATTTGTTTCGGGAGTATTATTTACTTGATGGAAATACTATGCAAAAAGTACATGAAATGTTAGAACGTGATATTATTAATTTCAAATTTGATGTAAGAATTATATGCGAATCATAAGCTAGATTTACGTCACAAACTTCATTTAAATCAAGTTAAAAGGGGTTGTAATCATTATTTTTTTTTTAGCAATATGGCAATACCCGCTATTTAATAAGTGGCCAAAGGGGCCGAAAAAGTAACCCTTGTTCTTGAAATATTATAAAATATATAAATAAGGGTTTTTAAAATCGCCAACGAAATAGAACTCTTATTTTACAATTTTTTGTTTTTAAATTTAAGTCAAAACGATTAGTACCTTTGTTTCGTTTCACACGTATAATGATTTCACCACTTCTTACCAATTTAAAAACTGATGTACAAAGAATGATAAATATAGATTTAAAAAAAAAAAAGTTTTTTTGTTTTGCTTTACTTTTCTATAAGAAAATAATAGTTTTGAAACTTAATAATAAAGATGTTTTCGATGACAACAACTAAAATAGTTTTTTCTTAAGTTATTCTACAATTGTGTGATACCCGTAGCAAAATATAAATAAATGGTTTTCCTACAGAAAAAATACAACTTCAGCATTCATTATCATTTTCAATATGTACATACATATGTACATATTCTTCAAACATTGAAGCCGCAACTGAAATAAGAAATATTTCCATCAGGCAAATAAATACATACATAGTCGCTAAGTAAATATTTGAAATCCAAAAACTTAATATTTTCAATAATAAGCTCTTAAATTAGCCCTTAAAATTAAAAGAAACTTAGAAGAACCAATTCGAATAAGGTAAGACAGAGGAAAGTGAATTTTTCGCTTCTGCTGCAGCTGCAGCAGCTTCTTGCACTGCTCGGTTGTTATTGTTAGCCACACCTCCTAATCTATTACCACGCCTACGCTGCTGCTGTTGTGCCCGTTGTTGTACTACAACGGCTGCTGCGCTACTTGCCGCTACACTAGTCAAAAGTTGCGCAAATTCTTCTTGCATCTGCAAGCGCTGCTGCAATAGCTCAAAATGATTGCGCGGTTTGTTATAGATGAATTTACTTGCTGTCTTGATTAATGCTTGTGTTTGCGGTGGCGTGGGAAGTGAATTACGTCCTGTTGCTGATGGAGTTCCTATCTGTGGATTATTTGCATTACCACCAAAGGCGCCAAATGATGCGGCTGCGGCGTTTGCAAGTGTTGCTGCTGCAACGGCGGCTGCCGCTACTTGCTGCTGAGTTTGTGGTGGTGGTAGGCTCAACAGGGACTGTAAATCAGTTGCCACCGATGGTATCTTACAATTAATTTGAAGCTGATTCTGCTGCTGTTGCTGCCGATTACTATTGCTGCGCTGACCGCTGTTGTTGCTGTTGTTATTGCTGTTGGTGTTATGTTTGTTGTTATTGTTAGTGTTGTTGTGGTTCGTTTTACGGCTACCACTACCACCGCCATTTAAATGCATCAACATTAATTCAGTACTGTTATAGGAGTTGAAACTGAAACTGGTGGTGGTTGTGGTTGTATTAGTTGTAGTTGTAATGGTTGATGTGTTTTTGTTCTTGTTTGTGATATTGGAAATGAACAGGGAAGGTGGTTTCGGTACTGTTATAAGGTTTATTGTGTTGGTGGCGGTGGCATTCTTAACAGCAGTTATGTTCGTTAATAATTACGTTTGCTTTGTTTTATTCGTCTTAAAGCTGACTTGAAGTACACGGTTGCCCAGCGTATAGCCATTAAGCGATTGTATGGCGACAACAGCCTCCTCATAATTAGTCATGGTGACAAAACCAAAGCCCTTGCACTTGTTTGTTTGCATATCACGTATAACCTAAAATACCGGTAATAGTCATTTAAAAAATATAAACAATTGAAATTGCAACTTACTTTAACCGACTGTACAGCACCAAATGGACCAAACAGCTGCCACAGAACATTTTCCTCTGTTTCCGGTGCTAAATTATAAACGAAAATACACCAACCGGACCCGTTAATTGGATTTCCCGGTAGTATTGTGTTGGCCAACAGGTCACCAGCCAACGGCGAGTAGCGTGATATGACGGAGCTATTATTTAGAAACCCAATTAGTACAAACCAATATAAATATCGTCGTTTAAAGTGCAAAACCACGTATCGTCCAAGTACAAACCGCGAAGTGACATTTTTGCCAAAAATGAGATTTTCCCAAAAACACATTCCTGGGGTCCGACCCCATCCATTCATACTAGGATTTTGACGCGTTGTCCCAATGTTAAAGTTCTTGTATGAATGGATGGGATCGGAACCCAGGAATGTGTTTTTGCGGAAATCTCAGTTTGGCAAAAATGTCACTTACGCGGTTTGTACTTGGTCGATAAGCGGTTTTGCACTTTAAACGACGATATGTATGTATGTATGTATGTATGTATGTACATATCTAACTATTTGATAAAAGACTCAAGAATGTCTTACCTATAACGGCTTGCTGCCGAGGGATGTATAGCAGCAGCCGCAGCTGCTGCACCAACAGCCGCAGCAGCAGTTGGAAAACCGCGTGTACGAGCATTCTGTGGAGTCAGATAAGCAGCCAAAGGCTGTAACGATTTATTACTGCTGGGATTGTTAGCGAATTTCACAGTAATTGGATCAGTGGCATTTTTGGGTACTGTGCCATTTAGTTCTTTAATGGCTCGATCAGCTTCATGACGCTGATCGAAACGTATAAAACCAACACCCTTCGAAAGACCTAAAAAATTAAATGCAAATTGAAAGATTTTTTAGTGCTTAGCACGAAATTATTTAATTCAATTTTAAATTGCTGGGGGGTAAGTGGAAAGAAATACAACAACTATTTACAGCGAAGGTTAAGAGTGTAGCTATTTCACGAAAAACCATTTACGATCATCAGCACTCTTTTCGGAAGTGGAAGCTCCTCACGGGGAACGAACCCGTGATACATTCCATCTTCAGCCGCAATGTGCCAACGCTTTTACACGCTGAACCATTGAGACTCTGTGCAAGCTGTTAAATTTTTCCCACTTTTGCCTTTCCATTTTCATCATTAACGTTTGTGTGTATATGCTTTGCATATATTCAACTCAAACGGGCTGAATTTTTGTTGTAGGCATTTCGCAATGAACATTTGTTGGTGGAATTCTTTTTTTCCAGACCACTTCCGAAAGAGTGCTGATGATCGAAAATGGTTTTTCGTGAAATAGCTATACACTCAACCTTCGCTGTAAATAGTTTTTGTATTTATTTCCACTTACCCCCAACAATTTAAATGCAAATCAATTTAATTTTATATTTACTTAAAAATTATATAATAATGTGTTCATTCACATTAATTGATTATTTTCTATTCTTTCATTATTGCTGTTTCGGTTTTATACCTATAACCAAATAACTATGTAATTTTAGAAAAAAAACGTCATCCAATTGCATTTGCAAATGGTATTTGCTTCGACGGCTTTTCCAATTGGATATTTGTTTCAACGGCTTTTCCATTGGGTTGAACGCTAATTTGCTATGCACTAACCTGTTATGTTGTCACACAAAATTCTTGAGGTAATTATTTTGCCATATGGATTGAAAAGGACTTCGAGGTCTGGCTGTGTCATATTTTTGGGAAGACCAGATACGTATAAATTTGCTCCCTTGATTGATTCAGAGCTAGGACGGGCTACTGATACCTGTATTTTGATAATAACAAAAAAAAAAAACAGAACATTTAATGAAAAAAATAGTATTTTATACTGGTATCATATATTGGATAACTTTCTTTAATTGTCTTATTTTGTAAACGCAAACCATTCAGTGAGCTTATTGCCTTCTCGGCATCCTCTTGTTTAACGTAATTAACAAATCCATAACCCAAACTTTGACCTGAGAGCAGACAAAGCGGACATTAAAATCAATTTCAATATGCCATCTCCGATTTCACTTACCAGTTACTTTATCTCTTATCAATTTACAGCTTTCCACTTCACCAAAGCTAACAAACAAAGAACGTATTTCTTCTTGTGACATTGTTTGTGGAAGATAATTAACAATTAAATTGGTCTTGGGATCATTTTCCACGTTATTCTTGTTATTATTGCTAGCAACGGCATTGTTGTTGTTATTATTACTACCAGTATTTGCATTAGCGGCTGCAGTAGATGTGTTACCACTAGCAGCACCAACTCCGGAACCACCACTACCATTTTGCTGTTGACCATCAACCATGTTGTTGCTGTTAGTGCTGGCAGTCATCATTTAAAAATAAAAATATTGTTAGTATGTTTTTTCCGTCTCAATAGCACAGTCAAATTAGGAAATTAGTTATTTAATTCCTATATAAAATGCTTCAAGTCATAAATTTCTGATATTGAACATTAACTTTTTAAATATGATTGTCACTAGACACGGCAATAATACTGTTTGCTAATTTCAAAAACGATTTATTTGTCGAGATTGCTGGTAGACACGAGAATGCAGATCTGAAAATAAAATAAAAACATTGTTTAACTAATTAATTACTTAAACATTAACTAAACGAAGAAAATTGTAATAAAGCCAAAAGCAGATAAAATTATTAGAAATTTGAGAACGCGGTGTGACAATATTCCGTGCTCGACCTTAAGCTAGAATAAAGGCATACGCAATTATTTCCTTTTGTTGATTGATTTCCCGACATAGAACGATCTATTATGGAACGAATCCATCCGTCATGCCTTGCCAAGTTTGATTTGGAGTGCATAATAGAAGCTTGAATTCACAAGAAAATCTCATTTCATTTACGAATTTAGGTAGAAATGTCTATGTTAATGCTTGATATACATACATTTTATGTATGAGAAAAAAGTTTTTTTCTCAATTACTCTTTGAAACTTTTGGTACAACCACTTTTTTAATTTATTTGTCGATTTAGCTCTATATAAGATGTTAAACATAAAATGTACATAATAAACATAGTATGTATGTACATATGTAAATAGGATAATGAAAATTCATTTTTTTAACACATCCTGTATAAGTGGGTCAAAATTGCCCAAACGACTTTGAAAGTTGCATATCTTTTTATAGGATTCATATAATCTGGTGAAACTTTTGACTTTTATTATTTAGTAAAACTACACTTAAAAAATGTTTTTGTTTAAATTTATCATTCACTGGATGGGCTGGACAAATATAGTTACGTATATTGTATAAGTGGGTCAAAATTGCCCAATAGAAAAAGAAGTAAATAATTTATGAAATTAGGAGAATAAGTATCAATGGAACACGCGGTTGCTTTATGTGTTTTTTTATTAGTACGAGAAGCATCGAAACCCACTCCCGCCCGAAGCTGATCCTATGGAATCACCGCCCAAGTAATACATCGTGTGACATGGAGTTTTCTCAGTATCTCACTTGGGCTAATATCGGTACCGGGGACTTATTGTTGTTGTTATGGCCACTAAGACATTCCACGAAGGAGTGCAGAAAATGTAGGGCAAGTAACAGTCCTTTTGCGGATGTATTCGGATGGCTCAGCGACTGGTTCTTTCTGAGGCTAGCCCGACTGTCATGTGAACGATTTTTTGGCCATTATCAACCTTGTAAGTTAGTGTACATTAGTCGCCCCTTACGACATAACACAGCTGATAAGCGGGGGAAAAGACGTGTTCAACGTTTTCTCTAGCGTAGCAACACAAAGAACAAGAAGGACTAACGTTGTGCTTCAATCCATAAAGCTAGGCCCTAAGACACCATGCCGGCTAAGGAACTGAATAAGGTGGATATTGAGCTCACACTTCTCTCTATCCGCCCAACTGTTCATATTGGTAATCAATCTATGTCCACTAGCATCACCAAAGAATGTTCGAAATGCAATTGTCGGTCTTAGAATGGCCATGAATGGCGAAGTTTGTTGCCCTGAGTAGCGGAGGTCGACGAGCTGACCGCACACAACCTTTATTGGTAATCATTAGGGCAGCCAAATATATGCAATGTCATATTTTTTCTGATTCGTTCTATTGAAAAACTTTTAATTTATAAATTTGTTTCTAGAGAAAAACAAGTAGTTGACGTATATTTTTTAGAGCATATTTTAATAATGACAGAATATTTTACTTGTAAATGCATATTTTGTCATATTTTACATCTTTGAGGAAAATCATAGGCCCGGTTTCACCAACCGGTCTCAACTTAGTTAAGCCGATTTTTTTAAGTTTTCAGTTTCACCATGCAACTGAGCTAAGTCACAAGTTAGTCAGCTTTTGTCTTGACTAAAAATAAACTAAGAATTTGAGTCGCTTTAGCAAATTCAACAACAAAAAGAGCGAATATGACAAAAAAATCAGCAAATACAGCAACCAAAACAACCAAAAAAAAAACAGTATTTGCCATAAAAGCTGGCAGGTTTGCTGGTTGCAAAACTATTTTCTTAGACTAGTTGGTGAAACCCAAAAGTAAGTTAGCCCCATATCTGGACTAACTTAAGTCAAAACTTAGTTTTAGCTTTAGTCACGTTGGTGAATCTGGGCTATATTATTTCTGCTAAATTATAAAAAAAAATCAGAATTAGTGCGCAAAAATGCAACATTTATGCAAATCTCATTTTATAACGGCACTTGAAAAATTTCAGTTGTTTTTGCATTCTCTGGTTTTGTTTTTTGCTAGCGTTTTCTTATTTTAAGAAATGGTAAGTGCTTGTTGAAATAAAGATTGAAAATATATACATTTATGCAGTGGCGGACCTAGCATAAATTGCCTGGGCAAGCATAACCATTAGCCATTTATGTAATTTCCTTTGCTGTATTATTTAAAAGTCTGATTGCGTTCCGTCATTGACTTTGATTTAGAGTTCTCGATTTCTTTTTAACATTTTCGAGTGGCCCGAATAAATGCTTTTCAATGCTCGAACGCTCGTTTGTTTGTTTATTACGCGTATGTTTGTGCGGACATTTGAACAATTCGGGTATTTGAAGATCGTTTTTTCTCGTTTATTTTTTTTTTTTGTTTTTTTTCATATGTATTTTTTATTTTTGTTTTCCTGATACACATTTTTTTGTTTGTATACTCAGAGAAAATGAATCAAAAATAAAATTTTTATTTTTATAATGCACGTTTTAAACCAAGTCATTTTTATTTTATAAATGAAAATTTTTAAATTAAAAATTAAATTTTTTAAATTAAAAATTAAATTTTTTAAATTAAAATGTATTTAGGATTTAAAAAGAAACATGTTTACATTAAAAATTAAAATTAATGGAATAAAAACGAAAGTTTTTCCTTCAAAATCTCATAGTGCTTAAAATAAAAATAAACATTTTTAAATTAAAATTGTTTTTTCTTGATTTTGCAATTTTACTCTGAACATTTTTAAAATAAAAAATTTCGTATTTACATAATTCTTAAATATAAAAACGTGTGCTAGGGAAATCTTACACGAATGCGCAGAGGTATTTTTAGTTTCCTTATACCGACGGAAATTTCAGCAGTAGCAAGTGTATTTGCTTATTGCCTAAAAAATTGGTGCTTTAGTGTTTGAAAAACTGAGGTCCAATTTGATTTCCACCGCTTTTTAAAATTATCTTGATATTGTGCCAATAGTCGCCAAATATCACAATCAACCCTTTTATAATCTGGTATTTGATATTTATGTTTGCATGCACATGCAGATGTAAGAAATTATGTGCATAAGTATGTACCTACATGCAAACGAAAATCAAATCAAATATGCATATGGCTGTGAATATTGAACTTTTGAATGCCGAAGCCAGCTTCTTATTCGCATACAAATTTGATGTGAAAAATAAAAAAAGTGCTTTGCGTTTTTTTTTCAATTTAAGTCTGAAAATAAGCAATTGGTTTCTCCTTACCGAAAGCGAGAAAACAAGCTATGTTATTCTCTTTTGAAAGCCAGGTAAAAGCTAATGTGTGGAAACGTTGAAGCATGCTCACTGTGCTGTGATTGGTTGTACAAACAAAATACACATTGTGAGGTGGATTGGTGGTGTATTTGCGCTATTTTCTTAGCAGGCTTTTAGGGGCATGTTACAGTAGGGGCTATATTATTGAGAACTTAAATAGTAAACACATTTAAAACGTAAAATAACCAGATTTTAAAGAATTTCGTATGAAATGAACGAAAATGTGTACGCAAGCCGGGCTTCTCGGCTTGTATGAAGCGACCGCCTCTGCATTTATGTATGTACATATGCAAATTCTTACAGATAATGCCAAAAGCTAAACAAACTATTTCGGGAAAGCTGCAGCAGATCGTTAAGGAATTTCCCGATCTTCAAACTGACGGTGAGGTGCTGATTTGCAAGTTATGCAGCAAGACCGTATTATTCGAGAAAACATTTCTTGTAAAGCAGCATGTGCAGAGTGAAAAGCACATCAAACTCAAACGATCACTAAATTATTTGCCACAATAACAAAGCTTTGTAGCGAATAGCTTGACACCGTCATATGTCGAATTCGCAAAGGATGTGTGTAAAGCATTTGTATGTGCAGATATAATATAATAATATAATACAATGGCGCTGTTATAACTCTGACGAGTTTTATGGCTGAGCTTCTCTCCCAATTCGAGGTGTGCTCCTTTTTTGTTTTTTCCTACTAATTGGGTGGACCTACAGTTTTATGCCGGCTCCGAACGGCGAATGCATTTTTTGTGAGAAGCTTTTTCATGGCAGAAATACTCTCGGAGGGTATGCCGCCCACTGCCGAAAGGTGACCGCTGCTCTTAAAAAACCCAATAATTGGATTTTTACTAATTAGAAAAATTGTTTTGGTGTTTTGCTCGGACCGTGGTTTGAACCCGAGACCTCTGGCATAGCAGGCGAGCACTCTACCCACTGCACCACAGTGTGCAGATATACCCTTATATAAAATACGTAACATAAATCTAGTGCAGTTTTTTGAAAAATGGGTTTCCCAGAAAATACCATGTGAGACAAGCCTTCGAACTACTTATGTTAAGCAACTATATAGCAATACTATGGAAAAGATACAATCGCTACTAAAAGACCACTTTATTTGGATTGCGATTGATGAAACTACAGATTCTGCAGGTAGATATGTGGCAAATGTTATAGTCGGACTTTTACATGAACACTTTGATATATCTAAGCAAAAGTTTCTTTTGAACGTTGCAGTATTGGAAGCTGCAAATCAAAAAACAATTGCTCGGCTTTTCGATGAATCTGTAAAACTTTTGGGAGAAGGCTTCAATAGAGATTATATTCTTTTATTTCTAACAGACGCCGCACCATATTTTTAGGTGGTGAAAAAGTCTGGAACATATTACTGTGGCGTCAATTTAAAGAAAATTTTCCCGAATTTGTTACAGAAACGCACTTCCGATGTCTTGTGCATTTTTGCAATTTTCTGGGGCATATTTTTGATTTATATGTCATATTTTTTGGCATATTTTGCCTTTTTTGTGGCATGTTTTAATTTTTTTGAAGCATATTTTTGGTTGCCCTAGTAATCATCCTTTCATGATCGCCACATGTTTTTTACGCCTTTTCGATAGCTTGTATCAAGTTGCACAGCCTCTGATCAGTACCACACTAAGATATTTTATTGATGGCTACGAATTTTACTCGCACCACCCAACCGAGATTCACATATTTTCACACACTTGCGCTCACTAGCATTTTCTCTGTTCGTTCCGCGAGCTACAGGGCCATGGTTGCCTGAGCTTTTCTATGTGATTTGCGACTCCTCTTATTATAAGGTCATCTGCGTAGGCTATAAGCTCTACAGATTTAGGATATTCCAGCTCTCGGACCGCATTGTACATAACATTCCACAAGATAGGAACTAGGACGGATCCTTGCGAAACTCGACTGGCTATCGCATAGTTCTCGAAGCCCTCATCGGAGTTGTAGACTAGTACTCTCTCTCAAAGTACCTTATAATTATGTATATTCGTAAGATATTGGGGATCTCGAACAAATGCGTTAGCTGCGAAAAATTCATTTGAAAAGCTTATTCTGAGACATTTCTCGGAAGTACTATTGGCTTAAAATAAACGTAAAAAAAAAAAAAACACTTTTTTCTGTACTTCCATAAAGGAATTTAATATTTATTAAATAAAAGAATACTTAAAAACTGGAATTATAACCAAAATTTAATATTTCGTCTATTGGGCAAAATTGACCCACTTATGTCACGTACGTAACTTTTTTTGAATACAGGATGAGGGTTAAATCTGAATTTGCGGTGCAGCAGGATATGATTGCAATGTGACTGGCTATGTAGAACGGAAAGAGAGATCGAGATTCATATAATAAAGTCTCATTTAAGAAGAAGGAATTTAGTAAGGAACATATAAAAATTGACATTTTCATATAATTTTCGATAAAGAAACTTATTTAATTACCGCTATTTATTTAGGACTCTTTAAGTCTTTAAGAAAGGAAGTAGCTATGATGTTTGTTGTGATGTAGAACTCTTTGTAATATGGGGTCGATAAGAGCATTGGGTTTGTTTGGCTGCGCTGTTTAATTGCTTCTCCCCTCGTAATAGCCAGTGAGTATGCTCGCCTTGCCGACCATATGTTAAGTTATAAACAGAATCGTCGATATTTATGGATAAGATGAGTGCATATATTTAGACGTTTTCTTGAGATTTTCAATTATGTATATGGGAGTGAATTGTTCCGTTCGCAGCTAACACATGCAAATGTATGTATATACATATGTATGTATGTATATGTATGATTACATCTGCATAAATATGTATGAGATAGTAACTCATATTTTGCTTAATATTTTATATTAAATACTATTTTTTAATATTAATCCCATTCATTGCGCATTACGCTAAATATTCACATATGTTCGTACATACATATGTACATATGTATGTACATATATACAAACATGCATATACTTATGCATATGTAGTAAGGAAAATGAATACTCGAAAAATGCAGGCTATGGAAATATCGTAAGCAGAAACCCGATAAACATATACGCAAAGCAAAGCACATATTTTCTTATTCTTGATGGGAATTCAGTACATTATTTTTTTCTTTTTGATTACGAAACCAAACTTTCACCTGTATATGCATGTACATATGTATATATTAACTGCACTGGACGGACTTAAGCCACAAAATATGTTAAGTTTAACGATTAAAATGTACTTGTTCACCAATCCTCTGACAGTTGGATTTAAATAACTAGTAACGTAGAAATATTTATGTACATATGTATGCATATAAAAATTATATTCTATATATACCTTTATTAACTACGTTGACGCATATTTTAATAGATAAAAATATAAAAGATGGAATAGAAAAGATTGAATTATATATAAACACAAATCAACCAAATTTTTTTTTCTAATTCTTTTCCATGTATGTACATAAGTTTTTGTTTAACGCATGTATGTAAGTAAAAACCGAACAGAAGACGAAAAGAAAACGCAGAACGCAAACCCAAATGAAATTAAGGAAAAAATTAACTGAAAGTGGAAAAACACGCGTTCTTTCCTTTAATGCAACTCAACTGAATAAAAACGAAAGCTATCTTATGAAAACTTTGAAATAACATATTCTAGGTATGGGGAATTTCGCATGGAATTTCAACACATTTGTTTCAGTAAAGGCAAGTTGAGAGTTGGAAGAAACATATGTATGGAAACAATAATTATGGGCCTGAGAGTCATTGAACTAGGAAAGATAAATCTATGTACATACATGTAAACGCGCAGTCTCCGTTTAGACAAAATCGAGAGAGTTACGAGATAAATAATCGGAGAGTGTGGTATGGTGCAGTGTCACATATGTATGTATATATGTATATATATGTATATACATATGTATGTACAATGCGTTAAGAGAACAAGCACTTATTAACCTCCCATTATTTCTGAGTGTTAAATAAGCTGTGGTGAGTTTTGAAAAATCACAAAGATAGCACACATTAGCTTTGTTCGTTTACGGATATTTTTTGATGTTTTTCGAAAACTTTAAAAAACAAACACTTTGTCGCCGTTTTTTTACGCCAAATCTCCAACAGAAGAGAACCAACTGAGAGAGAAAACTGACATTTCATTTTGTGAGAAGCTGTTGAATTCTGTTGGACAAATTTTTGCCAACCGCAATTTTCCAACAGGAAAACAGCTGATCAAACAACAGCTGACTTGAATTTTTGCAAGTAACAAGATTTGCAAAATATACAAATCAATTATAAAATTTGAAAAATACACTAAATTGGCAACAAATATGGATAAATTAAATATGCAAAATAAGTTACATACTTTTTGCGAAGTATTTATATGCATATTATGTACCTTAGTAAATTGTAATCTCCTTTGCGGGAATATATATTAACGGGCCGCTATGGTGCAGTGGGGAGTGTTGTGGCCACTGTGGTGTGGCGGACAGTGGCTAGTCTGCCATACCAGAGGTCATGGGTTGGATCCCCAGCCTGGATAGAGGGAAAATTTGTATATAATGATCCACGATCCGATAACAATTAATTTTCCAGAGGGTAGGGGTGGTCTCACAGATCACAAAAAAAAACAAAGTACTACCCTCCGGACGCTTATAGTTCAGGAGACATTCCTTGTTAAATTAATGTATGTATGTGTAGAACATCTTTCTGCGTTGGCGGCTTTTGGCCGCGCTTCAATAAAATTACCCTCAGCCGACAGAATTCTCTTTCTGGATTAATATCCATGGAGCAATCCACAGTTGTTTTGTATAGAACACCTTTTGCCTTCAGCCGCGCTTTACAAAAATAACCCTCAGCCGGGAGAATTCTATTTCTGGAGAGCTTTAATATTATAATTTAATAATAGTTGGAAGTGTTAAGATAAGATGAATTATCATCTACAGAATATTTCCTGAAATTTTCACTGAGCCTGGATAGACAACAAATTCTAACTAAAACCCAATTATCCGGATTTTAAAAATAGCAGCCACTATAGGCAGTGGGTGGCACACCCTCCGAGAGTAGTTCTGCAGTGGGTCGGCTTCAGTATAATGCGCCCGCCGTATTTATTTTCAAACCACTGGAACTTTCGGGAAATCTTCTATGGATGTTAATTTTACTAATTATAACACTCCCGATCGCTCCGCAGATATAATTCGAGAAAGGAAATTTTGCTGGCTGGGGCTATTTTTTTTAAAGCGCGGCCAAATGCCGCCAACGCAAAAGTTTGTTCTACTCAAAATACTGTGGATCGCTCCATAGAGGGTTATCTTTTTAAAGCATGGCCAGGGCGGGTGCATTAAATTGAAATCTCTTCTGCGGGGCAGCAGACGCGAAGACATACTGCGGTGGAAAACAGTATGGACATGGGTACAAAGAAAAGCAATTGTTAGTGTGATAATTATTACAATGAAATCCTATTTATTAGATAGTAACAGCGAACCCCAGCGGGTTAGGGGGTCTAGAATATACCCGTTGTAAGGAATGCCTGTCGTAAGACGCGACTAAAATCCACCGGCCTAGAAGGTTGATTATGGCCAGAAAAAATCGTTCGCACGACAGTCGGGCTAGTGTCAGAAGGGACTAGTACCCGAGCGTACCGGATTATCCGGCAAAGGACTGTCGCATCCTCTACACTCCCCAAAACCTTCCGGGAGTGTCTTGGTGGCTACAACAACAACAACATGAAGTTAATTTTATTGCAGATACATACATATGTGCATATATCTCCACTGTTTTCAGGCAGAATTGTAACTCCATTAGCATTTATATAGAACAAACAGTGCAGATTTGTTGTAAAAGAGAGTTCCGGATGCATTTCCGAACTTCAAAAAACCTTTTTGCGAGCCTATGCGAACGATTTTTAGATTGAGGAGGTTATCGCGAGGTGACAAAAGACTGACCAAAACGAAACCCAAAACGAATCAAAAGAAATTAAATAAGAAAAAAACTATGTTTTATTTTATTATTTTTATGTTATATGTACATATATACATAATTAACAGCAATAATTTCCACCAATTTTATTATCATTTTAATTTTAATCCTTTTTATCCTTTGAATTTGGGGCTTGTGAATGTAAATAAAAATCAGCTGTTTGCCTAAGCTGTTGAACTCTGCAAATTTTGTGTTCGTTTACCTCTTACGATATTTTTCTCTTGTGAGAGGATAGGTGACATTTTTCTCCAACACCTGGCTGTTGGAGGCTGCTGAGTAATTGCTGTTGGAGAAAGTACGCGAACAAAGCTATTTTCACACATCTTTAGTTGCTTATTAGCCGTGTTTCACATACGGCGATCCTAACCCAGATAAAAATTTTTGCATGTAAATGCAACAACAAAGATTTCAGCTCGATTAAACCAGATAAATTGCTGGTTCAATTTCTGATCCGCCCTGTTCGATTTGTTTTTTCCGTGCTGATTTGGCAGCACAGTGCTTTTTTGATTTGGCAGAACTGAACTGAAGTGACATTTGTGTATGTATACATATATATACATATACCCTGCAGTAAATTTGTTTCACTGCTCAATGATCATTGATCATTCTTTGTTGAATATTCATCACTATCGTTTTGCGTTGGTGCAAGCGTGCAAGCTATATTGAAAAAACCAAACGAAATACCATCTAGGCGGTTATAAACCCACGAGCCAGCTTGTATTTCGGTAGGTTTTTTGACACTCGGCAGCTTTTCTGACAAATTTTTCAATTTGACAACTATAAAACAAATTATATTTAAAATAAAAAATATATGGAAATACAAATTTCAAATTTGCCTCTTGTAAGCTTCTGCTTTGGCCGTAAGGGGAAAGAAGAAGTCCGGAAGAAAAATTATACTGCGCACTGGCTTCTCCTTATAACATGGAATACATAGCTATCCCGCCATTTGAGTTTCATAATTTATTCAAATTTCCAAAAAAAATAATTTTTGAAATAGTTATTTTCATTTAGTTTGAAGTTTAAAGTCAATCAAATTGTTTTTGAGGGAGTATTTGTCTCTTTTCAACGTACAGAAGAATTGTTTTTGCGTTATTATAACTCTGACGAGTTTTATGGCCGAGCTTCTCTCCCAATTCGAGGTGTGCTCCTTTTGTTTTTCCTACCATTGGACAGTTTTATGCCGGCCGGAACGGAGTCATATAGGCATGAGGAAAGCAAACCATTTATTTGAAAAAATAATTATTAATAACTAATAAAAATTTACCCCATTAATGCCCAAAAAGAAAAAGTAAGTAAGAAAACAATATAAAATGCCCACTAAGCCTACCCCTCCTACGGGAGGAGGCCCCCAACTAAACCAATCCCAATTACAAGCCCAAACCGAAATGCAACAACAAACTCCGAAATCCCTAGGAGCAACCCAAAAACTCACCCCATCCCACCTGCTTAGCGCTAACGTACCTAGCGTTCAACAGCAAATTGAAGGCCTCGAAAGGCAACTCAAAATGCTGTATGCCCAACAACAACAAGCGCAGAAATCCCAAACTGCCACCCCAACTAACGAATGGATAACTGTTCAAAATTCCAAACGCCAACGCGATAGCCCAGGTAAGGGTACTGACTCTAAAAAGCAGGCTATGCTCGACCAATATTGGCTTGGAACCAATGAACCAAGTCGAAATAAATTTGCTCCTCTAGAAGATGAGGAACCAAACCAACCTGCTGAAAAAGTACCCAAACCACCTCCAATATTCATAGACAAGGTTCTTAATATTCCCCCTCTAATGAGCTTATTACAAGAAGTTGCCCCAAACTCGTATGATCTCAAGCTCACAGGTAAGGAGCAGGTAAAAGTTCAAGCATCATCCTTGGATGCCTACAAAATCATTGTGTCCCAACTAGAACTGAAGGGTACAGAGTTCTACACTTATAAAACAAAGCAAGAACGTGCCTTCAAAGTAGTTCTCAGAAACATGCACTCCACAATAGACCCAAAAGAAATTGTGGATTCTCTAAAAGATCTCGGTCACTCAGTCACAAACATTTGGAACATAAAACATAGAGTCACAAAAAAGCCTCTTCCTATGTTTATTATTGAACTCAAACCCGAATCCAACAACAAGGAGATATATCAAGTTAAAAGTCTCCTGCACTCTAAAATTACTTTCGAGCCCCCACACCCGAAGCGTGAAATACCGCAATGCGCTAACTGTCAGCAATATGGCCACACAAAGTCCTACTGCCGTCGAAAATCAGTATGTATAAAATGTGCTGGAAACCACCTCTCCTCTGATTGCAAGCGAAAGACAAGATCTGACGATGTCAAATGCGCTCTATGTGAGGGTAACCATCCAGCAAATTACAAAGGCTGTATGGTATACAAAAGCCTCCAAAGCGCCAAATACCCAACTCTGAGGAAAAAAGCGTCTACACAGCCTCAGGAGAAACCAACACAGCCAAGTGAAACCCCAATTCAAATTGAGCCATACCCAGTCACATATGCTCAAGCAGCAAAGAAAGGCGTAACACCCCGCTCGAACCCTAATAATGCTATTCCTAATAGTAATGAAACCCACACACCAACGCAAAACACTAACGAAATGCGAGAAATGATACACCTACTGAAGCAAGTCATGCAACAAATGACAGCAATGATGAGCCTCCTCGTCACCTTCACGACTAAAAACTGTGCATCTTCAACCCGTTAAATATTATTATCTGGAATGCCAACGGCCTATCCAAACACTTACTTGAAGTTAAAGCTCTACTTCAGACCCATGATATAGATATACTCCTCATATCGGAGACCCATTTTACGGACAAAAGCTATTTTGAAGTACCCAACTACAAGTTTTACCACACAAAACACCCAAGTAACAAAGCTCATGGAGGCTCAGGTATCTTGATACGGAAAAGTATTAAACATTACAACACGAATTCGTTCCGTACAAATGCTATACAAGCCACAAATGTTGTCATTGAAGACCCGAGTGGTCAGCTTACACTCACTGCTATCTATAGCCCGCCGAGGCACTCAATCAGCACTGCAGAATATGAAAATTTCTTCAAAACTCTTGGAAATCGATTTCTAGCTGGCGGCGATTACAATGCCAAACACACATTCTGGGGCTCTCGTCTCATTACTCCTAAAGGAAGACAGCTATACAATGCTATTAGCAATCTCAATTTAACCCCATTCTCTACTGGAACTCCCACTTATTGGCCAACAGATACAAATAAAATTCCCGATTTAATCGATTTTTGCGTGGTGAAAGGCATGGCTTCGTCAGATATAACTTGTAAATCCTGCTTTGAACTCTCTTCCGACCACTCTCCAATCGTGGTAACAATTGATAAAAATTTTACACCCGCAGCGGATAAATGCAGCCTTTACAATCGGAAGACTGACTGGGAGTACTTCCAACACATCATCACGTCTAATCTTGACTTGAAATTAGCGTTGAAATCTGCTGAAGATATAGAGGCAGCAGTCGAACATTTTAACAACTGCATCCAACAAGCTGCGTGGAAATCAACTCCCACCCTCACCAGACAAAAAAGGATAAATGTTACCCACAACATAAAAGCTAAGCTCAAAGAAAAGCGACTCGCGAGGAAAAAGTGGCAACAAACCCGTCACCCCGACGACAAGAAACGATTGAATGCACTCACCAAAGAACTCAAAAATATCCTCAAAATTGAACACAACAAACAGGTTCAACAATACCTCAGTAATATTGATGCAAAAGCTGCAACTGATTACTCCCTCTGGAAAGCTGCAAGTAAGCTAAAAAGACCGATTCTCTCTAATTCTCCTATACGAATGGAAAATAACGAATGGGCGAAAAGTGACGCAGAGAAAGCAAATACCTTTGCACGCCACCTAAAATCAGTATTCACCCCACATGATATTGAACCCTCACTAAGCACAACAACGGAAGTGAAAAATACTCTGAGTCATCCCTATCAAATGGACCTCCCCATAAAAAGATTCGCAATATCGGAGGTAAAAACCGTAATAGCGAAACTCAACACAAAGAAAGCTCCTGGATACGATATTATTAATGGCAATGTACTAAAGCACTTACCTTACGAAGGCATAAAATTTCTCACCCAACTGTTTAATGCAGTACTAATAACTGCATTCATACCCCCACAATGGAAAGTCGCTCAGATGAAAATGATTCTGAAACCAGGAAAGCCCCCTGATACGGCAACGTCTTACAGACCTATTAGTTTGCTGCCCATTGTCTCAAAAGTCCTGGAAGTTCTTTTCCTTAAAAGACTCTTACCCAAAATAGAAGAACGTAACATTATACCTAATCACCAGTTTGGCTTCAGAAGAGGGCACGGAACAATTGAACAAGTACATAGACTTACCGAGAAAATCTACTCTGCCTTTGAGCAAAAAAAAATATTGTACAGCTGCTTTTCTAGACATATCCCAAGCTTTTGATCGCGTATGGCACAACGGTCTCCTATATAAAATAAAAAATACTCTCCCTACAAATTACTTCCTATTTATACAATCTTACCTAAAAAATCGTTACTTTTTCGTCAAAGAAGGAGCAGAGCAGTCTGAGCTTTACGAGAGCTTAGCAGGCGTCCCGCAAGGTAGTGTAATGGGCCCAATACTCTACCTACTTTACACGTATGACCTCCCAATAGCAGAAGGAGTTACTATTGGCACTTTTGCCGATGATACTGCCGTACTGGCTGCAGATCCCAACCCTAATGTGGCCTCACTCAAGCTTCAAAGAAGTTTAAATAAAATTACCCATTGGCTGAAAGACTGGCGGATAAAGTCAAATGAATCAAAATCTGTCCAAGTGACGTTTACCACTAGACGTAACACTTGCCCACCCGTAAAACTCAATGGCATTGATATACCACAAAGTGACGTAACAAAGTACCTTGGTATGCACCTTGACAGAAAGCTAACATGGAGAACCCACATATTCACCAAACGAAAAGCTCTTGGTATAAAACTGAGAAATCTTTATTGGCTCATGAATCGAAACTCCCAACTATCAATCGACAACAAACTCCTGCTTTACTCAGCTATCTTAAAACCCATCTGGACCTATGGCATACAGTTATGGGGAACCGCAGCAAACTCAAATATAGAGATTCTCCAAAGATTCCAATCGAAAACTCTTAGAATGATTGTAAATGCACCCTACTACGTCACAAACGACCGTCTGCATCGTGACCTAAAGATACCTACTGTCGCTCAAGAAATCAGAAAGTATGCTACATCATACAAAACGAGACTACTATCTCACCCCAACCCCCTCGCTCTAGCCCTGACGGCAAGACCAACTAGTTTCGTACGCCTCAAAAGAAAGTCTTTTACAGATCTTTATTGATGGACTACAATAAATGGATGCACTACTGAGAGCAATCCATACATGCCCACCAAGTTATTAAGTCATAATTAATTATTAATTACTTTTAACGAACCACAAAATTGTTAGATGTATTTTATTTATACAGTTGACAAAATATATTGGATGATAAAAAAAAAATATAGGCATGAGGAAAGCAAACCATTTATTTGAAAAAATTCAGCAGCCTTTATATGAAATCATTCACTGATGCCCCCTCATGATGAATTTCATCAGTGATACATAAAGGATTCATTTCAGATTTTTACTGCTGGGTATATGTTGTATATGTTTCTTCTTCTTTTTAGTTCTTTTTAAGTGCAGCCAATTTTCATTATGAGCCGGATTGTTTCAGTAAAAATTTATCTTAACCCAGACCCAGATGTAATAACTGAAATGCCCCTATTATTACATACATATGTGAGGCATTCTTTCTTAAGTCGCACACTTCTGAAGCATGACCATTTACAAATCACCTGAAATTTGTTTTAAATAATGGCACTTTAACTTTTGATATCTCGAGTGGGCCGAATTGGATCAATGTGGCGTTTCCTGTTTTGTAAGTAATGAATCAAGCTGAGTTGAATTTTTTGAAGTGAGCCACTTTTTTTCGAAGTTCTAGTATCTTTCTGAAACTTTTTTGTATAGTTCACAACAATAAAAAATACGTTTGGCCCAGTTTTTCGAAATTCGAATTATTTTCAAAGTTATAGCGATCAACACTTTTCGAAGTTCCTCAGTTTTTGCCGATTTTCTGACGATTGGTCAAACCGATTTTGCTAAATTTTGACATATATATAAAAGATGATATCTTCTAGCAAACTGCATTTCTTATTTTTGCAAATAATTTTTTTTTGCAAACATTATTCGCAATTTTTATGTTCTGGACCACGGTCGGATGGCGCTTTTGTATGATGTTGTTGGGCATTCCATTAATAACTATTAGCAAAAAAAAAAAAAATTTGGGGCACTTTAAGGGAGCGGGAGTTATGCATGCTTTAATTCATTATTCGTAGTACTTACTCAGTAAGTAACAAAAAAAATTGCATACAAAATAACAAGTGTAAAAAAGTAAACAACTCCCGCGCCTTTAAAGTGCCCCAAAATTTTTTTTTTTTGCTAATGGCCTGGTTATGCTACGAATGCTGCTGGTCGAGCACCGTGTAATTGTTGTTGTGCACTCCGACGGTGAGAGAATTTTCGGACTCTCACATCCAGCAAATTTGCTGTGTGAAACAGGCAGCCAGCAGCCGAGGTTTCGGAGGTAATAATGTGTTATGTTGTGTATGTGCTCAGTAATAATCATGTGTTATGTTGTGTATGTGCGCTCCAATCACCAATGTAAGCATAACCACCTCTCACCAATCACGAAATGTTTCCGATTTTGATTGGCAATTAACATTGGTACCATAACCACAGCATAATAGTTACTAATGGAATGCCCAACATCATACAAAAGCGCCAACCGACCGTGGCCCAGAACATAAAAATTGCGAATAATGTTTGCAAAAAAATTTATTTGCAAAAATAAGAAATGCAGTTTGGTAGACGATATCATCTTTTATATATATGTCAAAATTTAGCAAAATCGGTTTGACCAATCGTGAGAAAATCGGCAAAAAATGAGGAACTTCGAAAAGTGTTGATAGCTATAACTTTGAAAATAATTCGAATTTCGAAAAATTGTTAAATACGCATTTTTGTTTAAGCGTTGTGAGCCATACTACCCACTTTCATTAAAATACATGGCCGTCGAAAAAATTTTAGGTGGCCCACTTCAAAAAATTCAACTCAGCTTTAAAAAATTAAGCATAGTACTGAGTTCGATTTTCACGTGAAACTGCTGTCAGAATTCATAAGCATAGTACTGAGTTCGAGTTTCACGTGAAACTGCTGTCAAAATCCATACAAAGAAACTGGTTGTGAAACATTTTGTGAAATTTGACAGATATTTCACGCCAAAGTTGTACTGAGTTCCTGCCGTGAAAACGTTGCGCAACATGATAGCAACATCATCCCAGCAACATTTTTTCACGCCAAATTAAATGTACAATGCCATTTATTTTCGAGTGAAAAGTGACATTTGTTGAAATTTGAATTTATATTTTGTATAAAAATTTTTTATTGGCCAAAATTTGAAAGTTGGTTCTGAGGCGATGCTAAAATTTTTTTTTTTTTTACATTTGCTCAGTTTTTGTTTTGGCATTTATTCTCATTTGACACAATTTTTTTCTTGAAACATTTCACGGCAAAATAAATGCATGTTGCTGGCGAAATTTCACGGCGGTGAACTCAGTACTAGGCTATACAAAAAAACTGGTTGTGAAACATGTGTGAAATTTCACAGATATTTCACGACAAAGTTGTACTGAGTTCCTGCCGTGAAAACGTTGCACAACATGCTAGCAACATCATGCCAGCAACATTTTTTCACGCCAAATTAAATATACAATGCCATTTATTTTCGAGTGAAAAGTTATATTTGTTGAAATTGGAATTTATATTTTGTACATTCCTTCCCGTTATTAAATAGATTGGCCACTTAATACCAAAACTACGATCATAGGTTTTCACAAATCATACTTGTAGTGGGAATGCAATGAATGGTAGCGCAAGCCACATTTGCATTCGCATTCACTACTGAATGGTAGTGCAAGCCATATTTGCATTACCATTCACTACTGAATGGTAGTGCAAGCCACATTTGCATTACCATTCACTACTGAATGGTAGTGCAAGCCACATTTGCATTACCATTCACTATTGAATGGTAGTGCAAATCACATTTGCATTACCATTCACTATTGAATGGTAATGCACTTTGAATGGTAATGCAAAAATGCCCATCCTTGGGCAAAATAAATGCATGTTGCTGGCAAAATTTCACGGCGGTGAACTCAGTACTAGGCTTTAAAAAAAGGTAATTTTTTTTGTTAAAAATACTTTGTTTAAAAAATGTGTAATTTTGTAAAAACCACGTGCTTCCCCCCAAAAGAATAAAAAAAAAACATAAAAAACAAAAAAGGAACCCTAAGTTCGAGTGAAATCGAACATTAGATACTCAGCTGGTTTGACGGCAACCATTGCAGTTGATTTTGATTCCGGTTCCAAAAAAAAAAAACAGAACTCGCAGTTAAGCAATATGAACATGAACACTTGCCTGATTTTGATATTGTGCTGATTACATATTACTCATATTGCAGATAATACAACAATTGCATTGCTTTATTTAGTAGGCCCAGGTTTATTTTCTAAATTAAAAAGAACAAGATAAAAATTAACAAAAAGTCGGTAACTCACATAACAATTTTTGGCGCAGGGATTTTAGAGCATTATTGAAACCAGAAACTCTCTGAAGTAGCTGCCACTACTTAATGATGGGACTTTATTAAGAAAGGCTTGTAAAGTAAGATATATAAAAAAAATGAATCATAACTTAATTTTATTCAAAGATATTAAAAAAATGACGGTAACTCAAGTTAAATCCGAATTGTAGCAAAACAAATGCCTATAAAATCGACATAATCTATGTATATATACATATCTACATATATTATATATTAAAGGATAGTTGAAAATTCCCAAAAATCAACCAATATTTGTACCACCAACGTATTATGGCTTGGTAAGTTTTTTTTTTTTTAATTTTTATTACTTAAATTAAAATTTTATAATATTTGTATATGAAAAACAAGTTTATATGGCTTATTATTGCTAATATGTATAAGAAAAGTTTTATTTAAGAAAAAATTTGAAATAATAAAAAAAATTTTATGTATTTTATGTAACGTGAGTAACAACATAAAAAACGCTTATAAAAATGGTTACACGTACAAGAATCTGAAAGGACATACCAGTTAAACGGCGAATGTCAAGTTTCAAGAAATTTGAATGAAACCAAAATAGCAAAAATTATATGAAAAACCACGATTTTAAAGGAAAAACAAGAACTCATGCTACATAAGAAGTATGATATATATTTTGACCAATAGCTACGAACCTGCAGGTATAAAGTTAAAAGACTTTGCAAAAATGACAAATGAGATGTGATTAGTGGATGCCGTGTACCGGATACTGGTATTAAGAAAAGAATTTTAATTAAAACAAAAGAAAAAGATGATTGCATTTTTTGAATCTGCACTGCGGAAATCCCCATATATAAAAGAACGCGTGGTCGTCAACAGATTTTGGCAATTTTTCGTCCAAACATTTTGTTTAGCAAGTGAATCAAGTATACCAGATTTCATTGATATATCTGCTACGGTTTCTGAGTTGTAATAACGGTTTACCCTCCATATCCCGCCCGACCGACGCGAGGGGCGCCAATCCGCTTGACGCACGGATATGTTTTTTTTGTGCCGAGTCGTACAGGAACGGGTTTGTTAGGTGTCGAGAACAAAATTCATCAGCTGATTGTATATCATTTATTAAGTGAGGCTAGAACTATTTTTTTTATAATAAAAAGCGAGTCTGAAATTTCAAACGTGCTGGAGTGATTATTAAAGTCATGGCATAAGCGGCGGAATGGTTCATTTAATTCGAAATTTGTTTTTCAAGGTTTCACAAATAGTGGCTTGAAATGCCTCGATACTCTACATGGAACGTTAAAATATAACTCACTTAGAAGGCATAAGTCCAATGATTAATTTAACCATAAAAACAATACCAAGCATCTCTCTACGACTAGAAAGTAAAGGCAAATTAATGAGTTTTAAACGAGAAGTGTAAGGTGGAAGATTGTAATCTGAGTCCCAACGAAAGTTACGCAAAGCAAAACGCAGGAACTGCTTTTGGACAGATCCTATTTTATCTGAAAAATACTGGTGGTGGGGACTTACAAAACTTTCAGAGTTTGTTCTTTAATAAGTGGGCAGGACACCGCTAATTTTTGAAAATTTCAACATATTTTTTTAGAAGGGCATTAGCTCAGTACGTGGATGAAATTTTACCACAGGGGCTCTATTAGTTACTGAGTTGTTTGGGTGTTTTTCGATATATATATATCTACTATATATTGTGCCGCTGTGGTATAGTGGGTAGAGTGCTCGCCTGCCGTACCAGAGGTCTCGGGTTCTAACCCCAGTCCGAGCAAATATCAAATTTTTTTTATAATTTGTTTTTATAAATAGCGGTCACCTCTCGGCAGTGGGCCGTGTATTTCTGCCATGAAAAAGCTTCTCACAAAAAATGCATTCGCCATTCGGAGCCGGCATACAAACTGTAGGTCCAACCAATTTGTAGGAAAAATGTTAAGGAGCACGCCTCGAATTGGGAGAGAAGCTCGGCCATAAAACTCGTCAGACCCCATAAACATTTTTCTTAATTCTCAATTTGAGATGCATTTGATAACTAACCTTATTCTCAAACCTCAAACGTTAGTTATCAAATGCACCTCAAATTTCCCCTGATAGCGTTCTCAAACAAAAAGGCACATTTGTCTCAAACGTCAGTGAAATTTTTGAGAAAATCTTTATTACTAAATTGAGAATTATAAACGTACCAGTGTATTACACGAATGTTAATGGTGTCCTTTAAAAATTGCAAATAAAAGGAATTCACCAAAACAAAGAAATAGGTGTTCATTCGGCAATTTCAAATTTTTTTTTTGCCAAAATCCGTTCGACTTAAAAAAGAATACCTCATGTATAAATGTATGTATGTACATATGTACCCAGCAGTATTTGAGGTAAGGAGGTGCATATTCAATAGAATATTCATTATGAAAAATAGCCTGAAAGTAAGTTCAAAATTCATTGCTGAAAAAATAACTGAACACGCAGTGAAGACATCAGGTGTACTGAAATACATGCTATGGAAGTTCTCCCTGCGTATTCAGGCCTTTTTTCCTACAGAAACTCTCCCTTCTCGTTCGGCAGTTTTTAGGTAGTTGATTTTCGACGCCACCTCTATATAAAAACGAAAGGGAAAGTTCAGATATTAGAACTACATCTCTACTGAATATTCAGTAGGAAATATGTGGTGTTTTCCAGCTGATAAATACTGCTGGGTATCTACTACATTTGGAATGATGATGGATTAAATTATTAGCAAAAAGCAAAAAAAAAAACTACAGCCAAAAATATAACACCTCATTTGAAAAAAAGTTCTATGTAATAAATAAAGAAATTCAAGAAAATCCACCGAAAACACTTTTAGTAATAAGGGATATCCACAATGCCAAGACTCGTTTCAAAATTCAGTTTGCACGGTCGATTTTTCTCTTATTTTTGCAATGTTTTTTGAATTTTCTGTAAAAAGAAACACTTGCTATTGTGGTAGAGATACACAGAAAGATTGTAATGGATTGTGTGATGCCAAATTTCTTAATACTTGGATGCAAATACATATATATATATATATATATATATATATTAGGCTGGGTCAATTTTCTAAGCCATAGTGTTCCTAGCAAATTCGGATTCTGCATTAAATTCTATGAAAAAAAGTCTTCTAGAGCATGCCTCTAAAATCAATTTTGAGCTTGCCCATTTTCGATTGAAGATTATGTAGAATTGTTTTAAGTATAGCAACCCATACTCTTTTAAATTCAACCAGTAATTTTAACGTTATCGCTTTACTTTCTTTTTCATTTTGTTTGTCACTTTAAACACGTTTAATAATGTATAAAAAGTTGGATTTCGCTGTTCCGGTTTTGTTGAAAAAAAAGCATGTTTCTAAACAACTTCCACTCGTTTAAACGCAAAATGAAAATAGCCAAATTCCACAATTTTTGACTAAGAACAATAAAGTAACACTTTTCTAAAGTAGAATCTTCTTCTGATTCCGACTATCACATATACTTGCTTGTGGTAGATCTAGTTTCCGAGATATCCTGGCCTAAAGATGATTAAGATGCAAAAATTGCTGTTTCTGCGCTAATTTTGACGTAGTGTAGGATCATCATTTTTCCATCAATCAAAAAGCTAAGAACAGCTGCTTAAAGTATGTATTTCACTCTTTCAACTGCCATTGAGTTTGCTCAAATATATTATTCCTGCACCGAGATATCGCACTTTTAAACTATGCATGTTTATCCATACATTGCCCCTTGAAAAAACGAGCATATTCAAACACGTATAACTCTTAAAGAAAATGAGATAGGAGAAAATCCTTTCCAATACGTATATCTAGTAATTATAGTAGGAACTTAGCCAAATTTGAGCGAAATCCGTGACATAAAATTTTTTACCTCCTACACTTGGAGCATTTTGCCCCAGGATGGATAAACATGCATAGTTTGAAAGTGCAATATCTCAGTGAAGAAACCATATATTTGGGCAAACTAAGTGGCAGTTGAAAGACTGAAATACATTCTTTAAGCAGCTGTCCTTAGCTTTTTGATTGATGGAAAAATGTTGATGCTACACTATGTCAAAATTAGCGCAGAAACAGCAATTTTTGCATCTTAATCATCTTTAGGCCAGGATATCTCGGAAACTAGATCTACCACAAGCAAGTATATGTGATATTCGGAATCAGAAGAAGATTCTACTTTAGAAAAGTGTTACTTTATTGTTCTTAGTCAAAAATTGTGGAATTTGGCTATTTTCATTTTGCGTTTAAACGAGTGGAAGTTGTTTAGAAACATGCTTTTTTTTCAACAAAACCGCAACAGCGAAATCCAACTTTTTATACATTATTAAACGTGTTTAAAGTGACAAACAAAATGAAAAAGAAAGTAAAGCGATAACGTTAAAATTACTGGTTGAATTTAAAAGAGTATGGGTTGCTATACTTAAAACAATTCTACATAAACTTCAATCGAAAATGGGCAAGCTCAAAATTGATTTTAGAGGCATGCTCTAGAAGACTTTTTTTCATAGAATTTAATGCAGAATCCGAATTTGCTAGGAACACTATGGCTTAGGTTCCGCCCATACAAATTGACCCACCCTAATATATATATATATATGTATATATATATGTATACATATATATACATATGTAGATATATGTATACATATTCATGATTATGATTAGTAAAGAAGCGAATTCATTCATAAGCTCTTGAATTTGGCCAGAAATCCGTGTAGGTATAAGATGAAAATAAACAAGTAAGGAAGCCTAAGTTCGAGTGGAATCGAACATTAGATACTCAGCTGTATGCTTTTATTGTTTGTTTGCGTTTAATGGAAACACGTTGTACTTTATATAAAGTGAGTGCTGCATAAAGTGGGCGTAGCCACGCCCATTTTCCAAAATTTTTATCAGTTATCCAACTAAGTATATGAATATTATTATTTGTGCAAAATTTCATTCCTTTACGAGTTCTAGTTACAAAGATTTCACGTTAAAAATTCCCAAAGGGTGTTTCAGAAATATCTTTGTTAAAAAGTAGGCGTGGTCATAAATCGATTTCAATAAATTTTTGCGTGTCTATTACCACAAGTGATAAAAGTGTACACACCAAGTTTCGTCATAATATCTCAATTATTTGTCGAGTTATGGGCTAAGAAATCTCGTATATTCCTGCTTCTAAAAGGAGGCGGTGCCACGCCCATTTTCCAAAATTTTTGTGTTTATTGTTTTATGTCCATAGTTGGACTCCTGCCATAAAATTTCAATGATATATCTTTATATTTGACAGAGATATCGCTTAAAATGTTTTTATTAGGCCACTTTATAATACCCATATATAAAAGTGGGCGTGGTCGTCAAATGATTTTGGCAATTTTTCGTCCAAACATTTGCCTAAGTAAGTATATCACGCCTACCAAATTTCATCGATATGTCTTCAACGGTTTCTGAGTTATGACTCATAAAACTTTCAATGTTTGCCCCTTAATAAGTGGGCGTGGCACCGCCCATTTTCCAAAATTTCACCATATTTCTTCATAAGGGCCTGAGCTCAATACGTGGGTAAAATTTCATCACTCCAGCTCTATTAGTTACTGAGATACAAAATTTCGGATTTTTACTATATAGGGGAGGTGGGCGTGGTCATGGTCCGATTTCGCCCATTTTCAATACCATCCGTTCTCGTCTTGATACCAACTTGCATTCCAAATTTCATCAAAATATTTCAATTTTTGCGCGAGTTATCGTGCTCACAGACGGACGGACGGACAGACGGACGGACATGCTCAATCGATTTCTCTTTTCACCCTGATCATTTTTATATATATAAGTCTATATCTATCTCGATTATTTCATTCTGTTACAATCCACCGTTAGGAAATCAAAACTATAATACTCTGTGTACTAGTACAGCTGAGTATAAAAAGGTATGTATTTATAAGAACACATACATACATACATACATATGTATGCCTTATGTATGTGATGACTAAAAAATAGGGTGCGGCGGTGCTTTCAACTCTTATAAAAAGGTATAAATAAGTGCTTGCCTAACCCGAACGGTATTCGGCTCATTAATGCTGCAGCTGCAGCACTTGCTGCAACGCCTAAAAGTATGCAGGCGTGTATAAATGCGCATATGTAAGTCAGACTCTCGTCGAGGCGTGGCATACAATTTGAAAGTCCTTTATACATATGTATTAAATGTTATAGATACGTTTTTTCAAGAATTTAAATTATATTTTTTATTACAAAATACTTATGAAAAATTACCATTTACTGACAACTTACGACAGCAATAATAGGAGGAAAGACAGGACAGCCGAAGCTAAGTTCCCAGCATCATACGAACCTAATTCGAATTCTCAAGTATGAAAAACACAGAGTGAAATCTAAATACATACCAACCCACTAAACATGTTTCTCAGTTCTCGGCTTGAGAAGCTTATTCTCAAATTTTATGCGTTATTTCACAAATGTATGTATCTCAAATAATCGTTGAAAGCATGGTTCAATTATTGAAGGTTTTCGCAGTTGGATATACATACATACATACATACATACATACACACTCCATGTAAATTGTTTGTGTGTTCTGTGATGCTTCTGTCAAAATTATAGCCCGCCATTGGTTGAAAGCATATTTTTATCAAACGTTAGAGAAAATTTGTCTTCCAACTCAAATTGCAAATTAAGATTTTCTTTTTGAGATTTTTTTGCGTGATGTTTATTGGGATGTGTACATATACATATAAACGCATATGCATACATTGGTATCGGTGTATGCAATTACATAGTACTAAGGAAAGTCAAATTCCAGTGGACCTGTGGAAAATCAATTGCGACTGCCTTTTACGATATAATTCAATATCCTGTATTCATACACATGTATGTATAACCGCATGTACCTAGTATCTATGTATATGTATTTAAGCAACGAAATTTACGTTTCAATTTAAATATGAAAAATCCACGCAAATAAATAACGGTTTATTATGGTAGTTTATTGTTGAGCTGATTACGATTGCTTTCAATAAAATTACACCTTTCAACTGAACTCTTTTTTTATTTCATATTTTAACCCATATATGTATGTGCAAGTTCACTTTCAGTATTAAATTTGGGAAATTCCCAAATCCTGACTTTAAAGGTGCATATGTACATATAAATTTACTATGTACATAATTCTTCACAAATGCATATTTAATATATGTGTATTTGTTATGCATGTACTTATATTTGATGGAACCAAAATCGTGTACACAGAAAAACACAACTTGCTGTTGGAGAGTGCAAGAACTAAATGATTTAAAGCGAACGCTCGCCTCTGGAAGGATAAAATTGCAAATGCCGAATACGGAACCAACAACCAGAGTCGCAGGTACATAAGAGTAGGTAGGTAAAGAAAACAAAAATTAAAAAGCGCAAGAACACTCCAATAGATGCAGTGGGCCGTAATTAAAACATTTTTTTTAAGTATTTTAAAGCAGTGACAAGCGTAAAATCAACTAAAATGCAAAATTCAGATTTTCCCTTCATCTTTCAGGCGTATTTCTGCCGCTAAAGATTTGGCCTGCTTACCTATGCGGAGTACTATCAGCTAATAGTGAGATGAATGCAAATCCTGCATCGATGTCCTTATACTGTCAGGTTGTTTTTCTTATTTTTATGAATGTATGTATGGATGTATTTAGTTTTATTCATTAACAAAACTGTATTCAGGTTGGGATATAATAAGAAATATCTTTATCAGTTAAGCCTTCCAATATATGTAGCTTATTTTAATTTAAATTGAATATGCCCATGGTCCAAGCAGGCTTCAGGACTTATCTCGCAAAGCAGATTAACAAAGGGACTTGCATACATATGATTGCAACCCTTATATTATAAATGCATATGTTGATGACAACACACAATAAAAACATATAATGTGCAATTTTAACTCCTTACTTTTTGGGGCAGGCGCAGGACTAATTTGTTGTCGTAGGTTCGTATTCACGTTGAGATATTATCTGTAGTACATAAAGAGAACCAGAGTATTCTCTTATGAAAGAAATGGTATGTTTGTAGGAGTGTTTGGTACATATATATTATTTAGGTTCATATATACTGATGTACATACATACATATGGATGTATATAGTCTCATCGAAAAGCAATGTTTTATTCAGCCGGTTTACGAGGTAAATGACTATCTTACTTGTGAAAGTATATATGTATTTATTTGTTGCTTCGTTTCTATTCGTGGTTTGTTTATCCATTTGGTCCTAACTCAACTTGACATCATTTGTGTCAAAAGACCATTGAACTCCGTCGTTGGTGTTATTGTTGTCGTCCGAATTGCCCCTAAACTTAATATTTTGGTAAGGACTCGATATGTATGTATGTATATATGTATGTATTATTTTGGTGTGAATTCCCCCTAAAATTCGTGAAACTGGTGCAATCTATTTAGTAAATAACAATAGACATTCCCAACCATACTCCACATATACAATACATGCAGATATCTATATCTATAATAACACTGTAGGGAGGTCAAAATATCACAGCGAAACGCCAAGACACCACAACTAAATTTTTGGCTGTAGAATACGATGGAATTTACAGAAAGTCAAAGTTAGCTCTTGTTTTCGAGATATTTAGGAAAGAAGTTTCAGAGCTCTGAAGGTAATTTTTTTTCCGTCTATAAACTTTACTCAGGCTTGGAACCCTTTACTCGCATACAAATTTTGATAGCTGTTCTAAATTAATTGGGGCATTCTAAATTCAATGCCGCCTTTAGTTTTCCCAATTGGAGAATTTGTACTCGTATTGGCCTTAATCTATTCCCTGAAAATCGTCGAGATCAGGTCACTATAACATATAGCTGACATACAGCTGATTGTTCAGATATATGGTTTTGCACTTTTATTTTTTTATAACTCCGAAAATAGTCATTCTGCGTGAAAAAGCAACATAACCACTTTCATTCAAAATGAATAGGTGAACAATTTTTTCATATACGATTTCCACATATCTGCATCAGTTATTGCAGTTTTGTGCAACCAAGTTTGAAATTTCACCATAGGCATTTATTTCAAGCACGATAACACATATATCGTATTAAACTAATTAAATGAACTTTATATTGTCTTACAGAGAATTAAAAGAACTATTACGCAGTTGCATGTCCTTAGCTGTTTAAATATCGAAGTTATACCCAAAAATGTCCATATCTGAAAAATCGGTTGTATGGCAGCTATATGTTATAGTGATCCGATTTCAATTTTTTTCAGAAATAGTTAAGGTAATACTAAAATATTGTCACGTGCAAGGTTTTGGCAATCTATCTCATAAACTGACTGAGTTATTAACAAAAAAGTCCAAATTGATGGTAATTTTTAAATACCGTTATCTCGAAAACCGGATCCAATTTGGGAAAACTAAAGGCGGCATTGAATTTAGAATGCCCCAATTAAGTAAGAACAGCTATCAAAATTTTTATGCGAGTAAAGGGTTCCAAGCCTGAGTAAAGTTTATAGACGAAAAAAAAATTACCTTCAGAGCTCTGAAACTTCTTTCCTAAATATCTCGAAAACAAGAGCTAACTTTGACTTTCTGTAAATGTCATCGTATTTTACAGCCAAAAATTAAGTTGACGTGTTTCGGCGTTTCTCTGTGATATTTCAAAAGTTAAAAAATTTACATACAGTGCAACATGCAATAGGCCCAGAGTTGATAGGTACTTCGTACCGAAAAACTCAAAATTAAATAAATTGCTTCATTGATGTTTTGCGAAGCGACCGCCCTATATTCAAAACCCACAGATGCCGTTGGAGTCTGCTCTACAAGAAGCTGGTGAAAGTTATGATCACGCTATATATTTTAAGGCTTAAAGATCATTTGAGACGAGCCGAGTTGCACAAGTTTTGATTAAGATGTGATCTTGTTCTAACAAAATACATCGAGCCTTGTTCATGAAAACGCCGTTGGCGCAAAAAGGAAATTTTACACGAGAAGTTTTCTCTGTTTTTCTAACAGCAAGTGGCGTTAACGATAAAATTGAAAGTCACACTGATCATGATGACAGGCGCTACAGTGTTTTACGAGTGGATGTACTTGGAGTTAGATTTCCCCTAGCGATGAGTAGAAGAGTATTCAAATTGATGTCCTATCCGAAAAAAGTTCAAAAAATTTTCAATTTTGTTTTATCTATTACGGAGAAAACTATATTGATGTCACATCCATATACATATATGGATAGTCCTGTCTGATCCATAAACTATGGATGTCATATCCATATAATGGGTGTCATATCCAAACAAAATTTGTAATACATATATACAAAAATATGGATGACATCCATAGTTTATGGATCAGACAGGATTATCAACATATATGGATGTGACATCAATATAGTTTTCTCCGTGTACCCTTCCTAGGACATACACTGTTAAAAACGAGTGTACAAACTTGTATGCATATACACAGCAGTAAAGGGAAAAATCGGGAGTACTCACGGGTTAATAAAACGATGATCCCAAGTCCTACTGAGCGTTTATTGTGTTTTAGAACAATTCTACATCAAAAAAGTAAATTTCGAAAAATAGAAACGTTAATATTTTCTTAAGGCCTCGATATGTATACATATGTATTATATTGGTGTGCATATTGATATGTGGCATAGGCTATGTGTTTGTAACTGCAGGTTTATTTGATGATGAACCACAAAAATGGCCAATTTAAATCAAAAAATGTATACAAAGATTCACTCACCTTACCGTGGCCTTTGTCCAAAATTGTACTGAAAACCCTCTCCTAACTGTGCAACACTACTCTCTCGTTGACTATGTTCAAATTGGATGTCTCTCAGGCCATGGGGGGCATACATTTTTCTCATAAGACGATATTCTTTATTGCGATGATTTGAGTTCACTGCACCGTTTGGTCGCATTATTATAGGAGCCTCGGCAAATGTGTATATATGTGTGTATATTGAAATCAAACAATTTTATGTCGGCAAGCAGATGTCGTTAAGATAATTCAAGAAGACGGAAGTAGATCGCAAAACATTTGTTTTTTACATGGAAATGTACCGTTGATATTTTGAAACCGGTAGCAGTATGTTTATCATGACATGGCGTTTTTCGTATAACTAATGGAAGTTTTTATAATTTGCACGATATATGTACATACATCCGTACAAGCGCAGGTATCAATGCAGCCAAAAGTTATAACGCAAACGGAACCGGTTCAATACACAGCGAATGGCCGTTGTTTTTCAGAATCCCTTCTCAATATCCAGGGTTCGCTTAGCGCTCGTTTTCACTTTTTTCATCAGAAAATTTCAATTAGTGAATATTTGATGTAAGCTTCTTAACACATTTGCCACCAATTTGCTGAAAGACTGTCAAAAAAATAACTAGTCTTATGCAACATTCAATATTGAAATTTCTAGCTTACCATGATTCTACCTTACCATAATTGTAATTAATTACATTGCGAGCCTTTATCTGTTTAATAAAAAGTGTATTTTGTCTAAAACAGTTTTAGCAGCTTGCCGTTTTTGCCCCATTTTACAGAAGTAGAATAAAAATATGTAAATTTTGCCGGTGAATTTGTCCTCCACAGATAACGTACTTTTCGGTACGCGTTGCCAACTATTTCTCATTCTTGATAGTGGCTCAACTTGCCAACCATACAAATTTTTAAACAAAACAGGGCGATATGTCTGATAATTTTCCCATACTTTAACAACGGAAACGTTAATGCGCTAGCACCAAGCACGTACCTATGAAGAGAATTTTTATTCGAAATTGGTTTACGTACACCTTGCTTATGCTTTTATATATGACACTACGTTTTTTCTCGTATTTTTCCTGTATTCTATGCCGTTTTTTGTGAGAAAAAGACAGTTTTGTAAAGGCCCTTGGCAACTTACAATCTGGATTTAGAGGAAGTGTATATGTGTGAGTGTCGGGTGATTGACGCAAATATCAAAAATTTTTTATTTTCGTCGCCGCGAGACAACAAGTACGTGTATACGTGGCAACTTACAATCTGTATTGTCCAGTTTGAGTGTTTTTGTTGAGTGAGGTAGTCAAATTTAAGTGTTTTTTTGTGTGTGTTAGTGCAATCGGCAGCCGTCAAAATGATATTTCACCTTGGTTAAAATTAGAATTCGCTTGAGATTCGCCCATTCCTATTATAACCCTAGATAGATAACGCTATTTTATACCCCTTCTTCATTTATGGCTTTTAAGGAGGTGAAAAATATAAAACTTATTTCTTTTTTGACTGAGATAATTTATTTCATTTATTTCCAGTCTTATGTGGATCATTTAAACATAAAATTAAAGATAAAATGAGATTAATAAAGAAATTCGTTTTTTTTTTTTGACAAAAAGCTACAAAAATTAGACAGCCTTCACAAAAAGGTGCAAATTTCTATCTTAATTCTAAATTTACAGAAGTTTTTTAGTTTACTTAACAAAACAACCCGTTAAATAATATTTTAAAACAAAAAAAAAATAAAATCAAGCAAGATTATATGCATGTGTTACAAACTTGGTTTTGGTGTTGTCCACACAGAGATGTGTTACACTTGAAACATTATTTTTTTGACTTGCGTCTTATTTTAGAAGGACAGAACCAACAGTATTTTATTTTCTGGGAAGAGCCTGATTTCTACTGCCCTCAAGATCGTTGCTGGTCTTATTTTTTGTCGTCTTCTTGGGTATCACTAACTCCATCTGAATTTTGAAGGGCAACTTGTGTGATGTTGCGCAAAGTTCTTTGCAAAGAAGATATTTTAAGTCTTGTTTTCATTAATAGATTTGTTAACAAATTAAAACTAAAAAAAAAAACAACATACTAATCTAATAAATTGAAACACAAAAGTGCTAAAAAATTCATTTAATGGAAAAACTAAAATGTCACACTAAAGATAAAGCTACGTCGTTTTGACGTACGTTGTGATCATAACTCAGATAAAAAAAAAACTTATGGCAAAAAATCGAGCACCAGCAATGAGGTACAACCACCGACTGAGAAAACTGAGCGTGTGAAGTTGCTTCGGAAGTAAATGAAAGTCTGAGAGAGTAAAAATAAAAATGAATACGTCATTTCGACGTGCTTTATCTAATTAGGGATAATCTCTTCTGTCCATATTTAAAATTTTTTCCACCTCAAAAAATTTATATATGTACTTGTTTTGTTACATTTTTTTTTATCAAGTTCCAAATAATTTATTTCACCATGATAGCCGCCAAATTAGAAATATATGCATAAGTCTATTCTGACGAATTTTCGCCAGCGTTTTCGTTCTGTTCATTCTCATATACTGCCATCCATGAAGGAATTCCTTCATGACTGCCATCAGAGAACATAATAATAACCAGAGAAGGTCCACGAACGGACAGGATCTTCTCTGGTTATTTATGTTCTCTGGTGCTCTCAACTCACTGCCATCGTTTCAACGTCAACGATTTATCTTTTGTCGATTTTGTTTCGTTTATAATGTTAATGCTTGCATTAACATAGCATCTTAACAAACGAAAAAAAAATATTTTGATAGTTTATTCAGCATCCTTGGTTCACAACGACTCTCCATTATGTCCCCTCGCGGGTTAGAGGGCATAGAATATACCCGAGGTAAAGAATGCCTATCTCAATAGGCGACTAAAAACTACCGGCATAGAAGGTTGATTGTGGCCAAAAAAGTAGTTCGCACAACAGACAAATAACTGTTACTTCCCCTACACACTCCAAAACCTTCGAAGAGTGGCTTGGTGGCTACAACTACGTTCGCTATTGTGTAAAATCAATATATAGGAGCTACCACCAAAAAATATAACAATTAAAAGAGGCTTCTAATATTTCTGATAACTTTGCATGTTTTATTGAAATTGGTTGCTGAACCTTGCCTCTTTCTATTAACATTGTTCTCTTTCAGTATTCCATTATGATTACTAGCTTTATTTAATTAATATTTTTTGATGTTGAATACAAAAAATGTAAGAACTAATTTTTTTGGGTAATCTTTTCGTATTTCATTCAAATTCAATGCTTCAATACATTATTCTGATTTACTTTTGATTTTAATTTGCAATTTAATTACACGATATATGTATGTGCATATGTACATAAACGCTTTGTAATATTGATTTTTCATCCAAATTTTTAAGAGTTTTTATTTATCTTGCAATTCATTGGTTTCCAAACTTAAATAAGACAAGTCAATATATAATATTATTTTATTCTAATAATGATAATATACAAATACAATATATGTATGTATGTATGTACCCTGCAAAAAAATTTGCGATTAATACCGAAAGATATTTGACCGGATTGATCTCTTTCGAGAACAATCGGTCCACAATTAGTCCCCGATTGTTCCCGTACGGGTATAAATGTAGACTAATTGTAGACCAATTGTTCCCGAACGGGTATAAATGTAGACTAATTGTAGACCAATTGTTCCCTAACGGGTATATAATGTAGATAAATCGCTGAAAGTGAATAATCTACATTCGTACCCGTTCGGGATGAAAGCGATTGATCGACATTTGTACCCGTTCGGGATGAAAGCGATTGATCTACATTCGTACCCGTTCGGGATGAAAACGATTGATCTACATTTGTACCCGTTCGGTATTTTAGTGATTAATCTACATTGGTACCCGTTCGGGTATATAAGTTGAACAATTAGTCTCTTCATAGGACATGCTCGAACAAATGCGATCAATTCACTCCATATAAAGGGATGTAAAATTGTATTAGTCGCATGCTCCCTTGCGATTGATCCCGGACACGTCCCGGATTAATCGCATTTTTTGCAGGGTAATTATATAATTATGCATACATATGTATGTAGGCATACCATACAAACTAGATAAAGTACGCACATAGTTTTAAGGGTAGCTCTTGTTTTTTATTTGCTTCGCTAGTTTATTCTATTATTTATACAAAATATATGATTTTCTTAATAATATATCTCTAATTTACGGCTCAGTTTGTCATTTTAATTGAATGTGATCGCAAAATTTATGTACATAAATGTAGGTATGTATGTATGTATATGCACAAACATTTATTTCTAAATATTAGTGGTCAATTATATTTCCGCTTCTCGATTACGTTTTATATCTATACTTGTACATATGTATGTACATACATATATAACTTTATATGTACTCATAATTTAAAAACAAATTAAAGGGTTTATAATGATCTAATATGCAACAAAAAATATCTAACAAAACCCACAAGTAAATTAGTTTTTTTTTTAAATTATTTAAACGTTCCTTCTAAACATTGCTGGATAGGGATTATCCACAATATGCTGCATATCTGCGATTTACTCTTGTGCATAAAAAAATAGAGTGGTACTTACGTATGTGAACAATGTGAATATAATGTGAGATTAACTAAATGCAAAGAAAGTAAGTAAACATCGCTTTACAAACAATTTAATTTTCACAGTATTGTGGCCACTGTGGTGCAGTGGACAAACACCAACAAAAATTTGTGTATTTAATTTAATCCAAATTATTGTGTTTTTAGAAATAGTGGTCACCTCTCGGCAGTGTTCGGCATACCCTCCGAGTGTATTTCTGCCAAAAGCTTCTCACAAAAAATTCATTCGCCGTTCAGAGCCGACACAAAACTGTAGGTCCACCCAATTGGTAGGAAAAACAAAAGTAAAGGAGCACACCTCGAATTGGGAGAGAAGCTCGGTCATAAAACTCGTCAGAGTTATAATAGAGCCACTATATTATTATATTAAAGAAAGTAAACATCATTTTACAGGATAAGAAATGAACAATTTAATTTTCATAGTATTTAGAACGGAATTCCATACCGTAACCATAACTCGACTTAGATAAGGCTTTGTTCAGAAACTCAGTTTGAAGCGCAATCTGATTTTGTAGTAGAAGCAGAACGTTCATAAACGACAATTTTGCATGAAGCGTCGCTCATCACAATCATCAAAAATATACAGCCTTATCGTGAACTTCATGTGAACAAAATGTTCCCAAAAATTACAAAGCAAAACAAAAACAAAATGTGAAAAATTGTTATTGTTTTGCTTTATATTTTTCGAGGGAAATTTTTCACATGAAGTTCATGATAGGGCTGATAATTACTGCCGCTGTTGCGTTTCATGCTGCGTTTCTGAACATAGCCTATGTTACCCAAATAAATATTTTTTTTTTTAATTTATTTCACTATTTGCTCATTTCTTACGATGTAGAATTAAATAATGTAGATTTCTTTCACCCTTTTCAACAGGGCATTTCAATTGCCGAAAGACGTTTCTTTACGTGGGTTGGTCACGTTTGGTATAATCTTTTTATATGCATATACACTAGGGATTCCAATCCCGGGATCCCGACCTTTTTGAAACCCCGAAAATCCCGGGATTGCTAGAATTTTACGACGTTTCCTTTTCTGAACGAAAATATTGCCTTATTACATGGAAGCATTATCAATATGTGCCCTATGCCATATGAAAATGTTGCATTTTTCATGTGATGAGTGAAGTAAGAGCAGAAAATGTTGCGCCGGAGTCGGTCCAGTTTTACATTTTGTCAATAGGTCAAACAGTCCTGAAAAAATGTGTGGAATAGAACAAAAAAGATTGCATTTTTGACAGAATAGAAAAGTCCATTACTCAAAGTAAGGATTAATATTTTTGATTTTTTTAAGGAATTAAATTTTGCTTATGTGAAGTACGCTTTGTAAGGAAACGTACGTTAGGTATTTTTTAATTCTTTAGAATTCTTGTGGTAAAATTCATATATAACTTCTATAATGGAAAAAGTTCTATTCAAACAAGTAAGAGCGCGGCTGTCTTCGGCCGAAGACTTCATACCTTTCATGAATGGGGAATGAAACGATACATATGTACGTCTGTTTTCTTTAATTTAAACTTTTAGTTCTGCGGGTTATTATGCAAAGGTTTATTAGAGAAATAGTGTCATGAACTTGGCTTTTTAAATATTGTATGGCAGCTACATACATATATATGTTACATCTTGATCTTGATAATTTTCGGTAACATTATTTGGATCAATATGGGTATCATCGCTGCAAATTTTCATGTCATTAGCTGTTTAAATGGAGAAATTATACCCCAAAATATATATATATCTGAACAATCGGTTGTATATGTAATAGTGGTGCAGCTATATGTAATAGTCCGATCTTGACAAATTTCGGTAACATTATTTGGATCAATATTGGTACCGAAGCCTCGGCGCTACAAGGAGTCAGTGGAACTCGCCACCAGGGTGCCCAGATTATTAAAAAAAAGCGCAAATTCAGAAGAAAAAAGCGCCCAAAATTCACAAATCCTATAAAACACATAAAGTCGACATAACAAATCTTTTATTTTAGGAATGATAATAACAAAAATAAGGTACAAAAATTGCTGTCTTTTATCGATATTTTTTGCCTTCGGCGCTATAAATATTCTACAAATCTAGAATAAAGTAAGATCCTCCAAAATTTTTTTCGAAACCTACATATTTCATGAATCGTTTGTTTTTACATAAATTGAGCTGTATAATTTTGACAACATATTGTTTTTGGAAGTCGAAATGTTACGAAAGCATTTCCTAGATAGTGAATGCGTTTGAAGAAAAAAATCCTACATCAAAAAAGGGCTCAAAAGCGCCTAATGCGCTTTTTAAAATTTTAGAGCGCCCAAAGTCTAGGAAAAAGCGCCCAATTGGCGCTAAAGCGGCCAATCTGGTCACCCTGCTCACTACTCAAACCATGGGTACCAACGCTACAGTTTCATGTCGTTTGCTGTTTAAATGGAGAAGTTATACCCCAACATGTCTATATCTGAACAATCGCTTGTTTGCTAGTACATCTTATGGTGGTCCGATCCGGCCGTTTCCGACAATCCGATGATGAATTGAACATCACAACTCACCCGTATACCAAATTTGAATCAAATATCTCAAAAACTGAGGGACTAGTTTCCGTTCACACAGACGGACATGGCTTGAACGACTCAACTCATGATTGTGATCATGCAATTTATTCAAATTACCTCTTTACTCACCTTAAAACAGATAGAATGCCCATATATAATTTGAGTTTGTAGTGAAAAAGGTTCCGACTATTCATTTGCAATTGAATTGTAATGTTTTTTTTTAATTAATCAAACAAAGTAAGTACATATGTACATTCTAGGTGACGATGCAAGACGATTGTGAGTTTAGTATGCATTCAATCAATATACTTTTAGTGAGTAGAAAGTTAAAAGCGTAATAATTTTTAAAATATTTTTGAGTTGATGCTTTTGGAATAACCCTACCAAGGCAGATCTAGGAAGGTAGGCTCGGTGGCGAATTCAGAAACTACTTTTTTTATTTACAAAGGTAGAGTGTAATGTCAAAATCAAAGCGAATTCACATCATGACCAATAAGAAAGGGCGAGGTTCAAGCGAATTCAGATTTTAACTAAGGCGAATCATCATTTTGACATTACACTCTACCAATTACAATAACAAAATACATGGGAAATTTCTGAATTCGCCACCGAGCCTACCTTCCTAGATCTGCCTTGAACCCTACAATTTCCTTATTTCGATTTTGATTTAGCATAAGCTAGTATTTATCCGTTTGCATTTGGTTTTATGTTCAGAATTTTTTAGCAAGTGTTGCTTGCAATTATGATTTTTACTATGAATGCTTTTAATTATTTAATCTATTCCTTTTCGTCATTAAGAAGTGTTATATGCATATTAGTATGAGTAATTTCTTTTATGTATTATATAATATTATGAAAAATATATTATTTTTATTCTCTTCTTCTCAATTATTTGTTCGTAAAATTACAAAAAAAAATTTATTTTGTTTGCATGATTTCTTTATTTTTTCACATATTTTGATAAACTCCCTTTTTTCACTGTTTTAACGCATTAAGCTTTTACTAATTCCCTACATATTCAATAATATACAAGTTCATATCGATTTTTTCCGTATGTATATGAATGCCCTTTTACTGAGGCAATGCCTTTTTTTAATTTTTCCAATAATAACGAGTTTCTTACCAATTCCGACAACGATTAATTTAATCGTTCCACCATTTAAAGACTCGACTTAAATACTACAAATTAGTTGACACAATTATGCATGTATTTTTCCTTTATTATAAATATAAACGCTTGTTTGGCCAGCGGAATAATGTGCCTTGGAGCATTTAAATATATTTTATCAAGGCCTCTTTTATTTGAGGACACTATATTAGATGGCTCATTTCATTGTGTTGTGTACGTTTTTTTAATTTTTCAAGGAAAACACTTAATCACAACGGTAGGCAATGAAACTCAAAATTAAGATTTGTAAAAATTATAATTATTAATTATAATTATTTTCAAATTTATGTATACACACATATCTTTTTAAAATTTAATTTCATTCTAATATTTAATGATCACGGTCCATTTGTGCGCTAACTTCGTAACAAGCTAAAATAATTTCATGAATATGTCACAAAATAAAACCCCAATAGACCAAAGGGCTTGAGAATAATATTATAACAAGCTTACAAATATAAGCGTTAAGCTTGAGGAAAGCTTGTGTAAAGTATTGAAAAAGTCTTAAGAACAATTGTAGAAAAATCAAAACGGCACCCTTTTTATAAGCTTACAAATGTAATTGTAGAAAAATATTACTTGTGAAGGATTGTTGTAAGCTTATAAATACAATTGTATGTATAAATAGTAGAAAAAAGAAAAAAATAAATTTTTATTTGCATTTTTCTTTTCATTTTCTTTCCTTCTTCACCTTTACTGCAATGTTCTTTATTTTATATTCTCCTACTGTTTCGAACAATGACATCAACCTGAACGGTATCATATAGTAGGACATTCAACACTATATTGAATTTTATTGAGGCTTTTATACTTCCCTTTTCCGAAAGAGGAATAATGAATTATATGAATCATTGTAAAACCAAAATTTAAAAAAATGTTACAGCAAGCTTAAAACAATCTTATTATTAATAGTTTTTTAAGCTTTCATTGCAAGTGTAAAGTTAGCTTATTGTAATATTGTTTTCAAGCTTGTGTTCCTCAATTATTACAATCATGCTTGTTAATAAGCTTACAATTAAGCTTATAAAAACTGTATTGCAATAAGCTTACAATGGACAATTGTTATAAGCTTGTTCTCAAGTCCTATTACATTTCGCTTACTTCCTGGTCTGTTGGGACAATACCGGTGTATATACATATGTATATAAATATTAGACTAAGAACATTTACAATTTTGGGTTTGCAAAATTATTTTTATTAAGTAAATAACGGTAAATAACAAATGATAAATAACCATACTGAGAAAATTTACACCACTGGCGAACAAATAATAAGCGATGAATTGTACCTGGCCTATGTAGGTTAGAAATAAACCAACTGCATAAAAAACGCAAGAAGTAAGTTTTCAAAGTTATACGAAAAATGTAGAAAATAAAGTTAAATGTATAAATTGAAATGCTATACTAACTGGATTTGTTCTTCAATGGGTATAATTTATAGAAAACGCAGCAAACAATGGGTATAATTTATAGAAAACGCAGCAAACAAGTATTTGGTCATCTCGTTAAATTAAATTCCTTTTTTTTACAAATAGCTTTAAATAAAATTGGTTTAGAGTAAAAATAAGTTAATTTGTTAATAAAATTATTTAATTTGCGTGGTACATGCACCTGCACGTATTCCAATACCTACAAAATATATTCATTTAACAATACTTCGCTATCGATTACAATATTTACAACGTTATGCTTGCAAGTTAGAATGCTTCATTAAAAGAAAAATGTATAATAATAAATAAATAATCGAAATATATGTTTAGTTTAGAGCATTCGTTTTATTTTATATTCCCTAACTTGCCAAGTCCCTCCCACATACGTGATTTTACTTATTTTGCCACTATTTCTCAATGAAATTGCATACTTATCCCATCCAACTTGTTGGTTGCATAAGTCTTACAAGTAAATTAGAAAATATACAGTTGTTAGAATTAAATTTATATCAAACGTAATAAAACTAATAAAAAATTTGGATATACATTAACATTATTAATAATAGAATCTGTAACACTTCGCTTTCCACTTTTAATCATTTCAAATAGTAACATATTGCAGTTATAAAAACAAGATACCGTTACACTTTCGTAGTAGTGCATGGTTTTGGTAAGAGTAAAAAATTATTATTTTTTATTTTAACTATTACCGAGTAAAAGATCAGAAAAATATAATGAGCCTAGCATCTCAAACAGGAAAATCCAAAATGATTACATTACATGCATCTGTAAGTTATAAACTGCAAAGGAAATAGCATCACTACTGCGTCTGCATTGTAGTTGCATTAACACTGTAGCTGCAGTTGTTGCTTGCGGTACTCGTAGTGTTACTTGAGGAAACGCTTGTATTATTAACAACAATAGAAGACGCCGGGTTGTTGATTGTTGAAGATGTGCTACTTCCACTTATTGTTGTGTTTGAAGTTAGAGTGGTAGTGGCGGTGGTACTCGCACTCTTTAGCTTCTTAAGACCAGATTGTACATAGCGAAACAAATCATACATAGAACTGTGTAGTGTTAGCGGCCCATTCTCGTGGTCCAATGCGATAAAGAAATCTGTTAAGATCAGGGACAGAAAATAAAATTTATTTGTATTTATTTTTTATTTTATGTTATAAAACACCAGGTTAAGGTAGTGTCCTTAAAAAAAAAATTATTAACTTTTCTTTCATCTCAGGACTCCCAGGACTAAGACCCTGGCCCCATTTATTTTTTGAGTATTTTGAAAAAAAAGTTCAGCAATAAAATAAAAATTCGGTGTTTTATTTTTTTAAGAATAGCAATAAAATAAACATGTTTTTAAATTTATAAGGCCGAAATAAAACACTATGGCCATAGTTATAGCGAACTCCTTATCGGAATTAAATAAATTTGGTACCAAAGACATTCCACTTTTAACGATGGTACTGATGACCATGTTGCCACATATTTTCTCAATTACGTACTTTTTATATTTAAAGCACATTCAGACTGCATTTGAAATTACGCTTTTGAGTAATTTACTTTAGTCGTGTTTCAGTTACGCTGATCCTGCGCCAAATAAAAATTTTTACATGGTCAACTTAAATGAAAATATCATTAATAAAATACTCCCACCAAATCAAATTTTTTATAATTAAAGAATCGCTAATGCAATACACAATGGGAGAAGCCGCCGCGAACAAATTTAATAGCCGTATTTTTATTTTGGCGCAGATGTATATGCGCTAAAATAAAACACAGCTAATGTGAAATATTAGCGATTGGTAAATATGTTTTCGATTATAATCGATAAAATTTAGAGAAGAGACCGATTAAAGAGTAATTTCGTGAGTTATTTAGCCGAAATGCGCATATCAAGGGTACCAAAATTATTTAATTCGGATAAGGGGGTCGCTAGTTATTGGCAGTAGTGTTTTATTTCGGTCTTATTTTTTTGTTTGCTGTCCTTAAAAACAAAATTCCGATTTTCTGCTTATTTTTATACCTTTCATGAGAATGAAATGGTATTATAACTTTGTGCCAAAAAATTTTTGTCGAAAGTACCAGAAGGCAGCGTGGGTGACGCACCAAAATATATACCGATGTGATCAGAATCACGAGCTGAATCGATTAAGCCATGTCCTCCCCAGCGGGTTAGGGGGCTTAGAATATAACCGTGGTAAGGAATGCCTGTCGTAAGAGGCGACTAAAATCCACCGGCCTAGAAGGTTGATAATGGCCAAAAAAATCGTTCGCACGTCAGTCAGGCTAGTGTCAGAAGGGACTAGTACCCGAGCGTACCGGATTTATCCGGCAAAGGACTGTCACTTCTCCTACACTCCCCAAAACCTTCGGGCTGTCTTGGTGGCTACAACAACAACAACAACATTAAGCCATGTCCGTCCGTCTGTCCGTCCGTCCGTCTGTGTGAACGCAAACTAGTCCCTCAGTTTTTGAGATATCTGAATGAAATTTGGAATACAGGTGTAGGGTTCATTGTCTTTATACTGTATAAGAATTATTACTTTGGAAAATGTATTTTTAAAAATATAGATTGAATATGTTTTTGTTTAATTGTTTTGTGAAATGAAAATTTTCATTATATATATTGAAATACTTTCAAATTGTTAACAACATAATTTTTGTTAAATAATATATATTATAAAATTTTGATCAAAGAATTTTAATACCTACAACAGGTATATTGTTATGTGCAGCTGATCATTTGTCGGAATCGGCCGAATCGGACCACTAACATATCGAAAACAACCGATTATTCAGATATACATGAAAATTTTGGGGTGTAATTTCTGCATAACTTCCCCATTTAAACATCCAAGGACATGAAACTTTGAAGTATTTGTACCCATGTTGGCCTAAACAAGGTTACCGAAAATTGTCAAAATCGGAAAACTGTAACATATATCTCCCATACAACCTATTGTTCAGATATGGACATTTTAGCAGATAATGACATGAAACTTTGAAGTATTTGTACCCATATCGGCCCAAAGAGAGTTACCGAAAATTGTCAACATCGGACCACTATAACATATAGCTCCCATACAACCGATTGTTCAGATATGGACATTTTGGGGTATAACTTCTCCATTTTAACAGATAATGACATGAAACTTTGAGGTATTTGTACCCACATCGGCCCAAATAGAGTTACCGAAAAGTGTCAAGATCGGACCACTATAACATATAGCTCCCATACAACCGATTGTTCAGATATACACATTTTGTCGTATAACTACTCCCTTAAAATAGCCCATACACCATTTTTTCTAATAAATCCTTCCATAAATAACCCACAGAATTGAAATTATAAGTTATACTAAATTAGGCTATGTACATACATGCATAGGTAACTTTTCATTTCCCTACTCATGAAAGGTATGAACTCTTCGGTACGGCCGAAGACAGCCGCGCTTTTACTTGTTTTTCTTTGGCCTTTTATTATAAGGGGAAAAACATCCCTGGACATCAACAGACTGGTATTTTCTGCATGGTATTTGCAACCTATTTCGGAGGAGGGTTTTATTTAAGTTTTGATGTTTCGAGTCTGGGATCTCCTGTATGTGTTCGTACGTAGTCGAACCCGATATGCCACATAGTCAACTTCCCATCCCACATTTCAGACAAAATCCAAATGTAAGACTCACCAGTATGATTACCCTGCCGCACTAAACGATCCGCTTGATCCCATAGATCGTGGCAATTGGCCAAGTAATTGAAATAAAGGTTTTGGTGACTTAGAGTTGTATGCATATCCTGGCGGATCCCTCGTCCTGGTGGTGTATTTGAACCGGAGCCCTACAGAATCAAGTTAAAATATTTCATATTTTGGAAAAGAATAATATTTAAAACATTACCTGTGAGCACACTGAATTTGACGGCGAGTTCGATGATGGTGTATTCCCATTGAGTATTTCAGCACGTCCGCTTTTGAATATTTCCATACAATGATTTATGATGCTTCGGCAATAGGTGCGCTTCATCTTGTACAATTTAAGTGAAATTAAGGACTGACATCGTAAACTGAAAAGGAAGACGATTACTACAACCAATAATTTAAAAGTTAATACCATTGCCATTCACCTACCTTAGTATTGCAACTTTATTATGAGGCTCGTGTAGTTCATTGGCTGTCGACGACACTTGCAAATGCTTGAACTTTGAAGAAATGAACCTTTGAAATAAGGAAAAAATACATTTTGTAACTGATCATAAATAACATATGTTTTATGTATATCTATATACTAGCAAACTCCCGTCTCGCTCTGCAGCGACGATAAATGTTTTTATGTTATAATGAGTCCATCCATCTACCTTTCCTTTTCTATTTCCCTTACCTTTACCTTTACGAACCATAAATACGGATTTTCTGAATATCTCGACTCCAGCGCCACTTATTGAAACCGAGTTCTTAATTACATAAAAAACATACGTGCCAAAAATGAACAGAATTGGATCATAAATATGGATTTTGCAAATATAGCGACTCCAGCGTCATCTAGCAAGAAAAGATATAGCTTATGTCGGGAGGACTTATCCAAAGAATAAACTATCAAAATTTGGCAAAAATCCTTTCAGTAGTTTTTGCGCCATTTCCTCACAAAAAACCGCCTATAATTTTGTATGTACCCTGCAGGCAAAATTAAACTAGTATGAAAATAAACTAGTTGATCAACTGGTATGTAAAGGAAAAAATTCAACTAGTTGGTTTTCTACTAGTGGTCAACTGGTAGGAAACGGACAAAGTTATACTAGTTGGTTTTCTACTACTTAATCAACTGGTATGAAACGGACAAAATTCTACTAGTTAGCTATCTCCTAGTTGATCAACCGCTTTTAAAAAGACAAAATCATACTAGGTGGTATTCTACTAGTAATATACCAATTTATTTATTAACTGAATACACTTTGTGCAATTATATCCCAAACTAATGACGTTTTCGATTCTGGCATAAAATGTTACCCTTTAATCTTTCAATTATAAAATTACGTAACCAGTCTTCGTTTTAAATCCTGGGTTTTGTAGATAATGATGACTTCTGACTTAGCTAGAGGTCAATATTCGCTGAAATTACCACACAAGCTTACAAGATGGCTGAGAAAATCAAGTAGGGCAACATTTTTTCCATAAACGAAAACGGCATAAGCTTTATTGGCGATTTTTAAGTAAATTTACGCTTTTATTTAACAAAAGGGTCAGAATAGTTATTACCAATTTGCCAAAAAGAAACAACCATTTCTCACAAAATAAATAGTTTTAAGGCTTTTCATTTATTTTTGTGCAAGGGTACACATATATGTTTGCAGCAGGTGGCAAGAAGAGCTTAAGAGAGTTTAGTTAGCTGATTTGGTTTCATCCAAATTGGCGATTCTATTATCCAACTGCCGCAGTAACACGAAGCCATTATTCTACCTTACTATGGGTCATTATTTTACAAATCGTACACCTTTTGGGATTTCATATTTCTGATTCGGCTCAAACTTTTTTTTTAAGTTACTTGCACGAAATTAGCAAACACCTATATCAGGATTTTGGCAAATTTTTTTTTTTTTTCAGAGATCTGCATGTGTAAAAATTCGATGGTTAAGCAAACATGCCCACATTCAAAATTCCATATCTTTGGTTCGGATCGTCGTATCTTGTTCATTTTTTTTTTATTTTGAAGGTAATAATATTTACTTTATAACTGCGTTAAAGAAAAACTTAATTTTACAAAATCAAAATAATGAATTCAAACTAAATTTTTTAAAGCATTATTACATACTGATCGGGTCAACATTTTCGAAAAAATATACATAATATGCGCTGAACTTTCATCTAAAAAACGCATTTTATTTCAAGGTGGAGACTTTTATGGTTCAAAAGATATTAACTCATTTCTGACATGACCTCGAGCAACTTGCCTACGTTCCACGAAGGGTGTACCGCCAACGTGTGCCTGTGCGCATGCATGGTGATGTTAACCACCGCATACATACCTATGTACATATGTATGTGCATGTAATTCAACCTGCTTATCACTTAATAGGTAGCTAGTAGTTATATTTTACCAAATCATTATTGTAGCACAATAGACGGTCTAGTAAAATAGATAATACCTCTTTGGTGGATGGAGAGGGGCTGATTTGTTTTTCGGTGATAAGGGGAATGCAAAACAATTAAAATCAGCGTATATTCCCTCGCTCGTCATGTTCATCGCAAGAAGCCTGCGGAAACACCAAAGATAAGGAAACACTAAAAATCAAAAACCAAAACCACCAACTCTCAGCCACGATCAACAATTCTTAAACTGTGTTGCCGTAGTACGGAAACAAAATAATACAATTTTTGCCAAGAATTACGAAAAAAGGAATTAATACTGAATTTTTCGACTTTTAGGTAGCAACGACTTTATAATATACATTTAGTTTGTGCGTATTTCATTTCTACATGCAAACCGATTTATTTACAAACTATATATATATTTTTAGCATTGATAGTAGCAAAGCATAAGTATTAGTTTTTAAGAGTATTAGTTGTAGTAGTATTTGTTGTAGAAAAGAGTACTAAAACACATTTATTATACAATCCTTAAACAATGACACCCTCCCTGTTGACAACGGCGCTCTTCCCCCAGAGTTGCCGCTCCTACAATACATATATTATTTTAGTGGAAATAATATTTGGTTTATGAAACTCACTCACATTCGATTCATAGAAAATAGGTAATTTATTTTTATATTATTTTTGCAATGTCAAAATTCAAGAACTTACATTTATAATTATAATTACATTTATAAATATAATAAAAAATTATAATTTTTCTTATATTAAATAGAATCTGTTATACAAAAAAGAGTGTGTGTATGTCCTTTATAGACTCCCAAACTAATCAACCGATCTTTATGAAATTTTTGCAGTAGATCCATGTGGTATTAACGCACATGATAGGGTATATAGAATTTAATAAGTGGGAACTTCTCGGGATACGGGCCTAAATGTGGACCCAGAGTGACCCAGATAGACTTTGAGCAATATTGGTACCAAATGAAAGGTGCTAAGCTGGCCTTCCATTTAATTAATTTTGTTTCAATAATTTTTAGGTGATACGAGGAAAAACCCATGAAAGTACCAATTTGTGATACCAAATTGTTTGACGCTGCGGCAACACTGCTGCACACTGCCTCTCAGGCATGAACCAGTGATGGAAAATGACTCGTGCCTATGCAGTTTTCGGTTATTTGGGAAGTAGCAAGGCACTTATGTATAATCAATTGATTTTCGCACTATTCTGCAAAACTCAATTCAGGTTATAAATATTTTTCGATCACAATGCCATTTTTGTTTGCTTCATAGCAGGGTTGGGCACAGTGCATTCAATTTTGATTGCATTCAGCCTTGTATTCTCCATTCACTGATGAGTGGTAGTGAAAATTGAATGGTAATGCAAATGTGGTGTGAATGGTAGTGCAAGCCACATTTGCATTACCATTCTCTACTGAATGGTAGTGCAAGCCACAATTGCATTACCATTCACTATTGAATGGTAATACACTTTGAATGGTAATGCAAAAATGCCCATCCTTGCTTCATAGTAAACAAACGGTTGTTTTTTTTTTATTATGAAGGCATATAAACTTTATTATAAAGTAATCTTCATAAAAGTAGGACTCACAAATCATAGATGGGCATACTGCAGTAAACTCAGTAATTCAGTAAAAAAGCAAGTGCAGTAAAGCTTACTGAATGCTTATAAAATTGCAGTAGCTATTAAAATATTACTTTATGTTGCAAAATATTCGAGTTCGAACTGAGTTTTGCAAAAATTTTCGGTAGAAAGTCAAAGACAAATATTTTACTGCTTGAATACTGGTAATGCATTACTACTGCTACTTGAAACTGCCCATCTATGTCACAAATATGCGTAAGAAAGGTTTTGTATGAGATCCTTATTATACAATATGTGCTGTAAACTTATTTTATCAAGGTAATGGTACCAGCAGACGATTTTCAAATTGATTGCACAATGAAATTCAAAAATTCACCACTTTTTGTACAAATTTGACACAATTGGAAACTTTCATTTTCCATCACTGCCCCGAATACATTGATATTTGTACGAGAATGGCATATAAATCAATAATAGAATTGAAGTGATAGGTGTGGGTGGGCAAATATATGGAAAATTAATTAGTTAATTAATGTCGTTTTTGTTGTTAATTATTGATTTAGACCTATGTAGCTCTGAGATATAGGGTATTAGGGATTTTAGTGCCATGAACATTTTAAAAACTAAGCTAAGGAACAGATTAAAAACCAAAATGCTTCATTCGCTGCTTAATATTAGATGTTCATTAAAACGCGTATCCAAATGCTGTGATGATTTTGAAATTTCTGATGATCTCACCTCTATGGTAAATGCGCGAAATTTATACGAAACCTCAAGCTCTTCTGGTTCATCAGACGAAGATGATATTATTTAATTAACTAGTTTGGAGTGATTTTTTGTTCTATGTATAAGTATTTATTTAAAAAACAAAGTCATGTACTAGTCAAGAAAATGTGCCTGATATGTGTTCAAACATGAATAGTTCCTTTAAGTAATGTTTATAGTTTTTATATGCAAATGAACAAAACTTAAATAAATAAAATTTGAATGAATTTCTTAAAAAAATGCTGACTTATTTTTAGCTTCTTTTTTTTTAGTTTCAGCCTTTTCTAACTTTTTTTTTTTGCCAATCTAGCCTCGTTTTTCTTCATGACCTGGCAACACTGTTTAAAACTTGAAAAGCACTGGATTAAATTGAATACTTCCTTCCGCAAGTTTGTTCGTAATTACCTCGAATAGGTTTAGGAAAAATAAAAGGTCGAAAGTATTGAGGGGCATGGCACATCCCATACAAACATAATCTTTCATGCTGAATATCTCTGGAAGTGTTCATGTCAAAGATTACTCTATATAGAAATGAAACACGTATATCGGTTTGATATCGCTCGGTACTCTCGTCACTATGGGACAACGCGAGAATGAACGACCTGCAAACAACCCCGAAAACAATTTTTTATAAAATACAAGCAATTAACAAAGTTAATGTCAAATGGGGCAATGCCGGTAAAAAATAAGAACTAAAACGACTTTAAAATATTTGTATCATGACGAATGTTTATATTAAGCGTGGAATAAACGCTTAAATTAGTATAATTATGCAAGCTTCTTTGAAAGTTAATTTACAAACGGTTACCAACGTGTTGACGGAGAAACTGATACCTCAATCAGCTGAGCACAGCTGCTTCTTATCGATATACGAGATTCCATTATTTGGAACCTATTCTTCTGTTCGTGTAGGACCCTGGTATAAGGACAGGTATAGGAATAGGGTAGATATAGAGATAGAAACACGGTTGCCGAACTTGGTAATTAATTACCAAATTAGGTTATTTTTTCGCCGTTGGTTACTTGGTAACCTTCACATGTGTATGGTTATTTTTTTCGAGAAATATTTTTACTTAGTTTTGGTATACAGGAAAATATAGAAATGATTATACGACAGTGGAAATAGTTTGGAGCACTGACTGGTCATTGTAAATATGCATAGACAAACGAAGAAGAGCATATCTCCCATTAAAAAGGAAAAAGTGTCGCTTTGATACACATATATTAGCCCGGGGCGATTTGTATGGAGAGAAATTAATTGATATCGTGCCATTGGTGCCATCGAAATTATTCAGAAAATCGAAATTTCGAATTCAGAAAATCAATAAAGGACAAAAAAAACAGGTCAATATGCATATGAAATTCATATTGTTGAATCCAAAATGAAATAAGAATTAAAATCGGATGAGTCGTTTTTGAGATATAGACTGATTTCCGATTTTGGAGGATGAATGCTCAAAATCACATATTTTCGCAATTATCTCGTGCTGTGTATATTTATCTTAAATTTTTTTACAAATTACTTAAAACTAAGTAAACTCCATATAGGCAGTAACAAGGTTTTTAAATTAGAATTTATAGGAAACCTAGCAGCCAAAATTATGGTAAGGGATCTCTATGTTATACTAGATGATTTTAGCTGACAGCGCTTTATTAGTGCTCCAATTACAAAATTTCAGAATTTCAGCTGCATAAATGAAAGAGCTATTCCCCAAAAACGTAGACATATGGTATTTGAAATTTAGTTTTGGCTTCCAGTTGAGATATGTTGAATTTTCTTGGAATTGAAAATTTTATTGTTGCAAACTGGTCCCTCTGTTTTAAGACATACTAGTATCGCCGATGGTCGAAATTCGACCATGCAATTTATTTTTTCAACTTTGTATTGGTACAACACTTTCCAAATTCCAGTTGTACCGCAACACCGATTTGCCCTTTTGATCACGGTCCGACGCGAAATCATGGTCAAAATCAAGGCAGATCTAGGAAGGTAGGCCCGGTGGTGAGCGATTTTAAGTTAAAGCGACTCTTCAACTGTGTTTACGATATTTGTAAACACGTTTACGATATCTATTTATCTTAACCAAAAATTTTATTTATTAATTATAAAGAAATTAAATAATTTATAGAAAAAATTATATGCCTATGCACTGCTCCTGACTCATACGAACACATCCATATCAATTTTATGTGGATATGAGTATGTTAAATGTGCAAAACAGCCTGGCAATTGTTTGTATGGAAAAAATGTTAGCCTATTAATATATAGATAGTGGGCACATTTGCCAACGAAGCAAAAACGAAGTAAATCAAAAATGGTACAAAACTAAAAACTTTATTTATTAATTATAAAGAAATTAAATAATTTATAGAAAAAATTATATGCCTGTGCACTGCTCCTGACTCATACGAACACATCCATATCAATTTTATGTGGATATGAGTATGTTAAATGTGCTAAACAGCCTGGCAATTGTTTGTATGAGAAAAATGTTAGCCTATTAATATATAGATAGTGGGCACATTTGCCAACGAAGCAAAAACGAAGTAAATCAAAAATGGTACAAAACTAAAAACTTTATTTATTAATTATAAAGAAATTAAATAATTTATAGAAAAAATTATATGCCTATGCACTGCTCCTCACTCATACGAACACATCCATATCAATTTTATGTGGATATGAGTATGTTAAATGTGCAAAACAGCCTGGCAATTGTTTGTATGGAAAAAATGTTAGCCTATTAATATATAGATAGTGGGCACATTTGCCAACGAAGCAAAAACGAAGTAAATCAAAAATGGTACAAAACTAAAAACTTTATTTATTAATTATAAAGAAATTAAATAATTTATAGAAAAAATTATATGCCTGTGCACTGCTCCTGACTCATACGAACACATCCATATCAATTTTATGTGGATATGAGTATGTTAAATGTGCTAAACAGCCTGGCAATTGTTTGTATGGGAAAAATGTTAGCCTATTAATATATAGATAGTGGGCACATTTGCCAACGAAGCAAAAACGAAGTAAATCAAAAATGGTACAAAACTAAAAACTTTATTTATTAATTATAAAGAAATTAAATAATTTATAGAAAAAATTATATGCCTATGCACTGCTCCTCACTCATACGAACACATCCATATCAATTTTATGTGGATATGAGTATGTTAAATGTGCAAAACAGCCTGGCAATTGTTTGTATGGAAAAAATGTTAGCCTATTAATATATAGATAGTGGGCACATTTGCCAACGAAGCAAAAACGAAGTAAATCAAAAATGGTACAAAACTAAAAACTTTATTTATTAATTATAAAGAAATTAAATAATTTATAGAAAAAATTATATGCCTATGCACTGCTCCTGACTCATACGAACACATCCATATCAATTTTATGTGGATATGAGTATGTTAAATGTGCAAAACAGCCTGGCAATTGTTTGTATGGGAAAAATGTTAGCCTATTAATATATAGATAGTGGGCACATTTGCCAACGAAGCAAAAACGAAGTAAATCAAAAATGGTACAAAACTAAAAACTTTATTTATTAATTATAAAGAAATTAAATAATTTATAGAAAAAATTATATGCCTATGCACTGCTCCTGACTCATACGAACACATCCATATCAATTTTATGTGGATATGAGTATGTTAAATGTGCAAAACAGCCTGGCAATTGTTTGTATGGGAAAAATGTTAGCCTGTTAATATATAGATAGTGGGCACATTTGCCAACGAAGCAAAAACGAAGTAAATCAAAAATGGTACAAAACTAAAAACTGTATTTATTAATTATAAAGAAATTAAATAATTTATAGAAAAAATTATATGCCTATGCACTGCTCCTCACTCATACGAACACATCCATATCAATTTTATGTGGATATGAGTATGTTAAATGTGCAAAACAGCCTGACAATTGTTTGTATGGAAAAAATGTTAGCCTATTAATATATAGATAGTGGGCACATTTACCAACGAAGCAAAAACGAAGTAAATCAAAAATGGTACAAAACTAAAAACTTTATTTATTAATTATAAAGAAATTAAATAATTTATAGAAAAAATTATATGCCTATGCACTGCTCCTCACTCATACGAACACATCCATATCAATTTTATGTGGATATGAGTATGTTAAATGTGCTAAACAGCCTGGCAATTGTTTGTATGGGAAAAATGTTAGCCTATTAATATATAGATGCTTAATGTTTTGTATATGTTTAAGTATATAAAGAATTATTATTTTTTTACTCAATCATAATTATCCTGCATTAAAAAACAGAGGGACAAAGTAGGCCACGCGAGCTGTGGGTAAGACCTAGTACACTTTTTGAATTTATTTTAATATTATTATTCATACAATTTTTTTTTTTTTAGAAATCGCACACTTTACTCACTTAATTAAGTTTAACGTGTCTTTGTACATAACCCAGGCAGCTTCTTCTGAGTTACGATGCTGTTCCAAACCAGCACTGGAAAGTAAAAAGTATATAACTGCCTCCAAATACAGTGTGACCTGTCTGAATAGATTTTGTTCTTTGTCTGCAGCGTGTTTACGTTTTACAGCCTCTTGAAGACATTTTGTATTTTTACTGAAATGTTAAATTTGTGATTTTTTTATATTTAATGCTTAATAATATATATCAGGGATTGCAAATAATAGTTATTTTTTAAATTTTGACTAAAAAAATCATACTGAAGGAGAAACGCTAAACGCAAAAGAAGTACACAGATGTAATCACCGTAACGCAGGCTACCTCTAGGTGCATTAACTTTTATTTTTTCGATTTTTATAAAAAAATTGATTTTTAATCGTTATTTTCTGAGTTTTATTTTTCCCTCAGCAAATAAAAGTTATTTTTTGATTTTTATATTTCGCTCAGAAAATAAAAGTTATTTTTTGAGTAACTTTTTGGTTGCTTGTTTTTCCGACAGGGTAGGAATATGATGTATTGTGGAACGATTTTCCGTCATCCCTTGTCAGATATGTATATATATATATATGTATATATACAAGAATTGCTCGTTTATAGTTATTAGATTTAAGTAAATGCTTCACATACAACAACTTTATTTCTGTCCTTCTACAGAGTTTCTAAATGATACATATTTATGTACCTAATCACATACATATGTAAAATTACATTTTTAATAGTATATATGTGCTCGCGTCACATAAATACGTAAAATTTATAAATAAACTTTTATTATCTGAGCAAAAAAATAAAACTCAAAAAATAACTTTTATTTTCTGAGGGAAAAATAAAACTCAAAAAATAACTTTTATATTCTGATCGAAAAATAAAACTCAAAAAATAACTTTTATTTTCTGATAGAAAAATAAAACTCAGAAAAAAACTTTTATTTTCTGAGGGAAAAATAAAAATCAAAAAATAACTTTTATTTTCTGAGCGAATAATAAAACTCAAGAAAAAACTTTTATTTTCTGATCAAAAAATAAAACTCAAGAAAATAATCGTTAAAAATCAACTTTTTGGATATCACTTATAACCGTTACGGTCCCTGATATATATAATATATTTTCCTTCCATATTTGCAATTTACCTTATGTCATCATACATTCCGTCATCATTACGTTCAAAGTACGAACGATATATAACTTGTGCTGGTTGTGCCAACGGTGCCAAATTGCTAGGTAGAGCCATCACAGTTGTAGAGGATGTTTCTGTAGCACGAGGCGCGGTTACGTTATTACTGCTGGTTTGTGAATGGGTTGGACTACGTGAGGAATTTGAAGCCGCAACATTGGCAAGCTGTTGTTGTTGTTGATGAATCTGACGCGACGGAAGTAACCGATCATGGTTCGTATGAGGCATTTGTCGGTTTTCAGCATGCTGCTGATCCTTTTTAGAAAAATAGGATGATATATATGAATACATTTCATCATACATACATATACTAATATTTATTTACCTCCATATGTCCATTATTGCTCATGCCTAGAGGGGGAATTATAGCAATCGCACGCCGACTTGTGTCAACAGCACCACCAATACTATTAACACTATTAGTACTTATATCACGCTCAATCGCCCCCACAGTGGCTATGGGCTTTGATACATCATTTTCTTTTTCTTTACTCGACGATAGTAATGCAGGAGGTGGTCCTAGTGCGTCACCATCTTTACACTCTTTCAATTCCTTGCCATCTTTGGAATACTTATCCGCTTTCTCCTTTTTTCGTTTTTTCTCTTTATACGGACTGGAACTGGCACTACGTTTACGGTGCTGAGATTTCGCCTCTGTTACCTCGCCAATTCGGAGATGTTGTAGTACAGGTGATGCCCTGCTCTTCTCTTCAGGATTTGTTTGCTTTTCAACAGGTATATAGTCACTTGGTGGTGGAAATCCAGGCTTACAATCCTGTTTGAGTAATAACTCTTGTTTCACAGAGTCGCTTGCTTTAAATTTAGTTTCACTGCAGAAGGCATCAGATTTAGTAGGTGCTTCTACCATGAGGACATTTTCTTGCTCAGCGCCCGGCTCATTTTTAATTAGCTGCTCGTGTTTCAGTTTCGATGGCGAACTATTGGGCTTAAATGCCGCTGCCAGAGAAGTTGTGTAACCATTTGGTGTATGTTGAGATTGTTCTTTAGGTGTTGTGCCCCCTTTGCCGCCATCGGTTGAGCGATTACTTGCGCGCCCATTAGAATTCCCTGCGATCAGTCTTTGTTTGGTTCCTCCTCCAACCCCACTTCCAGGAAGATTTGCGCCAATTGCTTGTAAACTTTCTTGTGAACACGATATTTCTCGAACAGGTGGTGCGAGCGGTGTAGTCGGCGTACGGTTACCGGTGCTATGAGGTGTGACACTGCCACTAATTGGAAGACGTGCTGTAGTTGTCTGCATATCGGTGCTCAATATACTTTCAGTATGCGAAAAACGTTGGGTAACAGATAAATTAACACTTGTGAGACGATACGTATTTGTGCGCCATTCAGGCAGGATGCGCTGCAGACGTGTTAATTCTATTCTACAGATAATAGACGGGATATCGGGTACCGATGCCGTACTTCGCATAGGTGAGGAAGTAGGGGCTGATAGTAACAAGGCTGGGGTGGGTGTCGGCGTCCGCGTTATGGGAGGTGTACGTGTGGGCGTACGCGATGGGGTTTTTATACGCTGCTTTTGCATCTTACGTTCCGCGCTACTTCGACTGCCACGATCTGGGGTACGATGTGCCCCAGAGGTAGATAGCTGTGGTAGAGCACGTGGAGATTTCATATGCCCGGGAGTAAGTCTTGGTGATTGAGAAGGAACGGATGTCGTTATCGTAGCGATATTCTCCTGACTAACCGACAGTGCTGGCGTAGCCACACTTATTGCTCTACAACTTGACGAGTTAGGTGATATTAATTTTTGCTGTTGGTGTTGCTGTTCCGTGTTTTGTTCACTACTGGACTGGTCAATGACCAACACCTGTCCTTGCTTTTTGGCACCCCCTTCCTTAGGGTTAAAAATGCGAGTCAGGGTTACATTTTTATTTTTGTCGCTCGCCTTTGGTTTATCGCGACGTAACCGGGTACCGCTGGTACTACTGCTAGATCCTGTTGAGTGTTTTAGGTGCTTGTTCTTAACCCGCGTACTTGTTGCTGTTCGATGCTCAGCGTCTGAGTGTTCCCCATCACTGCTACTGCTGGAAGAAGATGATGATCCGCTACTTGTGCTGGAAGAACTAGATACAGGTGCTACTGTTATGGGTGCCTTGTAGGGTGACTGTAAGTGCTGTGAGCGATGTAAGCTACTGCCGCTGATACTTCCCGTAACTACCCCAGGCAAATCATCGCCAATTGAATTCGCTGCCACCGAACCATAGACGCCCACGGAGCTATCTGAACCTGAACCCGATGAGTCATCATCGCTGTCTATTACTTTGTCATTGGTCGCTTTCTGTGATGCGGTGCGTCTTCGTTTAATGCTGCTTGTCACCTTAGGTGCGTTGCTAGTTTTTCCTAATGTGGGTTGCAGGATACCTGCACCTACTGTTGATGGATCATCATGTGATGATTTACGTTTATTTAGTTGCACAATGATGCGATTTGCTGTTGTTGTGCCTGCATTTCCATCTTCGTCTTCTTCGTTAGAAGAGGAACCAGTAATTACACCCTCTTCCTCATCTGTATCAGAAGCAGAACTAGATGATTTCGATGTCGAGTTTGTTACAGAAGAAGACGAGGAATCAACACTAGGTGAGCGTGTGAGAACTGGTCCGGCGGGTTGCTTTGTGTGTATTGTGATTTTTGAAGTGGGTGCTGTGGAACTTTGTCGAGATGCCCTCCTCTTTGTAGTTGTCTTTTTTGTTGGAACGGAACCGCTATTCGCCAAATCTTTTTTTGCGGTTAATGTTGGGCCCTTTGCAGCAGTTGCAGTTGCTGTTGAATTAGATTTCGCCCCACTGCCTGCAGTTTTACGGGGTCGACCTGGACCTTTCTTCGTTGTAACAGTGGGTACTGGGTCGGCGAAAAGCTTACCACCAGGACCAGCTGCCGCTCTCAAAGCTGCTGGGCTAACTGTTACTCCACTACTTTTGAAAGCAGGGGTTTCTTCGTCACTGGTGTCCAGATGAGCGTTGACTGTGGGTAGTGAATTTCGAGGGTTTCTTCGTCTAGACACTTGAACTGCCGTTGGCAGCGGATCTATGGGCACAACTGTTATGGAGTTAGGTGGTGTAGGGGCTGGCGGCAATTGCTGGGGCGATGGTGGTAGTGCGGTAATGGCAGCAGGCACACCTGGTATTTTTAATGTTCCACCAGGGCCCAACGTTGGTACTGTGGGTCTCGCAGACTTTGGCACATTCTCTTCATCGTCACTGCTATTCGATGTCGGCCCATCGCTAGAAGGTGCTGATAAACGACTTACTTGTCCTATTTCGACTGATTTTGCCCCAGTTGGAACATTAGTTCTCATTTGCGGCGACACAGATGGATTTCTCTTCTGTCCAATTCCGCTGACATTAACACTGGAAGTGCTGTATGGTGTAACTGTTGTTGTGCCTCCGGCTAATGAAATTGGGGCCACTGTTGTTGCTGATGTTGCTGATAAGCCAGAAACTTCGTGCTTTATTTGACTCGTTGGTATTGCAACAAACTCGGCAGCATTCAACAACGGAACCTGTGTTTGTTGTTGAGATAAACTATGAGAATGGATTTGTGCACTACCAGAGGAACTAGCTTTTAAAAACGAACTAGGATAAATCACCTCAGACTCCTTTTTGATTTCATTCAACAATTCAGGCACTCCTCCGCTTATGGTTAATTTCGTACTACTCGAGTTAGATGAAATAGATCGGGAATCACATGTCCTTCGCACGTTATTACTTTCCTTGTCGTCTTCGGCACTGTGCGCAGAGAACTTTTTCTGGTTTAAATATAAATAATATATACATATATAAAAATGCCAAGTGACTGAAACTCAACTTACTGTTACTCCATAGCTTGTTGTCTCATGCTTGACAATCGCTGTGTTAGGTTGAGACTGGGTTGCCTCCGGAATTATCTGTGCACCCCCGGGTAATAATGTTGGTTCATCCATGCTAACATTAATCGAATTAACTACCAATGAATTTGTCGTTGACGGAGTTTCGTTCTGTGTCTGTGCGGGTTTTTTATTGAAATAACGACTTAGATGCCATTTGCTAGACTCCGACGGTGAAGGCGTTTTATTGGAAGAAGATGAAGTAGAACTGGGGCCCGAACTAGATGAGCCTGCTGAACCCAACGCATTACTACCCAGATACATGTTTGATTTGCTACCACCACCAATTGGGTCCATTGCTTTTGCTTTTTCATTAATAGATTTGGCTACTCCTGCGCGCCCTGCTGGTTGCACGCTTTGGTGAAGCTGCTGTTGCTGTTGTAATAACATTTGTTGTGGCTGCAACGTATGATGAGCATGCAGTTTCTGCTGTTGTGCCAACGTTTGTTGCTGGTGCAATATATGAGTGGACTTTTGGTGATCACTCTTTGACGACTCCTCACTCCCGGACTCACTAGAATCTGAGGGCGAGCTATCACTGGAATTATGTCTAGAACGACTGCGAAGAAACATGGATCAAATTATATCAAGTAATTAAATATATTTTGTAAATACGTAGAACCACGAGTTGTAAAAATTCCACATACTCACCTTTGCTTTCTGCGATCGTCGTCGGACTCCGAAAGCTCTAGGTCATTTTCTAACCTAAATTTTTGTAATACAATAACATTTATATTGAAAACTATCTAATAATTATTTTTTGCTCTTTTACTACTTACGTAGAGTTTTGTTTCTCTGGGCCAACCTTATCTACCATTAATGGTTTTAAAGGCTCCTTTTGCCTCGGCAATATTGACCTAATTGATGAGGCGCCCGAAGATGAAGTTAATGAGTTCAATATAGGTCCAGATGTCGAAACTGCCGTAGTGACTGCAACGGGAGCTACAGTTAGTGCATTTCCACTGTCAATCGAAGATATTGCACCTATATTAGACATAACGGATCGATTCGGTGTAGGCGGCAGACTTGAAATCGGCGTTATGGGTGGCGGAACGGCGCTCTGCAGTAGTTCTGATCCAGAAGGCGGTGAGCCCAAAATTGGCTGTATGGGACCAACAGAATATTTATGACGATTCGGACCGTTCAAATTGTATTCGGCGATTGTGGTGCGTGGAGTGGCAGCAATTTTGGTAATTTGCTCGGGGGCACGATAAGTTTGATCAACTTTGGAAATAATATCGTTGATAGATTTCTATAAAATATTAAAATTAGAGCTTTATTAAGAAATTGTATGAATGCTTGACTCTTACTGGTAGCGGTTTAGAAAAGCGTCCATTGGTAAGCAGAGCTGAGGATTTCGGGGGACCAAGATACCCATTAGGAGGTGGTGGCAATAATCCTGCTGTTGTTGTTGAGCTACAGTTACTTCCATTGCTACTTCCGCAACCGCTAACAGTTGTTATTGTTGTTGTTGGTGGAGGCAACAGCGGTGGTGGACCTTTGGGAGGCGCCATTCCGCTACTTGAACGTAAATCATTCTTTACCGGTTGACCAGGGTAGCCTCCACGCCCGTTGTATGGTGGCTTGTTGTCAGTTTGTTTCAAATACGGCAGCTGCCGCAGTGGTGCTTGATAGTGATGTGTTTGTTGAGTTGATTGATGTTGTAGCTGGGACTGAGGCGGCTGTAAACGTGATGGACCGGCTAGAATACGCTGTGTAGAGGTCGATGAGCCGACTGACATTGACGTGCTGGTGACACCATTGCCGCCAACTGACGAAGAGGCACTTGTTTGTATATGACTGGAGAGCAAAACATTGTTTGAGGACGGTTGAACACCAACCGCGTCCAGAGTCATGAACTCAATGGCCTTGGAGTGGTCACCAAGTTTGGCGGTGATATCGTCATCAACCTCGGACGGGTTTACCCGACGCGGTTCTGGGAAAAGAGCAAGCTCGCGGCCGGCACATTGCACTTGTTGCCGCTTATGTTTCTCTCTCTCTCTTTGTTGACGTCGTTCAAAATCTTCCATACTGGATATGTTGCGGGGGTTTTAAAAAAGATCAACCAAACGTGTGATTATAAAGACGGGAAGTAAATACAGATAAGTACATACTTATATACTATGTACATATCGTCGCTATAGAAGAAAAAAGACGCAAAGTGTTTTGTTGAGGAAGAAAGACGCAAACTTTTTTTTTTTTTGAAAGAAAGACGAATTAAAAATATTTTTCGAAAGAAAAACTCTTTATTTTTTTGATAACGAAGAAGCTTTATTTTTTTTTTACTATAAAGACGCATTTAAATATTTTTTAGGAAAGAAAGACGTGTTCGATTTTTTTTATTTTCTTTGTCAATATTAATGCTATGCGTCTTTCTTCGCAGTTATAAATGCTAATGCGTCTTTCTTCGTCGAAATGTTTTTTAATGCGTCTCTGTTCGTCGAAATATTTTTTAATGCGTCTATATTCGTCAACATGTTTTGTAAGGCGTCTTTCTTCCCCGAAATATTTTTAATGCGCCTTTTTTCGTCGTCAAATTACTGGCATGCGTCTTTCTTCTTCCGGAGCGACGATATGTATTTATGTATTTGTGTGCACATATGTACCCAATAAACCAAAAGGCTTGAGAATAATATTATAACAAGCTTACAAATATAATCGTTAAGCTTGAGAAACTATTGTGTAAACTATTGAAAAAGACTTAAGAACAATTGTAGAAAAATCAAAACGGCACCCTTTTTATAAGCTTACAAATGTAATTGTAGAAAAATATTACTTGTGAAAGCTTGTTGTAAGCTTATAAAAACAATTGTATGTATAAATAGTAGAAAAAAGAAAAAAAATTAATTTTTATTTGCATTTTTCTTTTCATTTTCTTTCCTTCTTCACCTTTATTTCAATGTTCTTTATTTTATATTCTCCTCCTGTTTCGAACCATGACATCAGCCTGTTATTCAATCCAACGGTATCATATAGTGGGACATTCAACATTATATTGAATTTTATTGAGGCTTTTATACTTCCCTTTTCCGAAAAAGGAATAATGAATTATATGAATCATTTTAAAACAAAAATAAAAAAAAAATTGTACAGCAAGCTTATAACAATGTTATTATTAATAGTTTTTCAAGCTTTCATTTCAAGTGTAAAGTAAGCTTATTGTAATATTGTTTTCAAGCTTTTTAACATAAGGAGTATTGAGGAAGGCTTACATAAAGTAAGTGTTCCTCAATTATTACAACCATGCTTGTGAGTAAGCATACAATTAAGCTTATAAAAACTGTATTGCAATAAGCTTACAATGGACAATTGTTATAAGCTTGTTCTCAAGTCCTATTACATTTCGCTTATTTCCTGGTCTGTTGGGTACTTAAGTATTCAAAATTGATTTTCTCGCATGAAGAAATACCTAGTAGGCCCAAAGGTACTACAATCACCAATACATATCCTTTAGGGAAGATAACAACTTCCATGACTATCGCACGGCGATGGGCGCCTTCGCATTAATGACTTTGTGTAGTAAAAAAGCAATGAATGGAAAGCGTCGGGCTTTCATTCCAAACCGCTTGCTTTTTTCATATGGTCGTTATTATAATCTTGTTAGGCATTCAGCATGAATGGTAGCAGTATTGTAGTGCTGAATATACAGCTGCCTACCACCTAACTTTGTTATGTACTTCATTCGTATAAATTTTGCTGTTTCGGTTTACTCTTCTTAACTCCTACTTTATCAGTGAAAAAATGATCAATTTGTATGTGCCGTTCAACATACTTTAGGAGTACCTGCGGTATATCTAACAAAAGTAAGTATTCTGGCATGAATAAAACTCGCATCATCTTACAAATGGGCCTAGTGGGTACATACGTGTTTACGTACATATCGCACCCTAAATCATAAAGGGGCACAACTCAAAATTTTTCGAAATCGAGTTTTTTTCATAAACGGGTATACGGAACATATCTCTGGAGATTGCAAAAAAAAAACTTTTGAATAACTGTCTCTTTCGACCGAAAAATAACCATTATACCTGGCCCTTTGCCTTACGATTAATAATATAATATAATAATACAATGGCGCTATTATAACTCTGACGAGTTTTATGGCCGAGCTTCTCTCCCAATTCGAGGTGTGATCCTTTTTGTTTTTCCTACTAATTGGGTGGACCTACAGTTTTATGCCGGCTCCGAATGGCGAATGCATTTTTTGTGAGAAGCTTTTTCATGGCAGAAATACTCTCGGAGGGTATGCCGCCCACTGCCGAGAGGTGACCGCTGCTCTTAAAAAACCCAATAATTGGATTTTTACTAATTAGAAAAATTTTTTGGTGTTTGCTCGGGATGGGGTTTGAACCCGAGACCTCTGGCATTGCGGGTGAGCACTCTACCCACTGCACCACAACGGCCATTCGTTTGCTTGTAATAAAAAGTTTTTTGGCTCTCCTGAAAATTTTTGAATTTTGAGTTGTGCCCCTTTAGGCTTTAGGGTGCGATATGTACATACATGCAAACTGTGTAAGTCCATTTTTATGCAAAAGTGCTTTTAAGTGTAGAAAGCTAGAAAAATCAAATACGCACCACGCTAAACAAGTCGGTGATACTTGTCATATTTCTACTCGTTGTTATTCAGTGATACGCGTGTAAGTCCAAAAAGCGAAGAAAATTGTGTAAAGCATAGTACTGAGTTCGAGTTTCACGTGAAACTGCTGTCAAAATCCATACAAAAAAACTGGTTGTAAAACATGTGTGAAATTTCACAGATATTTCACGACAAAGTTGTACTGAGTTCCTGCCGTGAAAACGTTGCGCAACATGCTAGCAACATCATGCCAGCAACATTTTTTCACGACATTTAAAATATACAATGCTATTTATTTTCGAGTGAAAACTGACATTTGTTGAAATTGAAATTTATATTTTGTATAAAATTTTTTTATTGGCCAAAATTTGGAAGTTGGTTCTGAGGCGATGCTCCAAATTTTTCTTTTTACATTTGCTCAGTTTTCGTTTTGGCATTTATTCTCATTTGACATAAAGAAATTTCTTGAAACATTTCACAGCAAAATAAATGCATGTTGCTGGCGAAATTTCACGGCTGTGAACTCAGTACTAGGCTTAAGTCCAAAATTTTGACATGAACAGAAAATTTTTTTTCATTTTGAAATTTTTTTATTTTTTGTTTTTTGTCTCTCCTACAAAGTTTGAAAAAAAGGACTTACACAATTTGCACTCTAAGCTAGCGATATGTATGTATATTCCCTTCAAAAAATGCGATTAGTCCGGGAAGTGCCATTTGAAGGGACTAATTGTTCAATTTCTATACCCGAACGGCTACAAATGTAGATTAATCGCTTTCATTCAAAGTTAAGTCAGGGCTATTTTGAAAATGTCTAAAAACTATAAATTATTTTATATATTAGAAGAAAGTTTATTCGATTACCTTTCATCTTGTAGTAAATCCTTTAAAAAAAATTAAGTATTTTCTCCAAATATTTTAAGTTTGAGAATGCATTATGCGAGTGTAAAAGACATGTGAGGAATTTTGTTAGCCACGGCTATTTTTTTTATAACAATCATTAAAAATTATAAATCGTCGCTGCGCCAACAAATTCAGGTATATGTTTTTTTTTTGATTTTTTTATTACATATTTATTTAGCGCTAGCCACATTTCTGCATTTCCCGTTTTCTGATATCCTTCTTTGGTTAGAAGTTATCAAACACAGCTATATTTCTGCATTTCCGGTTTTCTGATATCCTTCTTTGGTTAGAAGTCATCAAACACAGCTATATGCTCTCAGTAGTAGAAATGCTCTGTAAAATCAGTTATACACAGGGATGCCACTAAGAAAATTTTTTTCCTACCAAAAACCTACCAAAATGGCTTCGAGCCTACCAATTAATTTTTGTTTTAATGTAGGATTTAACCATATTCAACAAATTCATTTAGGGTGAATGTGCCAGTACCCGACCACCCCGCAGTAACCGGACACTTTTGTTTTCTTACCGCTTAAAATAAAAACTGTTTAATTTTTTATTTATTTTTTTTTTAACTTTAGTATTAAATTTAATATTATTTGTACGAATTTCAATTAATTTTAGAATGAGGGATAAAAATGTGAAGGAAAAGAGGAGGAAGCAGCAGTTTTCAGATAAACAAAAACTTGAGTTGGCGTTAAATGATATTCGGACAAGGTTGGATTGGGTATTAGTGGCTGCCACCGCTCGTCCAGTGCGGAGGAAATCAGGATATACATTTTGTGGAAAAACATTTGAGGAATAATGAGGGCAAGCAACTGATCCTGAATGAAACGTAAGAAGATTTATCGAGGGAAATAGCGGGCATTGTTTCCACTTGGTACAGTAAACACATTTACTACCTAGGCAGACCTGATGGCCTGTTGTGTTACCACATGGAGCTCTTTATTACACACCATGTAGACGAACAACCTTGTTTGCTTCATATAGCGTAAAATGTCAGATGCCTTTCTGTTTTCAATCTCCTCCAGTTGTGTCTGTGGGGGCAAGTGTACTTGAAACTCAAAGAAAACGTTTCTATTTAGCACAGCTTTGTGACAAAACTCTACTGAAAAGACACGTTTTCTCAACAGTGTTGTGGCAAAGTGACCAAATGTACCAAATCAGTGAAGTTAGTTGAACGAAGGGAAAAACCAGACCTGGGTAATTTCAAGTACCAGTACGACTTGTGACAAGTAGATTTTAAAAGTACTTGAAAAGAATTGAAAAATCGATTCAAGTAAATTTTTCAATTATTTTCAAGTACATTCAATTCTTTTCAATTACTTTGAAGTATTTGCTAAAACTTCAATTCTTTGTACTTGTACTTGTACTAGTACTTGAATATTCTGAAAGTACTTTGTACGGACTCATTACTTCAAGATCAAAATATAAAGTATTTAAGTACGTAATAGTCCAATTACTACTCAGTATTACCCAGGTATGGGAAAAACCTACCAAAATTCAAATCTTCCTACCAACCTACCAAAAGGAATAAAACCTACCAGTTTTGGTAGGAAAAGCCCAAAAGTGGCATCCCTGGTTATACATACATCTACTTGCGTATGATGGTTTTTTGATTTCAGGTTATTTTTGTGTAAAAAAATTATTTAAAAAAAGCGTATGTGACCACTTTTCAAAATAGGAGGTACACTGGTCAATTAAATAATGCAGTTCCAAGCTATCGCTAATTGCATCGGACCCTAGCGAAGAATTGTATACACATCTTTCACGATTTCTTACCCCCACTAGCAAATTTTAATAATTTGTAAAAAGAGCTATGTGCTGTAAAATGGCGCAAATGCTTCATGCGAAGTGGTTGGTCAAAAAAAGTAAAAAACAAGTAAGGAAGCCTAAGTTCGAGTGGAATCGAACATTAGATACTCAGCTGTATGCTTTCATTGTTTGTTTGCGTTTGTTCGATATAGGGTGTATTTTATATGAAACGAGTGCTGCATAAACAGGGCGCAGCCACGCCCATTTTCAAAATTTGTATCAATCATCCAAATAAGCATATAAATATTATCGTTAGTGCAAAATTGCATCCCTCTATGACTTTTAATTACAAAGACTTCACGTTACAAATTCCAAAAAGGTGTTCCAGAAATATCTTTGTTAAAAAGTAGGCGTGGTCATAAACCGATTTCAATACATTTTTGCGTGTCTATTAACACATGTTATAAAAGTGTATAAACCAAGTTTCGTCATAATATCTCAGTTATTTGTCGAGTAATAGGCTCGTAGATTTCTTTGTATAAAAAGAGGCGGTGCCACGCCCATTTTATAAACTTTTTTTATTTTTTGTTTCCGGTCTATTGTAGAACTCATGTCACAAAATTTCAATGAATTATCTTTATATTTCACAGAGATATCGCTAAAAATGATTTTATTAGGTCACTTTATAATACCCATATATAAAAGTGGGCGTGGTCGTCAACCGATTTTGGTAATTTTTCGTCCACACATTTGGCTAAGTAAATATATCACGCGTACCAAATTTCATCGATATATCTTTAACGGTTTCTGAGTTATGGCATATAAAACTTTCAATATTTGCCCCTTAATAAGTGGGCGTGGCACCGCCCATTTTCAAAAATTTTTGTATTTTTTGTTTTATGTCCGTAGTTGGACTCCTGCCACAAAATTTCAGTGATAGATCTTTATATTTGACAGAGATATCGCTTAAAATGTTTTTATTAGGCCCCTTTATAGTTCCCATATATAGTGGGCGTGGCCGTCAACCGATTTTGATTATTTTTCGCCAAAACATTTGTCTAAGTAAGCAAATTACGCATACCAAATTTCATCGATATATCTTCAACGGTTTCTGAGTTATGACATATAAAACTTTCAATGTTTGACCCTTAATAAGTGGGCGTGGCACCGCCCATTTTCCAAAATTTCATCAAATTTCTTCATAGGGGCCTGAGATCAACACGTGGGTAAAATTTCATCGCTCCAGCTATATAAGTGACTGAGATACCAAATTTCCGATTTTTTCTATATACACTCAAAAAAAAATTACTCAGATTATGGAAAAATGGGAATGATTCGGCGCTAAAGACATATTTCCATATTTTGATGTACAATTTTCTTTAAAACGTGGTTTTTATTCCTTGATTTGAAGAAAATCGTACATCAAAATATGGAAATATGTCTTTAGCGCCGAATCATTCCCACTTTTCCATAATCTGAGTAAGTTGTTTTTTCAGTGTAGGAAAAGTGGGCGTGGTCATGGTCCGCTTTCGCCCATTTTCAATACCAACAGTCCCAGTCTCGATACCAACTTTCATTTCAAATTTCATCAAAATATCTCAATTTTTGCGCGAGTTATCATGCGTACGGACGGACGGACGGACGGACATGGCTCAATCGATTTCTCTTTTCACCCTGATCATTTTGATATATATAAGTCCATATCTATCTCGATTATTTCATTATGTTACAATCCACCGTTATGAAATCAAAATTATTATACTCTGTGTACTAGTACAGCTGAGTATAAAAATTGCACAAGTCTATTACATATGTGTAGTATCATTCGTTAACAATTCAAACTAGAAAAAATATACTCTAGGATCACCAGAAAACGTTTTTTTTGCTCTCCTGAAAAGTTGCTGAAAAACGTATAGCTCTTTTTGTTGGCGCAGCGACGAAATGTTCATGCCTATTTAAATAAGGATTATACGATGTTTCCCTTTTCTAAGAAAATCCCTTCAATAAATTCAAATTTTTTTAAATAAATTGTCAGGTTTGTCAAAGGATATTTTTGGTAACATTTTGTTAAAATTATTATTCATCATTGGTATTAAAAGAAAGGGTGTTCAATTAGTTTTACCTATTGTTGTAAAATTTTTTAAATACATTGAATATTTTTGTAAAATTTCTACACTTATCTAGATTTGTACACGTTCGGGATGAAAGTGACTAATCTACATTTATACCGGTTCTGGAACAATTGGTGTACATTTACTACATTAATACCCGTACGGGCCCAATCAGTGACTAATTGTGGACCGATTGTTCCCGAAGGAGATAAATCCGGGACAAATCTCTTTCGGGATTAATCGCACATATTTTCCAGGGTTATTAATAATCTACATTTATACCGGTTCTGGAACAATTGGTGTACATTTACTACATTAATACCCGTACGGGCCCAATCAGTGACTAATTGTGGACCGATTGTTCCCGAAGGAGATAAATCCGGGACAAATCTCTTTCGGGATTAATCGCACATATTTTCCAGGGTTATTAATAGCCGTAATGGATGTGTGAATTTTTTAAAAACTAGCGGTCACACCTCGGCAGAGGGTGGCATACCCTCCGATTGTATTTTTGCCATGAAAAAGCTTCTTACAATAAATAAATTCGCTATTCGGAGCCGACACGAATATGTAAGTCCACCAATTTTTAGGAAACAATTTAAGGACCACGCCTCGGCAGGGAGTGAAGCTCGTCCTAAAACTTTTATAAGACTAACTGCTTGCCCAGAATGGTGTGGCTGTAGTACGTAGTAAGAGCTGTCAAAAGTTAAAACAGTACAATTGTATTGCAATGCCCACAATGTGTAGCTGTGTCTGTAGCGTGTAGTTGTGGCTGTAGTAGAAGTAGAGTTAACTTTAACTTTGTAGCGCGCTACAATGTGACAGCTCAATTTTTTAATGACGGAAATTCGAAATGAAGGACGAAGAAACGGAAAAATGAATTGAACTTGTAAAAAATAAAGAGTTTTTATGGAATTTAAGGAATCCCCTGTACAAAAATATAAAAAAGATGACATATATGAGATACACTGAGCTACACCATTGTGTTCACATTTTCGAGCGTTGCCACAAAATCAATCATCAGCTGATGTAGTAAGCTATGTAGTGCGTAGCTGTAGTACAACATTCTGGGCAAGCAGTAACGGACATGCACAGAAAACTTTTTCCTAAGGATTATAATGATTGGCCATCATATTATGTAGGCACAGGGGTTAATAAATTTTTAATGATAGTGGGATATACCTTTATATTTGGCTGAAATTTACCCTGTATTAACGGTAATTTTTGTTAGCTTAATAGAGAGAAATTCTTCCAGATTTAACAACAAAAATATAATAGTTTTATTCTTTTGGGCAAGACTAACAATAGTTGGGAAAAAAATAAATACTGGTATAAAAACAAGTGGTTCCGATACGTCCGTTCGTTGAAATAATGGAATTGGAAAAATATTCAGTAAGATTTTTTAATTTCAAAAAGGACGTGTACCTATGAAGGTAGTACTGGATACTCCTATAAGGTAAGTGTACATAATTCCGTGATAGTACATAATTCCGTGATAATCGTTTATATTCGTTAAAATAAGGAATTGGTACAATATTTAATCAAACAAAATATTATATAATATTATTTTAACTTCGAAGTATATTAATTTATAATTTTGTTGTAATTTTAGAGCTTACTGATTTAATAAAACCACTTTAAAACTGGCAGGTCATAAAATTAGCATAATACAGGAAATTTCTTAAGCGAATGGTTAAGGAGCATCGAGTATTTTCTTAAGGCTATAAAACTTTACTGGTTAAGATTTTTATCAATATTATTATATTTTATTATTAAATAGGCATCTGGCATTTGTTTTTGTAACTTTCAACCTTATTTCAATAGTTATTTTTTTCTTAAAAGTAAATTTTCTTTATCACGGAATTAGGGACATCTTTCATTTCCCCATGTACATAATTCCGTGACTATCACGGAATTAGGAAATTTTAGTACTTAATTCTTTCTTCTTTTAAATAGCTTTTTTTGAAAGGAACCAATGGTAATAAAATGTTTTTCCATTAAATAAAATCCTAGAGAAGTTCTTGACCTAATTCCGTGATATAGATTTTTGAACCCATTCGCTAATATTCAACTTATAAGTGACTGGCGATACTATCACGGAATTAGGGTCTTCATACTGTTCCTTATTCCGTGATACATATATCGCACATTTACGTTGTATGTTTTTTTTTACTTTCTTTGTCTTTCGTTTAAGTTTGTATCTAAATGTAATTCTTTAACATTAAATAAATTTTAATGAAATTTAATTTTATTATTATTTTGCCCTTTTTTAATAAGTATCTAAATTTTTATAAAGAAAAAATTTTAGTTTTTAATAATTTTTTTCTTTATTTAAATTTATTTTGTTAATAAACACAAATTTCAATTTCATAAAAAATTATAAAATAAATATTTAAGTCTAATATGTAATATATTGATTTGAAAAATTATTTCTGTGCATTTTGTTACAAGGCCGGAATTAGGTACATTTATTCACGGAATTAGGGACATGCGACAATTTTTGTCACGGAATTAGGGACATTTGCATGTAGATCAAATTTTAATTAATATAAATAGTAATTATAGCTATTTTAATTTTTTAGCAATTGAGAATGAGCCTCAATGCATCAATTTATTTGTACCATATTTATTTTTCAGTTTGCGGTCTATAGTTTAAGCTCCAAGAATCCTGCAATTCAGAAAAGTCCTTAGTATCACGGAATTATGTACATTTACCTTATTTACGCATCCATGAATTTCACTATGGGACCATTTTCATTTTTAGAGGCAAAAAGTCGGTTTTTAATTGATCGATTTTTGCATTTTTTTATAGCGTCCATTTCGTAAATATTTGAGGGGAAAATCTGTAAACCATTATTAAAGTCGGAAGCCGCGTTCGTACGTAAAGAGCTGTTGAAGGTGAGATTTTTTTAATTTGTAAAGAATAGTGTCCGACCGAAGCTGGAATTTTAGGCCGAAGCCGAAGCCGTAGCCGAATATTCGGCATAATCTTTTATTCGGCCGAAAACCGAAGCCGAATACCAAAATAAGAAAAATATATACTTAAGTTTGAGATATTTTTATTTAATAAAATACATACCTACATAGTTGTAAACAAAAATAAAAAAATTCAGTCTTTAGCTATGTTAATAACATTTTCACAATGTAGGCAAATAAAATTCAATACTTAAAGTTCAAAAGCTTTATGTTGTACGCCAAAAAAAAGAGTTTATCTGCATTTTCTCCCAAGAGATTTGACCGTCTATCGGTGTATAGTTGACCAGCTGTACTAAATAATTGCTCGCTCGCCACACCCATTGGAGGAGCAGTTAAATATTTTTTTGCAACCTTTTTTAAATTAAAAAAATTTGAGGAATGCCAATAATGGAATATATGTATTTAACACTACGAAGAACACGTGGTTGATCTAAGTATTCGCTTAATTCCACTTCAAGACTTATATTAGTTTTTGCTTTGCGTGCGCAATCTTTTACAGATTTATCATGGGATGCCCAGAGGTCACTGGAATCCAAAGTAATTGATTTATCCAAAGATTCTTCACTATCACAAAAAAAAAACAACAAATTTCATTTTGTGATCCAGTGTAATTAGCGTAAGTTATTGTTCGGAATCTTAGGCCTGTTCAATAACAAAAAAATATTACTGGAAGTTACGATTTTCTGTCGCTCATAAAAATCAAAAATTCGTAAAATCCAGTCATTTTTTTTTATTAAACAAATCCATTATTCGGCCTTTTCAGCCGAAGGCCGAAGCCGATTAAAAAATACCAGCCGAATAGGCCGAATACCGAAGCTTGGCCGAATATTCGGTCGGACACTAGTAAAGAATTAAATTATAATTAAGATTGATTAGTGTTACGAAGATGGATGATTACACCCAAGGTATGTATTTGATTTCTCCTGAAATTGACATTTTTAGTTAGAAGTGAATTTTTAAGTTATTTTGGTATTTGAAGAAGTAATCTTTTTTTGAATATGAAGATCTTTTCACAATTTTTCTTATTTTGCTGCCAAATGTTACGGGAGTATTATATACATATGTAGTTCTTCGCTGAAATGTTTGCTTTCTTGTGGTACTATTATGGTTTCCAAAAAAGTGCAAACTTAAGAGAAATGTTGATTTTACAGAAACTCTGAAGTTCAAGTTCCATAAAAAGTATATATCGAAAAACACTCAAAATGTGGTATTTCAGTTTGTGGCATGAGTTCCAATCTAGGCATAAAATAATAAACATAAAAAGTTTTGAAGATGGGCGAGTCACCGCCTCTATTTACATATACAAAGGAATCTACGAGATTTCTGAGCCCATAGCTCAACAAATAACATAAATGTTATGACAAATATTTATATGCTAAATAGGTCTGATGATAGATACAAATTGTTAAAATGACGTGGCTACGCCCACTTTATGCGGTACCCACTTCATTCGAAATATACAGTTTCGTGGACCCCCGAATTTTTTCTGAATTGCTTGAGTGGGTGGTGGTAATCTGCATACCAAATTTGGTACGGCTAGCTCAACTGTAAATAGTTTTTGCCGAAAAATTTGGTTTTGGTCCCATAGTGCATTGGTGTGTATGTATTTATGTACCCTGCAAAAAATGCGATTAATCCGGGACGTATACGGGATCAATCGCAAGGGAGCACGCGACTAATACAATTTTACATCCCTTTATATGGAGTGAATTGATCGCATTTGTTCGAGCATGTCCTATGAAGAGACTAATTGTTCAACTTGTATACCCGAACGTGTACCAATATAGATTAATCACTAACATACCGAACAGGTACAAATGTAGATTAATCGCTTTCATCCCAAACGGGTACAAATGTAGATCAATCGCTTTCAGTACGAACGGGTACAAATGTAGTTTAATCGCTTTCATTCCCAACGGGCAGAAATGTAGATCAATCGCTTTCAGTACGAACGGTACAAATCGCTAGCTTAGAATGCAAATTGTGTAAGTCCTTTTTTTCAAACTTTGTAGGAGAGACAAAAAACAAAAAATAAAACTTTCAAAATGAAAAAAAAATGTTCTGTTGATATAAAAATTTTGGACTTACACAATTTTTTTCGCTTTTTGGACTTACACAATTTGCGAATCACTGAATAATAACCAGTAGAAATATGTCAAGTATCACATACTTGTTTAGCGTGGTGCGTATTTGATTTTTCTAGCTTTCTACACTTAAAAGCACTTTTTCATAAAAATGGACTTACACAGTTTGCACTCTAAGCTAGCGAAATGTACATTTTTCCAAGTTGTTAGCCAAGGCAATTTTTAGTAACAATCTTTAAAAAATTGTAAATGGTCATGCATATTTTAATTAATATTATATAATGTTTTACTTTTGTAAAAAAAAATCTCAATAAATAAATAAAAAAAAATTTAAGTTTTGAGTATGCATTATATGAGCGTATTGTAAATGATTTTTTCGTAGGATATTTTAGGCAATATTTTGTTAAAATTATTATCCATCATTGTTATTACAAGAAAGAGTGTTCAATTCGTTTTACCGGTTGTTCTAGAATTTTTTAAATACATTGCATATTTTTGTAAAATTTCTACATTTAAGGAATCTACTTTTGTACCCGTTCGGAATGAAAGCGATTAATCTACACTAGTATCGCCGGTGCTCGAAATTCGACCATGCAATTTATTTTTTCAACTTTGTATTGGTACAAAAATTAATCCTTTTCGCGGAGATAAGCAACACTTTCCAAATTCCAGTTGTACCGCAACACTGATTTGCCCTTTTGATCACGGTCCGACGCGAAATCATGGTCAAAATCAAGGCAGATCTAGGAAGATAGGCCCGGTGGCGAATTCAGAAATTTCCCATGTATTTTGTTATTGTAATTGGTAGAGTGTAATGTCAAAATGATATTTCGCCGTGGTTAAAATCTGAATTCGCTTGGGGCTCGTTGCTCCTTTTTCTCTATAGTATGGAATATTGCACGGCCTACTTCTTGGAGCTTTTTAGTTTTCTTACGCTTTATCGTTCTGGCGTTTATAAAAATCATAATAGAAAAGCTACAAATCACTCTCATAGACACACAGAGATTTCAGTATAATGGAATTTTTGAGTAGAATCCATCTACAAATCCCTCATAGAGCAGAGATTTGAGTGGAATGCAATTTTTGAATGTGATCCCAACGCATATAAAAAAAGGAAGAGAGAGTGATTTGAAATTAAAGCAACTCTTCAACTGTGTTTACGATATTTGTAAACATTTTTACGATATATATTTCTCTTAACTATAAATTTTATTTATTAATTATAAAGAAATTAAATAATTTATAGAAAAAATTATATGCCTATGCACTGCTCCTCACTCACACGAACACATCCATATCAATTTTATGTGGATATGAGTATGTTAAATGTGCTAAACAGCCTGGCAATTGTTTGTATGGGAAAAATGTTAGCCTATTAATATATAGATTTATACCCGTTCGGGATGAAAGCGATTAATCTACATTTATACCCGTTAGGGCACAATTGGTCTACAATAAGTCTACATTTATACCCGTTCGGGAACAATTGGTCAACAATTAGTCTACATTTATACCCGTAAGGGAACGATCGGGGACTAATTGTGGACCGATTGTTCTCGAAAGAGATAAATCCGGGACAAATCTCTTTCGGGATTAATCGCACATTTTTTTGCAGGGTATGTATGTATGTATGTATGGAACTATGTATGTTTGTATGTACAAATGTATGTGTGTATTTACCGTGATTTTTGGTTTTTGCTACCAGGAAACATGCTTTGGAAGGATGAATATATGCTTACCTGGAAGAAAAAATTAAATACAGTAAATACGATATTTATGTACATATGTATAGAATGATTAGAGTAATAAGATTAAATATAAATTAGAATATAAGATTAAAATAAATGTTTCCCTCTCCGGATTAAATGGCTCTCCAGGAAAATATTTTTTTTTTTTGTTTTTTGCGACACTACAAGTTCATTACCTACTTAGCGAAATGTAAGTATTACAAACATATACCGAAAAACAGTGGAAGAGTTAAGCGATTGCAATTACATCGATTACAAATTTTTATGTCAGTTAGGTACAATGCTTAAATTTGTTTAAAAATTGGCGTCCTGTCATACTTTCTCTCAAAATTCACCGCAATGAGCATGTAATAATAAAATATGTAGTTACATACATATGTATGTACATCGTCTCGAAATCAGTTGTCGTTTGTGTTTTCTGCGCATGATTGCTAAAACAATGAACGAAATGATAAGGGAAAATACCATGCAGGAAAAATTAAACTAGTATGAAAATAAACTAGTTGATCAACTGGTATGTAAAGGAAAAAATTCAACTAATTGGTTTTCTACTAGTTGGTCAACTGGTAGGAAACGGACAAAGTTATACTAGTTGGTTTTCTACTACTTGATCAACTGGTATGAAACGGAAAAAACTCTACTAGTTAGCTATCTCCTAGTAGATCAACCGCTTTTAAAAAGACAAAATCATACTAGTTGGTATTCTACTAGTAATATACCAATTTATTTATTAACTGAATACACTTAGTGCAATTCTATCCCAAACTAAGCTTTATTGGCGATTTTGAAGTAAATTTACGCTATTATTTAACAAAAGGGTCAGAATAGTTATTACCAATTTGCCAAAAAAAAAAACAACAATTTCTCACAAAATAAATAGTTTTAAGGCTTTTCATTTATTTTTGTGCAAGGGTACACATATATGTTTGCAGCAGGTGGCAAGAAGAGTTTAAGAGAGTTTAGTTAGCTGATTTGGTTTCATCCAAATTGGCGATTCTATTATCCAACTGCCGCAGTAACACGAAGCCATTATTCTACCTTACTATACATCTTTGCGTGTACTGTATGTAATATGCACTAAAAAGTACTGAGCTAATTAAAGTGAGCTTTATTAAATGAACTAAAATGCTATTTTTTCACCTAGATGAACTGGCATTTTTCTAGTATTATTCTGACTGGTATTCTTCTAGTATACCCTTAACTGGTATTTTTCTAGTATGAAGCTGATGTGTTGTCTACTGGTATGAAACTGAGTGGTATTTTTCTAGTGTGAAGCTTATGAAAGGGAAGACAATTGCCATCTCGTAGGCCATCGCCACGTTAAAACTACCAGTTGCTTTCAAGTAAAATGGATAGTTGGGCAACTAGATGCCGACATTTTCAAACTGGTAGAATTGTATTATGTAACTACATAGTTGTTTTGCCTGCAGGGTAGTGGTCGGAAACTATCGATGGCACTATCGTCACTATCGATGGTTTCTGAACATCGTTTACACTATCGATGGTTTTCGACTATCGTTTGAACTATCGATAGTTTATTGAAAATTTGAAATGGGACCACTAGGTACCAAACAAACGGTAACTATTCCATGCAGGATTTGAATTGCTGACTAGCAAGTAGTCAAAGCAACATAAATACGACTATGCATTCTAGTCGCATGGTCGTTTAAAATGTGATTACCCAAAAACATTAAAATTACACTACAATATGGGCATCAAACGAAAGGGGATGACGTACCTCGTTTTCGAGCAATTTATGGTTAAAGTTTAGTAAGTCTCCATATAATCATCCCATAATTGTTATGAGCAATTGATATTTTTTCGATCTTAAATAACAATTACTGCGCTGCGGAGATTTTTTAGGTCAGCTCATAATTGTGGAAAAGCTGATAAATATGGAAACGGAATACGAATATAGAATACCGAACACCGCAAAATGGGTATCAAATCAAAGCGCTTGGCTAGGGCTATCATTTGGTCGAGTCATAATTAATTATGAACTGATATAAAAAATATCCATCATCCAGTAATTGTTATGGAAGATCGAAAAAATATAAATTGCTCATAACAATTATGGGATGATCTAAAAAATATCCATCATCCAGTAACTATTTGTTATGGAATATCGAAAAAAATATCAATTGCTCATAACAATTATGATCTGATCGAAAAAATATCGATCTTTGAGTAATTGTTATTGATGATGGAAAAATTTTTCCATTGCTCAATAATTGTTATCAAGTGATTTTTATATTTATTTGTTATAATTGTTATGTTCTCTGGTTAATATATTAAGTTTTTTGAACAAGAATAAATGGCTAATAAATAAATAAAACAAAACAATGTACTGAAAAAAGTTTTATTGGATCATCCCTGCAGTATTTATCAGCTGGAAAACAGCACATATTTCCTACTGAATATTCAGTAGAGATGTAGTTCTAAAATCTGAAATTTCCCTTTTCCGATCCCTCAGGCTTATTTTTAATTTTTTTTTATTTTATTACTTTTTAAAAATTACATAATGTAAATTTTTATTAAATAAATAAATAAAAAAATATTAGTTAAAAAAAAAAATAAAAAAATTATCCACCTTGATACCGACAGGATTCGAACCCGCGCCCCTCAGATTGAAAGGCACATGCGTTAGCCAGTCGGCCATCGCGCCACTTGCATGAAGTGTGTCAAATGCTGCACTTAAGCTGCAGATGTAAAACTGTAGAATTTTTAGGTACTTGTAGCTAGTTCAGAACTATCGAAATTGTGCCAATAAACGAACTAGTGTAAACTGTAGAATTTAGTACTAGTTCGGAACTATCGAAAATGTAGTGCAGAGAGGGACAATTGACACCGCCTAGGACATCGCCGTGTTAAGTTCGCCAGTTGATAACATGCAAAAGAGATTTAGCGCGCACTAGTATTGTCGAAAAATGCACTAGAAGCGACCTAGTTCGGAACTAGAGATTTTCCCTACAGGGTACATATGTATATTACAATGAATCACGATCGGTAATGCCGACAAGTGAACTGCTAGCGTTTAATTAGCGAACAACGTCAGGCTACATGATAATCGCAATGTGCATACCTAAGCCTAAGCAAACAAATTCTGTTCGTTGCAAGGAATAGTATGTATAAACAATAAAGAATTTAACTTCGTTGTCGAATATTCGCATCAAAGAATAAAAAACATAAAAGCGGTTGCTAAATAAAAATAGCTCGCGCAGCTAATTTCTGCATTAACCCTTCGTCGGGCGCAATGGTCTGTGAGGCACAGTCCTCGAATTTTTTTTGCCTCAGCGGAAAATTTTTTACCGTTAACTCTGCTGACGCTCAGTAGCTGCTTCCTTTCACCTTTAAGTAAGTAAAAATTACGGCATTAATAAAACAATAATAAACAATTAAATAAATTGATTTTTACAAAACATATTTACTTACACTGTGTGACAAAATAAAAAAAACTGGAAGTATGTACTTTGTTCGAGAGTAACATATCGCTAGCTTAGAGTGCAAACTGTGTAAGTCCATTTTTATGAAAAAGTGCTTTTAAGTGTAGAAAGCTAGAAAAATCAAATACGCACCGCGCTAAACAAGTCTGTGACTCTTGTCATATTTCTACTCGTTGTTATTCAGGGATACGCAAATTGTGTAAGTCCAAAAAGCGAAGAAAATTGTGAAAGTCCAAAATATTTACACGAACAGAATTTTTTGTTTCAAAATCTAAAGTTAAGGGCCAAAAACCCCTTATTCATATATTGTACCATAACTTTTTTTGTGTTTATCCTATCAACATGATTTCAAATTAGCTAAACCGGTTGTTACCCGGGTTGAGGTAGAAAATAAATTTAGCAATTTTAGTATGAAAAATTTCACAGTAGAAATTGATTAAAGTAGAATATCCTAGGAACGTATGCGCGGATATGCAACAGTTATATGTCGTTGCAAACAGAATAAATAGGAGCTTGTTTTAAAATAGTTTTACATGTACACTGGGTAACAAATTCATCGAGAAATCCGTGATTAAAAATGAAAAAATTTAACAAAAATTGAATTTGTGATATATTTTTAGTTTCTCTGCCATTTATCAAGATACATTTAAAAGCGGCAAAATGTCATCTTTTTATCGAAATCAAAATAGAGAAAAAGTTATACACTGAGAGAAAAAAAATATATGGAGGGGTCAAAGAAATTGTTTACCTATTTTGAACACTACTTTCTTTGTTTTGAGTAAATTTTCCTTAAAACATGTTAAAAGGTTTATAAAATATTGTTGTTACATGTGTTACCATGGTTTCATATACTTGTTTTGAAAAAATTCATACATTAAAATAATGAAAAATTCTTTAAGCGCCATTCCATTCCCAACTTTCCTTGTTTTGAAGACTTGATTTCTTTAATTTTGAGAAATTAAATTCCCATACAAATCCCCATGGCAACGAATTTGTTTGAATGTTTTTTTATGTTTTTTCCACATTTTTGAGAAAATTTACACAAAACAAAGAAAATTTTGTATTGGGACGCGTGTTCAAAATAAGGAAAATTATGTCTTTGTTCGAGAGAAATTTTTTTTTTGAGTGTAGTACAATATATGACGTAACTCATGAAAAGGGGGGTTCTGGCCCCTATCTCCAGATTTTGGGCCTATATTAGAAATTCTAAGTATGCAGTTTTTATACTCAGCTGTACTAGTACACAGAGTATAATAGTTTTGATTTCATATCGGTGGATTGTAACATAATGAAATAATCGAGATAGATATGGACTTATATATATCAAAATGATCAGGGTGAAAAGAGAAATCGATTGAGCCATGTCCGTCCGTCCGTCCGTCCGTACGCACTCTAACTCGCGTAAAAATTGAGATATTTTGATGAAATTTGAAATGCAAGTTGGTATCGAGACTGGGACGGTTGGTATTGAAAATGGGCGAAATCGGACCATGACCACGCCCACTTTTCCTATATAGAAAAAATCAGAAATTTGGTATCTCAGCCACTAATATAGCTAGAGTGATAAAATTTTACCCACGTATTGAACTCAGGCCCTTATGAAGAAATTTGATGAAGTTGTGGAAAATGGGCGGTGCCACGCCCACTTATTAAGGGTCAAACATTGAAAGTTTTATATGTCATAACTCAGAAACCGTTGAAGATATATCGATGAAATTTGGTATGCGTGATTTACTTACTTAGGCAAACATGTGGACGGAAAATAGTTAAAATCGGTTGACGTCCACGCCCACTTTTATATATGTGTATTATAAAGTGACCTAATAAAACCATTTTAAGCGACATCTCTGTCAAATATAAAGATCTATCACTGAAATTTTGTGGCAGGAGTCCAACTACGGACATAAAACAAAAAGTACAAAAATTTTGGAAAATGGGCGGTGCCACGCCCACTTATTAAGGGGCAAATATTGAAAGTTTTATATGTCATAACTCAGAAACCGTTGCAGATATATCGATGAAATTTGGTATGCGTAATTTGCTTACTTAGACAAATGTTTTGGCGAAAAATTATCAAAATCGGTTGACGGCCACGCCCACTTTTATATATGGGAACTATAAAGTGACCTAATAAAACCATTTTAAGCGATATCTCTGTGAAATATACTTAAAGATAATTCATTGAAATTTTGTGACATGAGTATTACAATAGATCGGAAACAAAAAATAGAAAAATTTCGTAAAATGGGCGTGGCACCGCCTCTTTTCAGACAAAGGAATCAACGAGATTTCGGAGCCCATAACTCGACAAATAATTGAGATATTATGACGAAACTTGGTTTATACACTTTTATAACATGTGTTAATAGACACGCAAAAATGTATTGAAATCGGTTTATGTTTTGTCAACAAATCAGCAAAATTTCTTAGTTTTTGCAAGCGGAATTTCGGTTTCAAGTGCTCCCCCAGATTCTCGATACGATTTAGATCCCGACTGCATGAAATCCAGTCGAAAAATCTAATAATTTTTCCCTCCATCCACCTTTTTGTTAATCTTGCGGTATGTGTCGGACCGTTATCTTGCTGAAAGATCCATATAACCGGCATGTTCTCGTCTCAAATAGCGAGCATGGTGTCATTTAATATCGAAATGTACTAATGCAGGTCTATGCGACCCTCAATTTTTGTAATTGGCGAAATGCCACTCCATGACATAGCGCCCCAGTCCATAATATTAGTACCGTGCTTAGATGTAGATCGAGTATACTTAGGGTCAAATGTTTGGGACTGGAGACGGCGTACGTAATATTTCCCATCACGGGGAAAGTCAATTTCTTTCTTTTTCGTTGTTTGTTTTACATTCGTCGTCCCCAGTCAAAAGAATTCCACCCGATCTACACCTAAGCAGTAATATTATGGTGTGGGACGCAATGTCCTGGCGTGGGATTTCGCCAATTACAAAAATTGAGAGTAGCATGGACCGGCATTAGTATATTTCGATATCAGGTGACGCAATTCACCCTATTTAAGATGACAACATGCCGGTGACATGGATCTTTCAGTAAGATAACGATCCGACACCTACCGCAAGATCAACAAAACGGTGGATGGAGGGAAAAATTTTTAGATATCTCGACTGGACTTCATGCAGTGCGGACATAAAACGTATCAAGAATGTGGGGGAGCACTTGAAAAAGAAAGTCCGCTAGCATAAAATAAGAAATTTCGCTGATTTGTTGAGAAAAGCGCAGTGGGAGTGGGAAAGTATTCCGAAGGATGTCTGCGCAAATTTTTTGGAGTCAATGCCTCGTAGATGGGAAGCTGTGATTAGAAATAATGGCTTGACAACAAAATATTAAATATTATTAATAAAAAATTAGATTTTTGACCATAAAATAAGAGCGTTGCTAATTATGTGACCGACTAAAAGTGTATTTTTGGCTTAAGTCTTAATAAAATGCGATATATTTGAGGTATGCTAGAAAAGCAAGTGGAATCTATTAAATTACATTTAAAACGATATCTGTACTGAAAAAGAGCAAAAAATTTCGATGGAATTTCGGTACTATTGAAGGAAGAAATATCAGTGCCGAAGCGTTGCTAATTAGTTGACCGGAGCTGTAGTTTGAAGTTTAAAGTCAATCAAATTGTTTTTGAGGGAGTATTTGTCTCTTTTCAACGTACAGAAGAATTGTTTTAGCGCTATTATAACGCTGACGAGTTTTATGGCCGAGCTTCTCTTACAATTCGAGGTGTGCTCCTTTTGTTTTTCCTACCATTGGACAGTTTTATGCCGGCTCCGAACGGAGTCATATAGGCATGAGGAAAGCAAACCATTTATTTGAAAAAATTCAGCAGCCTTTATTTGAAAGCATTCACTGATGCCTCCTCATGATGAATTTCATCAGTGATTCATAAAGGATTCATTTCAGATTTTTACTGCTGGGTATATGTTGTATATGTTTCTTCTTCTTTTTAGTTCTTTTCAAGTGCAGCAAATTTTCATTATGAGCCGGATTGTTTCAGTAAAAATTTATCTTAACCCAGACCCAGATGTAATAACTGAAATGCCCCTTGTGTTTTTAAAAGGCACATTGCGCTCTAACCCGTCACAAAAGTATGTGATAGTAGATAATTTTTTTAAGTGTTTTAAAGGGCGCCAGATAAGCGCATTGCGCCCGATATTTTGCTCCAGCATATTGTTGTGCATGACGGAGGGTTAAAAAAGCAACTACTGAAAAAACCGGTGCATTTCTACGTAGTAATCGATACTCACTTTCGAGTACAATTAATGACAAGGACAAGCGATGAAGGTGAAAAAAAATTAGTGCTCACATAATTTTTGTAGGTATAAGTACTTATGAACAGACATACATATGTATGTACATATATACATACATTAGGTTGGGTAAATTTTTTAAGCCATAGTGTTTTTATTTTTATTCTATTATTCCTAAAACAATGTATGCCCCCTCTTTTATGGATAAAAAACCTTTTTCTTGTTCATTAACGATTTTCCAAAAAATTATGAATCGTCACAGATGTAAAAGCAAAAGAAAATTTGGAGGCATTTGCACGACCTCTAAACTTTATTATGTTAAGACAAAATTTTTGGTATAGATTTTCGTAGTACAGTCGCATGCAATTTTTATTTTTCTCATACAGTTTTGGACCACACTAGTGTGCATGTATGCATCTATATAAATTATTGTACCTTTATTTGATAGTAATTGTCTGCTGATCGATCACATTTCATGCAAATATTAACTGCTTTCAAATTCGTCCCCATTTCACATTTTTCCAGATAACTCTTTTGATGTCATAGATCATAGCAGTTTTATGGATATCATTGAAATATGATATTTTAAGAACCATAAACTGATAGAAGATTCCCTCACACTTCAATGTGCATAAAAATTGTTTTTTTTTTACGATTCGTGTTGCATTATTTTCAATTCTTTTAAATATAATAGAACTTACCAATATGTGAATGTAATATCGACCCTTTTGTGAGAGTTTATCGTAAGGGGCAAAAGCAAATTTTACAGGAGAGCATTTTTTTTGTTTTTTGACTGTTTTTTATTGGTACATATATTTAAATGAAAATGAACACACGATTAGATGGTTAATTAATATACTGAACCTGATATTTTTTTTTTTTAATTTGCAGTTTGCGGTGGCCGCTGTGGTGCAGTGGGTACAGTGCTCGCCTGCTATGCCAGAGGTCTCGGGTTCAAACCACGGTCCGAAAAAAATTTTTCTAATTAGTAAAAATCCAATTATTGGGTTTTTTAAAGAGCAGCGGTCACCTCTCGGCAGTGGGCGGCATACCCTCCGAGAGTATTTCTGCCATGAAAAAGCTTTTCACAAAAAATGCATTCGCCGTTCGGAGCCGGCATAAAACTGTAGGTCCACCCAATTAGTAGGAAAAACAAAAAGGAGCACACCTCGAATTGGGAGAGAAGCTCGGCCATAAAACTCGTCAGAGTTATAATAGCGCCATTGTATTATTATTATTATAGTTTGCGAAAAAATCATAATTTTGTCCCTTACGATAATTTCGCTCTTAATGTTTTATGAGCATATTTGAATAAATGTCCCTTACGAAAATATTTAAAAAAGGTTGTATATGACAAATACAAATGTCTTATTGCATTCTTTTGCATTTTTTAATGATGGGGTCATGGTAATATAGTGAGTGAGTTTCCACTTCGATTTCCTGCTAGATATGTATGTATATTCAAAATATTTTTTATATGCGCGATACGATAAATTCGAGCTCAAGAAAAAAGTATACATTGTCCCTTACAATAAAAAAGAAATCCAATTTTTGGCACAACTATAAGGACATCAGCTACAATATTTTACCAGGTGAAGCGCTGAGGAATGTAGGACAAATTTGCATCAAAAAGTAAATTTCGAGAAAATGATCCTTACGATAAAATTACGCAAAGGGGTCGATATGTCTGTGTGCACATAGGTATATATCATATCTAACTAACACGAGTAGCAAATTGTTGTACAGTAGAATCGCACAAAAGTTAACCAAATGGTCCCAAGGGCATTTAACTTTTTCGAAATATTAACTTTTCCAGGTGGTTTTTAAATTTGATAGAATACGGTAATAAACATAATTTTTGGGATATAACATATTAAATTTATTTGAATATCTCAGTTTTAATCATTACAAAGCAGAAACTTAGATTTAATTTTCATACATAAAATTTGCTAGCCATCCATCACTTGCATAAAAATTTGTCCAGGGTACATTTTGGCAAATTCTAGCTTAGCTCTTGATTTTAAAATTGGACCACTAATTGCACAATTGCGTTGCCTTTGGTTCAAAAACCATTTATACAACCTTGCCTCGAGAACGGGATATTCCGACTTGGCAAAGTTTTCCTTGTTGCCAATTCCTGTGTGCTTGCCACTGCCTCCAAAATTTCATATCGTTTTTTCTTTATTTTTGAGATGGCCACTTTAGATACCTATAATCTAATGCCAAGCGGTTTCCGTGAATACCATCATCAAGTTTTCTTAAAATATCAGCTTTTTGATGTAAATTCAATCTAATTTGCGATGGTTTATTCCTCTTTGTTTTTAACACACAAACTATGTTTACGCCACTCAAAAGTTCAAACGACTAACTACATTTGTACCTCGCGACACCGACAATAAATTTTTACACAGAAATTCGGGGAATGCACGCAAATTCCGTGAATACATAGAAACAAGGGGAATGAGCTTGTTTTTGCTGAGAAATAAACGGTTGGATTGGAAAAAAATTCGATAAGCTCAGAAAAGTTAACCAAGAGTTAACTTTTTAGAGCCGTACGTGGACTCTCAAATTTGGTTAACTTACCCGAAGGTTTAACTTTCTCGCGAGTTAAAATATCGACGGGTCTGGTACGATATATCGAAAAAAATGTCGAATCTTAAAAGACCGAATAAAAAAGACCGAAAAAAAAATGTCGAATGATAAAATGTCGAAGCAAAAAATATCGAATTTTAATCATGTAAAAATTTGGAAAAATTTCTAATATAGCATTAAAAAAATAGCTGAAATAGTATCGCCCCACTTATGGAAGTTCGAATTTTACACATCAATAATTATAAAAATAACCCTCAGTCGGCAGAATTCTCTTTCCTGAGTAATATCTATGGCCCGGTCCACAGGGCTTTTGCGCAGAACACTTTTCTGCGTTGGCGGCCTTCGGCCGCGCTTATAAAGGGCTACGCCATCCGTCCGGACGTGTGCCCTAACCAGAGACCAACTTCAACAGTTAACACTTATTTTCATTCCATTTCAGTCTGACGGAAACACAAAAATGGTGAGCGCAAAGTGTTTCCCACTGACTGAAACAGAAAACTCTTTCACTCAAAGTGTTTCTCACCGTGGGCAACCTCTCTCAACGACCTTTTTTCTGTCGCCATTAAGAGTTATTTTTCAACACTCAAAAATATCCCTCAGCAAGTGACGGTTTCAATGAGACTTTTATTTTTTTCCGTCCTTTGATAACAGTTAAAAACAGAGGAATAAAGAAAAGTGTTGCTGAAAAATATGTTTTCATATGTAGATATGTATGTACGTTCGTGCGCATACGCATGTGTACAAATGGAAGAAAATTTGTGTTCGTAGTATGACTGTATTTAAAATAACTAATTTTGTAACTTAGCAGGTATGGACAGGAATTTTATTTTGAATTATTTAGTTAATACCAGAGACCAACTTTAACAGTTAACACTTATTTTCATTCCATTTCAGTCTGACGGAAACACAAAAATGGTGAGCGCAAAGTGTTTCCCACTGACTGAAACAGAAAACTCTTTCACTCAAAGTGTTTCTCACCGTGGGCAACCTCTCTCAACGATCTTTTTTCTGTTGCCATTTAAGAGTTATTTTTCAACACTCAAAAATATCCCTCAGCAAGTGACGGTTTCAATGAGACTTTTATTTTTTTCCGTCCTTTGATAACAGTTAAAAACAGAGGGATAAAGAAAAGTGTTGCTGAAAAATATGTTTGCATATGTAGATATGCATGCACGTTCGTGCGCATACGCATGTGTACAAATGGAAGAAAATTTGTGTTCGTAGCAGCGTTGCCACTTTGGTTACTTTTTACCAAAATTGGTTACAATTTTTTCGTTTGGTTACGTGGTTACTTTCGGCCGATTTTGGTTACCTTCAAGGTCCATGTATTGAGTACACCATGGTTACATTCAATTTTTAGGAATACGCTTTTAATTTTTCCAAACTATAAAATATTTGTTATCCAAATTGTTTTGTTGTATTTTTTTTATGAAATTCCAAATGATTTATTCACCCCTATTACGGTTGTCAATATCATGTCAATATTGTCAAAAATAGTGTCGATGCCTCCCAATTGGTATTGCCGTCATCAAAGTCGATAACTGTTGACAGCTGTTGATACTATTTGGTATTGACGACAACAATATTGATATTCTATTGACGGGTGTAACATATATAACACGTCAACGTCAATACATTGATGAAGTAAATACCAGAATTGCATTGACGCGACGTTGATATTGATACGAAGTGATGATGTTGATGTTGACAACCATAATAGGGGTGATTGTTGGGGGTAAATGGAAAAAATTCAACAACTATTTCCAGCGAATGTTGAGTGTAAAGCTGTTTCAGGAAAATTAATAAGGCAAAAGTGGAAAAATTCAACAGCTTTCACAGGGTCTCAGAGGTCGAGCGTGTAAAAGCGTTCGCACATTGCGGCTGAAGATGGAATGTACCACAGGTTCGATCCTCGTGCGGGCATCCACTTCCGAAAAGGGTGCTAATGATCGAAAATGGTTTTTCGTGAAATAGCTATACACAGCCTTCGCTGGAAATAGCTGTTGAAATCTTTCCATTTACCCGAAAATAAAAAATTAAATTAAATAATTTTCTTGCTAAGCACTAAAATATTTCAAGTCCAAATAATTTATTTGACAGGAGCCAGCGACAACATTCGAAATAAATCTATTCTAGCGAATATTCGTCGTGCGATTTTCGTCAGCTTTTTGGTTCTGTCCATTCTCATATCTGGCCGTGTTTTTAAATGTTGATAGAACGCTACGACCGGGCGATATTTCGCTCGGCGTTGGATCTGTTTAAGGCTTAAAGAGGGTCGGCTTCGATATAATGCGCCCGTAGGGCGGGACATATGCCTATATTATTAATTTATTTTGGTTACTTGTTTCTAGGTTTGGTTACTTTTATTTTGTATTTTGGTAAATTTAAAATTTTTTAAGTGGCAACGCTGGTTCGTAGTATGACTGTATTTAAAATAACCAATTTTGTAACTTAGCAGGTATGGACAGGAATTTTATTTTGAATTATTTAGTTAATACATAATATTTATATGTATTAAAATATTCTTTGATATTAGATTCGCTACTTACATATTTATATACATATTAATATAGGTATTTAATTATAAAGGCATGTATCTGAATTTTTTTACATACTCTGCAGGAAGTTAATAAGTAACTAGAGAACAGAATTTCTGGTTCAGAACTAGCGAAAATGTGTCAAAGAGGCACCAGTTCATTTTCCGTCGGCTTTGCATATTTCTGCAATTCTTATACATACATACATATGAACATATGTATGTACTTACATACATATTAACCAAGGATACTCAACAAACTATCAAAATATTTTTTCGTTTGTTAACATGCTATGTTAACGCAACTAAAATGCAAGCGTTAACGTTTTAAACCAGACCCCGGCAAAACTAAAACTGAGATTGTGTTAGTGAGAACAGAGAGATTTATGCAACAGTGGTGTAAGAACTAAGCATATGGGGCAAACGTACAAAATAGCAACGTTTTGAAAATAAAATAAATATTTGAATAATAATGAAAAATGTATTACTTAGGAATTTTTAACTTGAAAAAATGTTTTATAAATTAATTTGGATTCACCAATCTAAAATATTGGAAATTAACTTAAAAAAATCTTTTATAAGTTAATTTGGATTCAACAATGTAAAATATTGGAAATTCCAATAATAAAAAAATATCTATAAGGAGTTTTTAGTGTAAAAAATATACATTAAAAATTTATTTGAAGAATATTCATTGAGAAATAGTTGAGAGTTGATATCATTTACGAAATTTTTCCAAAAGTACATAACTAAACTTGTTAAGGTATGCAAGGATGGGGCGTAAGTTATAACTGAAGATTTAGTAGAACCTTTAAGAATAAGCAAATTTTATTATATGAATTGAAAAATAAAGCATTGCAATTTGAAAATTTGGTTGCAGTACAAAATGATTTATTATTCATGGTCATACATACGCAATGGCACACTGTCGCATAACAAACAAAGCAACGCAGCCAGCGCTTGTGTTGCTTCTTCGCTGTCTAAACAACGACTGAATCACAGAGCGTAAGCCTGTGTGTTATACTCATTAACTCACGTGAGTCGATTTGCCGGGCCTTGTTTTAAACGAAACAAAATCAACAAAAAGGAAATCGTTTTCGTTGAATCGAAAATTAACGTTGAAATTAGCTTTGTTCAATAACTCAAAATTTTTAATTGCTTTTACAAATACTTGCGAATTTTATGTTCAATAACCCAAAAAATTTGCAAAAGAGACGCAAATTGGGAGAGTAAGACTTCGAGAGAGTTGAAAATAGTTGCAAGTAAAATTTTCACTTGCAACTACTTGCAGCTTTAAAAAAAATAGAAGCGTCAAAAACATATTATCACAAAAATTTCAATTGGAAATATGCAAACATTTTAATCGCAAATTTCTAATTGCATACTAAATAAATTAGCGCAAAAAGGAATCTTGACGATATTTTGGAATATCCAAAGTAGATTTTCGTCTTCCTAACTCAGTTATTTACATTCATTTTCAATTTCAAAGATTTCAATTACAACCTAACCTAAAAATCAAATTGTGAAAACAGCGCATCAGCTGTTTACTTGCAAATGTTTACGATTTTGTGTTCAATAACTTTGGTTGATAATTTTCTCTTTTTCTCGTTTTTACTCTTAATTTGTCACTGACGCTCTTCTTGCATGTAAAGTTGTTGAACAAAGCTATTATCATTGAAATGAGCGTTTTTTCGGTTCTCACAATAAGTTGAGAGTGCTAATGCTATGGTTATGGTTACAATCTTGATTGCCAATCAAAATCGGAAACATTTCGTGATTGGTGAGAGGTGGTTACGCTTACATTGATGATTGGAGCGCACATACACAACATAACACATGATAATTACTGAGCACATACACAACATAACACATTATTACCTCTGAAACCTCGTTTGCTGGCTGCCTGTTTCACACAGCAAGTTTGCTGGATGTGAGAGTCCGAAAATTCTCTCACCGTCGGAGTGCACAACAACAATTACACGGTGCTCGACCAGCTTGATTGGTAGCATAACCAGGCCATTAGTAGCAGCGTAGAGCAACAATGCTCTCAATGATAAACATAGAGCGCTTTGATGGTTCGTTTGAGTGACAATTCTCTCAGTAATATAGAGCGCTCAACTTTTCAACGTTTCAGCGTTAACGCTTGAGTTTCGTTGACGTTGATAACGAAACAGAAATTATTTTGATAATTTTTATAACGTTGAAAAACTGAGTCGTTTCAACAGAAACGACTTTAACATTTCGGTTGTCGATAATATTAACGTTGCGGTGCTTCCTTGATATTAACATATCATAGTTAATCTTAGTAGTACGCAGGTACATACCTATGTCCATAACTATTTTATATTATTATAACGCACGACACATACATGCACAAAAGACTTATTTTTTCTCTGCCCGAAATATCCGTCCTCTCGCGACAGAAATTTCTCGCTGCTCAATGATAACCGTCATAGCCCAGTTAGTCGAGAACGTAAACCCGTGTACCGTGTCAGCTGATCCAACCTATTTAATGGGATTTGTATGTAACCGATTATTCAACGACGTACGACGCAGAAGCCCGTACCGCAGAAATCAAAATCATTTTGATTTTTTACGTAAAAACGTGGCAGCTGATCGCTCGCATGGTTGCAAGGTAGAAGGGTTGCCAGTTGAACATTTTTAGTTATTAAATATTTAAACAGTAAGGTTGTTCTCTGTGTCTAATATTTTTGCCGAGATATCATGATATCTTGAGAAATTTGCCACACAGAGAGAGCGCACCTTTAAGAAAATAAAATTCTAACTGAATTCATTGTGAACTAGCATGTTAGTCATATTCTTTCCACTCTTTATACAACTGTTGTCGCTTTGCTTTGCTTGCTTCAATTTAGAATTAATTAATTTTATATCTGAATAAAATAAAATACTTAAAAAAAAAGAACTAGAAACATAAATTCAAACTCACTTCTCATAGACCATTGTGAATGTAATAACATGGTTGCATTTCCCGTGATATTTTTCTCATGATATCACATATCATGGGTTGGGGTATGAGAAATTTGCCGAAGCACCAAATTTGACAAGACGTGTATTTTGTTGTTGTGCTCGGCAAATTTGTCACACTTATGTCATCTCGGCAAATTTGCCAGGCCAAAATTACAGAGAGAGAACAACCTTAGTAATTTTCACAGCATTATACAACTAACTCAACAAATTGTAAAATGTTATCGAATATACATATATGTGTTCACATGGAAAAAATAGTATGTCTACTTAAACGAACCATTTATTATTACTTTAATTTTTAAAAAGAAAGGAAAGAAAACGTTTATAAATTTTTTTTAAATCCCAAACAAAATGTAAATATATATATATATATATATATATAAATTAATAACAAGATAATAGCTTTGTTCAAAAACTTCACTTGCATATACTTGCAAAAAGAGCGTCAATGTCAAATTAAGAGTAAAAACGAGAAAAAGAGAAAATTATCAACCAAAGTAATTGAACACAAAATCGTAAACATTCGCAAGAAAACAGCTGATACGCTGTTTTGACAATTTGATTTTTAGGTTAGGTTGTAATTGAAATTTTTGAAGTTTGAAATGAATGGAAATAACTGAATTAGGAAAACAAAATTCTACTTTGGCTATTCCACAACATCATCAAGATTCATTTTAGCGCTAACTTATTTAGTACACAATTAGAAATTTGCGTTTAAAATGTTTGTATATTTCCAATTGAAATTTTTGTGATCATATATTTTGGACACTTCTATTTTTTTAAAGCTGCTAGTAGTTGCAAGTGAACATAAATTCGTAACTATTCGTAAAAATATGTAAAAATTTTGAGATATTGAACACTCCTAATAAATGAAGATATTACTGAAAATTAAAGCAAAAATTGTATTTATCCACAATGGTGGCGGTATTTTCTTAATTGATAACTCTTGGTGGTCTTCTTCTGCAATTTTTCCAAATTAAAAAGTTATAAATTGCCACAATAAATCTGAGTTTCTGTAACAAAATCAATTAAAGTGATGTCACACTAATACGATCCACACCACCATGTCACCACCTATTTATACTAGAAAAGATATGAGTTACAGAAACTCAGTACAGATTTCTTAATTAAACACAGATTTTTGTGAGAATCTTGTTGCTTCCCAATATAATTTTTTTATGGATTTTCAATTGTAAATTTAATGTTCTGACTGTGTTTTTTGTTATTTTATGTTTTAGTCCTTGATAACTATCACCAAGGTGTCATGGAAATATATTGGGCAGCAACAAAATTACAAGAAAAATGTGTTTTAATTACCAACTAAGCCGTAAAAAAGTAACTAAATTAATAAAAAAAAAAGTCGTCAACGACAACTTTAAAAACGATTAAATTAGTATTTTATTGTCATTTGGCAAATAATGCACAGTTGTGTATTGAAGAGTAATCCGCATAACACTTTGAAGATTAGTAAAAATCTTGTTTGTTCAAAAATGACTAAATGGCAACCCTGCCAAAATGAAAACAAACTATATATATATGTAAATATGTGTGAGTAAAACAGCTGATTGCTACGGGCTCAAAAAATCCTAAAAATTGCATACGGGCGTTTGCGTCAGCGAGCGGACCACACGTTCTCGACTAACTGGGCTATCACTGTCCAACAGTGACGGAAAAAAATTGAAAATAAAGTTTCCCACTGACGGAAACAGCTAGTCTGTAAACAATAAGTGTTATCGGCGTTGCTCAACTGTTATGCTTTTGTGTTTACATGAAACTGTTATTTAAGGACACTTATAGCGTTTTCGATTCTGAACCAAAATGCTGCATTATTACAAGGCAACATTATCAACATGCGCCCTGAGCCCTAAGAAAAGGTTGCACTTTTCATGTGATGTATGAAACAAAAATAATGCAACCCCTTGGTCATATTAAGGGCAGAAAATGCTGCCCTATGGTCGGGAAGAGGGCGACATTTTTGTCAATAGAACAAGCAACCCTGAAAAAATGTGTGGAATCTATGTGGAATAGAACAAACAAATTTGACAGCCCGATAAAAATGCAGAATAAGTGCGACATTTTTGCCAGAATCGAAAACGCCATTAGAAAAAACTTAACAGTTATGTTGGTCTCTGGCTCTAGCCCTTCCATCTGCGTAGTACACCCTTCAGCGGCGGCGATAAAAATGTAAGTATACAAATTTCGGTCTTTTTCGGTCATTTTCCTCATTTCGACATTTTTTAATTCGGTCAAAAATGTATTCGGTATAATAAGGCTTTTTATAATTCGGTCTTTTAAGATTCGACATTTTTTTTCGACTTATCGTACGCATCCCAATATCGACGCTTCCAAACAAAACTGTACTAAGTCTGAAAACTGTGTTTTGCAGGAGAAGCTCTCAAAGTTTAAACTCGATATGAAACTTCGGTTGTATGCTAAGTACTTATATTGTCACTTATAACTTCTGTTTGGATTGAACGATCAACACCAAAACTCGATAATATCAAAGTCAGGGTACGCTTTATATAAACCCGTAAGAAAAAATAAAAATTTGCTACGTGGTTTTTCATGGCAAGCTCTCAAAGTATTTATTCTGTAAAAACCTCGAGTTGTATTATATGTACACTTTTGCTTATAACTGTTGATTAGATTATTAATAGGCTAACATTTTTTCCATACAAACAATTGCCAAGCTGTTTAGCACATTTAACATACTCATATCTACATAAAATTGATATGGATGTGTTCGTATGAGTCAGGAGCAGTGCATAGGCATACAATTTTTTCTATAAATTATTTAATTTGTTTATAATTAATAAATAATATTTTTAGTTAAGAGAAATAGATATCGTAAACGTGTTTACAAATATCGTAAACACAGTTGAAGACTCGCTTTAATTTAAAAGCGCTCTCTCTATTTTATATGCATTGGTCCAGTTTACGCTCAGATTAAATTAACGCGGCCAAATATCTCCTATTGCTTTTCCATTAAAGCGAAAAATGAGAGAGAGTGCGGGAGAGCACACTGAGTAATTTTAATGTTGACCAAGGCATATCTAACAGGTAGGCTCGGCGGCGAATTGAAAAACTTCTTTTTTATTTGCAAAGGTAGAGTGTAATCAGCGTTGCCACTTTTGGTACTTTCGTACCAAAACTGGTACTTTGAAAATGATTTGGTACGTTGGTACGTTGCTTTTGATTTTGGTACTTTTTCCTTAAAAGCAACGTTTTGGGAAAACAATGTTTACTTATTTCCATCTATTTTTTATTTTTCTATACATTATTTTTGTTCGTCCACTAAAAGAACAGTAATTATGTTGATTAATTACATCGCCAACACGCCGCAGATGTTATGAAATCGATATAATTCTTGATCACTAGCATTACCCAACTATACCGGTCATTATGCCAGAGCTTTTTGGCAAGTACTTGACAAAATTAGCAAACAAATTGTATGGAGGGGATAAGGTAACTCAGTTTGACCTTTGTGTGCTGGGGCACTTGCTCCTAGCGAAGAGAAAAACTAAGCTGATGGCATGCTACAGCCGCGACCGATAATTGCAAAATCTACCGACACAAAAATTTCCCTCGATACCTCTGCGATGATTATCGGAAACATCTGTCAAAATATACTATAGAATTCGACCGAAAAATCGTACAGAATAGCATAATCGCAAAAATTATCGCAAATTTACGATACCGACCCGAAAATTGTCGCAAATTGGTTACAGAATAGGCCCACTGATCAGATGTATCAATAATAATATAATAATACAATGGCGTTATTATAACTCTGACGAGTTTTATGGCCGAGCTTCTCTCCCAATTCGAGGTGTGCTCCTTAACTTCTGTTTTTCCTACCAATTGGGTGGACCTACAGTTTCATGCCGGCTCCGAACGGCGAATGGTTTTTTGCGAGAAGCTTTTTCATGACAGAAATACACTCGGACGGTATGCCGCCCACTGCCGAGAGGTGACCGCTGCTCTTAAAAAACCTAATAATTGGATTTTTACTAATTAGAAAAATAATTTTCTTTAGTGTTTGTTCGGACTGGGGTTTCAACCCGAGACCTCTGGCATAGCAGGAGAACACTCTACCCACTGCACCACAGCGGCCACTGGTATGGAGCACATGTATCAAGCAAGTTTTAAATAGAAATTAATTTAAAGCGCGATAATTTTATTAATTTTTGGTTCGTTTTCTTTAATTTTTTAAATACTCTTTCCTTTTTTAACGTTAATATCCAACCCAAATCATTAAGTGACACAACTAAACATTTTTTTAAATCGGGTTTTTATCATAAACGGGTACGCAGAACATATCTCTAGCGGTTGAAAGCAAAAACTTTTGAATCGGTTTTGACTGAATAATTGCAATTATTCTTAGCCATTTCAACATCATTGCTTGTAAAGAAAAAAAGTTTTTTGGCTCCTGAAAATTTTTGAATTTTGAGTTGTGTCAATTTATGATTTAGGGTGCGATATATTGAAGTTAATTTTCCATTAAAAAATAATAAATGAAAAAAAAAACATTTGTCTACTACGTTTATTACCACGAAAAAATCTGGTTGGTACTTTAAAAAGCAATTTGGTACGTTTTTTGGTACGAGGAAAAATATGTTAGTGGCATCACTGAGTGTAATGTCAAAATCAAAGCGAATTCACATCATGGCCAATAGGAATGGACGAGCCCCAAGCGAATTCAGATTTTAACCACGGCGAAATATCATTTTGACATTACACTCTACCAATTACAATAACAAAATACATGGGAAATTTCTGAATTCGCCACCGGGCCTACCTTCCTAGATCTGCCTTGATTTTGAGCATGATTTCGCGTCGGACCGTGATCAAAAGGGCAAATCAGTGTTGCGGAACAACTGGAATTTGGAAAGTGCTGCTTATCTCCGCGAAAAGGAATAATTTTTGTACCAATACAAAGTTGAAAAAATAAATGGTCGAATTTCGAGCACCGGCGATACTAGTCTAAATTAATAGGCTTGATAGACGGCAGCAATAATCCCGATTACCGCAACACTTAATTCGATTCAAATTTTACCCTGACAGACGGCAAGTATTATGAATTAACAAAACAGCTGAAGGAAGGTAGGCGCAGCGGCGAATTCAAAAACTTCTTTTTTTATTTCCAAAGCTATAGTGTAATGTCAAAATCAAAGCGAACTGACATCATGGTCAAAAGGAATGGGCTAGCCCCAAGCGAATTCAGTTTTCGAAATATTATTTTGACATTACACTCTACCAATTACAATAACAACTTGCATTGGAAATTTCTGAATTTACCTATGCGCATACCTTTCTAGATCTGCGTTAAATTCCTCCTTTTCTTCACTTTCATTCACAATAGACATTTTTTCGCCAGGGATGTCATTACAAAATGCCATAATCCGCTAAAATTTTGAGGACTAGCTCAGGAGATATACCGGATTACCTCCAGTAAATTCTCAAGTTATCTCTGAATTAGCAAGATATTCCGGATTATCGCAGCCATCTGTCAATGCTATAAGACACGCTCTACTTGAAAACGCCGAAAACGGGAAAATGTACTAAGTCGACTTAGTACAGTATTGTTTGGAAGCGTCGATATGAACATATGTATGTATGTATTTTGGTAGAAAAAAATGAAATTTTGAAATAAGACGGTGTGTGAAACCCTGGAAAACTTCTACGGTGACAGTGATGCCAGATAATCTCCGCTAAAATTCCCACAGAAATTGGAAAAAATTCCCTCAATTTCCCACATCATAAATAAAAAAATCCCACAAAATTCCCAAAGAATTCAATGTAAGTATTTATTTTAATAATATAAGAACAATAGAAGAATGTGAAATATTAGCGCCGGGTAAACTAACATGTTTTTCGATTTTGATCGATAAAATTTATAGTAGACACCGATTGCAACGTAATTTCGTTCGTAATTTATGCGAAATTGCGAATTTCAACGGTATTTTCCCTTTTAAACACTGCATCGGATTTTTTCGTTTGCTCCGTTCCTGCTCCGGTCCCAAAATCTTTTTTTGCTCTGGCATACGTTAGCAAAGGTTCACTTAAACGTTTTTTTATTTCCACTGCTTGCACATAAACAATAATTCTTGTCAATAACAAAGAAATATACATATATACTGTGCCTGCTCCATAATACGGTCCTGCGGGGGTCAACCCCCTTTTTTCACTCCTTAATTTCATATATAAAATGAATATAATATTAAAGGGAATCAAAATACCTATCGAATGGTATAAAAATATTCGAAATCGGTTTAGTAGTTTTTAAGTAATTGCAATTTAAATAATGCATAATATTAACTTTGACCTTTAATAACTTTTGTTGTTGTTGTTTCCAAAAAAAAAAAAAATAACTTTAATACTTAGCTTGGCCATCGTTATCAATCCTCATACTTCGCTTTTTGATTTTATGATTTTCAAAATTTCATATTTGTACCAGATCGTGCTTATTGCTTTCAACTTTGCGGGGCTGGGAGCAGTTCAAAACGTCATCCTATCGCCATACAATTTTGTGGGGTTCATGAACTCGTATAAACACAAATTTGCATTGCTGGTACGTTCAAAAAAAGAACAAAAAAAAAACTACATGTTTCACTCCACCTTAATGTACATAATTTCTTACCCTCTGTATTACGTTTGTATACATACATATCGCACACTAAATCAAAAAGCGTTACAACTCAAAATTCAAAAATTTTCAGGAGGCCAAAAACTTTTTAATTTTTATATGCAATGATATGGGAAAAGGCTACGTATAATAGTTATTTCTCAGTTAAAAACGACTCTGATGGAAAAGATTTTTTGGCAGCCGCTAGAGATATATTCTGTGTACCAATTTATGGAAGAAACCCGATTTCGAAAAATTTTGAGTTGTGACGCTTTTTGATTTAGTGTGCGATATGGTCATGTAAGCGTAAATATGTATCAAAACTGTGAAAGCATTGATTTTTATATTTGGATGCTTTTGATTTTGAGTAATATGAAATAAGCGCAAAATCAAAATCAGGCAAAATCGTTAATTTTCATATTTTTTCATATTGATTAACTGCGACTTCTGTTTTTTTAAAAGCGGAATCAAAATCAAAATCGACAAAAATAAAACCTATGCCAGTTTTTCAAACACTGCTTTTAAATATTATCGTAAGGAGCATTTATTCAAATATGTACACTCATACAAAATTGAGAGCGAAATTATCGTAAGGGACAAAATTATGATTTCGCAAACTGCAAATCTTTTCAAGAAACAAAAATATCAGGTTCAGTATATCAGACAACTATCTAATCGCGCGTTCAATTTCATTTCAATATACCAATAAATAGCAGTAAAAAGACAAAAAATTTGCTCTCCTGTAAAATTTGCTTTTGTCCTTTACGATAAAGTCGCACAAAGGGGTCGATATGTAAGTCAATGTTAAGTTTTTGAATAAGCCGTATTTAAGCGCTAAGCAGAATCAGTACTTCTCCGTCATGACGTACGTCGTGTCCGACTGACAGCACGTACATATGTAACGTAAAGGGGTGGCACATAAAATGTGTGTTCGGTGAATGCACTAAAAGTGTAGGGTAGAACAATATCAGACATTTGTTACAGAAGTTTAAAATAAAGGCGTCAAAAAACGAAAATTAACGCATTATAATAATATAATAATACAATGGCGCTATTATAACTCTGACGAGTTTTATGGCCGAGCTTCTCTCCCAATTCGAGGCTTGCTCCTTTTGTTTTTTTTTTCCTACTAATTGGGTGGACCTACAGTTTTATGCCGGCTCCGAACAGCGAATGATTTTTTGTGAGAAGCTTTTTTCATGGCATACTCTCGGAGGGTATGCCGCCCACTGCCGAGAGGTGACCGCTGCTCTTAAAAAACCCAATAATTGGATTTTTACTAATTAGAAATTTTTTTGTGTTTGTCTGGACTGGGGTTTGAACCCGAGACCTCTGGTATAGCAGGCGAGCACTCTACCCACTGCAAGACAGCGGCCAAAAAACGAAAATTAACGAATTGCTAAGAGCAAAATCGCATGGAATATGTATTAATAGTATTCATTTAATACTAATGATTAAGTTTAAGTTGGTTACAAAACACAGTTCAGCACAGTTTAGTACAAAAACGAGTTATCGAACGCATTTTTCTGCACTAGAGTACTCTAATGCGTTCATCGAACACATCTTATATTACTGACGTACGGCAAAATAGAAAATTGGCAAAGTATGCCGGATCCGGCGACTGATACGTTGCCAATGTAGCGTTGCACGAGCAAAATATACACAGTCTACTCAACTGTCAGTTTCTTCCTTGTCCGTCATGACGGAGAAGTACTGATTTTGTTTAGCCCATTATTCAGCAAATTAAAATAAAACAAGTAAAAGCGCGGCTGTCTTCGGCCGTACCGAAGAGTTCATACCTTTCATGAGTAGGGAAATGAAAAGTTACCTATGCATGTATGTACATAGCCTAATTTAGTATAACTTATAATTTCAATTCTGTGGGTTATTTATGGAAGGATTTATTAGAAAAAATGGTGTATGGGCTATTTTAATGGAGTAGTTATACGACAAAATGTGTATATCTGAACAATCGGTTGTATGGGAGCTATATGTTATAATGGTCAGATGTTGACAATTTTCGGTAACCCCGTTTGGGCCCATATGGGTACAAATACTTCAAAATTTCACGCCATTAGCTGTTAAATTGGAGGAGTTATACACCAAAATGTGTATATCTGAATAATCGGATGTTGTGGAACTACATGTTATAGTGGTCCGATCTTGACAATTTTCGGTAACCTTGTTTGGGCCAAATTGGACACGTCTACTTCAAAGGTTCATGTCCTTAGCTGTTTAAATGGGGAAGTTATGCACAAATTACATCCAAAAATTTCATGTATATCTGAATAATCGGTTGTTTTCTATATGTTATAGTGGTCCGATTCGGCCGGTTCCGTCATATGATCAGCTGCATATAACAACATACCTGTATTCCGAATTTCATTCAGATATCTCAAAAACTGAGAGACTAGTTTGCGTTCACACAGACGGACGGACGGACAGACGGACATGGCTTAATCGACTCAGCTCGTGATTCTGATCATATCGGTATATATTTTGGTGGGTCCCCCACGCTTCCTTCTGGTACTTCCGACAAAAAATTTTTGGCACTAATTTATAATACCATTTCATTCTCATGAAAGGTATAATTAAAACGATATTTTTATAATAGCAACATAGCTAGTATGTACATATGTAGATTAAAGACAATTTTGCTTTAATAAATTAAGTTGTGCTAAACAAAGACATAAAATGAAAAAGGTAAAATAAAAAAGGCACGACATCCGATTTTTCGCTCCCCTTTCAGCTTGGATGAGGAATTCCAAACAAATTCCTAAGGCATTTTAAAAGACTTTTTCAGGCACGACGAACGAACGCAAACGAGGCCATTTCCGAGACGATGTACAAGAAATGCATATATACATACATATATTTACATATATAGTATATATGTATATATATATATAGCTATTCTGCTACACAAGCACAAATTAACATACTACTTACTCATAAAAAATGAACGACAAGTGAAATGTGTACGAATGCATAGGGAGTCACGGAGTGTGTGACATTCGATTTGAATATGCTTGCTTGAAGCCCTCAAACTAATACGCAACGTCAAGGGAAAGAACTCGTAACTCTGCGGGCAGCATAGGAAAATAAAAGTGAAAATTATAATGGAAAAAATCACTCTGAATGCTAAGTATTATTAAAAATTTTGTTTAAGTTATTAAGTAATTAATTCTTTTTATTAATCAGCCTGATAATATTTTGTGTACTGTATGCTGAACAAACCTTAAGAATCTGTACCTATTAAAACACAAAAATACGGACAACCACATATAAATTTTGGTCCCGATTGATAATGGTTTAGTTGTGTTTCACGGGGGTCAAATATCATATGGCCAAAAAGGTTTCCCAGACCAACTTTTCCGAACAGAGTACTAGCCCAGAGGGTCTGAGTTTTTATTTAGGGGAGGTCTGTCGGTCAGCTAGTAAGAAAAAAAGAATCTACCTATAAAATTATTGTCCAATTCTGTGAAATTTAGATTTGTTTATTTACATTTGAAGTAAAGGGAAACTGAAAAAAATTTCAATGCACCCAAAAGTTAAGATTTGAGCAAATTTGCGCTTCGGCGTTGTGTTACTTTTTGTTATGTGAGAAACATCATATAGATACATGTATTTTATCCCAGCTGTCAACATGTAATATCGAATGTCAATGTAAGAGTGCAAATTGGCCTTTTCTGCGCCTTTTGGACTTATTTTGCTGAATAACGAGTAGAAGTATGAAAAGTATCACAGACCCTGTTTAACGTGGTGCGCATTTATTTTTTCTAGCATTCTACATAAAAATACACTTTTTCATAAAAGCGGACTTAGCCGATTTGCACTCTAAGTTAGCGATTTTTATATTAATTTATTTTTGTTTTTTTATTTTTTATGTGTAAATGAATTGAAATAAAAAACACGCGTGTAGCACAGTACACCTAATAGAAGTTGCTTATTAATAATTATTTAGAATTACTTATTACGAAAAAATCTGAAGTAAAGTGATGTATAAGCTTGTTACTTTGTTTTGCTTTTATGAAATTTTTTAAACCGCGTTAAATTAATTCAAAATGTAGTGGCGTATCCTATACAAATAAAAAGCTTGAGGTTTCAGAAAAATTGCATAAAATGGTATACCTTAGTAAAACCACTCATATTTCTGTGTAACAACGAATAAATCAATGAAAATTATGGTCTATTAAAAATTATTTGCAAAAATTGAAATTGCTTTCAAGGGTTGAAAAATCTTTAAACTCGTTTTTCTCGAAACTGTAAAATTCATTATATCGAGCCCTAACCGCCATTTAAGTGTATCCAACAAAAACTAAATTTTAGATTTTTGGAATTTTCTTTGCGTACAGTTTGTATGTGGCTTGAAAATTATTTATTTAACATCGAAACGGCACATTTCACAGCTATGATTTCCTACGATATTCGATTTCGAACATAAGAGCTCCGCAGAGTTTTCTAGCACCATATTTTCAAATGTGTCACAAAGTACTTAATTAAACAAATAATGAATCTTAAAATGCGGTACATTTAACCCCCGTGCGGGAGATTCGGTAGACCGTCATATTTTAAAAAATACTATCTGTAATGGACCCGGCTTAAGAATCATACTAAGAAGAACTCTATGTTTCATAGCTGGCGACCCCACCTAGAAATCATAAGTAATCAGTACATCTCTATGTTAAAGCCCTGCTCAATACCTTCCATTTGATGTCGATATTGCTCAGAAATATTCTGGAGTCATCCGGGTCCACGTTTTGATCGATATCTGGGGACCGTACCTGGGAATCATAATGAGTACCCCTCTGTCAAAGCTATGTTCAATACTTTTTATTTGATACCAATATCGTCCAAAAATATTCAGGGGAAAGCCGGGTAAACGTTTTGATCTTTTGCTGTTTCCTGTTTGCTATTTCCGTACAAATATGCGCTTATTTCCTTTTTGAAATTTCGCTCTCCACATGGTTATAAATCTGTGGACACAAGCAATAACCGCTTAAGTCGACTTAGGAAGATTTCGAGTTATGTATACCACGTTATTCTCCTTTTAAAACTCTATATTTCTATAAAATATTTTGTGGCCGCTGTGGTGCAGTGGGTAGAGTGCTCGCCTGCTATGCCAGAGGTCTCTGGAAAAGGATAAAGAGGAGGTGGGGGGAGAACAATATGGTAGAAAAGGAGAAAAAGAGTATAGGAAAGAAGATACAATAAGGAAAAGGATGAAGAGTATTTGGGAGTGAACATTTTTTTTTTATTTAAACCAAAAAACGGTTTAAATATTCAACTTTTGAAAGTCTTAAAATAAATCTTAATCTTATATTATAAATGTGAAATGGAAATTGTGTTTAAACTCAATTGGCGAGAAAACCGCTGAACGGATCCTCACGAAACTTTGCACACCTAGGTATTTTCACCCGGTAATTGCTATAGGCATATTTTTAATCTGATTAAAAGTCAGGGATGGGCACCTCCCATACAAAATTTTCCTTTTTTTCGTAATATCTCTTGAAATATTTGTACTAGAATAATGAAAACTAGTATCGCCGGTGCTCGAAATTCGACCATGCAATTTATTTTTTCAACTTTGTATTGGTACAAAAATTATTCCTTTTCGCGGAGATAAGCAAATTCCAGTTGTACCGCAACACTGATTTGCCCTTTTGATCACGGTCCGACGCGAAATCATGGTCAAAATCAAGGCAGATCTAGGAAGGTAGGCCCGGTGTTGAGCGCTTTTAAATTAAAGCGACTCTTCAACTGTGTTTACGATATCTATTTATCTTAACCAGCCTTGGGCACTACCACAATCAAGCAATGGCCGAAAAATGAGTGTGTGTTGGTGCACCTACCGTAGGCCAAAGTGAAAAATAAATAACAATAATCAGTCTGCATGCAGATGTTGAGAAAGCAGGGTCACTGCTTGCCCAGAATGTTGTACTACAGCTACGGACTACATAGCTTACTACATCAGCTGATGACTGATTTTGTGGCAACGCTCGAAAACGTGAACACAATGGTGTAGCTCAGTGTATCTCATATATGTCATCTTTTTTATATTTTTGTACAGGGGATTCCTTAAATTCCATAAAAACTCTTTATTTTTTACAAGTTCAATTAATTTTTCCGTTTCTTCGTCCTTCATTTCGAATTTCCGTCATTAAAAAATTGAGCTGTCACACTGTAGCGCGCTACAAAGTTAAAGTTAACTCTACTTCTACTACAGCCACAACTACACGCTACAGACACAGCTACACATTGTGGGCATTGCAATGCAATTGTACTGTTTTAACTTTTGACAGCTCTTACTACGTACTACAGCCACACCATTCTGGGCAAGCAGTCATGCTGCGCACGCTTTGCGAATTTATGAAACAACGTACGTATACTAATGAATACGTATGTATGTTATATGCAAACTGTTCGTATTTTAGTTTGTTGTTTGGCATCTGTAATTATAACAAAAGAATTTCAAGCTAAGACCAGCTAGCGACCACTTTCTTTCATGCCAGTCGAAGGCAACTTAATTATTTTTGCTAATCGGCGATCGCCCAGACCCATCGTAAGCGCTCGTTTTACGCTCTTTATTTGTCTGTAGTAGTGACAATCGGTGAGTATACGTACACAAGTGCTTACTCTCATTGCTCACATGAGTCGCATTTGGACAGCTATGATATATAGATAGTGGGCACATTTGCCAACGAAGCAAAAACGAAGTAAATCAAAAATGGTACAAAACTAAAACTTTATTTATTAATTATAAAGAAATTAAATAATGTATAGAAAAAAATATATGCCTATGCACTGCTCCTTACTCATACGAACACATCCATATCAATTTTATGTGGATATGAGTATGTTAAATGTGCTAAACAGCCTGGCAATTGTTTGTATGGGAAAAATGTTAGCCTATTAATATATAGATTTTTGTGAAGGAATAATACAAAAATATATACTCAACGGATAAACAATTTAGGTCTTGGTAAAGCAGGGATGGGCACTCTCCTCCCATATAAACTGAAATTTTCACATCGAATATCTCTGGAAATATTTGTAGTAGGGTACTGAAAACTGGTGTGAGGGCATATGAGATAACTATGTATTAAACGGGAAAAACACTAGGTCTTGGTAAAGCAGGGATGGGCACCTCCCGTACAAACTGAAACTTTCACAGCGAATATCTCTGGAAATATTTGTAGTAGGGTACTGAAAATAGTGTGAGGGCATGTGAGATAACTATATATTAAACGGGAAAAACACTAGGTATTGGTAAAGCAGGGATGGGCACCTCGCATACAAACTGAAATTTTCACAGCGAATATCTCTGGAAATGTTTGTAGTAGGGTACTGAAAACTGGTGTGAGGGCATATGAGATAACTATGTATTAAACGGGTAAAAACCAGCGTACGGAAAAACTCACTCATGAACGCACAAAAATACATTCTACTCATATCACAAACAAATATTCAAAGAAAAATGTATAAACACTCAAATAGTGAGCGAACTAACGCACAACAGCCATCGATCGCTCATAGCGGTGGCGATAAACTCAATTCATAAATTCACTCAAAAATGAATTATCGTACAATTTCTCTGGTAAATTCATTCTATGAGTTTATTTTATAATTTTTTGCGCTAGCGATCATTTTTTGAGTTTATCATTTTTTGATCGCTCTTTGAGTTATCATTTTATGCGTTCACAAGGGTTTTTTGTGAGGTTTAAGCAGCTAATGGCATCGTGAAGGCGCAGTTTTTGGATGATTGCGTGCGTTTATTAGATCAAAAATATGATATATGCATGTATGTACATACATATGAATGCATTTGTGTACGTATATATATATGTATGTACATATGTATGTATATATTTATAATATTTTAAAAAGCCTTAGGTCTTATAGCGATATATATGTACATATGTATATTGAAGTTGCACTTTAACAATTTTATTATGTATTTATTCAATCTAATAAAAATTTTATATATGTATGTATGAGTTTACATACATACCCTGCAGTAAAAATCCGAAATGAATCCTGATGCAATTCACCTACGACGAGGAGGCATCAGTGAATACTTTCATATAACGACTGATGAATTTTTCATATAAATGGTTTGCTTTCCTCAGAAAAAAAAAACAAGAACAAATAAAAATATACTGAGTTATGACGACAGTGATGAATATTCTACAAAGAATCATCACTGATCCCTCAGCAGTGAAACAAATTTACTGCAGGGTATTTGTGTTCATTCAATACATACATACATATGTATATATTTTCTGAAATAGGACGTTATTGAAAAAAAATCTGAAATAAGACGTTTTTCAAACAATTTTTGAAATAGCCGTCGATATGTAGTCTATATAAATATTTTATTTAACATAGGTACCTACATCTTTAGATTTTACTTTAAAACTGGAATTGAACAACTGAGCGTACGTTCAAAATACAAGTTCGGATTTTATTAAATTGTACATATGTATGTATGTATGTATATAATATTAATGCATGCACATATGTATGTCTATTCAATAATGGAATGCGGGTAATGATATTTTCCATTTGGAATGTACATATATACATAGTACATGGGTACAAATAAATAAAATGCGAACTTATTTTTTGAACGCTCAATTGTTGTATTATAGTTTTCAAGTAAGAACTAAATACATACATACATATGTATGTAGGTATTTATGTTAAATAAAATATTTAACAACCCTGCAGTAAATTTGTTTCACTGCTGAAGGATCGGTGATGATTCTTTGTTGAATATTCATCACTGTCGTCATAACTCAGTATATTTTTATTTGTTTTTGTTTTTTTTTCTGAGGAAAGCAAACCATTTACCTATATGAAAAATTCATCAGTCTTTATATGAAAGTATTCACTGATGATTCCTCGTCGTAGGTGAATTGCATCAGTGATTCATTATGGATTCACTGCGGATTATTACTGCAGGGAACCCTTAACTCATACATATAGACTACAAATGTACATAAATATATACATATGTAGGTACATAGGTATGTAAATATAAATTTTTATAAATATTAATTTAAATAAATTGAATAATTTAATTAGTTTGAATAAATACATACTTAATAAAATTTAAACTCGATATACCTACATACATATACATACCTATCGCTATGAGAGCTAAGGCTTTCTAAAATATTATAAATATGTACATACATATGTATGTACATCCATATATACGTACACACATGCATGAATATGTATGTACATACATCATATTTATGGTCTAATAAACGCACGCCATCATCCAAAAATTGCGCCTTCACAATGCCATTAGCTGCTGCACAACAAACCCTTGTGAACGCATAAAATGATAAACTCAAAGAGCGATCAAAAAATGATAAACTCAAAAAATGATCGCTAGCGCAAAAAATTATAAAATAAACTCATAGAATGAATTTTCAAAAAATGAATTTTCAAACGATCTCTCATTTTAAAATGAATTTATGTAAGAGTTTATCGCCACTGCAGAGACCCATCGATCGCTGTTGACGTGCGTTCATTTGCGTTCGTTGTCACTGTGTATTTGCGCTCATGAGAGCGTGGCATAGCTCAGAATTATAGAGTGATAATTCGTTTGAGTGAGTTTATTTTGAGCGTTCTTCGCACCCTGGTAAAAACGCTAGGTCTTGGTAAAGCAGGGATGGGTACCTCCCATACAGACTGAAATTTTTACAGCGAAAATCTCTTGAAATATTTATAGTAGGGTACTGAAAATTGGTGTTGGGCATATGAGATGATTACGTACTCAACGGACAAAAAAAAATAAGAAAACTATCTTTGACGTCAAGAATGATATTTTTCTATGTAACTTTTTTGGACTAACTCAATATGCTAATATTTTTAAAAGCACGTGGTGTGAAACCCGCGGGTAACCTCTAGTTTGGAATAAAATCTAAACCTTAAAACCTTTCAAATTTTAAATTTTAATAATTTTTCGGTCGTGTCCTATATGTACATATATCGACAATAAAGTTTAAAACTTATTTTCGTGCATAAAAACTCTGTACCGCCGCCTAAGAAGCTAACTTCAAAAATTTTAAAGCTAATTTAAAGTGCCAATTCTTTAAGTTCAGCCGCAATTTGTGGGCGGCAAATAGGATTTTTTGGTGGTCTTATAATTATTATTTGGTCTCAAAATAAAATAAATGGAAAATTGTAGAATTTTTGTCGTGTTCCTATTAATTTTGGCAACACTGCATTTTAAAAATGTATTCTATAGATCATTTCAAGAAAGTACATATGTATGTAAATCCGAAAATAATTCGACGCGCTTTTTAAAGTATTATTTTTCGAATTGAAGTACTTATTTTTGAAAAAATAAAAACGATAAAAAAGAGCGCAAAGAAGCACGCTAAGTTTTATACAAAAACCGATTTTGTTAAAAAATAATCCATTTTAAAGTAAAAGTTGAGTGCATCATACACTTGTATGCATGCTGCACAAAAATATTTTAGATGTGTATAGAAGTGACAGTTAGTGGAAAACCCAGCGGTTATAGTGCGCAGAACAATGCATTGTCCTGTGTACTGATTGTATGTATTAAATACGCCACAACAAAAAAGTAGTATAAGGCAGAAAATAGCAGAATATGTAGAATGCCATTTACATATGCATGTATGTATGCATGTACGTACATACATTAGTGCACAAAAATAAATGCATGTTCATATGTATGTACATATGTATGTATACTTTTAGGAAACGTCTCGAAGGACCCTGACTTGCAAGCGCACAAGAGGAAAATATGCAGCAGGTCAAAAGATCAAAAGTGAACAATGGAATGCAGTAAGATTGGAGTCAGATGCAAGTCGAAGCCCGAACTTACTTGTAACGTCCCTGCAGCGAAAACGTGAACTGGTATGCAAGTAAACTAGTTGATCAACTGGTAGGAGACGGAAAAAAACATACCAGTTTGCTTTCTATTAGTCGTTCAGCTGGTATGCAAAAGACAAATTCGCTGTGTTTCCTCCGTTCATTGATTTCACTACGGCTTTGCATATTTCTACAATTCTCAAACGATTAGTGAAGCACTTGGTATAAAGAGTTTATTATGTTCATCTTCACTTATATGAAATGTTGCCCTTTGTCTGAATAAGTCCTAGGAAAATACTAGTTCCACAATACATCACTAGTTGACTACTTATGTTTTCCGATCCCTCAGGTTTTTTCATTTTTATTTATTTATTTTACTTATTAAATATTTTTTTACATTTTTATAAAAAAAAAAAATTAAATTAAAAAAAAACTTTAGTAAACTGACTCCGACGAGATTCGAACTCGCGACCTGCTCGATTCGAAGCCAGACGCCCTACCAACGCGCCATCGCACCCCTTGTGTTGAGCATGTCAAAAGCTGCACTTAACTGTATATGTGAACTAACTTATTTTTTGTATGTGTTCGACTGGTATTTAACTGGTATGAGATGATGCAGGGGGAAGGCAATTGCCATTTCGTAGGACATTAACACACGAAAAATACCAGATGTTTACATGGGAAATTTACAGTCGGGCAAGTAGTTGACTGTACCCTGCAAACTGGTATAATTCTAGTTTGCAACTGGTTACTTTCGTTGCAGGGGTACTGTATGTACATATATTCATACATAAGTACCCTGCAAAAAAATGCGATTAATCCGGAACGTGTCAGGGATCGATCGGAAGGGAGCATGCGACTAATACTTTTACCTCCCTTTATATTGAGTGAATTGCTCGCATTTGTTCGAGGGACTAATTGTTCATACCCGAACGGGTACAAATGTAGATTATCACTAACATACCGAATGGGTACAAATGTAGATCAATAGCTTTTATCTCGAACGGGTACAAATGTAGATTAATCGCTTGTATCCAAAGTTGTAAGCCAAGGCTATTTTTTATGAAAGTGTGTAAAAATTATATATTCTTCTTCTTGTTTGGCGCTTAACCGTCTAGACGATTCTGGCCGAGTCCAATAGAGCGCGCCAATTGCTTCTGTTTCGTGCAGCATGACGCCACTTGGGAACACCTAGGGAGGCAGCATCGCTGTCCACCTGATTTTCACAACGCAGTGGAGGTCTCCCTTTTCTTTTGCGTTCAGCGGGTTTCGATAGAAATGCTTTCATGGCCGGAGCGCCTTCGTCCATTCTCACGACATGACCTGCCCAACGCAGACGCTGGATCTTTATTCGCTGAACAATGTCGATGTCTGTGTAAAGCTCGTACAGCTTATCGTTAAATCTCCGTCGATACTCGCCCACGCCAACGCGCAAAGGTCCATAAATCTTACGAAGAACTTTTCTTTCGAATACTCCAAGTGCCATCTCATCTGATTTTGAAATTGTCCATGCTTCTGCGCCGTACATGAGGACTGGAACGATAAGCGTCCTGTAGAGTGTGATTTTTGTTTGTCGAGAGAGGACTTTACTTTTCAGTTGCCTACTTAGTCCGAAGTAGCATTTATTGGCAAGCGTGATTCTTCGTTGAATCTCCGTGCTGACATCATTCTTGGTGTTAATGCTGGTTCCCAAATAGACGAAGTCCTTAACAGTTTCGAATTTGTAGCTATCAACATTGACGTGGCTGCCAAGGCGTGCTGTTTCTTTGTGTGATGACAGGAGGTACTTCGTCTTGTCCTCGTTAACCGCCAAACCCATTTTCTTAGCCTCTTTATCCAGCTTGGAGAAGGCAGAACATACGGCGCGAGTGTTAGTGCCAATGATGTCGATATCATCGGCGTACGCCAGCAGTTGTACACTCTTGTGGTAAAGTGTGTAAAAATTATATACATATTTAGGGGATTCACCAAGTGTCATAAAATCATATGTCATATTAAAATATTGTACGCAAATTGTTGTAAAAAGCTTTTCCGAAGCCCTGTGAAAAAGTAAACAAAAACAGCTGATCAAATACCACGATCCAAAAACATATCGTGCAGAGTTGTATTTATTTAGTACACATACATTCTAGAATGCAACAACAAAATATTATGACTTATGACGATATGACGTAATATGACAGGTTGTGAATCCCCTAATTGTCATATATATTAGAAGAAAGTTTATTCGATTAGCTTTCATCTTATAATGAAATCTTTTAAAAAAAATTAAGTATTTCCTCCAAACATTTTAAGTTTGAGAATGCATTATGCGAGTGTAAGACTTGTGAGGAATTTTTTAAAGTTGTTAGCCGAGGATATTTTTTATAACAATCTTTAAAAAATGTAAAAGTTCGTGCCTATTTAAATAAAGATTACTAGTAAATCCTGCCACGCGATGCTGTGGCTTTCGATTACAATGTGAGACAATTTGAGGGTGGAAGACTACATATTGCCACATTTGACAATTTTTTTTATTGCAATTTCAAATTTGACCCCCTTAAAATTGGCAGTATATAAAATGAAGCATATACATACCTAGATAGTTACTGGTTATTTTTATTTTCTGTAGACCTAGATTTTTTATACAAAGATTTTGTGAAGTTTTATGCCGAATAATTTTCTAGAATATGTTTACTTTAAAGCGACCTCCAAAAGGTCATTTGTTGCAGTCCTCTTTCTCTTTATAGTTCTTTCATATGATACCTCAAATTTAAAAATCAAACAAACTGTAGGGTAAAACTGAATTTTTGAACAGGTGGCAACCCTTTTTGTAAAATTTTTTAATAAATTACTCATTTTCAGCTCAAGCCCTTTCATGGTACCTGAAATTTAAAAATCAAACAAACTATCGTAAAAATGAAATTTTGAACAGGTGGCAACCCTTTTTGTAAGAAATATAATAAATTTATTATTTTCACACAAAGCCCTTTCATATGACACCTAAAATTTAAAAATCAAACAAACTATAGCGTAAAACTGAATTTTTGAATAGGTGGCAACCCTTTTTGTAAAAATTTTAATAAATTACTCATTTTCAGCTTAAGCCCTTTCATATGGTACCTGAAATTTAAAAATCAATCAAACTATACAGGAAAATTAAATTTTCAAACATCTGGCAAGCCTTTTCAAAAAAATTAAACCTTCCTGCACATCTACAGGTCAAGCCCTTTCATGTGACACCCCATTTTCGAAAATCGGTATAAAGGTGTAAAAGTTATGGTGCGTATAAAAAATCGCTTAGCGTAATACTATATATAAAGATACTCGTACAATAAGTTTTACTTTTGTAAAAATATCTTTTCAATAAATTAAATTTTTTCTCTTTTCAATAAATTAAATCCAATTGATTTTTCAATGGATATTTTTGATAACATTTTGTTAAAATTATTATTCATGATTGGTATTAAAAGAAAGGGTGATCAATTAGTTTTAACTAATGTTATACAAGTTTCTAAATACATACATACATTGAATATTTTTGTAAAATTTCTACATTTAATGAATCTAAATTTGTACCCGTTCGAGATGAAAGCGATTAATCTACATTCTTACCCGTTCGGGAACAATTGGTCCACAATTAGTCTACATTTATATCCGTACGGGAACAATCGGGGACTAATTGTGGACCGATTGTTCCCGAAAGAGATCAATCCGCGACAAATCTCTTTCGGGATTAATTGCACATTTTATTGCAGGGTATGTACATGTATGTATGTATGCTACTAAAATTGTGTTCATCTGGATCCAACAACATGAGGGATACATGTAGCAACAAATTAAATGGATAGCCTATAGAGCAGATGAATACTAAAGGATATACAGATAAGGGATTTATGACCGAATATCAAGACAGGCGAACTGGTTGCAACATTTAAAAGATGTTCAGAAGTTCGCGAAGAGATGAATGAAAGGAAAATTACGTTTCTGTGGTGTATGAGCAGAAGATTATTTTACTGACTTATCGGAAGTGCCGACAGAATTTCCACCCTCCGAGGATGATAACGTGGTGAATTCGAGATGAATTCGGGAAGGTGAATGTAATTTTTAAGACTCGTATCGAGTTCGAGGTGGACTCGAAAAAAATCAACTCTCGCAGTTTTTATTTTGTTAAATCTTGGTTTGCGCGATAAAATTTTATATCTCTTCTTTTCAAATTCATTATGTTCATTATGGTCATCGGATTTTAATGAAGTTTTTTCTTAAGGCAAGGACATTCGGCCTCATATATAATAAGTAAATATTTTAAAAATATAAATACACGCGCGCCATCTGGTGGAAGATTGCGGTGGTTATAACCTAATCTCATTAGTAAATATGTTGCATATATGTAGGCATACATACATACCTACATTCAACAGGTAAGCGTGTTAAAAACTGAACTCCAGTCCGTTGTGTCGACAAGGTTCAGCTCATGACTTCATGCAAACTGCTTCAACTCGAACTAGTTTTTGTATGCATGAAAATGAGGTTGAACAAATGCATTTCCTCGAAGTAGCAGAGGTGATACCGATTGTTTGAAGAGTAGTAAATATTTATGGGTTCGGAGAGTGGGGACAAATTTCGGCTCTTTTTGGGCTGCAAAAAGGAACTGTATAACTAAATTTTCTCAAACACAAGAAAAATGTAATTGATGCCATTTCATTACAATTACATGTAATTTTAATTGAGGATGCCCAGGTCTGGGTTTTCAGACATAGCTTAAAACAACGTTGCTACCTAAGAAGTATGTAGAGTAGGGTTCGGAGAGTGGGAATTCGACTAGGAACTAGGAATTCGAATTCGTTTTTTAGAAGGAAAACTCGCATGTCTAATTCCAAAGAAAGAGACATAAAACACTTATGTACGTAGATATGTGCATAAATAAATATTGTGTATAAACTTACCGTGCTTTTGGTATTTTTTTCAGGTCCATTTCATGCAATAGATATGTGAATTCATATATTTTTCAATTGGTGTGGATTTACGTTTGTTGTCTTGTAAGATGCTGCTGCCGTTAGTTGGGGTTGAACTGTTAAATTTTTTTAGGTTCAGCTCAATACATATGTACAAAATTAGATTATATAAGAAATTTCAAAGATGTATATGAGTTTCAAATTAAGACCACATCTAAAGCTTGATAGCTTATTTAAAAAAAATAGTTAAAGTTTTATTTTGTTTCATTGACTAAATATAAATTTTTAGTATTGCACGCGATCTCTGTCAGAATAAAGCAAGGTATGCATATGTAGGGCATATGTATATACTACATATATGTATATGTATGTATGGATATATTTGTTTAACAAATATTGAGTGTCTTGCCAATAAATTGATTCGTTGGTTATTTGTTATCTTCTTTTATTTACATTAAAGGCTTAGAATTTATTAATGTACTAAATAATAGCTTAATTATTTCGCATATTGGTTTGTTTTTTTACATATTCAGTTTTATCATTCGATTATTAATTGTGATAATTACGCGCGAACCAAAGTTTCCGGAGTCTGAGAGCACCCATTAAAGTATTTGACTTATTTTTTGGTGAGCTTATATTTCTTTGTTTACATAAATTGTTAAACGACTTGAAATTGAATCAGTATAATTCTCGTTTTCATTTTGGCTGTCTTTGTTATTATTTAGTTGGTGTTTTCAAAGCGTTAAAATACCGCTCTCGGTTTTAATTAAGTAAAGCACTTACATTTTTATTTCTGTTATTATTGCTTTAGATTTTCTGCAAATTAAGTTACCTTGTTCGGCTTTTAGATACCATTTTGTCCTACTTGAGCCATAAGTAAGCAATAAGGCTTATTTATTTATTTCTGATGCATACTTTATTTTACGGTTATTAAAATTTACCTGAAAAAAGAAAAAATTACGTTTTTTTTTATTAACATTAAGCAGACTTAACAGTTCACAATTAGCAAAGTTAAATATTTAATAAAGTATGTATAGGTAAGAGAACTACGAACTCATTAATGATAGAACGTCAATGTCACATGAATTTCCAATTTGTTGTAGGATTCTAGTACAGTAACAATTATTTTTTTTTTTGCATCCAAATACTTAAACCTCTTTATATATTAGATATTAACTAAAAGATGTATTGCGTGGAAATAATCTTAACGATATTGGGTTTGTAAAAGTCATTAACTTACATAGCAAATACTTATAAGCCGTTATGCTTACGTAGGAAAAACTCACAGATATCGAATAACAAATGTCCAAACACACATACATACATAAATAGCTGCAATTTATACAACAACCCTAAGATGCGTATAAACAAGGGGTGAAAAACTTCACAATCCTTAATCTGCATTAAACGTTAAACAAATTAATTCATACAAATAAACACCTATGGTAGGAACATTCATACATACATATGTACCATGCGTTGTTCCATCTTGACATTCAGATAAGGGAAAGGCAGCTCTTAATGCTAAACATTAACGTCAAATGTATGAGCATACATACACATCATACTGATTTGTTCGTGTCTGTCATTATAGTCCCTGCAAAAAGTGTGCGATTAATCCCGAAAGAGATTTGTCGCGGATTGATCTCTTTCGGGAACAATCAGTCCACAATTAGTCCCCGTTTGTTTCTGCACGGGTATAAATGTAGTCTAATTGTAGACCAATGTTCCCGAACGGGTATACCTAAATGTAGATTAATCGCTTTCATCCCTAACGGGTATAAATGTAGATTAATGACTTTCATCCCGAACGGGTACAAATCTATGTAGATTGATTAAATGTATGTAGAAGTTTAAAAAAAATGTTCAATGTATGTATTAAAAAACCGAACACCTTTTCTTTTAATATCAATGATGAATAATAATTTTAACAAAATGTTACCAAAAATATAAATGGAAAAATCAATTGCAATTACACTCATTACTGACTATTTAAAAAAATTTTAATTTATTGGATTGATTCTTTTACATACTTAAGTAAAACTTATTGTATAATCTTTACTTAAATAGGCATGAACATTTATAAATTTTAAAGATTGTTATAAAAATAGCCTTGGCTAACAACTTTGAAAAATTCCTCACAAGTCTTTTACACTCGCATAAATAAACTTAAAATATTTGGAGGAAATACTTAATTTTTTTAAAAGATTTCACCACAAGATGAAAAGTAATCAAATAGACTTTCTTCTAATATACATAAAAATTTATAACAGTTTCATAAAAATAGCCTTGGCTTACAACTTTGGATGAAAGCGATTAGTCTACAATTGTACCCGTTCGAGATAAAAGCGATTGATCTACATTTATACCCGTTCGGTATGTTAGTGATTAATCTATGTACATTTGGTATACAAATTGAACAATTAGTCTCTTCATAGGACCTGCTCGAGCAAATACAATTAATTCACTCCATATAAAGGGATGTCAAATTGTATTAGTCGCATGTCTCTTGCGATTTATCTCGGACATGTCCCGGATTAATCGCATTTTCTACAGGGGTAGTACTATGTAGCAGTAGGGTGGTCCAAAATTGTATGAATAAAATAAAATTTTCCCGAAATCCGCGGAACAACCGGCATATCATGCGACTGTACTACGGAAATCTGTACAGAAAATTTTGCATTAATATATTAAAGTTTAGAGGTCGCACAAATGCCTCAAAGTATCCTTCTACTTTTACATCTGTGATGGTATATAATTTTTTGGAAAGTCCTTAATGAACAAGAAAGATGTTTTTTATGATTAAAAAGGGAAAATATATTGTATTACTTAGGAATAATAATATAATAATAATACAATGGCGCTATTATAACTCTGACGAGTTTTATAGCCGAGCTTCTCTTCCAATTCGAGGTGTGCTCCTTTTTTGTTTTTCCTATTAATTGAGTGGACCTACAGTTTTATGCCGGCTCCGAACGGCAAATGCATTTTTTGTGAGAAGATTTTTCATGGCTGAAATACACTCGGAGGGTATGCCGCCCACAGCCGAGAGGTGACCGCTGCTCTTAAAAAACCTAATAATTGGATTTTTACTTATTAGAAAAATTTTTTAGTGTTTGCTCGGACTGGGGTTTGAACCCGAGACCTCTGGCATAGCAGGCGAGCACTCTACCCACTGCACCACAGCGGCAACACTTACTTAGGAATAATAGAATAAAATAGCCTTGTTTCGTAATGATTTTTCCGGTTTTAATCTTTTGGACCACCTTACGCATGTAAAAATTAAAATGATTAGCGCGATCTATAAATGAAGTTTTTTATCATTAAAAAAATTAAAGCGTGAATAACGAGTATTCATGAACATTGATGTGTAAACAGTTCTAAAATTTGATTTTTATTCCCTTTCTGCTTTTCTTGGGTTTAAAATGCGACTAAAAAGTTTTTTATAATTTTTTGTAGATATTGTCGCTACTACTGTTGTTATTGTAGCCACCAAAACACTCCCCGAAAGTTTTGGGGAATGTAGGGTAAGTGACAGTCCTTTGCCGGATAAATCCGGTACGGTCGGGTACTAAGCCCTTCTGGCACTAGGCCGACTGTCTGTCGGGTGAACAATTTTTTTGTCCATTATCAACCTTCTAGGCCTGTGGATTTTAGTCGCCTCTTACGACAGGCATTACTTACCACGGGTATATTCTAAGCTCCCTAACCCGCTGTTGTTGTTGTTATAGCAGTACTAAGCCCTGCCTAGCCGGCACGATTGGCTCACAAACATGATCCAATAATTCTATATGGTCGTAGCGGCTAAAAGAGAATAGGCGATTACCGTTGAACGGCCGTAGATAAAAATGTCAAAAACAGAAAAAACGCCAGCAAACATACAAGCTATTTCCACGAATAACACGTGCAAGAGGGCAAAATCAAAACAAAACACGATAATTTGACAGCTTACTATTCCAAAAACAAAATAGCCGTCCTCTGCTGCGTCCACCATTTTATTATTTCATCATGCTCACAAATTATCGCCAGGTTCACTTAACGGGAGGACCAAGAATGAGGCAGCGTTTTGGGCTGATCAAGAGGGACAGGGGTGTTAAGTGAGTTGATTTGAGTGGCCATGTGAAGAGATGTTGTGTGTCATCCGGCGTCTCTCCACATGCCGGGCATACATTAGGTATGTCTGGATCTATTCTGGCCCTATATGAATTGAGGTGGATGCAGTAGCCTGACCTTAGTTGTGCAAGGGTGACGCGGGTTTCCCTCGGCAGCTCCAATACTATGGGGGTGGTTGATCTTTGAGTACCCCTAACCGGCTGGGGTGTGTCGCTGCTAATCTTTTGGTTTTGTATTTTTTTGTTTTTGTGTTTGATTTGTTTTTTGTTTTTATTATTGTTTTTGTTTTGTTGTTTTGGTTTCGCTTCGCTTCGTAGCTGTTGTTGCTGATATTTGCATTTGCACGGCCATGTACGCAAGCAGTTTAAGTACACTAGAGCGCTGCCTACTATCGAAACTCGACAGTTTTTCTAGTTGTTTTCTTATGGCTAAGGTGCAACTATAATTTTTTTTTTGTTATTGTCACTGTTACTATTTTGTTGTTGTTCCTGTTGATGCTGCTCCTTTTATTGCTACTGTCACTGCTACTATTTTGTTGTTGTGGTTGTTGGTGTTGTTGTCGTTACTCGTCTTCCCAAGTCTCCAACCTACTTCTTTCTTTCTTTCTCCTTTTTTCTTTCGTCCATTTCTTTCCTAATTATTCTTTCTTATCCTACTTATTCCTTGACTTTGTGTTTTTGTTGTAGCAGAGAATGTAAATTATAGAGAAGGTGCAAATGTTAAATCCGAAATTTAACATGTAAATTTGTAGATCCGAGATGGGTAAATTCACCACATCGCTCCACCTTACCGACATCGTTCACTCATAAAAGCAAGTGAAACACGATTTTTGCAATTGAGCGAATTGCTGTATGAGTGAAGTGATTGCTGGTTGATAAGCAAATTTTCTATTTGTTCGTTCATGTAGGGCTATAATTTACATTCTCTTGCTAGAAGAAGTACCATTGTTGTTTACATTGGCAATGGTGTTAGACGACCGAAATGAAATTTGCTTATTTGTAATGTTGGTAACCGAAGGGCGAAACGGCACCTTTACCTGTTACAGATGAAGGAGCAGCACATTGTGCATACGACATTTTGTCCAATGTGTGTTCAAAGCTCCTAATTTTTAGCGGTAAATTAAGTAACCGCTCCAGAATAAGGCTGTTTAACGATTTTCGATACCAAGTAGGTATCGATGCTTTTCATCCGATACATACTCGAGTACGGATACTTTGTGGCGATACTAAAAGCGAGTACAAGTATCGATACCTTTATGGTATCGTTGGAACGCTAATCATTACATAGTTATTGATTTGGCCTTTTAGAACCAAAAAGCTTTTTGTAACCAGCAATAACTCTTGGATTTATATGAACTTTCAAATATTGACAAAAAAAGTCGAAGAAAAAAAGTTCTTCTCAACTTTAAAAAAAAAAATAAAAAAAAAAATAAAAAATATGACCTCTCAAATTTTTTCATGTTTTGAAATGATATATTTTTAATCAAACTGCATTTTAGTTCTTGAAATCCACCTGCGCCTTTCGCTTAAATAATCTTTTTCCCATTTGACTAAAAGTGCCTTTTTCAAAACGCAATAATTGGGCTACTTTTGACATTATGAAAAATCTTATTCTTAGGAGACTAATCGAATATTTCTTCATCATGTTGTAGGAATTTTTTTTTATCAGCGTTAACATTATTTTTTTGCAGCTTTTTTCGTTTCGAACAGAAAAAAAATTGTGTAGAAATTGGAAAACTTTAACATAAAAAAAAAAAAAAAATAAAATATATGACCTCCCCAAATTTTTAATATTTGGTGCTAGTAAACGTGCTTTATAAACAGGTGAAGAAATCTTAAAAACTCGTTTGCGTATTTTTGTCTTATGAATTTTATGGAGTGAGTTTTTAAAGTTTTCATACATTTTTGAAATGTGATTTTTTGTAGGAAAATTTTATGGTGAATGCTTATAAAATGCTCATATGTGCATACTTATATTTTTAATTTGAAAACCATGAAATACTTTACGCTTTTTCCAAAATGATTACTGTATTTTATTTATACTAGCCGGACCCGTGCGCATCTTGCGCAAAAAATAACAAAACATACGTGGCGCCAGTCGGTATGGTTTGTGCTGTCACGCCCATTTTAAAAAACTTATTATTTATTTGGTTTGGTGGACCTTATGGAACTTTCAATGAATTACCTAGATATATGTTTGACAAAGATATCGCATAAAATGTTATTATTCCTATATAGGTATGTGCAATATATTTTTATATATTTTATATATATTTTTATGTGCGTATGTGGTTCTTGCCGACTTGGGTAATTTTTTTCCACACGTTTGCCTTGGCTTAATCGATTTATCTGCTACAGTTCCTGAGTTTTGACTTATAAATCTTTGAAAATTTGCTCCTCTTGGCCCATTTTTCAAAATTTCAGCACGTTTCCTCATAACTGCATAACGTAATTTCATCACTCGGGCTTTATTAGTGATTGAATTATCATGTTTTACGTGCTTTTCGAAATACACACATATGCCTTATTTTCAACCCCAATTTTCTCTGTTCCCATTAGAATCTATGTACCAAATTTCATTAAAATATTTCTATTTTTGCGCAAGTTAGAGTGTATACGGCCGGACGGACGTGGTTCAATCATTTTTTTCATCCTGATCGTTTTGATATATTCTTATATATTAAGGTGGAGTGAAAATTTTTTTTTTGGAAATTCAATTTGTTCCAAAGCCAGAACGGCACCTTTCTAGCCCAGTAATAAGCCTTTAAAATTTTATTGACCTACTCGCATGTTTAGAGGTGCCCCCAGCCCCACAAAGTTGAAAAAATATCACGATCTGGTACAAATGTGAAATTTCTACAATTATGAAATAAAAAAAACCAAGTATGAGGATTGATAAACAGGCTAAGTTGAGTATAAAAGTGTCACGCAGTGTCACATTTTATATATCAAATTAAACGTAATAGAATTCTCTTTTTGATTTCAGTAACAAAAATATATGTTTATAATATTTTTTTTTAAATAAAATTTGTTTTTTACAAAAAAACTTTATTTTTTTTTATTTTCTAAATTTTCTAACAAACTATTTACTATAAGCATATACATATCATAAAAAAGTGTTTTTAATTACCTTTCCAACAGTGCTTTGCATTTTAAAATCGGTAAAGAACTTTTCGAGATATTCGCATTTCAAAATTTCGAAAATTTTACCTTCAACCCCCTCCAACTCTCCTCATATCGGCGAGCCCCAAAAAAAAATTACACCACTGAAATCAGGAAAAAGGGCGGACCACGCCCACTTTTTTGTTTTTTTCTAGCTAAACGGTCGGTATTCTGCACTTGTTCCGCGAAATTTCATAACCGTATAAGCGGCAATTGTGCCAAAAATAAAATTTGCCAATAATTCTAACCGTTCCTACTTTTATACGAAGTTGAAGCTTTAGTTAAAAAATGATATACATAACTTTTTAAATTTATGTAAGTTTAAACGCATAAATAAGTTTGAAATTAAGTAGTTTTAAGCTCACCTGTAAAATTAATTTTAATTTACTTCAAGAATGTCATAACGTTGGATATGCGTTTATGAACTTTAAACGGTGATATGATATTAATTTAGTTGCTAAAATACATACATATATGTATATGTATATATATATACACATGTACATATATGCAAGGACGAAAAATTTGACTGGATCCCTGCAAAAAATGCGATCACTCCGGGATACATCCGGGACAACTCGCAAGGGAGCATGCGATTACTACCCATTTGTATCTCTTTATATGGGTTGAAGTGTTCTCTTTTGTTTGAGCATGTCCTATGAAGAGACTAATTGTACCCAGTTTGTACCCGAACTGGTAGCAAAAGCGCACAATAGTACCCGTTTTGTACCCGAACAGGTAGCAAATGCGACACATCCATTTGTGCGACTAATTGTACCCGTTTGATACCCTTTCGGGTACAATTAGTATACATATGTACCCGTTCGGGTACAATTGGGAACAATTGTAGACTAATTGTACCCGAAAGAGAGCGCTCCCGGACAAATCTTTTTAGAGACTCGTCGCACACTTTTTTGCAGGGGAATGTTATTTTCGCAATAGTCACCCCTCCTACAAACGAAACCGTTCTTCCACGCACATACATACGTATATGTACTTATTTACTTATACACAACACAAAATAATTTTTTTCACTTAGCTGATGGCCTGTGATGCTAGAGCCTCATTGTTTAGGTTAATTCATTACCCTACACAATAAATAATAATAATAATAAATAATTTTTTTCATATTGTTCACAACTACCTCATCTTTTGATATACTATGTAATCTTGCTTATTCCTTTCGGTACTTTTTTATACTTTTTCTGATCTTTTACTCATTTTATACATGGTACATACATATGTATGTAGTATGATTATGCTAGTGTAAAAGTAGCATTTTCACTTTATCACTAGGCTTATTCTATGCGATTTTTACTTTGTTTGGATTTCCCCCGCAACATAAGGTTTGTGATCACAATTTCACACAAGCCTGCCGTTTTGGCGATTTATGTAAATACATTTTTCCAGAAATCTATTTTTTATTTTGAAAGAAATTTTAAGATTTAATCAGACGAAAGCAAAGCAACTCATTCACACGGCTGGTCAGTTCAAATTTCTTCTCCGTTTTAATTTTTTCTTTATCTTTGCCTCCTGATGTTCCTTTTACGTTTCATCTTTCTTTGTTTTGCACTACCTCGTTAACATCAGTCTATCCGTCTCCCTCATTTGACATTTGATGTAATCCACATCAAGGGTGCTATACAGTGTGTACTTTTGTATAGAACCTGTTGAAAATTCACAAGTGGATGAAGTAGGGATGGGCAAATTGGAAAAATATATCGATATATATTATATCGATATTTAAAAAAACATCGATTTATGCCGTGTAAAAACATCGATATATCAATATATCGGAAGGGCCGGCTTTACATTAAGGAACCACGCCCTGCGAAAAACCACTTCTTCACAGGGTTAGAGGTGCTCTCACAGATCTCAAAACTGGAATCCAAACTTGCCGGGGACTTATAGTTTACTAGATATTTGTTGTTAAATTTGGATGGGTCTACAGATATTCTATGAATCCTGAAGTATAAACATAAAAATCATTAAGAATTGCTTGAAGAAGAAAATAATGTAAATTCAAGCATCCGGACATTATGGTTATACCACTTCTTAAAAAATATTCTGCTGTTAAATTCAAAGCGAATCAGAAATTTACGAAAAATATCGAATTTGGCTCGAAATGGTAAAAAATTATCGATTATCGATGCACGGTAGTTCAAAATATCGTCGATATTATCGGCTGTACTATTTTAAAAATATCGATATATTGATATATCGATATATATCGCCCAACCCTAGGATGAAGCAGAGATGCTTAACGAACGAACCGATTCTACTTATTTCGTTTTGTTAATTCACAATGCTAAATTATCAAAATGGTTTTGTTTCTTTATTCACAAAACGAAGTTAATCAACAAAAAGATTGCCTGCAAGAGGTGCATACATAAACAGCAGTCACTAAAATCGTAGCAGTTCGTGTGCATATGCATATACATATGTATGTATGTGAGTACTCGGTCGATTGCTCGCGACGGCATTGCGAGCGCACTAAGCATTTCAACGTTATACATAAATTTGGTTATGATAACGCTAATTAACGAAATTAAATTATTTTGATAATTTCATTTCGTTAATCAAGGAAATGGTATTATTTCGATAATTTCATTATCGTTATTTTGCGTCTATAAATTATTTTGGTAATTGCGTAAACGGTAAAAACCTGAATAGTTTCAACGGAAACGATTGCTTTTTTTCGGTAATCGATAATATTAACGTTACGATGCATCCTCGGGACGAAGTTTGAAAAAATATATATATGGAGGTGTATAAAACAGTTTTCTCCTTTTAAGGCCCTTGGCAACTTCCAATCTGGGGGAATTGTATATGTGTGAGTGTCGGGTGATTAACGCAAATATCAAAAATTTTTGATTTTCGTTGCCGCGAGCCGACAACAAGTACGTGTAGCACGACAGCTGCCGATAGCACTAATACACACAAAAAACACTCAAATTTGACTAACTCACTCAAAAAACACTGAAACTGGACAATCCAGATTGTAAGTTGCCAAGGGCCTTTAAGCTCTCTCGTCAGCAAAACCGACATGAAACTGAAATTTTCAATACATAAATTTATTTGTGAATGGATGTGCTGATTGTTCGCCAAAATAAAAACATTGATTTTGTATCGATTCTTATGTTTGTTTCCTTACTGTAACACAAGTCGGTGTTCCATCCCAAAACACAGTACGTATGTTAGTGAAAAAAATTGGTTTATGATGTTTTCGATTGTGGCAAAAATATAATAATATAATAAAATAATAATAAGGCAGGACGTTGTGGTACCGCACTACCCTCAAGTGCCCCTTGCGAATATTTACGAGTATACTTAAACCTAATATTACTAATAAAACACTAATGACACTTATGATAATAATAAATGTTTATGACTGTGCCTGTTTTATAAGTCTGATGTTGTTCTTATAAACTCAATACATTGTCTTTTAAAATTTTTAACATTTGTTTCCATTTTGATATCTATTGGTAACTGGTTAAACATTCTCAGTCTCTTATAGAATATGGAATTTTGTGCTGCTGCTCTCTTATGCATCGCTAACCTAAAATCCCTATCATTTCTCAGACAGCATGTTTGCGTATCTCCCACATACGTAATACTATCGGTCATGTATAACGGTGCCATGTTATATTTTATTTTAAAAACAAATATATATGTATTTAAACTTAGCCTTTGTTCCACTGATAACCATTTCAATGCTCGCAGCATGTAATTTACACTCGTATATCTATTGCACTTTAATATTATTCTCATTGCTTTATTTTGTAGCTTTTGCAGTCTTTCTATTGCACCTTGATTACAACAATTGAACAGAATCGTCATAACTATTTCCTTCAGTGTATATTAATGTATCATCTGCGTAAAGTACTACTTTACTATGTTTTATTATTTTTTTTAAGTTATTTATGTATATAATGAATAATAGTGCACCCAACACCGATCCTTGCGGTACTCCTGTATGCACTTCAATGTATTCAGATACGTCATTTATATCTTTTGTTCTTTGCGACCTTCCCTCGAGGTATGTTCTAAACCACTTTAGTTCTTTGTCGCGTATTCCATACATAAAAAGTTTGTTTAGGAGAACCTTTCAGTCTATTGTTTCAAAAGCTCTTTTGAAGTCTAAGAATATCATCTAAGAATGTAGCACTTATTCTGCATTTTTATAGGGCTGTAAAATTTTTTTATTATATTCCACACATCTTTTTAGGGTTGATTGTTCTATTGTCAAAAATGTCGGACTCTCCCCACCACAGGGCAGCTTTTTCTGCCCTTAATATAACCAAGGGGTTGCATTATTTTTTTCATACATCACATGAAAAATGCAACATTTTCTTAGGGCACATGGCGCATGTTGATAATGTTGCCTTGTATTAATGCAGCATATTGGCTTAGAATCGAAAACGCTATTAGTTTTTTTATTTGCCTATGTAGGATGTTTAACAAATTCTTTGGATCAGCTTGCACAAATTTCATTTACTTACAAACTACTGCGAATTTTTCAGTAAATATTCTGCAGATGATAATTCATCTAATATTAACACTTCCACCTACATATTATTAAATTAAAATATTAAAGTTCTCCATAACGAGAATTTTGCGGCTGAGGATTATTTTTTTAAAGCGTGGTCGAAGGCCGCCAACGCACAGTGTACTACACACACATTACTTAAAAAAGGAATATTTCCTGAACTAAAAGCATCCGGCAGGTGGGACTTTTCTGTGACCTGTGAGACCCTCCGGAAAAAGTAATTTTTTCGGGGCGTGGTTCATTACACACAAATTTTTTTCCACTAAATTAGCAATAATTGTGTTATTAAAATATAAATAAATAATTTTTCCAATTGTACAATGGCTAGTCTCGTAGTTTACAAACTTTTATCGATTTTTGGGTTTCCACAAACGTCATGAAAATTTTTGTTCTTATCAAAATTTAATTTACAAAACATTGGTAAACTTCAACATCGCTGTAAACATGCATCTATCTGAAAGAAACAACATGAGATTCTCATTTTAACACAGCCGCCTTAATCTTGCCTACACAGTCTTTGAAATGAGTGAGCCAACCCTTTCATTCTCGAAATAGTTAAGCATGTTAGCTCACTTGCTCGCCCTTATTTTTCTAACGAAAAGCTCCATTCTCATTTGACATATTTTTAGCGAAGGAAATTTTGCAAATAAGTCAATAAAGACCATGATTCAACAATAAAGGTTTACGCATGACGACATACCTTCATACATAGTGGGGCCAGAAGTGCCATGCAAAGAGGAATGTAGAAGAATTTGACAGATTCGGCCCCTATGGAAATACTAGGGTGCGTGTGTGTGTGGCATATGTCAACAAAAAAAAATGCTTGTGTTCGTGTGTTTATGAAGATTGAAGAAGTCAGCTAATCTTATGCATTCTCCTTTATTGTTCCTCCATGAAATAAGTCAATAAAGACCAGGGACCCATAATAATCATTATTCGTTATATTTTCAGTGAAAAAAATCAAATACTTGCAAACATCATAGAAGAGTATTGAGTTTGTGTGTGTGCATGTCTGAAAGAGCACTATCCGAATCTACTATGATCGAAAAATTTTAAGCGATATCCATAAAAATCAAAAATAATCATTATTTTTTGAGTTTTATTTTTTTGATCAAAAATAATACTTATTCCTTGAGTGATATATTTATCGCTCAGAAATAATCATTATTCTTTGAGTTTTATTTTTTTGCTTAGGTCGAAAAACTCAAATCGTCTCTAAAATGCTCTGGAACATAATTACTAAAAAATTCCCATCGATATAACTTCGTGAATGAGTGATATTTTTGATCGAAAAAAATAAAACTCACACAATAATGATTATTTCTGAGTAATAAATATATCACTCAAGGAATAAGTGTTATTTCTGATCAAAAAAAATAAAACTCAAAAAATAATGATTATTTTTGATGAAATATAAAAAAACTCAACATATAATGATTAAATGGCGATTTTTATTATAAAACTCATAATGATTACGGTCCCTGATAAAGACAGATTAATAAGGGACGGATGGATCGAAAAGGAACAGGTAATATAGATAATCGTTGATAAAGAGAATAAAAGGAATGAATACGTAAATATGGAATTAAAGTATGGATAATAATGAACTTACAATTAGTATTTTTCACCTATTACATTTACTGCCCCTTGCTCTGCCCTCTCTACAACTTACAATATTGCTTTTACTTGTTGTTCTCTAATTGCTTCAAATATTTATTTTTCACTGTTTTTATGTTATTTACCAAATTATTTGGGCACCCACTGGATTTTTTTAAGAAAACACTACTGCGTTATTTAGCAGCTATCCTCTGCACACAATTTGTTGTTGGTACTTTTTCCAATACTTATCTTTGTAGATATGACGCACACAGTTTTTTCTTTACCGAATTCCATTACGCGACACAAAGTACTGAGATACTTGATGAGGACAAAAATTCCAAAATTTATTTTAATATTTTGAGGGTCCTCTGAAAAAAAGGTAATATTTTTGGGGCCTTTGCAGTTCCTTCAGTTACGATGCATCACTTCGCCAGACAGCACAGCACTTTTATGTCAGCTCTGAATATATATTTTTTTATTTTCACACTTTTTAGCTGCACCGTAAGTATTGCATTCCTTTTGTATACAATTTGCTAATATTTCCACATTGGCTTCAACTTAAATTAATGTAAAATTCGGAAGATGGAAATCAAAGCTCGCCATTTTCTAGTTCTCTTAATTAGAGATGGCAGAATTAATCGGAAAAACGATTATAATCGGTTAATTTCTTTGGGGTGCGTCAGACGGTCAATATATATTGATGAAATCCATGGAAAGCGGTTCATATTGACCGTGTAGCATATAGTATATTGATGGATTCTGAATCGCAAAATAATTAAAGTTTTGTATCTATTTTATTTATTTTCAAATACTATATGTAAATTTGTACTTCAGTGTTAATAGAAATAACGAAGTGTTAAAAAAAAATGTTTTACATTCAAATAATGGTAGCTATAATGACTGTCAGCCTCATTCCCTTTGACGATATCGTGTCTAAAACGTTGTCGTTCGTTTGTTGGTATTATGAAAGACGATGCGACAAAGCAAAACGTAAGCCAAGACGATAACAGCTGATTGTTACGTTGAAAACGTAAGAAATTGGTATTCCCAATCACGAACAGAAGTTGTGAACGCGAAAAGAAACTGTCAAAATCAAACGATAGGTTCGGAGGTATCGTTTTGGAAGAAAAGTTGAAAATAAGTAAGAGAAAGTAAGTAAGCAAAAAAACAACAAGCACGCAATTTCTTCTGAGATCAAAGAAGGTAGGCGCAGTGGCGAATTCAAAAAATTCTTTTTTTAGTTACAAAGGTAGAGTATAATTTCAAAATCAAAGCTAGTACACATATTGGTCCAATAAGAATGGTCAGAGATATGCAATTGCTCTTTTTCTTTCTGTTTTATAGGTTGTCAAATTATTATACATATGTACTTTGTTTTGATTTTACATTTTTCACGTGTTATTCGTGGAATATTTTGTAGGTTTGTTGGCATTTTTCAAGTGAAATAACGTTTTATTCGCAAAATAAATGTCAAATTGTCAGCTGTTTACAGATTTACGGCACCACTAACAGCTCACAGGGATAGCGATAAAGTTACAATAAGGTTAACGATACTGAAATACTTATGTCACCAATGTCTGAACCTTTAAAGTGCAGACATTGGTGACTTATCTGTAACCTTATAAAACAGCTGATTCAACCAACCTTACGACAAGCTTTGTTACTAGTCATTGGTGCCTTATCGTAATTCTGTAGCTGTATCCTTAACTTACAGACCAATTGGATTTTGGTTAGCAACCCTAAATCCGTAAACAGCTGACACTTGTGAAAGCAGATATAGGAAGGTAGGCACATTGGCGAATGCAGAAACTTCTTTTTTTATGTACAACGGTAGATTATAATATCAAAATCAAAACGAATTCACATCTTGGCCAATAGTAATGGGCGAGTCCCAAGCGAATTCAGATTTTAACAAGGATAAATATTATTTTGACATTACATTCTACCAATTACAATAACAAAATACATGGGAAATTTCTTAATTCGCCTATGCGCCTACCTTCCAAGATCTGCCTCGACAAGTGTCAGCTGTTTACAGATTTACGGCACCACTAACAGCTCACATGGATAGCAATAAAGTTGCAATAAGGTTAACGATACTGAAATACATACAAGTCACCAATGTCTGAACCTTTACGTTGCCGATATCGTCTAGCGTTACGTTGATCACCAGCAACACGAAAAGAAATGTCAAATTTGCAACTCTGTGCTCCTATGATTCAGGTAGGCGCAGTCATAGTGGATGGAGAACAGTGAAATGACTCTGAGATGTGTTTAATACAGGTCGAACAGCTGTGCTCAGCTGATTTTAAGAGTTGCTTATTTGGTATCAAGGGTCCAAGTTTCTGGCTGAGTTGCATTAGATAGCTATACACTATGGGCGCAGTGGCGAGTTCATATATTTTGTTACTGCAGTTAGCTTATTTTCATCACTTTTCTGCCAAATCTAAATAATTAGTGTTAATTAACGTTAGAGGGTAGAAAACACACACTTATTGATAGAGAGTAATGTCAAAATGGTATTTTGCCTTGGTTAAAGTATGAATTATAAGCTCTCTGATACTACCAAACAAATATGTTCAAACAAAGAGCATATATATATGCTCTTTGCCATAACCGCCGAACTGGCCTATGCAGCATATACCAATTTTTTGAGGAGAAAGTTTTCTTTTGTAAATATCTACGCAAATAAGCTACACATTCCAACGAAGTGTTGCTGCATTATATACCAAAAGTGTATTAATTCACCATATAAAATTTCACTGGAATGTGTAATGGAAGGATTTTTTGAAATAAGAATCGAATAAATTGAAATAAATCGCCAATATTCTATTTCATGAATTGGTATTCAAAGGAAGTCATACTAGTTGGTGCAATTCGGGCTTCGACAGATATTTAATGGATTGCAAAATAAGCAAAAATTATTATTTTCCTTTTAAAAAAGGCAGAGTGGTAGTTATTTTTAAACGGTTTTATTTAGCTCACCCCGTTTGTTTTTTTTGTTTTTTTTATTTATTATTTATTCTTGGGTCAAATTTAGTAATTCAAATTTCACCCTCTTCCTGTCAACCGATTAATCTGAAATTTTGTACGCATGTATAACCCCGATGACAATGCAATATTATGAAAAAAAAAAAAAATTTCCGATAGGTGGCGCGTGGGTCGCTATATTTACAAAAATCGCATTTATGGTCCGATTTGGCTGAAATTCGGAACATGTATTACTACCTTGAAAAGAAATATTTTCTTTAAAAAAAAATTCCGCTAGGTGGCGCGTGGGTCGCTATATTTACAAAAATCGCATTTATGGTCCGATTTGGCTGAAATTCGGAACATGTATTACTACCTTGAAAATAAATATTTTCTTAAAAAAAAATTCCGCTAGGTGGCGCGTGGGTCGCTATATTTACAAAAATCGCATTTATGGTCCGATTTGGCTGAAATTCGGAACATGTATTACTACCTTGAAAAGAAATATTTTCTTAAAAAAAATTCCGCTAGGTGGAGCTGAGATCGGGGTAATTAAAACTGAAAATCCTAATTATGGACCGATTTGGCTGATATTTAGCATGTGCATTACTTAAATAATTTACAAATGTTTAAAAAAAAATTGGAGCCGCTAGGTGGCGCGTGAGTCGCTCTATTTAAATAAAAATAGGTAAAAAAATAAAAACTAGAAAATAAAAATAGGTAAAAAAACTTTTTAAGTTAAACGGTTTTATGTTATACATACATTGCAATGTTTAAGATAAATGTACTAAAAACAAAAAAATAATAAAATAGATACAGTCATGGGAATTATAAACATTTGCATAGACTAGACTAAAATAAAACCGGGGGGCACGTCAATTGTCTTCAAATTATCGACTTAATGTGCGATAGAAGAATCGTTTAATTCGTCGTTAGGCGGTTGGCCCGCAGACGGTGAGGATATTACTTACTATTTTCTTGCTCATGGAAATTCCAATAGTTATACACTCCATGTTAATAAAAGAGATGTTTCAACTAGTTTATCGTTGGACATTCACACGAGGAATCGTTTCACTGCTCGTAGTTTGTCTTTAATCGACAAAACATATGATAAAAGTACTACTCGCTCACCACTATGAAACCCTAAAACTCGCTTATAATCGAGCTTGCTAGCTTTTTTCCACATTCTAGCCCTACTTATCACACGTCCATCGTTGTCGGTTGAACAACTGCCTAATTATAGTATAACATTACAAAACAAACATTTTAATCAACGATTGTAGACAATTGACGTGCCCCCCGGTTTTATTTTAGTCTAGTCTATGCAAATGTTTATAATTCCCACGACTGTATCTATTTTATTATTTTTTGGGTTTTAGTACATTTATCTTAAACATTGCAATGTATGTATAACATAAAACCGTTTAACTTAAAAAGTTTTTTTACCTATACAAAGTTGTATTTAACTGAATAATTCCCACTGGTATGGAGCTTTTGCAGGTGGACAATTGCTATTTTGTACATCACACATTAAAATTCATTCCAACCGCTACAGTTCTCTTCGTAGCTGTTTGCAATTAATGTGGAATGTTTATGGCCTTGTAATGGCTTCTCAATCTGAATAGTGTCAACACACTGCGAGCACTGCTGCCGAAATCCATTCAAAATTCCGATAGATGTTGTTGTTGTTGTAGCCACCAAGACACTCCCCGAAGGTTTTGGGGAGTGTAGGGGATGTGACAGTCCTTTGCCGGATAAATCCGGTACGCTCGGGTACTAGTCCCTTCTGACACTAGCCCGACTGTCGTGCGAACGATTTTTTTGGCCATAATCAACCTTCTAGTCACGGTTTTTTGAAGCGCCATATATAAATAATTTTCAGTTGACGGTTTTTTTAGTAGTTAATTTTTTGGTTAGTAACAAAGTGGTATAACCAAATTCAAATCAGGAAGGAAAGAAGATCAATCAATAAATCATGAAAAATATTTATGTAAAAATCAAGGAGTGTCAATTACATACATAAGTCCATAATTAGGCTATTCAATTAAGTATTTGGGAAATACATACACAGTGCCACATTTATCTTACTTTTCGAGGCGTACTCCTTATTCAAATTAAGATCCTTTCCCAAATATCAAAAATTAATCTATAATTAATTCAATGATGTATATGTATACTAGGACTTTTAGTTTTATAGGGTTTCATCTTTATTAATATATATAGAAACAAACATAAATGATTTCCAAAATGCGCATTGCGATACTAATTTTTCTTGTTTTTTCGTTCTTGTGGCGCATTTTTACATATCCACTATTACCTTCTTCATTTTACAGAGCTGTCATTACATTTTCTCCATTGTTATTTAATAGTTTTCTGCTTTCTTATTAATGATAAACCTAATAATTTAAAATAGATGTATGTATGTATGTGCATGTGTGTATATATAATATATATCCTTATGTGCATTGCCCTTTTACTAGCCAATACTCATTATTTGAGTAAATTATTATTATTTTTTAATTATCTTGTAAATCCATGCTTGCACATTACTTTTTGGTCAGTAAGAAAGTCATGCTAATTTTCTGATTTCAAAATCTCAATTATCAAAACAGTTTTGGTCTTGATTTTTCAAAATGGGTTTGTCAGAGCTCGCCAACTACATTTATAAAAATAATCATTAACCTTCCCATATACATATGTATGTATGTATAAGTTTTTCTGGTGGTTTCAAATAAATGAGTTCATTTTACCTGAATAAAATTATGTGTAAGGCATCCTTTGAAAATTATAAGAAATCATGTTAATAAAATTGAAATTAAAAGAAACACAGATATGCATATGTAAATGTACACATATGTAAGTATGTATCTGAATCTGTAATTGCGAGCCCTGATTTTATTTTACTGTATGTGTTTCTGTCATTTTTTTTGCACATCATTTTAAAGAGTTGCTGCATTAACTAAATGTTAAAATCTGGATCTTACGAATACGGCACTGGAATCATGCTCACTGTAGCCAAGTCGTTTTGTATGCTTAAAAACCTCATTTGTAGTTGCTGTTACAGGCATTGATTGATCCAAGTTTTCTGCCATGCTAAGCACAAGACGCAAATCCTTTTGCATATGACTCAGAGGTTGCTGGGGATGGAAATCTCCTTTCGCCATTTCTGTGCAGGTGGATTTAAAAGCAGAAACATATTGTAATTTTAGTAAGGATAATGATGGTTTAGTTTAAACAATCAAATAATATTTCTGTGTGTGATCTTTTTAGAAAAGGTATATTCCCTGCAGGAAGAAAAAAAAAAAACAATTCGTAAAAGTAGTTGGCTTTTAACTGGCTATTTCGAGACAATTGATGAAAAATAATCAATTTGTTGCAAACAGTAAGAAACCCATTGTTAGTTAGTTGCTTTGTCATCCAGGAGTATCCAACAAAACGTGGTGTGCATTGACAAACGCTTTCAAACGCCTGATGAAAATATTTTTATTCAAAAATATTTACTGATATGTAGAATTGCAGTGAAAATTCTTCTTTTTAACACGCTTTTATTAGTTTCACCTGTATGTAAACATTTCATACTTTTAGGCGAAAGGGTGTGTATTCATACACTGAAGTTTTTCAGTGTGAGATGTTCTTATTGGATTTGGGAAGCGAAGCAATGGAAGAATATTGAAATTTTTGCGAATTCCATGAATGTAAACATGTATGTATGTATGTAACAAGTATAACTGCAAACATTTCCGATACAAATACAAATAAATACAAATACAAAATAAAAAAAAAATCATAAAAAATCAAAAAAAAAAAAAAAAAAGAAAAATAATCATAAAAAATCAAAAATAATCAAAAAAAAATATTTTGATTGTTTTTGATTATTTATGATTTTTTTTTTTGAGTTTTATGATTTTTTTTTGATTTTTTTTTAATTTTTATCAATATGGTTTAAAGAAATATGCACATTTGTACGTATGCAGGTATGTATATAGCCTTTTAAGGCAGACTCCCGACGGTAGCGGGTCAAGTAATAAGAAGGATAAGAAAGAATAAGTAGGAAAGAAAAGAGCAGAAATAGAAAGAAATAAGTAGGTAGGAGAATTATGAAAACGATTAACGACAACAACACCAACAACAACAACAGCAAAATAGTAGCAGTGAAAGTAACAACAAAAGGAGCAGCATCAACAGGAACAACAAAATAGAAACAGTAACAATAACAAACAATTATACAAAAAATATAGTTGCACCTTAATCATAAGAAAACTTCGACAGTAGGCAGCACTCTAGTTATTGTTAATTTGTCATTAACCGTACATGGTACGATGCACGTTTATATCAAATTATTTATCTTTATGAAAAATTGTTTAAAGTGGCCAAATCAAACATTTTAGTGTAACATTCGCTGTTGTACTAACTCATAAATTGGGCTTTAATACAGAAGTTCTCGTAGTTAGGTATACAATGAAAAGCAACTAATATTGCGGCTGTCTTCGACTGTATCGAGGCTTTATGACATTCATGAATGAGGAAAAGAAGCGATACATAGTCTCATTTTCATTAATTTATACAGTGAATTATGTGTGTTATTTATGGAGATGTTAAAGTCCAAAATGTCTATTTCTGAACAATCCCTTGTATGGGACCTATATGTATGTTATAGTGGTCCAATTTCTCTTAAGAAGTCACCCAAGTACCAAATTTGAAGTAGATATCTCAAAAAATGAGGGATTAGTTTGCGTTTATACAGACGGACTGATAGGCATGGCTTAAACGACTCAGCTCATGATCCTCATCATAGCGGTTATATTTTGGTGGATCTGTCATGCCTCCTTCTGCATTTCCGCTCAAAGTTATAACACCATTTCATATGAGTATAAAAAGAAGGGTATAAAAACTTTGTTATAATTGTACTCTATGTTAGTCAATCAAATGTACTTGGAGTTTTACTTTAAAATATACGTATGTATGTACATTAGAGCGTATCGAAAAAAAAGTTCGCCGTGCGCCCACCCATAAGATTTCTTTTTTGAAAACATTTGTGGGACGCCGCTAGATATCGCTAACCTACCTTATCATGGATTGACTGGCTGTCCTCTTAACCATCCAATCTTAGCTCGCAAAAGGTGGGTTGGGCGCAGATGAGAGAATCTGAGATAATAAAAATATTTTCAGTGTGGCTTACACCACTTATATATATGTACATGGTATACTTTACAGTTTATTATATTTATCACTTCCCGTTTCAATGCATTTTACTTAAATTATATTCTTGCACTTCTACATTTATGTGCCATAAACATATATACATATAAGTTCATATTAAGAATATAAAAACAGAACTGAATTAATAAATGTATGTAAATAACAGTGTTTTAATTAAATTATTGTCGAATTTCAGCGAGGTAGTCTGTTGAGAATACCAATATTACCAAATTGTCTTTCGTTTCAAAGAGCAGACTATAGCATTGATTGACTGTTACACAATATCAATGGGCCTTATGAATAAACAACCTTTTGCTGAAATTTCTATTAATAAAACTAGTATTTGCTATTTCTATAAGCAAGAGGTATTGATTTTATAAGTCTGCCGCCAGTTATTGAGTGTAAATTTCCTCCAAATATTGCATAAATACTTCCATAAGGATAGCTGATGTGGGGCTACCCATGCCCAGTCCGTGAGTTTGTCTGTATATTTTATTGCCAAATTTGAAATAATTCTGGTCCAGGGTTATTTTCAGCGTATTTACGATCTCTGTTGCAATGTCTTTGTTCGTTTTCTCTGGCAGTATTTTAGTTAGAGCTTTTAGTATTTCTGCCGTTGGTATCGAGGGGTATAGATCCTTCACGTAAAATGTACCAGTTTTGAGTCCTTGGGTACGTTCAGAATTCTCAGTTTGTTGACTAGTTCCGTTGTGTTTTTGATTGCGTGTTTATTCGACAGGTCTAGTTTCTCGGCTAGTAGCATATTTAGATGTTTTGAAAGTCTATATCCTGGTGCCGATTTATGGTTTACTATTGGTCGCATAGGTGTTCCTGTTTTGTGGATTTTAGGTAGTGCGATCAGTGATGGGGCAGATGGATTCATTGCTGTGAGAGTGTAGGCTACTTTGATGTCTCTTATATTTTTCGCTTGTTTTATTGCACGCTTTATTGCCATTTGGTATTCTTCCGTTGGGTCTTTTCTCATCACTCGGCAGCCCATTTCTTTGATTAGTTGACCTGTTTTTGCGGTGTATTCCTCTTCCTCCATTAGCACAGTTGTATTTCCTTTGTCTTTTTCTCACTTCACCAATTTTTTCAAAAAAGGAAAAATTCTTAATTTCATATAAGTTGTATTTATTGTTCATCATACGCCATACCGTTTCAGCCCTAGTTATTGCCCTATTGTATTCTTTTAAAAGGCAGAAATATTACGTACTTACGTTCCGACATTGTTCCTCAAATAGGATTATTTGGGAATTTGTATTCGTCTTCGCATGCCTACTACATAATAAAGCAGTAGGCGATTTGCTATGTTGCAAATACATTTACGTAAAGATAATCAGAATTCTTTATTCGCTCTTCCCTGTCCTTATACTGAACCTAGAAATGAATCTTCCCCAGGTGTAGGAAGGGTTTGTATCCGTATCTAGTACGAAAAACTTCGAACGAGCCAAGGTCTACACAAATTTTGTACTTCTAAATTTGTCGACATTTTAATTAGTGCAGTTGTCGCTGTAGAATACACAATGAATTGGATACACCTGTCCCCATATTTACTGCAGGGTTACGTACGTTAATAGTTATGCGTTCACATACATTTGTACAAACAAACTTTATGCCTCTCTGACCAAACATACATGCCTACCTGAATACTTATGTGCATGCGTATCCAAATTTCTTTACAACAATATTGAAAAAAATCAAACAAAATAAAAAAAAAATCATAAAAAATCAAAAATAATCAAAAACAATCAAAAAAAAAATATTTTGATTATTTTTGATTTTTTATGATTATTTTTGATTTTTTTTTTGATTTTTTTTAATGGTAATCATTAAAATTACTTTTTTTCTGCAAAAGAATTAAAATAATGATGACCAATTAAAAAACAAAACAATTTAATTGATTACTAATCCTAATCGGAATTTAACAGGTCTGGTTTATAGTTACCCTCCAAGTAATGCAGAAGTACATAGGACTGACTTTTTTATCGCCATTCCCAAACAAAAGTAGTTAGCCTTGTTCAAAAAAAAAAAAAAAAAAAAAAAAAAAAAAAAAATATACAATTAACAGTGACTACTAGTGTTTACAAAAACAGTTTGAAGTCAGTTTTAAGTTAGATGGACTTCCTGCAGGGTTCATATGGATGTTCATATGTACATACATATGTATAACATATACCAACCTTTTCCTTTGGCTAATAATAATTGCGATTTCATTGAAGTCAACTCAAATATGTCAATGATGTCATTTAATGAAATTGAGAAACGATCGGCTGTAAAAATACGAATGGTAAACAACATTGTCTAATGATACGCTTTTGATGAAAAGCCAACTTACCCAACGCCAAAGCCTCGGCTAGCCCAACCAAACTGACGCCCACAATCGTTTGAAGTATTAAATTTACTTTGCAAGCATTCCCAACTTCTGCTAAAAATTGGGTGAAGCATTTTAGGAAATATACAAATGGAGATAAAGATGCTCATTAAAATAATAACATATACATACATACGTAAGGAGGGTTAATTATCATACTTAAAAGAAAAAAAATATGAAATTTGTTTAGTATATTTTTGTAAAATTTAACTCGCTATATATCTAACTTATAACAATATTTCTGTGGTGTGTCATTATAATGGGTGAAGTGGATGTTCGGGAATAGGTATTCCATTTTTCGGATTATTTCTCGACATCCGACTAGTCTAAGTTAAATTGAGATGGAGAAATTCGCCCTGATTTTCAATTGCTAGAAAATACTGAAATCGTCAGCATCTGTATGTGTATCTTCGCTGAATAGTAATTTTGCGAGCAATAAAAAATATGCAACTTACCGCCCAGGAAAAAAGTGTTTTTAGCTATTGTTTTGAAACAGGAATGACAATCTTCAAAAACTGAGCGATCCCCACCAGCTAGTATGATAAGCATGCCATCTTCGGCCTCCTGTCGAGTGCCGTGAATCTGAAAAAAAAAAAAAACAAGCATTAACTTCTGTTACAGCAAAAATAAATTCTATTGATTTATAACAATGTCTTATAAAGGCTTTGTTCAGAAACTCAGTTTAAAGCGCAACCTGCTTTTGTAGTACAAGCAGATCGTTCATAAATGTAAATTTTTCATCTAGCGTCGCTCATCACAATCACCAAAGAAATATGTACTGCCGCTGTTACGTTTTATGCTGCGTTTCTGAACATACCCAAACATGTGATTATAAGCCTTTTGGTCTCATATTTTTGGTTGTTTTACCTGAACTTCCAAATAGCGACCACCGGCGGATTGTATACCCTCTGCAATATCTTGTGAAGTTTCAGGATCTATTGTAGACATTTCCACGTAAGCTTTGTCATTCATATTTTTTACGCCTAAAACACCGCAATTGCCAAAGACCAACTGAAAATTACATTGCCATACATTAATTAACACACATACATATTCTAAGTTTTTTTTTGTTTAAATGACAGTAGAAATCATCTCAAATATCACAGATAAATATCCGGTTAGGGTCTGTCTCTCCACGTGCGTGAAAAAGTGAAAATTTCGTGGATATTGTTGCCCAAGTAGAGTATATTCTTGTCTATACTATACTGTACAGGTTTTTGAACACTGTTTCAATTTTTTATATAGATTTATGTACATATCGCTAGCTTAGAGTGCAACCTGTGTAAGCCCACTTTTATGAAAAAGTGTATTTTTATGTAGAACGCTAGAAAAATCAAATACGACCCACGCTGAACTAGTCTGTGATAATTGTCATATTTCTACTCGTTGTTATTCAGTGATACGCAAATTGTGTAAGTCCAAACGGCGAAGAAAATTGTGTATATCCAAAATATTTACATACATGAACAGAAATTTCGAAATTTTTATTTTTCTCTCTCCTGCAAAGTTTGAAAAAAGGACTTACACAATTTTCACTCTAAGCTAGCGATATGTTATTTGACCAGAACAACTGGTCGAATGTCGAAGAGATATACAAATACCGTTTGCGCCAATACTAAAGCTCCTGCCAGACGATGCAATGAAAGTGCTTTCAGAAAGTGAAAAATAAAATTTTCTCGTGTAGCCACCAAAAAAGTACTTTCTGAAAGTGTTTTCCTAAATTTCAGCTATTACTTTCTTAGGAAAAACTTTCATCGTCCAGCTGCGAGAAAAATACTTTTCAGAAATACTTTTCACTTTCAATTGTTACATCTGAAAGTGTTTTACTTTCGGAAAGTTGCAAGCTGATACGAGTGTTGTCTAAATGATCGAACCGGCATGTAAATATGTTTTCTTTATAAAAATACATATGACCGCTTTTCTGGGAAAATAAACCTAGTTTTTTTTTTGTCAAATATTGCAAGCACTGGGGTCTTGCGGGGTTCATGACATATTATAGTAGCTGTTGAAAACAGTGACATTCAATTTTAGTCGTTTTAAATTAAACTTTTCGCTATTTTTATAAAACGTTGTGATTAAAAAAAATATGGTCGGAAGTAGTTCAGTAAACAAAACGGTAAATATAACTTGCTTGTTGCGACTAAATTTAGCCGTTCAAGTTTTATCTATTAGAAAATTAGCTATAATATCATAACACGTAAAGTTTTTAAAAAAGTTATGTTCCAACTAGCAGTTATGTGAAAAATAAATGTGCCGCAAAAATCTTATGTAACGTTAGCAGTGCAAAACCAAAAAAGTTTTTTTAAGACATGTTAAAATTTTAATTTAATTTGTTTATATATTTTCTTAAAACTATACGTATATCTCATGTTCCAATTAAAAAAAGTTAAACTTCCAAAGATTTGAAGACATTGTTAGCTTAAAAAATATGTAACGCTAGCAGTGATTTTTTATCTATATAATACATATATGTAATACAATTGTAACAGGTCGATGTCTGTACATTGAAGATATTCAAGAAAAACTGAAGGAGAGGTCGTTATTGGACCAGCGGAACCCAAATCTACAATTTTTAGAATTCTATCTGTCTGTCTGTCCGTCTGTATGATTGTGCGTGCATCACGCAAAAACTACTGAATAGAATTGCATGAAAATTTCACCATTCTATCACTTAATGCCTAACATAAAATTCAGGACAACTTTCATTTGGATATCTCATCCAGTTCGCGAGTTATTGACCAAAATGTGGGAAAAATTTGACCAAAAATGTGTTTTTTTACCATAACGCCCGCGTCACACAAAAACGACTGCATAGAAATGAATGAAACTTTCAATAATCATTTTCTGGATGAAATAAATAATAGCTTAAAAAAACTAAAAAAACACGCTTTAATCTTAAAAATCGTACTAAAAATTGAGAAATAATTTAATTAGAAACAAAATGATGAACGAAAATATAAGTATTTAAGGAGAAGCGTGAGGGTGCTCAATAATATTTGAACATGAAAATATTCGATTCGTACAACTAGTACAAAAATATACCTAGTTGCGAAAGTAAAGAGTACGATATATGAATCTCAAAAAAGTCAAAATAAAAATATTATTAAAAAAATACCGATTTTAAATATTTTTTTAAATACTGAGCACCCGACGCTTTTCCTTAAATACTTTTATTTTCGTTCATCATTTTGTTTCTAATTAAATTATTTCTCAATTTTTAGTGCGATTTTTAAGATTAAAGCGTGTTTTTTAGTTTTTTTAAGCTATTATTTATTTTTAAATTTTTAATGAAATTTTTCATTAAAGGATGTTTTATGCGGACGCAAGAATAAAAGTAAAAAGAAGTCTGATGAAGGGATGTGGTGATCTCCGAAATAGATCTACATACATATGTATTTATAACTTCTACCAAAAATGCCAATATGCAATGAAGTAAACTAGCTTATTATGCAATAATATCCAAACCCTTTTATTCAAGGTTTTCCAAACTAGTTTGGAAATACAAAATTTCCCAAACGTTTTGTTATGTTTTACAATCAGAAGGTGAAGAGGAGGGCTTTGTTCAGAAACTCAGTTTGAAGCGCAATTTGCTTTTGTAGTACAAGCAGAGCGTTCACAAACGCAAATTTTTCATCAAGCGTCGCTCATCACAATCATCAAAAATATATATACTGCCGCTGTTGCGTTTTGTGTTGTGTTTCTGAACATACTCAAGTTGGGGTGAAGCATTTGAAAAGAACAAAAAAAAGAAACCTGATTGAATAAATTCGAATTTAGACAACAAAATTCCAAATACGATTGTAGCGTAATGGTGAGGTATGCTGCCTACGGACCAAGGAGCGCAGGTTCGAGTCCCGAGTAGCGCATTTTTTTTTGTTTATTTTTTTTTGAGAAATTTTTTTCATCTCACGTTGTATAAAAATGTTTATTAAGAATAGCTTTCCAAACGTGAAATGCAATGATAGAATTAGGGTTCCTTTTCGTTGATTCAGCAATTACTATTATATGAATTACAAGTTTTATATTAAAGATTTTCCAAACGTTTTGCTTACTGAAGTAAGTTTATTGTAAACTTATAACAAATGTATTTTGCATATTGAGATATTAATTTTTCACATAAATTTTTTCCTTAAAAAAAACATTGGTCATAATAGCTCCAAAATTAAGCCTAAACGAAAAAATATCAACTAATATGTACTATGTGTATCGAAGCAAAACTATTTCGGTTTTTAATCGGAGATATGCTCTTCTTTATTTGCCTGTGCATATTCACAATGAACAGTCAGCGCTCCAAAATATTCTCATTGTCCTATAATCACTTCCATATTTTCTTGTATACCACAAATATTGTAAATAACTTCTTGAAAATAAAAATTGCCAAACACATGTGAAAGTTACCAAGAAACCACAGCAAAAAAATAACCAATATTTTGTAATTACCAAGTTCGGCAACCGTGCTATAAGTGCTATAAATAGAATTTGAACAAACCAGTTCTTGCTTTGCATACGTATGTATGTACATGCGGTTGATTTCATTGCAAATACAACAGCAACAAAACAGAAAGCTTCAAGCTTCATTTTTGAGTGTATTTATGCATTGAGTTTATCGCCATCGCCATGAGCTATCGCTGGCTGTTGTGCGTTAGTTCGCTCGCTATTTGAGTGGTTATACGTTTTTCTTTGAACATTTGTTTGTGATTTGAGAAGAATGTATTTTTGAGCGTTCGTGAGTTTTTCCGTACCCTGAAAGCTTGTTACTTATTGGCTTGTATACGGGAGTGAATTGAAATTCATAGAGGTTATTTTGAAGAAAGGTAACTTAAAAGCCGCAATGAAGCATAAAGTATAATGTTGAATGTCCTACTATATGATGCCGTTTGGCTGTTGATGTCATGTTTCGAATCCGGAGGAGAATAGAAATAATAGAGAGAACACAATAAAAGTGAATGTTTGAAAGATATAATAATTTAGTTAAATGTTGCAACTTTTAGGATGGGATGAAGTTACATACATACAGGTGAAGCTAATAAAAGCGTGTTAAAAATGAGAGCTATTGGAAAAGGGGCGTGGCACAACCCATACAAACTTAATCTTTCATGCTGAATATCTGTGGAAGTGTTTTCCGTAGGATATCAAAACTTGGAGGGATAGGGATAGAGAGATATCTCCGAAACCAATCGAGATATTGAATTTAATAGAATTACTTATTGCAGCACCTTTTATTTGATACCCATATTGTACTACTAACACATTTTGGATCACCCTTGGTCCACATATTGGTCGATAACTCCAAAACTAGTTGAGCTATAGAAATAAGGGATATCTTAAATCTTAAAGTAGACATCTATAATAATAATACAATGGCGCTATTATAACTCTGACTAGTTTCATTCAATTCCATCATTCCAATTTTTAATGACCCGCGTACAAACATAAGGACAGACAGACAGTCATACCGACAGAAATTTTAAAAACAGTTCATTTGGATTCCTCTGGCTCCTTTTTTTTATTTTCTGTATATCTGCAGTGTACAGAGATCAACGGTTACAATTTTATTATATGTAGAGATACTCAGTTTTCGCACGTGTAACGTTAGCAGTGCTTTGTGTAACGTAGGCAGTGCCTTATTTTATGTTAAAAAATCCTAAAGATTTTGGTAAAGCGGTATGCCATGACCTTGTGACATATTTGCTATATAACATGAAGTAAAATTGGGATGATTGTCTCAGCAAGTTCGCAGAAATTAAACCAAACATGATCTGTATCTTGATCTCACTTCCAAATCATGTAACGTTAGCAGTGCGTTTCACATGCTTATAACTTTTACGGTATGGTAGCCATCAGACTAATTTTACTCTTAAAATGAAGGTATAGGTCTACCGGATAGCATAAGTAGCAGAACCTTGGACGTTTCTAACATTTTTGTTATTATTTCATATAAACTAAATAAAAACTACATGCGAATGTAACGTTAGCAGCCAGAAAATTGACCATATGTATAAACAAAATACAATTATTAAAATAATTAATTATCACGTGGCCGCTGTGGTGACTCACACAACAAGCTGCTTGCTCTCACAGCTGTTTGAATTTAATTCGACAGCTGCCAGAAAGTACTTTCAAAAACTCATTTCCCTTTCACCGTGTGGACAAACGAAAAGTAATTCCAGAAAGTTTTCGGAAAGTGGAGGTAAAAAGTGCTTTCTGAAAGCACTTTCATTGCGTCTTGTGGATACTCATGAAAGTTCTTTCAATGATTTGACACTTTCGTAAATCACTTTCATTGCATCGTCTGGCAGGAGCTTAAGAATCAATGATCAATGATTCTTTTCCGAATTGTACACTTTTTCCGAAGGCACAAAGAAACCAATAACTTTTTAGGACATTACTACTTCAGTAATCGAAATACTCACATCTTTTGATGCTTTTGGATCCGACACGCAGCAGAATATAACATCGGCCGATTCAACAACATCCATCGGAGTGCCTTTAACATCTGCTCCAGCTTCAGCGAACGGCGTACACTTTGAATAAAAGTATAAAAGCGAAATTGTAGGTTAAAATTTTTATTTTTGGTATGAATTAAAAAATTAATAAAGTGGAATATTGTAATCATCTTCTTTAAAAACTGGCATCCTCTTTATGACGGTTTTGACTATTTTACTCATAAATATGTTTTTATTAAAAACTGTCATACTATTAACTATAAGAAGCCTACCTTTGCCATTGTGCGATTCCATACGACCACTTTGTGTCCAGTGCATAAAAGATCTTTAACAATAGTCGAGCCCATAATACCGAGACCAAGGAAGCCGAATGTCAAATGCGATGGTGTTATATCTCGTTCAGCTAACGTTTGGGAGCGTGCATTCATATCGATCGCTTGCGCCTCGGGACGTGATACTACCGGACGATCTAGTAGAGCGATTGAATTGACATTACGACGCGATGTGCTGCCAATATGTGCTAAAACGTCGGCGTTGAGTTTGCGACGTGAAGATGGTGTTTTTGCCGGTTTGCTATGTATAAAATCATTGAGATCCTCTAATGCCCCAACCGAAGAATTGCGCTTACGCTTAGCACTATTTCCTGCCTGTGAAGAACGGCGACGTTTTGTTGACGACTTAGAGCCAGAGCCGCCTACCGATGATTTTGACTTAATTGTAGCCGCGGCGCTCGATTTAGCTTTTGGTGTACGTTTTATAGGTGTTTTATAAGAAAGTGGTATTTCATCCAAGTCGATTGCAACGTCGCCTGTAATGGTTTCAACACCATTATCCTCAACTCCGCGAATGTCAGTTGTAGTATCGTCATCGGTAAGACCATCGCGTATCTTATCAAAATCAGCTTCGGTGGAATGATTGGTTATCGTATTTTTACTCACTTCCGCATCAACTTCCATTGGATCCTCGATGTAGGCGTTGATATCTGCCATCGCATGACGAAAGGAGTTTGGTTTATTTACCTTTGCCAATTCGGCTTTCCATGGCCCTTCAAACGGTTTGATATTATTCGTTTCGATCCACGCACTATGGTGCGAATAAAATATCTTATTTAATTGGGTATACTTAACGAAAAATACTTACAAATTTCGCGTTCCAAAGAAAAATACACTTTTTGTATTAGCTTTGCGTGGTTGATTTAACAGATCAATTGATGGTTCGACAATCTAAGGAGAGGAGTTCAGAAATATTCGTACACCAATTATTGTCAATAAGAGTTTGAAATAAAATACATTAATAAAAATTAGATGTGTAAGTTATAAATACATACATATGTATTTATATATGTGCTTGTAGTTAATTAGTTTCTTCTAATCGCTTGCTTATTCACACCTTAAAGGAAAATCGAAAGCGTCCACTTATGACTAAGTTAGAACAAAATAAGAGAAAGTTCAATTGATGTTATCACTCCGGGGAAATTGGAGGCGCTTACGGCGCTTATAACCAACAGCCGGGGATAGTCTGCCTTTTGAAATTAACACATTAAATCCATAAAGGTGTGGTCAACCAAAATAACCTAGTTTTCAACATGAATCGATGGATTGGATTATATTTCGAAGTGTGATTGTAAGCAAATATAATAATCATCTGGTAATAGTATTTTTTATATCAATCATCACTGCACATCCTGCTAGATTGCTAAATTTAAATTTACAATAATCAAAGGTGGAGGAGAACTAAAAAACAAGTACCTAATAAAAAAAGAACAGCTCCAACTAATCAGATCGCTGAAGTACAGTCATTATGATATCTTGAAGTACATTCGTTTACTTACCATTGCTGGCCATGGAGTGAAGCCCTTCATTTTGGCCCTGAAATAGTTAAGATTATAAGTTTACTTTTTATTCGATTTAAAACATTGTAACAAGTGATTCTTTTATACGAAATGCAGACATATTTGGTAATATCGAACATAACTACATTTTTGTACTTAGTAATGGAAAAATGCGCGGGAAAATTACACACATATATGCACTGTGCTACCATATCCAATTAGATAACTTTCTGAACAAAGGGATGGGAGGGATAAAAAGACGATGTAGGTAGGTAGATAGATACAAGTGTTTCTATACAATAAAAAAACGAAGAGGCCATGCTACTGCCAACCAAATGCCAACGGAGCGCAAACTCTTGGAATGCTGAATTTTTAGGCACGGAACATTTTTCATATGCAAAATTCAATGATATGGCAGAATCCATCCCATTTTATCTAACCTTGTATGGTTTGCAACGGGTAAGTACATTTTATCAATTTCTTTCGAACTTTTCTAATTGCTTCACAGCATTCTTTTAGGTTATGTGCCCCATTTCTTCCTGTTTACCAACTTACCAAATTAAATCTTTCGGCTTGTAGTTATAAAATTCTGTTGCATCATTGCTGGGCAATGATAATTTCTTTGCTTTCGACATTTCAACGATATTATCAATTCTAAATTGGAAACTTATTTTGTTGCCGTTTCACAATTAATAACTTCTGCACGAAAAAAAATTACAATTCCACCAACTCGCTTTGAAACACAATCAATGGAGAAAATATATTGATGCACGAATTACGTGCCACAACACAACACCAATCGAATGCACGTATTGCCACAATAAAATGCTTGACCAAATCTTTTTTTTTTTAGGTTTCCCAAATAATAATTTGTGGAATTAACAAACAACGATACTTTTTCTGTACGACGTTGAATTTAGTTGCTTCTTCCGTCCTTTTTCGCCGTAAAATTTGTGAAAACAAAAATGGCGTCAAGAATAACAATCATTCCGCTATACGCTGAATTGCTGACAGCATTTCTAGGACGCCATCTTCAGGGCATAATGGCTATAAAACTTTAGAAACTTAACTAAAGAGGCCGCACGGAGTAGAGTTGCCAGAAGTTAAGAGAAAACAGAAATGTTCCAATGGTATTTATTTTTTTATTTACATATATTTATTAATGTCCGGCCTACAAGGCCTATATTATACAGTTTTTACTATACATAATCAGGTATATTGTGATATATGGAAACTCACCTCTTTTCACCATTCATATAAAAAGAGCTTAGTGTGAACTCAGGTTAATAATGATTAGTAATAATTGTGGTGGCAACACTACGCGCCACAGTCCTAAAATTAGCGCCTTTTGTTTACTTTGGTTTTGATTTGATGGGTTGATGGGTTTGCTAGAATCGGGTATGGTCGATTTCAATGAAAAAAACAATGCGAGTATTGTGAAGCAATTAATGGATGGCCTGAATTATTGTCATAAAAAGAATTTTCTACATCGTGATATCAAATGTTCAAATATATTAATGAACAACAAGTAAGTGTTTGAATGTAATGTACTATATCAAGTAGCGTCAAGTTCAACTTGATTCCAATATCAATTTCAATTACTTCACAGGGGACAAGTCAAGCTAGCCGATTTCGGTTTGGCGCGTCTCTACAATGCCGATGATCGTGAACGGCCCTACACAAACAAAGTGATAACGCTCTGGTATCGTCCACCCGAACTACTGCTCGGCGAGGAGCGTTATGGACCCGCCATCGATGTTTGGTCGTGCGGTTGTATATTGGGCGAGTTGTTCGTCAAACGACCGCTCTTTCAAGCCAATGCCGAAATGCCACAATTGGAAACGATGTCACGTATTTGTGGTACACCAGTGCCGGCGGTATGGCCCAATGTCATTAAACTGCCACTATTTCACACATTCAAACCGAAACGTCAGCATAGGCGGCGTTTGCGTGAAGATTTTGAATTTATGCCAGCGCCTGCTTTGGATTTGCTCGATCATATGCTGGAGTTGGATCCCGATCGGCGTATAACCGCCGAGGAGGCTTTGAAAGCGCCATGGCTAGTGACTATTAATCCAGATGAGTGAGTTGAATGAATTGTTGTTATTGTTGTTAAAGCAGAAGTAAGCGCTGCTTATGCGGCACGATTGGCTTACAGATTGTCGTCAGGCTCACTGTAATAATAATAATGAATTAATTAATAATTGTTTTTTATGTGCTTTATTACTCCAATATTAATCATTGTTTTTTATTATAACTATAGAATGCCCATACCGAAACTACCTACTTGGCAGGATTGCCACGAACTGTGGAGTAAACGATTGCGTCGGCAGAAGCGCGAACAAGGCGAAGCTGGGCCGCAGTGAGACTACATTTACGCAATGGTGGCCTCAACGCCACCAGGGATATGTTTGTCAAAAACCAAACGGATATGGTGGATGAAGGATTTCTTGAAAAATCGAAACCGATACGCTGGAAGCAGGTTAACTAACTAGTTGTCATCGTATGTATGTATCGCGTGACTAAGAATATGGAGGCTTACCTTTGAGTAAAAATGTAATATTAAAATTTTCGTTTACTTTATTTAATTTAAAGTACGAAAGAAAAAGTTTCAAACTAATTGTTAGATATACATACATACATTTTTAAAATACACAGTTGGTAATTGTCCGATTTGCGATAGGGGATTTGGATGCTCTTGTTGCGTTGTGGTGGTGTGGTTGTGAGTTTGAGCTGATTAAAGAATCTTGTATAAAATAAATGTATCGCATTTTATACCTTTCTCTATAAACTAATCGTTTTTTTTATCCATAAAAATAAGTATGCTGCCACCTCGGCAGGCTCTCATTGCGCCGCGTCTGCGGCATGGCGCTTATTCAACAAATTCAACTCCGTTTCATATTCATTTTTGGCAATATTATGCGGACCAGGCCCAGCGGGCAATTTGTCCTGCATCACATGGAATGTGTTGCGCAATTGTTCCAACGACTCGGCGAGCCCTTGCTTAATAGCGCCAAACTCCTGCGACATCAGCGATAATTTGCCCAACAAATAATTCAAATTGGTATCCATATCCAGCATACGTCCTTTAATATCCTCCACCTTATTACCATCGAAGCCATACTGAGGAATGTACTATTTACGAAAACCTCATTACGTCCTTGCATTAGACTGAGCAATTCCTTGTTGTCGGTCATTTCATCATTCATAATCGAAATCTGACGCCAGACGTGACTAATTTCACTTTCAATTGTAGAACTGAGATTTTGCATTGTTTCCAATTGGCCATTGATGACATTCTCGTATACAGTATCAAATCTTGTCTTCAACAGTTCGGTGATCTCTTCGCGCTGCTTGTCAAGCAGATCGTTGATCTTTTGTACCGTTTGCAATGTACCGAATTCGACTTTGCGTTGCGTGTCCAAAACATATTCGGAGTTGGCCATAAGAATATTATTAAATTTGCTGAATATCTCAAGACCATCATTCAATTTGCTGTAGCTGGTATTCATTTCGTTGTAAAACTTCTCCAGTACATCGGCTTGTGTGGTAACACCATCCAAAATCTTTGACGCCCCAGACTTGATGTGTTCTTCCGAATCCTTTATTAGAGTGGCAGTTTCGGCGTTTGCTAAAGTAAAAAAGATAAATAAACTCCATTAAAATTGGAAAGAAGAGGGACTTACCTTTTTCAGTGATACGTTGGAGATTAACTTTTACATTCTCCAGCGCATTGAGCGTATCGTTTGTCAGTTCATGTATAAATTCTTTGTCAGCAGGCGAAAGTCCTTCCTGTGGCTTTGGTTGCGCGCGCAGCTCTTGAATGCCAGTCGCCAACTCATCAAATTTACCCAAAACCTTATTCTCAAACTCCGAGTTATCCACCGGCTCCGGCAAGGGTGCTGGTGTTATAACGCTATAGCTAACGAGTTTATCTTCGATTTTCGTCAACATTTCCGCTGTGGAGAGTACACTCTTAAATGCCACTTCCGTTTGTTGCATCATATTCTTGGAGTTGTCCAATAATTTATCCACATTCGCTGACAACTTCGCAATTTGTTCCAGCATATTTTGATTGATCTTCTCTTGCTCTTTGATGAACTCTGGTGTTACTGTGGGAGCCGCCGTAATGGGTGTTGGGGCTGCGATCGCTTGCACACCACCTGGTGGTGCTGGTGGTCGTTTATAGCATTCATCGTTCTCACGCATCCATTTGAAGATATGCTCAAGTGTCTCGCCAAGCGTTTCGGTTTGTATGTTTAGAATTTTTTCAGATTTCCTTTTAGTGACATACGCTTTTAAGAAGAGGAAGAAGTCAGCTGATCTTATGGGCCCGTCAGAATGAATACTTTTCCAGCAATCCAGCACCGTTTAACTGACACATACTTCAATTTCATATATTTGTTACGGCAAAGTTGAAGTACTGAATGTGTCGATCGTCATTCAAATACATGTAATTCCACTCTGCTGTCAGTTAAACGGATTGCTGGATTGACGGAAAAGTATTCATTCTGACGCCCCTATTATGCATTCTCCTTTATTATTCCTCCATGGATTTGACATATAATTTGTGTTTCTCTGGTTTCTCTTCAGTAAAAGAGAGCGAACTGAACGAAAATTGAGAGAGCACTGAACGAAACTGGTGAGAGCGGCAATGATAGTCAAAGCAACAATGTCCGTGTCCAAACACAGCAACTCTGCCGCGAAATTATCCAACGATTTTCTTTTGTGCCGCTGTTCTGTCTTCCATTTGTCCAAACACATCAACTCGTCGCTGGCCAACTTTTGTTCATTATGTTTTGTTCTGGCATTCTTCGAACGCTCTGATTGGTCACTGGCGATAAGAATTGCTGCACAAAGCGTGTTGTCCGAGCACCGACGACTTGGTGCCATCCTCCTTTCCTCGTCGCCTTCTCACCAACAAACCAACAAAAGCAGCGGGTTGCTCAACTTCGTGTCTCCGTGTTTGGACGTCGACAATTATCTAAAGAAGGATATCGCAGTAGATAAGCTGATTGGAATTGTGTATGTATACCATGATTCAACAATAAAGGTTTACGCATGACGACATACCTTCATACATAGTGGGGCCAGAAGTGCCATGCAAAGAGGAATGTAGAAGAATTTGACAGATTCGGCCCCTATGGAAATACTAGGGTGCGTGTGTGTGTGGCATATGTCAACAAAAAAAAATGCTTGTGTTCGTGTGTTTATGAAGATTGAAGAAGAAGTCAGCTGATCTTATGCATTCTCCTTTATAGTTCCTCCATGATGTATACTAAAAAGTGTGAATGTCAGACAAAACGAATTGGCAAAAATTTTACCTTGAAATTCATTTCTCTTCTCTTTCACATTGACATTTTTAAAGAAAACACACACATAAAAACGGAAGTAATATAACCTCTATTTGGATAAACCTTGAGTCAAAGCAAAGAACGTAAATTGTATAAGAAGGGAGAATCCGCTCACGAAAAATGTAGCGAGTAAATTACGAAATTGGCTGAAATTTCAATCCAGGTTGAATTTCTGTTTTGATTCTTTCATCCGTAATTTCTTGGCGAAATAAAGTTAACGCCATTTTTGTTTCAATTTTGTCTTTGTCATTTGCTTTCCTACCCAATGCGAAATTTGAAGAGCCATAACATATGTTCAAAATCAAAATATTTAGCTTATTATTTATATTAAATGTCTGCCCTTTAATATCCATGGTTTATTTTTATAATTATTAAACAAATAAATTTAAAACTTGCAGGGACAGTAACGATTTTTTTATGGTAAAAAAAAAATATTTTTAACAAAAAATAAAAACCAGAAAATAATTAAGTACGAACATATTAAAAATAAATTTGAAATAAAAAAGGAATTTCCAAATACATAATTTGTTCGTAGGGAATTTACCTGAATAAAAATTTGAAAAATAAATTTTTATTGGAATAATTATCCAAATAAAAATTTATTCGAATAATGCCGAAGTCTGCTACATACACACATATGTACCTACACTTACCTATTGAACATTCTACTACAAATGAAATTTGTACTACAATTGAAATGTGTCTTTTTTGCTAACTGCTACAAATGAAATGTATTTGTTTTTTGGGAATTTTTGTGATGGTGAATTGCATGAACTTACCTATTGAAGTTTGTATTACGAATGAAATGTGTTTTTAGAATTCTCAGATATTTTGAGTGATTTGTGATCTAAATATTTAAGACACTAAAGTAGGGTGGAGGAGGGGTTAGGGACGGCGCTCGCAGGGAGGCTTTGGTATACAGGTGGCTTTGCTACCAAATGGTCTACATTACTATTAGAAATTTTCTTTGATGTTTTGTTATGTTATTTTATGAAAATGTATATAATTCTCATTTATTTTATTGAATATATTATGTATATAAATAGTAAGTGATTAGGGTGGTGGATGGGGTTGTGGATGGTTCAACATCAACTATATCGGCCGCAGGTTAATGAATTTTTTTTTTTTTTTTTTTCAAATGAGGCATGAATGGCGGCAACAACAACATCGTGAACGTCCGTCCGCAGCTTAAGGAAATTTTTTTTTTTGTTTTTTTCAAATGTTGCATGAATGGCGGCAACAACAAAATCAACTATATCGGCCGCAGGTTAATGAATTTTTTTTTTTTTTTTTTTCAAATGAGGCATGAATGGCGGCAACAACAAGATCGTGAACGTCCGTCCGCAGCTTAAGGAAATTTTTTTTTTTGTTTTTTTCAAATGTTGCATGAATGGCGGCAACAACAAAATCAACTATATCGGCCGCAGGTTAATGAATTTTTTTTTTTTTTTTTTCAAATGAGGCATGAATGGCGGCAACAACAACATCGTGAACGTCCGTCCGCAGCTTAAGGAAATTTTTTTTTTTGTTTTTTTCAAATGTTGCATGAATGGCGGCAACAACAAAATCAACTATATCGGCCGCAGGTTAATGAATTTTTTTTTTTTTTTTTTTCAAATGAGGCATGAATGGCGGCAACAACAACATCGTGAACGTCCGTCCGCAGCTTAAGGAAATTTTTTTTTTTGTTTTTTTCAAATGTTGCATGAATGGCGGCAACAACAAAATCAACTATATCGGCCGCAGGTTAATGAATTTTTTTTTTTTTTTTTTTCAAATGAGGCATGAATGGCGGCAACAACAACATCGTGAACGTCCGTCCGCAGCTTAAGGAAATTTTTTTTTTTGTTTTTTTCAAATGTTGCATGAATGGCGGCAACAACAAAATCAACTATATCGGCCGCAGGTTAATGAATTTTTTTTTTTTTTTTTTTCAAATGAGGCATGAACGGCGGCAACAACAACATCGTGAACGTCCGTCCGCAGCTTAAGGAAATTTTTTTTTTTGTTTTTTTCAAATGTTGCATGAATGGCGGCAACAACAAAATCAACTATATCGGCCGCAGGTTAATGAATTTTTTTTTTTTTTTTTTTCAAATGAGGCATGAATGGCGGCAACAACAACATCGTGAACGTCCGTCCGCAGCTTAAGGAAATTTTTTTTTTTGTTTTTTTCAAATGTTGCATGAATGGCGGCAACAACAAAATCAACTATATCGGCCGCAGGTTAATGAATTTTTTTTTTTTTTTTTTTCAAATGAGGCATGAATGGCGGCAACAACAACATCGTGAACGTCCGTCCGCAGCTTAAGGAAATTTTTTTTTTTGTTTTTTTCAAATGTTGCATGAATGGCGGCAACAACAAAATCAACTATATCGGCCGCAGGTTAATGAATTTTTTTTTTTTTTTTTTTCAAATGAGGCATGAATGGCGGCAACAACAACATCGTGAACGTCCGTCCGCAGCTTAAGGAAATTTTTTTTTTTGTTTTTTTCAAATGTTGCATGAATGGCGGCAACAACAAAATCAACTATATCGGCCGCAGGTTAATGAATTTTTTTTTTTTTTTTTTTCAAATGAGGCATGAATGGCGGCAACAACAACATCGTGAACGTCCGTCCGCAGCTTAAGGAAATTTTTTTTTTTGTTTTTTTCAAATGTTGCATGAATGGCGGCAACAACAAAATCAACTATATCGGCCGCAGGTTAATGAATTTTTTTTTTTTTTTTTTTCAAATGAGGCATGAATGGCGGCAACAACAACATCGTGAACGTCCGTCCGCAGCTTAAGGAAATTTTTTTTTTTGTTTTTTTCAAATGTTGCATGAATGGCGGCAACAACAAAATCAACTATATCGGCCGCAGGTTAATGAATTTTTTTTTTTTTTTTTTTCAAATGAGGCATGAATGGCGGCAACAACAACATCGTGAACGTCCGTCCGCAGCTTAAGGAAATTTTTTTTTTTGTTTTTTTCAAATGTTGCATGAATGGCGGCAACAACAAAATCAACTATATCGGCCGCAGGTTAATGAATTTTTTTTTTTTTTTTTTTCAAATGAGGCATGAATGGCGGCAACAACAACATCGTGAACGTCCGTCCGCAGCTTAAGGAAATTTTTTTTTTTGTTTTTTTCAAATGTTGCATGAATGGCGGCAACAACAAAATCAACTATATCGGCCGCAGGTTAATGAATTTTTTTTTTTTTTTTTTTCAAATGAGGCATGAATGGCGGCAACAACAACATCGTGAACGTCCGTCCGCAGCTTAAGGAAATTTTTTTTTTTGTTTTTTTCAAATGTTGCATGAATGGCGGCAACAACAAAATCAACTATATCGGCCGCAGGTTAATGAATTTTTTTTTTTTTTTTTTTCAAATGAGGCATGAATGGCGGCAACAACAACATCGTGAACGTCCGTCCGCAGCTTAAGGAAATTTTTTTTTTTGTTTTTTTCAAATGTTGCATGAATGGCGGCAACAACAAAATCAACTATATCGGCCGCAGGTTAATGAATTTTTTTTTTTTTTTTTTTCAAATGAGGCATGAATGGCGGCAACAACAAGATCGTGAACGTCCGTCCGCAGCTTAAGGAAATTTTTTTTTTTGTTTTTTTCAAATGTTGCATGAATGGCGGCAACAACAAAATCAACTATATCGGCCGCAGGTTAATGAATTTTTTTTTTTTTTTTTTTCAAATGAGGCATGAATGGCGGCAACACAACATCGTGAACGTCCGTCCGCAGCTTAAGGAAATTTTTTTTTTTGTTTTTTTCAAATGTTGCATGAATGGCGGCAACAACAAAATCAACTATATCGGCCGCAGGTTAATGAATTTTTTTTTTTTTTTTTTTCAAATGAGGCATGAATGGCGGCAACAACAACATCGTGAACGTCCGTCCGCAGCTTAAGGAAATTTTTTTTTTTGTTTTTTTCAAATGTTGCATGAATGGCGGCAACAACAAAATCAACTATATCGGCCGCAGGTTAATGAATTTTTTTTTTTTTTTTTTTCAAATGAGGCATGAATGGCGGCAACAACAACATCGTGAACGTCCGTCCGCAGCTTAAGGAAATTTTTTTTTTTGTTTTTTTCAAATGTTGCATGAATGGCGGCAACAACAAAATCAACTATATCGGCCGCAGGTTAATGAATTTTTTTTTTTTTTTTTTTCAAATGAGGCATGAATGGCGGCAACAACAAGATCGTGAACGTCCGTCCGCAGCTTAAGGAAATTTTTTTTTTTGTTTTTTTCAAATGTTGCATGAATGGCGGCAACAACAAAATCAACTATATCGGCCGCAGGTTAATGAATTTTTTTTTTTTTTTTTTTCAAATGAGGCATGAATGGCGGCAACAACAACATCGTGAACGTCCGTCCGCAGCTTAAGGAAATTTTTTTTTTTGTTTTTTTCAAATGTTGCATGAATGGCGGCAACAACAAAATCAACTATATCGGCCGCAGGTTAATGAATTTTTTTTTTTTTTTTTTTCAAATGAGGCATGAATGGCGGCAACAACAAGATCGTGAACGTCCGTCCGCAGCTTAAGGAAATTTTTTTTTTTGTTTTTTTCAAATGTTGCATGAATGGCGGCAACAACAAAATCAACTATATCGGCCGCAGGTTAATGAATTTTTTTTTTTTTTTTTTTCAAATGAGGCATGAATGGCGGCAACAACAACATCGTGAACGTCCGTCCGCAGCTTAAGGAAATTTTTTTTTTTGTTTTTTTCAAATGTTGCATGAATGGCGGCAACAACAAAATCAACTATATCGGCCGCAGGTTAATGAATTTTTTTTTTTTTTTTTTTCAAATGAGGCATGAATGGCGGCAACAACAACATCGTGAACGTCCGTCCGCAGCTTAAGGAAATTTTTTTTTTTGTTTTTTTCAAATGTTGCATGAATGGCGGCAACAACAAAATCAACTATATCGGCCGCAGGTTAATGAATTTTTTTTTTTTTTTTTTTCAAATGAGGCATGAATGGCGGCAACAACAACATCGTGAACGTCCGTCCGCAGCTTAAGGAAATTTTTTTTTTTGTTTTTTTCAAATGTTGCATGAATGGCGGCAACAACAAAATCAACTATATCGGCCGCAGGTTAATGAATTTTTTTTTTTTTTTTTTTCAAATGAGGCATGAATGGCGGCAACAACAACATCGTGAACGTCCGTCCGCAGCTTAAGGAAATTTTTTTTTTTGTTTTTTTCAAATGTTGCATGAATGGCGGCAACAACAAAATCAACTATATCGGCCGCAGGTTAATGAATTTTTTTTTTTTTTTTTTTCAAATGAGGCATGAATGGCGGCAACAACAACATCGTGAACGTCCGTCCGCAGCTTAAGGAAATTTTTTTTTTTGTTTTTTTCAAATGTTGCATGAATGGCGGCAACAACAAAATCAACTATATCGGCCGCAGGTTAATGAATTTTTTTTTTTTTTTTTTTCAAATGAGGCATGAATGGCGGCAACAACAACATCGTGAACGTCCGTCCGCAGCTTAAGGAAATTTTTTTTTTTGTTTTTTTCAAATGTTGCATGAATGGCGGCAACAACAAAATCAACTATATCGGCCGCAGGTTAATGAATTTTTTTTTTTTTTTTTTTCAAATGAGGCATGAATGGCGGCAACAACAACATCGTGAACGTCCGTCCGCAGCTTAAGGAAATTTTTTTTTTTGTTTTTTTCAAATGTTGCATGAATGGCGGCAACAACAAAATCAACTATATCGGCCGCAGGTTAATGAATTTTTTTTTTTTTTTTTTTCAAATGAGGCATGAATGGCGGCAACAACAACATCGTGAACGTCCGTCCGCAGCTTAAGGAAATTTTTTTTTTTGTTTTTTTCAAATGTTGCATGAATGGCGGCAACAACAAAATCAACTATATCGGCCGCAGGTTAATGAATTTTTTTTTTTTTTTTTTTCAAATGAGGCATGAATGGCGGCAACAACAACATCGTGAACGTCCGTCCGCAGCTTAAGGAAATTTTTTTTTTTGTTTTTTTCAAATGTTGCATGAATGGCGGCAACAACAAAATCAACTATATCGGCCGCAGGTTAATGAATTTTTTTTTTTTTTTTTTTCAAATGAGGCATGAATGGCGGCAACAACAACATCGTGAACGTCCGTCCGCAGCTTAAGGAAATTTTTTTTTTTGTTTTTTTCAAATGTTGCATGAATGGCGGCAACAACAAAATCAACTATATCGGCCGCAGGTTAATGAATTTTTTTTTTTTTTTTTTTCAAATGAGGCATGAATGGCGGCAACAACAACATCGTGAACGTCCGTCCGCAGCTTAAGGAAATTTTTTTTTTTGTTTTTTTCAAATGTTGCATGAATGGCGGCAACAACAAAATCAACTATATCGGCCGCAGGTTAATGAATTTTTTTTTTTTTTTTTTTCAAATGAGGCATGAATGGCGGCAACAACAACATCGTGAACGTCCGTCCGCAGCTTAAGGAAATTTTTTTTTTTGTTTTTTTCAAATGTTGCATGAATGGCGGCAACAACAAAATCAACTATATCGGCCGCAGGTTAATGAATTTTTTTTTTTTTTTTTTTCAAATGAGGCATGAATGGCGGCAACAACAACATCGTGAACGTCCGTCCGCAGCTTAAGGAAATTTTTTTTTTTGTTTTTTTCAAATGTTGCATGAATGGCGGCAACAACAAAATCAACTATATCGGCCGCAGGTTAATGAATTTTTTTTTTTTTTTTTTTCAAATGAGGCATGAATGGCGGCAACAACAACATCGTGAACGTCCGTCCGCAGCTTAAGGAAATTTTTTTTTTTGTTTTTTTCAAATGTTGCATGAATGGCGGCAACAACAAAATCAACTATATCGGCCGCAGGTTAATGAATTTTTTTTTTTTTTTTTTTCAAATGAGGCATGAATGGCGGCAACAACAAGATCGTGAACGTCCGTCCGCAGCTTAAGGAAATTTTTTTTTTTGTTTTTTTCAAATGTTGCATGAATGGCGGCAACAACAAAATCAACTATATCGGCCGCAGGTTAATGAATTTTTTTTTTTTTTTTTTTCAAATGAGGCATGAATGGCGGCAACAACAACATCGTGAACGTCCGTCCGCAGCTTAAGGAAATTTTTTTTTTTGTTTTTTTCAAATGTTGCATGAATGGCGGCAACAACAAAATCAACTATATCGGCCGCAGGTTAATGAATTTTTTTTTTTTTTTTTTTCAAATGAGGCATGAATGGCGGCAACAACAACATCGTGAACGTCCGTCCGCAGCTTAAGGAAATTTTTTTTTTTGTTTTTTTCAAATGTTGCATGAATGGCGGCAACAACAAAATCAACTATATCGGCCGCAGGTTAATGAATTTTTTTTTTTTTTTTTTTCAAATGAGGCATGAATGGCGGCAACAACAACATCGTGAACGTCCGTCCGCAGCTTAAGGAAATTTTTTTTTTTGTTTTTTTCAAATGTTGCATGAATGGCGGCAACAACAAAATCAACTATATCGGCCGCAGGTTAATGAATTTTTTTTTTTTTTTTTTTCAAATGAGGCATGAATGGCGGCAACAACAACATCGTGAACGTCCGTCCGCAGCTTAAGGAAATTTTTTTTTTTGTTTTTTTCAAATGTTGCATGAATGGCGGCAACAACAAAATCAACTATATCGGCCGCAGGTTAATGAATTTTTTTTTTTTTTTTTTTCAAATGAGGCATGAATGGCGGCAACAACAACATCGTGAACGTCCGTCCGCAGCTTAAGGAAATTTTTTTTTTTGTTTTTTTCAAATGTTGCATGAATGGCGGCAACAACAAAATCAACTATATCGGCCGCAGGTTAATGAATTTTTTTTTTTTTTTTTTTCAAATGAGGCATGAATGGCGGCAACAACAACATCGTGAACGTCCGTCCGCAGCTTAAGGAAATTTTTTTTTTTGTTTTTTTCAAATGTTGCATGAATGGCGGCAACAACAAAATCAACTATATCGGCCGCAGGTTAATGAATTTTTTTTTTTTTTTTTTTCAAATGAGGCATGAATGGCGGCAACAACAACATCGTGAACGTCCGTCCGCAGCTTAAGGAAATTTTTTTTTTTGTTTTTTTCAAATGTTGCATGAATGGCGGCAACAACAAAATCAACTATATCGGCCGCAGGTTAATGAATTTTTTTTTTTTTTTTTTTCAAATGAGGCATGAATGGCGGCAACAACAACATCGTGAACGTCCGTCCGCAGCTTAAGGAAATTTTTTTTTTTGTTTTTTTCAAATGTTGCATGAATGGCGGCAACAACAAAATCAACTATATCGGCCGCAGGTTAATGAATTTTTTTTTTTTTTTTTTTCAAATGAGGCATGAATGGCGGCAACAACAACATCGTGAACGTCCGTCCGCAGCTTAAGGAAATTTTTTTTTTTGTTTTTTTCAAATGTTGCATGAATGGCGGCAACAACAAAATCAACTATATCGGCCGCAGGTTAATGAATTTTTTTTTTTTTTTTTTTCAAATGAGGCATGAATGGCGGCAACAACAACATCGTGAACGTCCGTCCGCAGCTTAAGGAAATTTTTTTTTTTGTTTTTTTCAAATGTTGCATGAATGGCGGCAACAACAAAATCAACTATATCGGCCGCAGGTTAATGAATTTTTTTTTTTTTTTTTTTCAAATGAGGCATGAATGGCGGCAACAACAACATCGTGAACGTCCGTCCGCAGCTTAAGGAAATTTTTTTTTTTGTTTTTTTCAAATGTTGCATGAATGGCGGCAACAACAAAATCAACTATATCGGCCGCAGGTTAATGAATTTTTTTTTTTTTTTTTTTCAAATGAGGCATGAATGGCGGCAACAACAACATCGTGAACGTCCGTCCGCAGCTTAAGGAAATTTTTTTTTTTGTTTTTTTCAAATGTTGCATGAATGGCGGCAACAACAAAATCAACTATATCGGCCGCAGGTTAATGAATTTTTTTTTTTTTTTTTTTCAAATGAGGCATGAATGGCGGCAACAACAACATCGTGAACGTCCGTCCGCAGCTTAAGGAAATTTTTTTTTTTGTTTTTTTCAAATGTTGCATGAATGGCGGCAACAACAAAATCAACTATATCGGCCGCAGGTTAATGAATTTTTTTTTTTTTTTTTTTCAAATGAGGCATGAATGGCGGCAACAACAACATCGTGAACGTCCGTCCGCAGCTTAAGGAAATTTTTTTTTTTGTTTTTTTCAAATGTTGCATGAATGGCGGCAACAACAAAATCAACTATATCGGCCGCAGGTTAATGAATTTTTTTTTTTTTTTTTTTCAAATGAGGCATGAATGGCGGCAACAACAACATCGTGAACGTCCGTCCGCAGCTTAAGGAAATTTTTTTTTTTGTTTTTTTCAAATGTTGCATGAATGGCGGCAACAACAAAATCAACTATATCGGCCGCAGGTTAATGAATTTTTTTTTTTTTTTTTTTCAAATGAGGCATGAATGGCGGCAACAACAACATCGTGAACGTCCGTCCGCAGCTTAAGGAAATTTTTTTTTTTGTTTTTTTCAAATGTTGCATGAATGGCGGCAACAACAAAATCAACTATATCGGCCGCAGGTTAATGAATTTTTTTTTTTTTTTTTTTCAAATGAGGCATGAATGGCGGCAACAACAACATCGTGAACGTCCGTCCGCAGCTTAAGGAAATTTTTTTTTTTGTTTTTTTCAAATGTTGCATGAATGGCGGCAACAACAAAATCAACTATATCGGCCGCAGGTTAATGAATTTTTTTTTTTTTTTTTTTCAAATGAGGCATGAATGGCGGCAACAACAACATCGTGAACGTCCGTCCGCAGCTTAAGGAAATTTTTTTTTTTGTTTTTTTCAAATGTTGCATGAATGGCGGCAACAACAAAATCAACTATATCGGCCGCAGGTTAATGAATTTTTTTTTTTTTTTTTTTCAAATGAGGCATGAATGGCGGCAACAACAACATCGTGAACGTCCGTCCGCAGCTTAAGGAAATTTTTTTTTTTGTTTTTTTCAAATGTTGCATGAATGGCGGCAACAACAAAATCAACTATATCGGCCGCAGGTTAATGAATTTTTTTTTTTTTTTTTTTCAAATGAGGCATGAATGGCGGCAACAACAACATCGTGAACGTCCGTCCGCAGCTTAAGGAAATTTTTTTTTTTGTTTTTTTCAAATGTTGCATGAATGGCGGCAACAACAAAATCAACTATATCGGCCGCAGGTTAATGAATTTTTTTTTTTTTTTTTTTCAAATGAGGCATGAATGGCGGCAACAACAACATCGTGAACGTCCGTCCGCAGCTTAAGGAAATTTTTTTTTTTGTTTTTTTCAAATGTTGCATGAATGGCGGCAACAACAAAATCAACTATATCGGCCGCAGGTTAATGAATTTTTTTTTTTTTTTTTTTCAAATGAGGCATGAATGGCGGCAACAACAACATCGTGAACGTCCGTCCGCAGCTTAAGGAAATTTTTTTTTTTGTTTTTTTCAAATGTTGCATGAATGGCGGCAACAACAAAATCAACTATATCGGCCGCAGGTTAATGAATTTTTTTTTTTTTTTTTTTCAAATGAGGCATGAATGGCGGCAACAACAACATCGTGAACGTCCGTCCGCAGCTTAAGGAAATTTTTTTTTTTGTTTTTTTCAAATGTTGCATGAATGGCGGCAACAACAAAATCAACTATATCGGCCGCAGGTTAATGAATTTTTTTTTTTTTTTTTTTCAAATGAGGCATGAATGGCGGCAACAACAACATCGTGAACGTCCGTCCGCAGCTTAAGGAAATTTTTTTTTTTGTTTTTTTCAAATGTTGCATGAATGGCGGCAACAACAAAATCAACTATATCGGCCGCAGGTTAATGAATTTTTTTTTTTTTTTTTTTCAAATGAGGCATGAATGGCGGCAACAACAACATCGTGAACGTCCGTCCGCAGCTTAAGGAAATTTTTTTTTTTGTTTTTTTCAAATGTTGCATGAATGGCGGCAACAACAAAATCAACTATATCGGCCGCAGGTTAATGAATTTTTTTTTTTTTTTTTTTCAAATGAGGCATGAATGGCGGCAACAACAACATCGTGAACGTCCGTCCGCAGCTTAAGGAAATTTTTTTTTTTGTTTTTTTCAAATGTTGCATGAATGGCGGCAACAACAAAATCAACTATATCGGCCGCAGGTTAATGAATTTTTTTTTTTTTTTTTTTCAAATGAGGCATGAATGGCGGCAACAACAACATCGTGAACGTCCGTCCGCAGCTTAAGGAAATTTTTTTTTTTGTTTTTTTCAAATGTTGCATGAATGGCGGCAACAACAAAATCAACTATATCGGCCGCAGGTTAATGAATTTTTTTTTTTTTTTTTTTCAAATGAGGCATGAATGGCGGCAACAACAACATCGTGAACGTCCGTCCGCAGCTTAAGGAAATTTTTTTTTTTGTTTTTTTCAAATGTTGCATGAATGGCGGCAACAACAAAATCAACTATATCGGCCGCAGGTTAATGAATTTTTTTTTTTTTTTTTTTCAAATGAGGCATGAATGGCGGCAACAACAACATCGTGAACGTCCGTCCGCAGCTTAAGGAAATTTTTTTTTTTGTTTTTTTCAAATGTTGCATGAATGGCGGCAACAACAAAATCAACTATATCGGCCGCAGGTTAATGAATTTTTTTTTTTTTTTTTTTCAAATGAGGCATGAATGGCGGCAACAACAACATCGTGAACGTCCGTCCGCAGCTTAAGGAAATTTTTTTTTTTGTTTTTTTCAAATGTTGCATGAATGGCGGCAACAACAAAATCAACTATATCGGCCGCAGGTTAATGAATTTTTTTTTTTTTTTTTTTCAAATGAGGCATGAATGGCGGCAACAACAACATCGTGAACGTCCGTCCGCAGCTTAAGGAAATTTTTTTTTTTGTTTTTTTCAAATGTTGCATGAATGGCGGCAACAACAAAATCAACTATATCGGCCGCAGGTTAATGAATTTTTTTTTTTTTTTTTTTCAAATGAGGCATGAATGGCGGCAACAACAACATCGTGAACGTCCGTCCGCAGCTTAAGGAAATTTTTTTTTTTGTTTTTTTCAAATGTTGCATGAATGGCGGCAACAACAAAATCAACTATATCGGCCGCAGGTTAATGAATTTTTTTTTTTTTTTTTTTCAAATGAGGCATGAATGGCGGCAACAACAACATCGTGAACGTCCGTCCGCAGCTTAAGGAAATTTTTTTTTTTGTTTTTTTCAAATGTTGCATGAATGGCGGCAACAACAAAATCAACTATATCGGCCGCAGGTTAATGAATTTTTTTTTTTTTTTTTTTCAAATGAGGCATGAATGGCGGCAACAACAACATCGTGAACGTCCGTCCGCAGCTTAAGGAAATTTTTTTTTTTGTTTTTTTCAAATGTTGCATGAATGGCGGCAACAACAAAATCAACTATATCGGCCGCAGGTTAATGAATTTTTTTTTTTTTTTTTTTCAAATGAGGCATGAATGGCGGCAACAACAACATCGTGAACGTCCGTCCGCAGCTTAAGGAAATTTTTTTTTTTGTTTTTTTCAAATGTTGCATGAATGGCGGCAACAACAAAATCAACTATATCGGCCGCAGGTTAATGAATTTTTTTTTTTTTTTTTTTCAAATGAGGCATGAATGGCGGCAACAACAACATCGTGAACGTCCGTCCGCAGCTTAAGGAAATTTTTTTTTTTGTTTTTTTCAAATGTTGCATGAATGGCGGCAACAACAAAATCAACTATATCGGCCGCAGGTTAATGAATTTTTTTTTTTTTTTTTTTCAAATGAGGCATGAATGGCGGCAACAACAACATCGTGAACGTCCGTCCGCAGCTTAAGGAAATTTTTTTTTTTGTTTTTTTCAAATGTTGCATGAATGGCGGCAACAACAAAATCAACTATATCGGCCGCAGGTTAATGAATTTTTTTTTTTTTTTTTTTCAAATGAGGCATGAATGGCGGCAACAACAACATCGTGAACGTCCGTCCGCAGCTTAAGGAAATTTTTTTTTTTGTTTTTTTCAAATGTTGCATGAATGGCGGCAACAACAAAATCAACTATATCGGCCGCAGGTTAATGAATTTTTTTTTTTTTTTTTTTCAAATGAGGCATGAATGGCGGCAACAACAACATCGTGAACGTCCGTCCGCAGCTTAAGGAAATTTTTTTTTTTGTTTTTTTCAAATGTTGCATGAATGGCGGCAACAACAAAATCAACTATATCGGCCGCAGGTTAATGAATTTTTTTTTTTTTTTTTTTCAAATGAGGCATGAATGGCGGCAACAACAACATCGTGAACGTCCGTCCGCAGCTTAAGGAAATTTTTTTTTTTGTTTTTTTCAAATGTTGCATGAATGGCGGCAACAACAAAATCAACTATATCGGCCGCAGGTTAATGAATTTTTTTTTTTTTTTTTTTCAAATGAGGCATGAATGGCGGCAACAACAACATCGTGAACGTCCGTCCGCAGCTTAAGGAAATTTTTTTTTTTGTTTTTTTCAAATGTTGCATGAATGGCGGCAACAACAAAATCAACTATATCGGCCGCAGGTTAATGAATTTTTTTTTTTTTTTTTTTCAAATGAGGCATGAATGGCGGCAACAACAACATCGTGAACGTCCGTCCGCAGCTTAAGGAAATTTTTTTTTTTGTTTTTTTCAAATGTTGCATGAATGGCGGCAACAACAAAATCAACTATATCGGCCGCAGGTTAATGAATTTTTTTTTTTTTTTTTTTCAAATGAGGCATGAATGGCGGCAACAACAACATCGTGAACGTCCGTCCGCAGCTTAAGGAAATTTTTTTTTTTGTTTTTTTCAAATGTTGCATGAATGGCGGCAACAACAAAATCAACTATATCGGCCGCAGGTTAATGAATTTTTTTTTTTTTTTTTTTCAAATGAGGCATGAATGGCGGCAACAACAACATCGTGAACGTCCGTCCGCAGCTTAAGGAAATTTTTTTTTTTGTTTTTTTCAAATGTTGCATGAATGGCGGCAACAACAAAATCAACTATATCGGCCGCAGGTTAATGAATTTTTTTTTTTTTTTTTTTCAAATGAGGCATGAATGGCGGCAACAACAACATCGTGAACGTCCGTCCGCAGCTTAAGGAAATTTTTTTTTTTGTTTTTTTCAAATGTTGCATGAATGGCGGCAACAACAAAATCAACTATATCGGCCGCAGGTTAATGAATTTTTTTTTTTTTTTTTTTCAAATGAGGCATGAATGGCGGCAACAACAACATCGTGAACGTCCGTCCGCAGCTTAAGGAAATTTTTTTTTTTGTTTTTTTCAAATGTTGCATGAATGGCGGCAACAACAAAATCAACTATATCGGCCGCAGGTTAATGAATTTTTTTTTTTTTTTTTTTCAAATGAGGCATGAATGGCGGCAACAACAACATCGTGAACGTCCGTCCGCAGCTTAAGGAAATTTTTTTTTTTGTTTTTTTCAAATGTTGCATGAATGGCGGCAACAACAAAATCAACTATATCGGCCGCAGGTTAATGAATTTTTTTTTTTTTTTTTTTCAAATGAGGCATGAATGGCGGCAACAACAACATCGTGAACGTCCGTCCGCAGCTTAAGGAAATTTTTTTTTTTGTTTTTTTCAAATGTTGCATGAATGGCGGCAACAACAAAATCAACTATATCGGCCGCAGGTTAATGAATTTTTTTTTTTTTTTTTTCAAATGAGGCATGAATGGCGGCAACAACAACATCGTGAACGTCCGTCCGCAGCTTAAGGAAATTTTTTTTTTTGTTTTTTTCAAATGTTGCATGAATGGCGGCAACAACAAAATCAACTATATCGGCCGCAGGTTAATGAATTTTTTTTTTTTTTTTTTTCAAATGAGGCATGAATGGCGGCAACAACAACATCGTGAACGTCCGTCCGCAGCTTAAGGAAATTTTTTTTTTTGTTTTTTTCAAATGTTGCATGAATGGCGGCAACAACAAAATCAACTATATCGGCCGCAGGTTAATGAATTTTTTTTTTTTTTTTTTTCAAATGAGGCATGAATGGCGGCAACAACAACATCGTGAACGTCCGTCCGCAGCTTAAGGAAATTTTTTTTTTTGTTTTTTTCAAATGTTGCATGAATGGCGGCAACAACAAAATCAACTATATCGGCCGCAGGTTAATGAATTTTTTTTTTTTTTTTTTTCAAATGAGGCATGAATGGCGGCAACAACAACATCGTGAACGTCCGTCCGCAGCTTAAGGAAATTTTTTTTTTTGTTTTTTTCAAATGTTGCATGAATGGCGGCAACAACAAAATCAACTATATCGGCCGCAGGTTAATGAATTTTTTTTTTTTTTTTTTCAAATGAGGCATGAATGGCGGCAACAACAACATCGTGAACGTCCGTCCGCAGCTTAAGGAAATTTTTTTTTTTGTTTTTTTCAAATGTTGCATGAATGGCGGCAACAACAAAATCAACTATATCGGCCGCAGGTTAATGAATTTTTTTTTTTTTTTTTTCAAATGAGGCATGAATGGCGGCAACAACAACATCGTGAACGTCCGTCCGCAGCTTAAGGAAATTTTTTTTTTTGTTTTTTTCAAATGTTGCATGAATGGCGGCAACAACAAAATCAACTATATCGGCCGCAGGTTAATGAATTTTTTTTTTTTTTTTTTCAAATGAGGCATGAATGGCGGCAACAACAACATCGTGAACGTCCGTCCGCAGCTTAAGGAAATTTTTTTTTTTGTTTTTTTCAAATGTTGCATGAATGGCGGCAACAACAAAATCAACTATATCGGCCGCAGGTTAATGAATTTTTTTTTTTTTTTTTTCAAATGAGGCATGAATGGCGGCAACAACAACATCGTGAACGTCCGTCCGCAGCTTAAGGAAATTTTTTTTTTTGTTTTTTTCAAATGTTGCATGAATGGCGGCAACAACAAAATCAACTATATCGGCCGCAGGTTAATGAATTTTTTTTTTTTTTTTTTCAAATGAGGCATGAATGGCGGCAACAACAACATCGTGAACGTCCGTCCGCAGCTTAAGGAAATTTTTTTTTTTGTTTTTTTCAAATGTTGCATGAATGGCGGCAACAACAAAATCAACTATATCGGCCGCAGGTTAATGAATTTTTTTTTTTTTTTTTTCAAATGAGGCATGAATGGCGGCAACAACAACATCGTGAACGTCCGTCCGCAGCTTAAGGAAATTTTTTTTTTTGTTTTTTTCAAATGTTGCATGAATGGCGGCAACAACAAAATCAACTATATCGGCCGCAGGTTAATGAATTTTTTTTTTTTTTTTTTTCAAATGAGGCATGAATGGCGGCAACAACAACATCGTGAACGTCCGTCCGCAGCTTAAGGAAATTTTTTTTTTTGTTTTTTTCAAATGTTGCATGAATGGCGGCAACAACAAAATCAACTATATCGGCCGCAGGTTAATGAATTTTTTTTTTTTTTTTTTTCAAATGAGGCATGAATGGCGGCAACAACAACATCGTGAACGTCCGTCCGCAGCTTAAGGAAATTTTTTTTTTTGTTTTTTTCAAATGTTGCATGAATGGCGGCAACAACAAAATCAACTATATCGGCCGCAGGTTAATGAATTTTTTTTTTTTTTTTTTCAAATGAGGCATGAATGGCGGCAACAACAACATCGTGAACGTCCGTCCGCAGCTTAAGGAAATTTTTTTTTTTGTTTTTTTCAAATGTTGCATGAATGGCGGCAACAACAAAATCAACTATATCGGCCGCAGGTTAATGAATTTTTTTTTTTTTTTTTTCAAATGAGGCATGAATGGCGGCAACAACAACATCGTGAACGTCCGTCCGCAGCTTAAGGAAATTTTTTTTTTTGTTTTTTTCAAATGTTGCATGAATGGCGGCAACAACAAAATCAACTATATCGGCCGCAGGTTAATGAATTTTTTTTTTTTTTTTTTCAAATGAGGCATGAATGGCGGCAACAACAACATCGTGAACGTCCGTCCGCAGCTTAAGGAAATTTTTTTTTTTGTTTTTTTCAAATGTTGCAAGAATGGCGGCAACAACAAAATCAACTATATCGGCCGCAGGTTAATGAATTTTTTTTTTTTTTTTTTCAAATGAGGCATGAATGGCGGCAACAACAACATCGTGAACGTCCGTCCGCAGCTTAAGGAAATTTTTTTTTTTGTTTTTTTCAAATGTTGCATGAATGGCGGCAACAACAAAATCAACTATATCGGCCGCAGGTTAATGAATTTTTTTTTTTTTTTTTTCAAATGAGGCATGAATGGCGGCAACAACAACATCGTGAACGTCCGTCCGCAGCTTAAGGAAATTTTTTTTTTTGTTTTTTTCAAATGTTGCATGAATGGCGGCAACAACAAAATCAACTATATCGGCCGCAGGTTAATGAATTTTTTTTTTTTTTTTTTCAAATGAGGCATGAATGGCGGCAACAACAACATCGTGAACGTCCGTCCGCAGCTTAAGGAAATTTTTTTTTTTGTTTTTTTCAAATGTTGCATGAATGGCGGCAACAACAAAATCAACTATATCGGCCGCAGGTTAATGAATTTTTTTTTTTTTTTTTTTCAAATGAGGCATGAATGGCGGCAACAACAACATCGTGAACGTCCGTCCGCAGCTTAAGGAAATTTTTTTTTTTGTTTTTTTCAAATGTTGCATGAATGGCGGCAACAACAAAATCAACTATATCGGCCGCAGGTTAATGAATTTTTTTTTTTTTTTTTTCAAATGAGGCATGAATGGCGGCAACAACAACATCGTGAACGTCCGTCCGCAGCTTAAGGAAATTTTTTTTTTTGTTTTTTTCAAATGTTGCATGAATGGCGGCAACAACAAAATCAACTATATCGGCCGCAGGTTAATGAATTTTTTTTTTTTTTTTTTCAAATGAGGCATGAATGGCGGCAACAACAACATCGTGAACGTCCGTCCGCAGCTTAAGGAAATTTTTTTTTTTGTTTTTTTCAAATGTTGCATGAATGGCGGCAACAACAAAATCAACTATATCGGCCGCAGGTTAATGAATTTTTTTTTTTTTTTTTTCAAATGAGGCATGAATGGCGGCAACAACAACATCGTGAACGTCCGTCCGCAGCTTAAGGAAATTTTTTTTTTTGTTTTTTTCAAATGTTGCATGAATGGCGGCAACAACAAAATCAACTATATCGGCCGCAGGTTAATGAATTTTTTTTTTTTTTTTTTTCAAATGAGGCATGAATGGCGGCAACAACAACATCGTGAACGTCCGTCCGCAGCTTAAGGAAATTTTTTTTTTTGTTTTTTTCAAATGTTGCATGAATGGCGGCAACAACAAAATCAACTATATCGGCCGCAGGTTAATGAATTTTTTTTTTTTTTTTTTCAAATGAGGCATGAATGGCGGCAACAACAACATCGTGAACGTCCGTCCGCAGCTTAAGGAAATTTTTTTTTTTGTTTTTTTCAAATGTTGCATGAATGGCGGCAACAACAAAATCAACTATATCGGCCGCAGGTTAATGAATTTTTTTTTTTTTTTTTTTCAAATGAGGCATGAATGGCGGCAACAACAACATCGTGAACGTCCGTCCGCAGCTTAAGGAAATTTTTTTTTTTGTTTTTTTCAAATGTTGCATGAATGGCGGCAACAACAAAATCAACTATATCGGCCGCAGGTTAATGAATTTTTTTTTTTTTTTTTTCAAATGAGGCATGAATGGCGGCAACAACAACATCGTGAACGTCCGTCCGCAGCTTAAGGAAATTTTTTTTTTTGTTTTTTTCAAATGTTGCATGAATGGCGGCAACAACAAAATCAACTATATCGGCCGCAGGTTAATGAATTTTTTTTTTTTTTTTTTCAAATGAGGCATGAATGGCGGCAACAACAACATCGTGAACGTCCGTCCGCAGCTTAAGGAAATTTTTTTTTTTGTTTTTTTCAAATGTTGCATGAATGGCGGCAACAACAAAATCAACTATATCGGCCGCAGGTTAATGAATTTTTTTTTTTTTTTTTTTCAAATGAGGCATGAATGGCGGCAACAACAACATCGTGAACGTCCGTCCGCAGCTTAAGGAAATTTTTTTTTTTGTTTTTTTCAAATGTTGCATGAATGGCGGCAACAACAAAATCAACTATATCGGCCGCAGGTTAATGAATTTTTTTTTTTTTTTTTTTCAAATGAGGCATGAATGGCGGCAACAACAACATCGTGAACGTCCGTCCGCAGCTTAAGGAAATTTTTTTTTTTGTTTTTTTCAAATGTTGCATGAATGGCGGCAACAACAAAATCAACTATATCGGCCGCAGGTTAATGAATTTTTTTTTTTTTTTTTTCAAATGAGGCATGAATGGCGGCAACAACAACATCGTGAACGTCCGTCCGCAGCTTAAGGAAATTTTTTTTTTTGTTTTTTTCAAATGTTGCATGAATGGCGGCAACAACAAAATCAACTATATCGGCCGCAGGTTAATGAATTTTTTTTTTTTTTTTTTTCAAATGAGGCATGAATGGCGGCAACAACAACATCGTGAACGTCCGTCCGCAGCTTAAGGAAATTTTTTTTTTTGTTTTTTTCAAATGTTGCATGAATGGCGGCAACAACAAAATCAACTATATCGGCCGCAGGTTAATGAATTTTTTTTTTTTTTTTTTCAAATGAGGCATGAATGGCGGCAACAACAACATCGTGAACGTCCGTCCGCAGCTTAAGGAAATTTTTTTTTTTGTTTTTTTCAAATGTTGCATGAATGGCGGCAACAACAAAATCAACTATATCGGCCGCAGGTTAATGAATTTTTTTTTTTTTTTTTTTCAAATGAGGCATGAATGGCGGCAACAACAACATCGTGAACGTCCGTCCGCAGCTTAAGGAAATTTTTTTTTTTGTTTTTTTCAAATGTTGCATGAATGGCGGCAACAACAAAATCAACTATATCGGCCGCAGGTTAATGAATTTTTTTTTTTTTTTTTTCAAATGAGGCATGAATGGCGGCAACAACAACATCGTGAACGTCCGTCCGCAGCTTAAGGAAATTTTTTTTTTTGTTTTTTTCAAATGTTGCATGAATGGCGGCAACAACAAAATCAACTATATCGGCCGCAGGTTAATGAATTTTTTTTTTTTTTTTTTTCAAATGAGGCATGAATGGCGGCAACAACAACATCGTGAACGTCCGTCCGCAGCTTAAGGAAATTTTTTTTTTTGTTTTTTTCAAATGTTGCATGAATGGCGGCAACAACAAAATCAACTATATCGGCCGCAGGTTAATGAATTTTTTTTTTTTTTTTTTTCAAATGAGGCATGAATGGCGGCAACAACAACATCGTGAACGTCCGTCCGCAGCTTAAGGAAATTTTTTTTTTTGTTTTTTTCAAATGTTGCATGAATGGCGGCAACAACAAAATCAACTATATCGGCCGCAGGTTAATGAATTTTTTTTTTTTTTTTTTTCAAATGAGGCATGAATGGCGGCAACAACAACATCGTGAACGTCCGTCCGCAGCTTAAGGAAATTTTTTTTTTTGTTTTTTTCAAATGTTGCATGAATGGCGGCAACAACAAAATCAACTATATCGGCCGCAGGTTAATGAATTTTTTTTTTTTTTTTTTTCAAATGAGGCATGAATGGCGGCAACAACAACATCGTGAACGTCCGTCCGCAGCTTAAGGAAATTTTTTTTTTTGTTTTTTTCAAATGTTGCATGAATGGCGGCAACAACAAAATCAACTATATCGGCCGCAGGTTAATGAATTTTTTTTTTTTTTTTTTTCAAATGAGGCATGAATGGCGGCAACAACAACATCGTGAACGTCCGTCCGCAGCTTAAGGAAATTTTTTTTTTTGTTTTTTTCAAATGTTGCATGAATGGCGGCAACAACAAAATCAACTATATCGGCCGCAGGTTAATGAATTTTTTTTTTTTTTTTTTCAAATGAGGCATGAATGGCGGCAACAACAACATCGTGAACGTCCGTCCGCAGCTTAAGGAAATTTTTTTTTTTGTTTTTTTCAAATGTTGCATGAATGGCGGCAACAACAAAATCAACTATATCGGCCGCAGGTTAATGAATTTTTTTTTTTTTTTTTTTCAAATGAGGCATGAATGGCGGCAACAACAACATCGTGAACGTCCGTCCGCAGCTTAAGGAAATTTTTTTTTTTGTTTTTTTCAAATGTTGCATGAATGGCGGCAACAACAAAATCAACTATATCGGCCGCAGGTTAATGAATTTTTTTTTTTTTTTTTTCAAATGAGGCATGAATGGCGGCAACAACAACATCGTGAACGTCCGTCCGCAGCTTAAGGAAATTTTTTTTTTTGTTTTTTTCAAATGTTGCATGAATGGCGGCAACAACAAAATCAACTATATCGGCCGCAGGTTAATGAATTTTTTTTTTTTTTTTTTCAAATGAGGCATGAATGGCGGCAACAACAACATCGTGAACGTCCGTCCGCAGCTTAAGGAAATTTTTTTTTTTGTTTTTTTCAAATGTTGCATGAATGGCGGCAACAACAAAATCAACTATATCGGCCGCAGGTTAATGAATTTTTTTTTTTTTTTTTTCAAATGAGGCATGAATGGCGGCAACAACAACATCGTGAACGTCCGTCCGCAGCTTAAGGAAATTTTTTTTTTTGTTTTTTTCAAATGTTGCATGAATGGCGGCAACAACAAAATCAACTATATCGGCCGCAGGTTAATGAATTTTTTTTTTTTTTTTTTCAAATGAGGCATGAATGGCGGCAACAACAACATCGTGAACGTCCGTCCGCAGCTTAAGGAAATTTTTTTTTTTGTTTTTTTCAAATGTTGCATGAATGGCGGCAACAACAAAATCAACTATATCGGCCGCAGGTTAATGAATTTTTTTTTTTTTTTTTTCAAATGAGGCATGAATGGCGGCAACAACAACATCGTGAACGTCCGTCCGCAGCTTAAGGAAATTTTTTTTTTTGTTTTTTTCAAATGTTGCATGAATGGCGGCAACAACAAAATCAACTATATCGGCCGCAGGTTAATGAATTTTTTTTTTTTTTTTTTCAAATGAGGCATGAATGGCGGCAACAACAACATCGTGAACGTCCGTCCGCAGCTTAAGGAAATTTTTTTTTTTGTTTTTTTCAAATGTTGCATGAATGGCGGCAACAACAAAATCAACTATATCGGCCGCAGGTTAATGAATTTTTTTTTTTTTTTTTTTCAAATGAGGCATGAATGGCGGCAACAACAACATCGTGAACGTCCGTCCGCAGCTTAAGGAAATTTTTTTTTTTGTTTTTTTCAAATGTTGCATGAATGGCGGCAACAACAAAATCAACTATATCGGCCGCAGGTTAATGAATTTTTTTTTTTTTTTTTTCAAATGAGGCATGAATGGCGGCAACAACAACATCGTGAACGTCCGTCCGCAGCTTAAGGAAATTTTTTTTTTTGTTTTTTTCAAATGTTGCATGAATGGCGGCAACAACAAAATCAACTATATCGGCCGCAGGTTAATGAATTTTTTTTTTTTTTTTTTCAAATGAGGCATGAATGGCGGCAACAACAACATCGTGAACGTCCGTCCGCAGCTTAAGGAAATTTTTTTTTTTGTTTTTTTCAAATGTTGCATGAATGGCGGCAACAACAAAATCAACTATATCGGCCGCAGGTTAATGAATTTTTTTTTTTTTTTTTTCAAATGAGGCATGAATGGCGGCAACAACAACATCGTGAACGTCCGTCCGCAGCTTAAGGAAATTTTTTTTTTTGTTTTTTTCAAATGTTGCATGAATGGCGGCAACAACAAAATCAACTATATCGGCCGCAGGTTAATGAATTTTTTTTTTTTTTTTTTTCAAATGAGGCATGAATGGCGGCAACAACAACATCGTGAACGTCCGTCCGCAGCTTAAGGAAATTTTTTTTTTTGTTTTTTTCAAATGTTGCATGAATGGCGGCAACAACAAAATCAACTATATCGGCCGCAGGTTAATGAATTTTTTTTTTTTTTTTTTCAAATGAGGCATGAATGGCGGCAACAACAACATCGTGAACGTCCGTCCGCAGCTTAAGGAAATTTTTTTTTTTGTTTTTTTCAAATGTTGCATGAATGGCGGCAACAACAAAATCAACTATATCGGCCGCAGGTTAATGAATTTTTTTTTTTTTTTTTTCAAATGAGGCATGAATGGCGGCAACAACAACATCGTGAACGTCCGTCCGCAGCTTAAGGAAATTTTTTTTTTTGTTTTTTTCAAATGTTGCATGAATGGCGGCAACAACAAAATCAACTATATCGGCCGCAGGTTAATGAATTTTTTTTTTTTTTTTTTCAAATGAGGCATGAATGGCGGCAACAACAACATCGTGAACGTCCGTCCGCAGCTTAAGGAAATTTTTTTTTTTGTTTTTTTCAAATGTTGCATGAATGGCGGCAACAACAAAATCAACTATATCGGCCGCAGGTTAATGAATTTTTTTTTTTTTTTTTTTCAAATGAGGCATGAATGGCGGCAACAACAACATCGTGAACGTCCGTCCGCAGCTTAAGGAAATTTTTTTTTTTGTTTTTTTCAAATGTTGCATGAATGGCGGCAACAACAAAATCAACTATATCGGCCGCAGGTTAATGAATTTTTTTTTTTTTTTTTTTCAAATGAGGCATGAATGGCGGCAACAACAACATCGTGAACGTCCGTCCGCAGCTTAAGGAAATTTTTTTTTTTGTTTTTTTCAAATGTTGCATGAATGGCGGCAACAACAAAATCAACTATATCGGCCGCAGGTTAATGAATTTTTTTTTTTTTTTTTTTCAAATGAGGCATGAATGGCGGCAACAACAACATCGTGAACGTCCGTCCGCAGCTTAAGGAAATTTTTTTTTTTGTTTTTTTCAAATGTTGCATGAATGGCGGCAACAACAAAATCAACTATATCGGCCGCAGGTTAATGAATTTTTTTTTTTTTTTTTTCAAATGAGGCATGAATGGCGGCAACAACAACATCGTGAACGTCCGTCCGCAGCTTAAGGAAATTTTTTTTTTTGTTTTTTTCAAATGTTGCATGAATGGCGGCAACAACAAAATCAACTATATCGGCCGCAGGTTAATGAATTTTTTTTTTTTTTTTTTTCAAATGAGGCATGAATGGCGGCAACAACAACATCGTGAACGTCCGTCCGCAGCTTAAGGAAATTTTTTTTTTTGTTTTTTTCAAATGTTGCATGAATGGCGGCAACAACAAAATCAACTATATCGGCCGCAGGTTAATGAATTTTTTTTTTTTTTTTTTTCAAATGAGGCATGAATGGCGGCAACAACAACATCGTGAACGTCCGTCCGCAGCTTAAGGAAATTTTTTTTTTTGTTTTTTTCAAATGTTGCATGAATGGCGGCAACAACAAAATCAACTATATCGGCCGCAGGTTAATGAATTTTTTTTTTTTTTTTTTTCAAATGAGGCATGAATGGCGGCAACAACAACATCGTGAACGTCCGTCCGCAGCTTAAGGAAATTTTTTTTTTTGTTTTTTTCAAATGTTGCATGAATGGCGGCAACAACAAAATCAACTATATCGGCCGCAGGTTAATGAATTTTTTTTTTTTTTTTTTTCAAATGAGGCATGAATGGCGGCAACAACAACATCGTGAACGTCCGTCCGCAGCTTAAGGAAATTTTTTTTTTTGTTTTTTTCAAATGTTGCATGAATGGCGGCAACAACAAAATCAACTATATCGGCCGCAGGTTAATGAATTTTTTTTTTTTTTTTTTTCAAATGAGGCATGAATGGCGGCAACAACAACATCGTGAACGTCCGTCCGCAGCTTAAGGAAATTTTTTTTTTTGTTTTTTTCAAATGTTGCATGAATGGCGGCAACAACAAAATCAACTATATCGGCCGCAGGTTAATGAATTTTTTTTTTTTTTTTTTTCAAATGAGGCATGAATGGCGGCAACAACAACATCGTGAACGTCCGTCCGCAGCTTAAGGAAATTTTTTTTTTTGTTTTTTTCAAATGTTGCATGAATGGCGGCAACAACAAAATCAACTATATCGGCCGCAGGTTAATGAATTTTTTTTTTTTTTTTTTTCAAATGAGGCATGAATGGCGGCAACAACAACATCGTGAACGTCCGTCCGCAGCTTAAGGAAATTTTTTTTTTTGTTTTTTTCAAATGTTGCATGAATGGCGGCAACAACAAAATCAACTATATCGGCCGCAGGTTAATGAATTTTTTTTTTTTTTTTTTCAAATGAGGCATGAATGGCGGCAACAACAACATCGTGAACGTCCGTCCGCAGCTTAAGGAAATTTTTTTTTTTGTTTTTTTCAAATGTTGCATGAATGGCGGCAACAACAAAATCAACTATATCGGCCGCAGGTTAATGAATTTTTTTTTTTTTTTTTTTCAAATGAGGCATGAATGGCGGCAACAACAACATCGTGAACGTCCGTCCGCAGCTTAAGGAAATTTTTTTTTTTGTTTTTTTCAAATGTTGCATGAATGGCGGCAACAACAAAATCAACTATATCGGCCGCAGGTTAATGAATTTTTTTTTTTTTTTTTTTCAAATGAGGCATGAATGGCGGCAACAACAACATCGTGAACGTCCGTCCGCAGCTTAAGGAAATTTTTTTTTTTGTTTTTTTCAAATGTTGCATGAATGGCGGCAACAACAAAATCAACTATATCGGCCGCAGGTTAATGAATTTTTTTTTTTTTTTTTTTCAAATGAGGCATGAATGGCGGCAACAACAACATCGTGAACGTCCGTCCGCAGCTTAAGGAAATTTTTTTTTTTGTTTTTTTCAAATGTTGCATGAATGGCGGCAACAACAAAATCAACTATATCGGCCGCAGGTTAATGAATTTTTTTTTTTTTTTTTTTCAAATGAGGCATGAATGGCGGCAACAACAACATCGTGAACGTCCGTCCGCAGCTTAAGGAAATTTTTTTTTTTGTTTTTTTCAAATGTTGCATGAATGGCGGCAACAACAAAATCAACTATATCGGCCGCAGGTTAATGAATTTTTTTTTTTTTTTTTTTCAAATGAGGCATGAATGGCGGCAACAACAACATCGTGAACGTCCGTCCGCAGCTTAAGGAAATTTTTTTTTTTGTTTTTTTCAAATGTTGCATGAATGGCGGCAACAACAAAATCAACTATATCGGCCGCAGGTTAATGAATTTTTTTTTTTTTTTTTTCAAATGAGGCATGAATGGCGGCAACAACAACATCGTGAACGTCCGTCCGCAGCTTAAGGAAATTTTTTTTTTTGTTTTTTTCAAATGTTGCATGAATGGCGGCAACAACAAAATCAACTATATCGGCCGCAGGTTAATGAATTTTTTTTTTTTTTTTTTCAAATGAGGCATGAATGGCGGCAACAACAACATCGTGAACGTCCGTCCGCAGCTTAAGGAAATTTTTTTTTTTGTTTTTTTCAAATGTTGCATGAATGGCGGCAACAACAAAATCAACTATATCGGCCGCAGGTTAATGAATTTTTTTTTTTTTTTTTTTCAAATGAGGCATGAATGGCGGCAACAACAACATCGTGAACGTCCGTCCGCAGCTTAAGGAAATTTTTTTTTTTGTTTTTTTCAAATGTTGCATGAATGGCGGCAACAACAAAATCAACTATATCGGCCGCAGGTTAATGAATTTTTTTTTTTTTTTTTTTCAAATGAGGCATGAATGGCGGCAACAACAACATCGTGAACGTCCGTCCGCAGCTTAAGGAAATTTTTTTTTTTGTTTTTTTCAAATGTTGCATGAATGGCGGCAACAACAAAATCAACTATATCGGCCGCAGGTTAATGAATTTTTTTTTTTTTTTTTTTCAAATGAGGCATGAATGGCGGCAACAACAACATCGTGAACGTCCGTCCGCAGCTTAAGGAAATTTTTTTTTTTGTTTTTTTCAAATGTTGCATGAATGGCGGCAACAACAAAATCAACTATATCGGCCGCAGGTTAATGAATTTTTTTTTTTTTTTTTTTCAAATGAGGCATGAATGGCGGCAACAACAACATCGTGAACGTCCGTCCGCAGCTTAAGGAAATTTTTTTTTTTGTTTTTTTCAAATGTTGCATGAATGGCGGCAACAACAAAATCAACTATATCGGCCGCAGGTTAATGAATTTTTTTTTTTTTTTTTTTCAAATGAGGCATGAATGGCGGCAACAACAACATCGTGAACGTCCGTCCGCAGCTTAAGGAAATTTTTTTTTTTGTTTTTTTCAAATGTTGCATGAATGGCGGCAACAACAAAATCAACTATATCGGCCGCAGGTTAATGAATTTTTTTTTTTTTTTTTTCAAATGAGGCATGAATGGCGGCAACAACAACATCGTGAACGTCCGTCCGCAGCTTAAGGAAATTTTTTTTTTTGTTTTTTTCAAATGTTGCATGAATGGCGGCAACAACAAAATCAACTATATCGGCCGCAGGTTAATGAATTTTTTTTTTTTTTTTTTTCAAATGAGGCATGAATGGCGGCAACAACAACATCGTGAACGTCCGTCCGCAGCTTAAGGAAATTTTTTTTTTTGTTTTTTTCAAATGTTGCATGAATGGCGGCAACAACAAAATCAACTATATCGGCCGCAGGTTAATGAATTTTTTTTTTTTTTTTTTCAAATGAGGCATGAATGGCGGCAACAACAACATCGTGAACGTCCGTCCGCAGCTTAAGGAAATTTTTTTTTTTGTTTTTTTCAAATGTTGCATGAATGGCGGCAACAACAAAATCAACTATATCGGCCGCAGGTTAATGAATTTTTTTTTTTTTTTTTTTCAAATGAGGCATGAATGGCGGCAACAACAACATCGTGAACGTCCGTCCGCAGCTTAAGGAAATTTTTTTTTTTGTTTTTTTCAAATGTTGCATGAATGGCGGCAACAACAAAATCAACTATATCGGCCGCAGGTTAATGAATTTTTTTTTTTTTTTTTTTCAAATGAGGCATGAATGGCGGCAACAACAACATCGTGAACGTCCGTCCGCAGCTTAAGGAAATTTTTTTTTTTGTTTTTTTCAAATGTTGCATGAATGGCGGCAACAACAAAATCAACTATATCGGCCGCAGGTTAATGAATTTTTTTTTTTTTTTTTTTCAAATGAGGCATGAATGGCGGCAACAACAACATCGTGAACGTCCGTCCGCAGCTTAAGGAAATTTTTTTTTTTGTTTTTTTCAAATGTTGCATGAATGGCGGCAACAACAAAATCAACTATATCGGCCGCAGGTTAATGAATTTTTTTTTTTTTTTTTTCAAATGAGGCATGAATGGCGGCAACAACAACATCGTGAACGTCCGTCCGCAGCTTAAGGAAATTTTTTTTTTTGTTTTTTTCAAATGTTGCATGAATGGCGGCAACAACAAAATCAACTATATCGGCCGCAGGTTAATGAATTTTTTTTTTTTTTTTTTTCAAATGAGGCATGAATGGCGGCAACAACAACATCGTGAACGTCCGTCCGCAGCTTAAGGAAATTTTTTTTTTTGTTTTTTTCAAATGTTGCATGAATGGCGGCAACAACAAAATCAACTATATCGGCCGCAGGTTAATGAATTTTTTTTTTTTTTTTTTTCAAATGAGGCATGAATGGCGGCAACAACAACATCGTGAACGTCCGTCCGCAGCTTAAGGAAATTTTTTTTTTTGTTTTTTTCAAATGTTGCATGAATGGCGGCAACAACAAAATCAACTATATCGGCCGCAGGTTAATGAATTTTTTTTTTTTTTTTTTTCAAATGAGGCATGAATGGCGGCAACAACAACATCGTGAACGTCCGTCCGCAGCTTAAGGAAATTTTTTTTTTTGTTTTTTTCAAATGTTGCATGAATGGCGGCAACAACAAAATCAACTATATCGGCCGCAGGTTAATGAATTTTTTTTTTTTTTTTTTTCAAATGAGGCATAAATGGCGGCAACAACAACATCGTGAACGTCCGTCCGCAGCTTAAGGAAATTTTTTTTTTTGTTTTTTTCAAATGTTGCATGAATGGCGGCAACAACAAAATCAACTATATCGGCCGCAGGTTAATGAATTTTTTTTTTTTTTTTTTTCAAATGAGGCATGAATGGCGGCAACAACAACATCGTGAACGTCCGTCCGCAGCTTAAGGAAATTTTTTTTTTTGTTTTTTTCAAATGTTGCATGAATGGCGGCAACAACAAAATCAACTATATCGGCCGCAGGTTAATGAATTTTTTTTTTTTTTTTTTCAAATGAGGCATGAATGGCGGCAACAACAACATCGTGAACGTCCGTCCGCAGCTTAAGGAAATTTTTTTTTTTGTTTTTTTCAAATGTTGCATGAATGGCGGCAACAACAAAATCAACTATATCGGCCGCAGGTTAATGAATTTTTTTTTTTTTTTTTTTCAAATGAGGCATGAATGGCGGCAACAACAACATCGTGAACGTCCGTCCGCAGCTTAAGGAAATTTTTTTTTTTGTTTTTTTCAAATGTTGCATGAATGGCGGCAACAACAAAATCAACTATATCGGCCGCAGGTTAATGAATTTTTTTTTTTTTTTTTTTCAAATGAGGCATGAATGGCGGCAACAACAACATCGTGAACGTCCGTCCGCAGCTTAAGGAAATTTTTTTTTTTGTTTTTTTCAAATGTTGCATGAATGGCGGCAACAACAAAATCAACTATATCGGCCGCAGGTTAATGAATTTTTTTTTTTTTTTTTTTCAAATGAGGCATGAATGGCGGCAACAACAACATCGTGAACGTCCGTCCGCAGCTTAAGGAAATTTTTTTTTTTGTTTTTTTCAAATGTTGCATGAATGGCGGCAACAACAAAATCAACTATATCGGCCGCAGGTTAATGAATTTTTTTTTTTTTTTTTTTCAAATGAGGCATGAATGGCGGCAACAACAACATCGTGAACGTCCGTCCGCAGCTTAAGGAAATTTTTTTTTTTGTTTTTTTCAAATGTTGCATGAATGGCGGCAACAACAAAATCAACTATATCGGCCGCAGGTTAATGAATTTTTTTTTTTTTTTTTTTCAAATGAGGCATGAATGGCGGCAACAACAACATCGTGAACGTCCGTCCGCAGCTTAAGGAAATTTTTTTTTTTGTTTTTTTCAAATGTTGCATGAATGGCGGCAACAACAAAATCAACTATATCGGCCGCAGGTTAATGAATTTTTTTTTTTTTTTTTTTCAAATGAGGCATGAATGGCGGCAACAACAACATCGTGAACGTCCGTCCGCAGCTTAAGGAAATTTTTTTTTTTGTTTTTTTCAAATGTTGCATGAATGGCGGCAACAACAAAATCAACTATATCGGCCGCAGGTTAATGAATTTTTTTTTTTTTTTTTTTCAAATGAGGCATGAATGGCGGCAACAACAACATCGTGAACGTCCGTCCGCAGCTTAAGGAAATTTTTTTTTTTGTTTTTTTCAAATGTTGCATGAATGGCGGCAACAACAAAATCAACTATATCGGCCGCAGGTTAATGAATTTTTTTTTTTTTTTTTTTCAAATGAGGCATGAATGGCGGCAACAACAACATCGTGAACGTCCGTCCGCAGCTTAAGGAAATTTTTTTTTTTGTTTTTTTCAAATGTTGCATGAATGGCGGCAACAACAAAATCAACTATATCGGCCGCAGGTTAATGAATTTTTTTTTTTTTTTTTTCAAATGAGGCATGAATGGCGGCAACAACAACATCGTGAACGTCCGTCCGCAGCTTAAGGAAATTTTTTTTTTTGTTTTTTTCAAATGTTGCATGAATGGCGGCAACAACAAAATCAACTATATCGGCCGCAGGTTAATGAATTTTTTTTTTTTTTTTTTTCAAATGAGGCATGAATGGCGGCAACAACAACATCGTGAACGTCCGTCCGCAGCTTAAGGAAATTTTTTTTTTTGTTTTTTTCAAATGTTGCATGAATGGCGGCAACAACAAAATCAACTATATCGGCCGCAGGTTAATGAATTTTTTTTTTTTTTTTTTTCAAATGAGGCATGAATGGCGGCAACAACAACATCGTGAACGTCCGTCCGCAGCTTAAGGAAATTTTTTTTTTTGTTTTTTTCAAATGTTGCATGAATGGCGGCAACAACAAAATCAACTATATCGGCCGCAGGTTAATGAATTTTTTTTTTTTTTTTTTTCAAATGAGGCATGAATGGCGGCAACAACAACATCGTGAACGTCCGTCCGCAGCTTAAGGAAATTTTTTTTTTTGTTTTTTTCAAATGTTGCATGAATGGCGGCAACAACAAAATCAACTATATCGGCCGCAGGTTAATGAATTTTTTTTTTTTTTTTTTTCAAATGAGGCATGAATGGCGGCAACAACAACATCGTGAACGTCCGTCCGCAGCTTAAGGAAATTTTTTTTTTTGTTTTTTTCAAATGTTGCATGAATGGCGGCAACAACAAAATCAACTATATCGGCCGCAGGTTAATGAATTTTTTTTTTTTTTTTTTTCAAATGAGGCATGAATGGCGGCAACAACAACATCGTGAACGTCCGTCCGCAGCTTAAGGAAATTTTTTTTTTTGTTTTTTTCAAATGTTGCATGAATGGCGGCAACAACAAAATCAACTATATCGGCCGCAGGTTAATGAATTTTTTTTTTTTTTTTTTTCAAATGAGGCATGAATGGCGGCAACAACAACATCGTGAACGTCCGTCCGCAGCTTAAGGAAATTTTTTTTTTTGTTTTTTTCAAATGTTGCATGAATGGCGGCAACAACAAAATCAACTATATCGGCCGCAGGTTAATGAATTTTTTTTTTTTTTTTTTTCAAATGAGGCATGAATGGCGGCAACAACAACATCGTGAACGTCCGTCCGCAGCTTAAGGAAATTTTTTTTTTTGTTTTTTTCAAATGTTGCATGAATGGCGGCAACAACAAAATCAACTATATCGGCCGCAGGTTAATGAATTTTTTTTTTTTTTTTTTTCAAATGAGGCATGAATGGCGGCAACAACAACATCGTGAACGTCCGTCCGCAGCTTAAGGAAATTTTTTTTTTTGTTTTTTTTCAAATGTTGCATGAATGGCGGCAACAACAACATCGTGAACGTCCGTCCGCAGCTTAAGGAAATTTTTTTTTTTGTTTTTTTCAAATGTTGCATGAATGGCGGCAACAACAAAATCAACTATATCGGCCGCAGGTTAATGAATTTTTTTTTTTTTTTTTTTCAAATGAGGCATGAATGGCGGCAACAACAACATCGTGAACGTCCGTCCGCAGCTTAAGGAAATTTTTTTTTTTGTTTTTTTCAAATGTTGCATGAATGGCGGCAACAACAAAATCAACTATATCGGCCGCAGGTTAATGAATTTTTTTTTTTTTTTTTTTCAAATGAGGCATGAATGGCGGCAACAACAACATCGTGAACGTCCGTCCGCAGCTTAAGGAAATTTTTTTTTTTGTTTTTTTCAAATGTTGCATGAATGGCGGCAACAACAAAATCAACTATATCGGCCGCAGGTTAATGAATTTTTTTTTTTTTTTTTTTCAAATGAGGCATGAAAATGGCGGCAACAACAACATCGTGAACGTCCGTCCGCAGCTTAAGGAAATTTTTTTTTTTGTTTTTTTCAAATGTTGCATGAATGGCGGCAACAACAAAATCAACTATATCGGCCGCAGGTTAATGAATTTTTTTTTTTTTTTTTTTCAAATTTTCAAATGTTGCATGAATGGCGGCAACAACAAAATCAACTATATCGGCCGCAGGTTAATGAATTTTTTTTTTTTTTTTTTTCAAATGAGGCATGAATGGCGGCAACAACAACATCGTGAACGTCCGTCCGCAGCTTAAGGAAATTTTTTTTTTTGTTTTTTTCAAATGTTGCATGAATGGCGGCAACAACAAAATCAACTATATCGGCCGCAGGTTAATGAATTTTTTTTTTTTTTTTTTCAAATGAGGCATGAATGGCGGCAACAACAACATCGTGAACGTCCGTCCGCAGCTTAAGGAAATTTTTTTTTTTGTTTTTTTCAAATGTTGCATGAATGGCGGCAACAACAAAATCAACTATATCGGCCGCAGGTTAATGAATTTTTTTTTTTTTTTTTTTCAAATGAGGCATGAATGGCGGCAACAACAACATCGTGAACGTCCGTCCGCAGCTTAAGGAAATTTTTTTTTTTGTTTTTTTCAAATGTTGCATGAATGGCGGCAACAACAAAATCAACTATATCGGCCGCAGGTTAATGAATTTTTTTTTTTTTTTTTTTCAAATGAGGCATGAATGGCGGCAACAACAACATCGTGAACGTCCGTCCGCAGCTTAAGGAAATTTTTTTTTTTGTTTTTTTCAAATGTTGCATGAATGGCGGCAACAACAAAATCAACTATATCGGCCGCAGGTTAATGAATTTTTTTTTTTTTTTTTTTTCAAATGAGGCATGAATGGCGGCAACAACAACATCGTGAACGTCCGTCCGCAGCTTAAGGAAATTTTTTTTTTTGTTTTTTTCAAATGTTGCATGAATGGCGGCAACAACAAAATCAACTATATCGGCCGCAGGTTAATGAATTTTTTTTTTTTTTTTTTTCAAATGAGGCATGAATGGCGGCAACAACAACATCGTGAACGTCCGTCCGCAGCTTAAGGAAATTTTTTTTTTTGTTTTTTTCAAATGTTGCATGAATGGCGGCAACAACAAAATCAACTATATCGGCCGCAGGTTAATGAATTTTTTTTTTTTTTTTTTTCAAATGAGGCATGAATGGCGGCAACAACAACATCGTGAACGTCCGTCCGCAGCTTAAGGAAATTTTTTTTTTTGTTTTTTTCAAATGTTGCATGAATGGCGGCAACAACAAAATCAACTATATCGGCCGCAGGTTAATGAATTTTTTTTTTTTTTTTTTTCAAATGAGGCATGAATGGCGGCAACAACAACATCGTGAACGTCCGTCCGCAGCTTAAGGAAATTTTTTTTTTTGTTTTTTTCAAATGTTGCATGAATGGCGGCAACAACAAAATCAACTATATCGGCCGCAGGTTAATGAATTTTTTTTTTTTTTTTTTTCAAATGAGGCATGAATGGCGGCAACAACAACATCGTGAACGTCCGTCCGCAGCTTAAGGAAATTTTTTTTTTTGTTTTTTTCAAATGTTGCATGAATGGCGGCAACAACAAAATCAACTATATCGGCCGCAGGTTAATGAATTTTTTTTTTTTTTTTTTTCAAATGAGGCATGAATGGCGGCAACAACAACATCGTGAACGTCCGTCCGCAGCTTAAGGAAATTTTTTTTTTTGTTTTTTTCAAATGTTGCATGAATGGCGGCAACAACAAAATCAACTATATCGGCCGCAGGTTAATGAATTTTTTTTTTTTTTTTTTTCAAATGAGGCATGAATGGCGGCAACAACAACATCGTGAACGTCCGTCCGCAGCTTAAGGAAATTTTTTTTTTTGTTTTTTTCAAATGTTGCATGAATGGCGGCAACAACAAAATCAACTATATCGGCCGCAGGTTAATGAATTTTTTTTTTTTTTTTTTTCAAATGAGGCATGAATGGCGGCAACAACAACATCGTGAACGTCCGTCCGCAGCTTAAGGAAATTTTTTTTTTTGTTTTTTTCAAATGTTGCATGAATGGCGGCAACAACAAAATCAACTATATCGGCCGCAGGTTAATGAATTTTTTTTTTTTTTTTTTTCAAATGAGGCATGAATGGCGGCAACAACAACATCGTGAACGTCCGTCCGCAGCTTAAGGAAATTTTTTTTTTTGTTTTTTTCAAATGTTGCATGAATGGCGGCAACAACAAAATCAACTATATCGGCCGCAGGTTAATGAATTTTTTTTTTTTTTTTTTTCAAATGAGGCATGAATGGCGGCAACAACAACATCGTGAACGTCCGTCCGCAGCTTAAGGAAATTTTTTTTTTTGTTTTTTTCAAATGTTGCATGAATGGCGGCAACAACAAAATCAACTATATCGGCCGCAGGTTAATGAATTTTTTTTTTTTTTTTTTTCAAATGAGGCATGAATGGCGGCAACAACAACATCGTGAACGTCCGTCCGCAGCTTAAGGAAATTTTTTTTTTTGTTTTTTTCAAATGTTGCATGAATGGCGGCAACAACAAAATCAACTATATCGGCCGCAGGTTAATGAATTTTTTTTTTTTTTTTTTCAAATGAGGCATGAATGGCGGCAACAACAACATCGTGAACGTCCGTCCGCAGCTTAAGGAAATTTTTTTTTTTGTTTTTTTCAAATGTTGCATGAATGGCGGCAACAACAAAATCAACTATATCGGCCGCAGGTTAATGAATTTTTTTTTTTTTTTTTTTCAAATGAGGCATGAATGGCGGCAACAACAACATCGTGAACGTCCGTCCGCAGCTTAAGGAAATTTTTTTTTTTGTTTTTTTCAAATGTTGCATGAATGGCGGCAACAACAAAATCAACTATATCGGCCGCAGGTTAATGAATTTTTTTTTTTTTTTTTTCAAATGAGGCATGAATGGCGGCAACAACAACATCGTGAACGTCCGTCCGCAGCTTAAGGAAATTTTTTTTTTTGTTTTTTTCAAATGTTGCATGAATGGCGGCAACAACAAAATCAACTATATCGGCCGCAGGTTAATGAATTTTTTTTTTTTTTTTTTTCAAATGAGGCATGAATGGCGGCAACAACAACATCGTGAACGTCCGTCCGCAGCTTAAGGAAATTTTTTTTTTTGTTTTTTTCAAATGTTGCATGAATGGCGGCAACAACAAAATCAACTATATCGGCCGCAGGTTAATGAATTTTTTTTTTTTTTTTTTTCAAATGAGGCATGAATGGCGGCAACAACAACATCGTGAACGTCCGTCCGCAGCTTAAGGAAATTTTTTTTTTTGTTTTTTTCAAATGTTGCATGAATGGCGGCAACAACAAAATCAACTATATCGGCCGCAGGTTAATGAATTTTTTTTTTTTTTTTTTTCAAATGAGGCATGAATGGCGGCAACAACAACATCGTGAACGTCCGTCCGCAGCTTAAGGAAATTTTTTTTTTTGTTTTTTTCAAATGTTGCATGAATGGCGGCAACAACAAAATCAACTATATCGGCCGCAGGTTAATGAATTTTTTTTTTTTTTTTTTTCAAATGAGGCATGAATGGCGGCAACAACAACATCGTGAACGTCCGTCCGCAGCTTAAGGAAATTTTTTTTTTTGTTTTTTTCAAATGTTGCATGAATGGCGGCAACAACAAAATCAACTATATCGGCCGCAGGTTAATGAATTTTTTTTTTTTTTTTTTTCAAATGAGGCATGAATGGCGGCAACAACAACATCGTGAACGTCCGTCCGCAGCTTAAGGAAATTTTTTTTTTTGTTTTTTTCAAATGTTGCATGAATGGCGGCAACAACAAAATCAACTATATCGGCCGCAGGTTAATGAATTTTTTTTTTTTTTTTTTCAAATGAGGCATGAATGGCGGCAACAACAACATCGTGAACGTCCGTCCGCAGCTTAAGGAAATTTTTTTTTTTGTTTTTTTCAAATGTTGCATGAATGGCGGCAACAACAAAATCAACTATATCGGCCGCAGGTTAATGAATTTTTTTTTTTTTTTTTTTCAAATGAGGCATGAATGGCGGCAACAACAACATCGTGAACGTCCGTCCGCAGCTTAAGGAAATTTTTTTTTTTGTTTTTTTCAAATGTTGCATGAATGGCGGCAACAACAAAATCAACTATATCGGCCGCAGGTTAATGAATTTTTTTTTTTTTTTTTTCAAATGAGGCATGAATGGCGGCAACAACAACATCGTGAACGTCCGTCCGCAGCTTAAGGAAATTTTTTTTTTTGTTTTTTTCAAATGTTGCATGAATGGCGGCAACAACAAAATCAACTATATCGGCCGCAGGTTAATGAATTTTTTTTTTTTTTTTTTCAAATGAGGCATGAATGGCGGCAACAACAACATCGTGAACGTCCGTCCGCAGCTTAAGGAAATTTTTTTTTTTGTTTTTTTCAAATGTTGCATGAATGGCGGCAACAACAAAATCAACTATATCGGCCGCAGGTTAATGAATTTTTTTTTTTTTTTTTTTCAAATGAGGCATGAATGGCGGCAACAACAACATCGTGAACGTCCGTCCGCAGCTTAAGGAAATTTTTTTTTTTGTTTTTTTCAAATGTTGCATGAATGGCGGCAACAACAAAATCAACTATATCGGCCGCAGGTTAATGAATTTTTTTTTTTTTTTTTTTCAAATGAGGCATGAATGGCGGCAACAACAACATCGTGAACGTCCGTCCGCAGCTTAAGGAAATTTTTTTTTTTGTTTTTTTCAAATGTTGCATGAATGGCGGCAACAACAAAATCAACTATATCGGCCGCAGGTTAATGAATTTTTTTTTTTTTTTTTTTCAAATGAGGCATGAATGGCGGCAACAACAACATCGTGAACGTCCGTCCGCAGCTTAAGGAAATTTTTTTTTTTGTTTTTTTCAAATGTTGCATGAATGGCGGCAACAACAAAATCAACTATATCGGCCGCAGGTTAATGAATTTTTTTTTTTTTTTTTTTCAAATGAGGCATGAATGGCGGCAACAACAACATCGTGAACGTCCGTCCGCAGCTTAAGGAAATTTTTTTTTTTGTTTTTTTCAAATGTTGCATGAATGGCGGCAACAACAAAATCAACTATATCGGCCGCAGGTTAATGAATTTTTTTTTTTTTTTTTTTCAAATGAGGCATGAATGGCGGCAACAACAACATCGTGAACGTCCGTCCGCAGCTTAAGGAAATTTTTTTTTTTGTTTTTTTCAAATGTTGCATGAATGGCGGCAACAACAAAATCAACTATATCGGCCGCAGGTTAATGAATTTTTTTTTTTTTTTTTTTCAAATGAGGCATGAATGGCGGCAACAACAACATCGTGAACGTCCGTCCGCAGCTTAAGGAAATTTTTTTTTTTGTTTTTTTCAAATGTTGCATGAATGGCGGCAACAACAAAATCAACTATATCGGCCGCAGGTTAATGAATTTTTTTTTTTTTTTTTTCAAATGAGGCATGAATGGCGGCAACAACAACATCGTGAACGTCCGTCCGCAGCTTAAGGAAATTTTTTTTTTTGTTTTTTTCAAATGTTGCATGAATGGCGGCAACAACAAAATCAACTATATCGGCCGCAGGTTAATGAATTTTTTTTTTTTTTTTTTCAAATGAGGCATGAATGGCGGCAACAACAACATCGTGAACGTCCGTCCGCAGCTTAAGGAAATTTTTTTTTTTGTTTTTTTCAAATGTTGCATGAATGGCGGCAACAACAAAATCAACTATATCGGCCGCAGGTTAATGAATTTTTTTTTTTTTTTTTTCAAATGAGGCATGAATGGCGGCAACAACAACATCGTGAACGTCCGTCCGCAGCTTAAGGAAATTTTTTTTTTTGTTTTTTTCAAATGTTGCATGAATGGCGGCAACAACAAAATCAACTATATCGGCCGCAGGTTAATGAATTTTTTTTTTTTTTTTTTCAAATGAGGCATGAATGGCGGCAACAACAACATCGTGAACGTCCGTCCGCAGCTTAAGGAAATTTTTTTTTTTGTTTTTTTCAAATGTTGCATGAATGGCGGCAACAACAAAATCAACTATATCGGCCGCAGGTTAATGAATTTTTTTTTTTTTTTTTTTCAAATGAGGCATGAATGGCGGCAACAACAACATCGTGAACGTCCGTCCGCAGCTTAAGGAAATTTTTTTTTTTGTTTTTTTCAAATGTTGCATGAATGGCGGCAACAACAAAATCAACTATATCGGCCGCAGGTTAATGAATTTTTTTTTTTTTTTTTTCAAATGAGGCATGAATGGCGGCAACAACAACATCGTGAACGTCCGTCCGCAGCTTAAGGAAATTTTTTTTTTTGTTTTTTTCAAATGTTGCATGAATGGCGGCAACAACAAAATCAACTATATCGGCCGCAGGTTAATGAATTTTTTTTTTTTTTTTTTTCAAATGAGGCATGAATGGCGGCAACAACAACATCGTGAACGTCCGTCCGCAGCTTAAGGAAATTTTTTTTTTTGTTTTTTTCAAATGTTGCATGAATGGCGGCAACAACAAAATCAACTATATCGGCCGCAGGTTAATGAATTTTTTTTTTTTTTTTTTTCAAATGAGGCATGAATGGCGGCAACAACAACATCGTGAACGTCCGTCCGCAGCTTAAGGAAATTTTTTTTTTTGTTTTTTTCAAATGTTGCATGAATGGCGGCAACAACAAAATCAACTATATCGGCCGCAGGTTAATGAATTTTTTTTTTTTTTTTTTCAAATGAGGCATGAATGGCGGCAACAACAACATCGTGAACGTCCGTCCGCAGCTTAAGGAAATTTTTTTTTTTGTTTTTTTCAAATGTTGCATGAATGGCGGCAACAACAAAATCAACTATATCGGCCGCAGGTTAATGAATTTTTTTTTTTTTTTTTTCAAATGAGGCATGAATGGCGGCAACAACAACATCGTGAACGTCCGTCCGCAGCTTAAGGAAATTTTTTTTTTTGTTTTTTTCAAATGTTGCATGAATGGCGGCAACAACAAAATCAACTATATCGGCCGCAGGTTAATGAATTTTTTTTTTTTTTTTTTTCAAATGAGGCATGAATGGCGGCAACAACAACATCGTGAACGTCCGTCCGCAGCTTAAGGAAATTTTTTTTTTTGTTTTTTTCAAATGTTGCATGAATGGCGGCAACAACAAAATCAACTATATCGGCCGCAGGTTAATGAATTTTTTTTTTTTTTTTTTCAAATGAGGCATGAATGGCGGCAACAACAACATCGTGAACGTCCGTCCGCAGCTTAAGGAAATTTTTTTTTTTGTTTTTTTCAAATGTTGCATGAATGGCGGCAACAACAAAATCAACTATATCGGCCGCAGGTTAATGAATTTTTTTTTTTTTTTTTTCAAATGAGGCATGAATGGCGGCAACAACAACATCGTGAACGTCCGTCCGCAGCTTAAGGAAATTTTTTTTTTTGTTTTTTTCAAATGTTGCATGAATGGCGGCAACAACAAAATCAACTATATCGGCCGCAGGTTAATGAATTTTTTTTTTTTTTTTTTCAAATGAGGCATGAATGGCGGCAACAACAACATCGTGAACGTCCGTCCGCAGCTTAAGGAAATTTTTTTTTTTGTTTTTTTCAAATGTTGCATGAATGGCGGCAACAACAAAATCAACTATATCGGCCGCAGGTTAATGAATTTTTTTTTTTTTTTTTTTCAAATGAGGCATGAATGGCGGCAACAACAACATCGTGAACGTCCGTCCGCAGCTTAAGGAAATTTTTTTTTTTGTTTTTTTCAAATGTTGCATGAATGGCGGCAACAACAAAATCAACTATATCGGCCGCAGGTTAATGAATTTTTTTTTTTTTTTTTTTCAAATGAGGCATGAATGGCGGCAACAACAACATCGTGAACGTCCGTCCGCAGCTTAAGGAAATTTTTTTTTTTGTTTTTTTCAAATGTTGCATGAATGGCGGCAACAACAAAATCAACTATATCGGCCGCAGGTTAATGAATTTTTTTTTTTTTTTTTTTCAAATGAGGCATGAATGGCGGCAACAACAACATCGTGAACGTCCGTCCGCAGCTTAAGGAAATTTTTTTTTTTGTTTTTTTCAAATGTTGCATGAATGGCGGCAACAACAAAATCAACTATATCGGCCGCAGGTTAATGAATTTTTTTTTTTTTTTTTTCAAATGAGGCATGAATGGCGGCAACAACAACATCGTGAACGTCCGTCCGCAGCTTAAGGAAATTTTTTTTTTTGTTTTTTTCAAATGTTGCATGAATGGCGGCAACAACAAAATCAACTATATCGGCCGCAGGTTAATGAATTTTTTTTTTTTTTTTTTTCAAATGAGGCATGAATGGCGGCAACAACAACATCGTGAACGTCCGTCCGCAGCTTAAGGAAATTTTTTTTTTTGTTTTTTTCAAATGTTGCATGAATGGCGGCAACAACAAAATCAACTATATCGGCCGCAGGTTAATGAATTTTTTTTTTTTTTTTTTTCAAATGAGGCATGAATGGCGGCAACAACAACATCGTGAACGTCCGTCCGCAGCTTAAGGAAATTTTTTTTTTTGTTTTTTTCAAATGTTGCATGAATGGCGGCAACAACAAAATCAACTATATCGGCCGCAGGTTAATGAATTTTTTTTTTTTTTTTTTTCAAATGAGGCATGAATGGCGGCAACAACAACATCGTGAACGTCCGTCCGCAGCTTAAGGAAATTTTTTTTTTTGTTTTTTTCAAATGTTGCATGAATGGCGGCAACAACAAAATCAACTATATCGGCCGCAGGTTAATGAATTTTTTTTTTTTTTTTTTTCAAATGAGGCATGAATGGCGGCAACAACAACATCGTGAACGTCCGTCCGCAGCTTAAGGAAATTTTTTTTTTTGTTTTTTTCAAATGTTGCATGAATGGCGGCAACAACAAAATCAACTATATCGGCCGCAGGTTAATGAATTTTTTTTTTTTTTTTTTTCAAATGAGGCATGAATGGCGGCAACAACAACATCGTGAACGTCCGTCCGCAGCTTAAGGAAATTTTTTTTTTTGTTTTTTTCAAATGTTGCATGAATGGCGGCAACAACAAAATCAACTATATCGGCCGCAGGTTAATGAATTTTTTTTTTTTTTTTTTTCAAATGAGGCATGAATGGCGGCAACAACAACATCGTGAACGTCCGTCCGCAGCTTAAGGAAATTTTTTTTTTTGTTTTTTTCAAATGTTGCATGAATGGCGGCAACAACAAAATCAACTATATCGGCCGCAGGTTAATGAATTTTTTTTTTTTTTTTTTTCAAATGAGGCATGAATGGCGGCAACAACAACATCGTGAACGTCCGTCCGCAGCTTAAGGAAATTTTTTTTTTTGTTTTTTTCAAATGTTGCATGAATGGCGGCAACAACAAAATCAACTATATCGGCCGCAGGTTAATGAATTTTTTTTTTTTTTTTTTCAAATGAGGCATGAATGGCGGCAACAACAACATCGTGAACGTCCGTCCGCAGCTTAAGGAAATTTTTTTTTTTGTTTTTTTCAAATGTTGCATGAATGGCGGCAACAACAAAATCAACTATATCGGCCGCAGGTTAATGAATTTTTTTTTTTTTTTTTTTCAAATGAGGCATGAATGGCGGCAACAACAACATCGTGAACGTCCGTCCGCAGCTTAAGGAAATTTTTTTTTTTGTTTTTTTCAAATGTTGCATGAATGGCGGCAACAACAAAATCAACTATATCGGCCGCAGGTTAATGAATTTTTTTTTTTTTTTTTTTCAAATGAGGCATGAATGGCGGCAACAACAACATCGTGAACGTCCGTCCGCAGCTTAAGGAAATTTTTTTTTTTGTTTTTTTCAAATGTTGCATGAATGGCGGCAACAACAAAATCAACTATATCGGCCGCAGGTTAATGAATTTTTTTTTTTTTTTTTTTCAAATGAGGCATGAATGGCGGCAACAACAACATCGTGAACGTCCGTCCGCAGCTTAAGGAAATTTTTTTTTTTGTTTTTTTCAAATGTTGCATGAATGGCGGCAACAACAAAATCAACTATATCGGCCGCAGGTTAATGAATTTTTTTTTTTTTTTTTTTCAAATGAGGCATGAATGGCGGCAACAACAACATCGTGAACGTCCGTCCGCAGCTTAAGGAAATTTTTTTTTTTGTTTTTTTCAAATGTTGCATGAATGGCGGCAACAACAAAATCAACTATATCGGCCGCAGGTTAATGAATTTTTTTTTTTTTTTTTTTCAAATGAGGCATGAATGGCGGCAACAACAACATCGTGAACGTCCGTCCGCAGCTTAAGGAAATTTTTTTTTTTGTTTTTTTCAAATGTTGCATGAATGGCGGCAACAACAAAATCAACTATATCGGCCGCAGGTTAATGAATTTTTTTTTTTTTTTTTTCAAATGAGGCATGAATGGCGGCAACAACAACATCGTGAACGTCCGTCCGCAGCTTAAGGAAATTTTTTTTTTTGTTTTTTTCAAATGTTGCATGAATGGCGGCAACAACAAAATCAACTATATCGGCCGCAGGTTAATGAATTTTTTTTTTTTTTTTTTCAAATGAGGCATGAATGGCGGCAACAACAACATCGTGAACGTCCGTCCGCAGCTTAAGGAAATTTTTTTTTTTGTTTTTTTCAAATGTTGCATGAATGGCGGCAACAACAAAATCAACTATATCGGCCGCAGGTTAATGAATTTTTTTTTTTTTTTTTTTCAAATGAGGCATGAATGGCGGCAACAACAACATCGTGAACGTCCGTCCGCAGCTTAAGGAAATTTTTTTTTTTGTTTTTTTCAAATGTTGCATGAATGGCGGCAACAACAAAATCAACTATATCGGCCGCAGGTTAATGAATTTTTTTTTTTTTTTTTTTCAAATGAGGCATGAATGGCGGCAACAACAACATCGTGAACGTCCGTCCGCAGCTTAAGGAAATTTTTTTTTTTGTTTTTTTCAAATGTTGCATGAATGGCGGCAACAACAAAATCAACTATATCGGCCGCAGGTTAATGAATTTTTTTTTTTTTTTTTTTCAAATGAGGCATGAATGGCGGCAACAACAACATCGTGAACGTCCGTCCGCAGCTTAAGGAAATTTTTTTTTTTGTTTTTTTCAAATGTTGCATGAATGGCGGCAACAACAAAATCAACTATATCGGCCGCAGGTTAATGAATTTTTTTTTTTTTTTTTTTCAAATGAGGCATGAATGGCGGCAACAACAACATCGTGAACGTCCGTCCGCAGCTTAAGGAAATTTTTTTTTTTGTTTTTTTCAAATGTTGCATGAATGGCGGCAACAACAAAATCAACTATATCGGCCGCAGGTTAATGAATTTTTTTTTTTTTTTTTTTCAAATGAGGCATGAATGGCGGCAACAACAACATCGTGAACGTCCGTCCGCAGCTTAAGGAAATTTTTTTTTTTGTTTTTTTCAAATGTTGCATGAATGGCGGCAACAACAAAATCAACTATATCGGCCGCAGGTTAATGAATTTTTTTTTTTTTTTTTTCAAATGAGGCATGAATGGCGGCAACAACAACATCGTGAACGTCCGTCCGCAGCTTAAGGAAATTTTTTTTTTTGTTTTTTTCAAATGTTGCATGAATGGCGGCAACAACAAAATCAACTATATCGGCCGCAGGTTAATGAATTTTTTTTTTTTTTTTTTTCAAATGAGGCATGAATGGCGGCAACAACAACATCGTGAACGTCCGTCCGCAGCTTAAGGAAATTTTTTTTTTTGTTTTTTTCAAATGTTGCATGAATGGCGGCAACAACAAAATCAACTATATCGGCCGCAGGTTAATGAATTTTTTTTTTTTTTTTTTCAAATGAGGCATGAATGGCGGCAACAACAACATCGTGAACGTCCGTCCGCAGCTTAAGGAAATTTTTTTTTTTGTTTTTTTCAAATGTTGCATGAATGGCGGCAACAACAAAATCAACTATATCGGCCGCAGGTTAATGAATTTTTTTTTTTTTTTTTTTCAAATGAGGCATGAATGGCGGCAACAACAACATCGTGAACGTCCGTCCGCAGCTTAAGGAAATTTTTTTTTTTGTTTTTTTCAAATGTTGCATGAATGGCGGCAACAACAAAATCAACTATATCGGCCGCAGGTTAATGAATTTTTTTTTTTTTTTTTTTCAAATGAGGCATGAATGGCGGCAACAACAACATCGTGAACGTCCGTCCGCAGCTTAAGGAAATTTTTTTTTTTGTTTTTTTCAAATGTTGCATGAATGGCGGCAACAACAAAATCAACTATATCGGCCGCAGGTTAATGAATTTTTTTTTTTTTTTTTTTCAAATGAGGCATGAATGGCGGCAACAACAACATCGTGAACGTCCGTCCGCAGCTTAAGGAAATTTTTTTTTTTGTTTTTTTCAAATGTTGCATGAATGGCGGCAACAACAAAATCAACTATATCGGCCGCAGGTTAATGAATTTTTTTTTTTTTTTTTTCAAATGAGGCATGAATGGCGGCAACAACAACATCGTGAACGTCCGTCCGCAGCTTAAGGAAATTTTTTTTTTTGTTTTTTTCAAATGTTGCATGAATGGCGGCAACAACAAAATCAACTATATCGGCCGCAGGTTAATGAATTTTTTTTTTTTTTTTTTTCAAATGAGGCATGAATGGCGGCAACAACAACATCGTGAACGTCCGTCCGCAGCTTAAGGAAATTTTTTTTTTTGTTTTTTTCAAATGTTGCATGAATGGCGGCAACAACAAAATCAACTATATCGGCCGCAGGTTAATGAATTTTTTTTTTTTTTTTTTTCAAATGAGGCATGAATGGCGGCAACAACAACATCGTGAACGTCCGTCCGCAGCTTAAGGAAATTTTTTTTTTTGTTTTTTTCAAATGTTGCATGAATGGCGGCAACAACAAAATCAACTATATCGGCCGCAGGTTAATGAATTTTTTTTTTTTTTTTTTTCAAATGAGGCATGAATGGCGGCAACAACAACATCGTGAACGTCCGTCCGCAGCTTAAGGAAATTTTTTTTTTTGTTTTTTTCAAATGTTGCATGAATGGCGGCAACAACAAAATCAACTATATCGGCCGCAGGTTAATGAATTTTTTTTTTTTTTTTTTTCAAATGAGGCATAAATGGCGGCAACAACAACATCGTGAACGTCCGTCCGCAGCTTAAGGAAATTTTTTTTTTTGTTTTTTTCAAATGTTGCATGAATGGCGGCAACAACAAAATCAACTATATCGGCCGCAGGTTAATGAATTTTTTTTTTTTTTTTTTTCAAATGAGGCATGAATGGCGGCAACAACAACATCGTGAACGTCCGTCCGCAGCTTAAGGAAATTTTTTTTTTTGTTTTTTTCAAATGTTGCATGAATGGCGGCAACAACAAAATCAACTATATCGGCCGCAGGTTAATGAATTTTTTTTTTTTTTTTTTCAAATGAGGCATGAATGGCGGCAACAACAACATCGTGAACGTCCGTCCGCAGCTTAAGGAAATTTTTTTTTTTGTTTTTTTCAAATGTTGCATGAATGGCGGCAACAACAAAATCAACTATATCGGCCGCAGGTTAATGAATTTTTTTTTTTTTTTTTTTCAAATGAGGCATGAATGGCGGCAACAACAACATCGTGAACGTCCGTCCGCAGCTTAAGGAAATTTTTTTTTTTGTTTTTTTCAAATGTTGCATGAATGGCGGCAACAACAAAATCAACTATATCGGCCGCAGGTTAATGAATTTTTTTTTTTTTTTTTTTCAAATGAGGCATGAATGGCGGCAACAACAACATCGTGAACGTCCGTCCGCAGCTTAAGGAAATTTTTTTTTTTGTTTTTTTCAAATGTTGCATGAATGGCGGCAACAACAAAATCAACTATATCGGCCGCAGGTTAATGAATTTTTTTTTTTTTTTTTTTCAAATGAGGCATGAATGGCGGCAACAACAACATCGTGAACGTCCGTCCGCAGCTTAAGGAAATTTTTTTTT